>CAWUFW010009331.1:0-600000 GCA_963921515.1 Calotriton arnoldi | reverse complement strand
ACGCATCATACGACCACGAGCCAATTAAAATGTGTCAAGACATGGGCACTGGAGAAACGTCTGTAATTAAATCTTTCGTTTCATTGAAAGGGGCGTGGTCAGAATAAAAAGTGTGCACCTTTAATTTGAAAACAATGCTTACAATTAGCAAACGGACAGAGTATTGAGGAGTGAAAGAGTTCTTAGAACTAAGGTGCCTAGAGCCAAGAAAAAGCAGCACATATGGGTGCAGGTGTTTATTCATCACTTTCACGGTTCTTTCTCTTTAAAACGTGAGCTCAGTTTAAGAACTCGGATTGAATATCTCTCGCGGGTCAAGTACTTTATGAATACCAATGGAATACATTGGGATGGAAAAGTGCATGTCTAAATTCACAGAGGCTCCGTTTGCCTTACATTTCTAGTACACTGGTCAGTTGGCTTTAGAAACAGACACACCAAGCAAACTTTTTTAGAAAGCATGTTGGATCTGAAATGGATGTGAAATAACGGAGAAATAAGGTGCAACTGGATAAGAATAAAGTAGCTTGTTGGTGAACATGTCATGTGTGAGTCTTAAAGGAAAATTATGCAGCAAATGCTTCATTTTATACAGAGGAGAAGTGCTTTCAAAATATGTCCGGTTGTTGGGGAGAGTAGGGGGCACGGGGAACTGAGGTCCAGATAAATGAAATGCTTTGCCCAAGATCAAACAGTTTGTTGCAGTGCTAAAACCTGGTTTTCACAGAACAACGCTAACGTGTATGACTCGTCTCCTAAGATGCAGCGCAGCTGGTGAAGCCGAATAACGGGCTGTCCTGCTGCTAGAGTGAAAGCGAAGGCACGTTTTGAGAGTCACTCGAAGAGATAGCAGTGCAGTGCAGCGCCAACAGCCCTCTTTCATTCAAGAAGCGCCCAGTGATAGTTCTGTGTACAGTGTTCCAGTTTGCATGTTATTCTACATATCCATGCATTCATCCACCTACTCACCCATACATCTACTTATCATCCATCCGCCACATATATCTACCTACTCATCCATCCATCCATCCTAATGCCCTTTCCACCCACCCCTCCGGCCAGACGTCCGCCTACCTCCCTACCCACACATTTTCGGCCATCCATCCATCCATCGGTTCTTTCACCCGCCCATTCATTCATACATCCGCATTCAGCTGCGGATGTACAGTCATTCATACTCTCGGCTAATCACAAGTGAGAGCCCACCCGCTGACACCCCGCCCACCCCTCTGCGAGCTCTGCTAGTTCTCTTCCGTGTTCTGGATGTTTTTTTTTCTTCTTATTCTTCTTTTCTTCTCGTCCCGTTTTCTGATCAAACTCAGTAAATCAGTGACAGGAGTTGCGCGTGTTTACTCTGATCTCGCAGACAGCTGCTCGGGCCCTCTCGGAGGCGGCTCTGTTTCCTTGTCTGTTTACCCGTCACCATGGGCGACTCGCCGCGCCAGGTCCCCCCGTCCGTCTGGAACTTGGCCGGGGGCTGTTTTGGTTACATCGCAGCCTCCTCGCTGCAGCGCTGCCAGATTTAAATGGTGACTTCACCAGCAGCAGCGCTGGGCCCGGGAGGAGGGAGGGAGGGAGGCAGGGTGGGGAGGGGCGGAGGAGCGCGCGCGGCGGAGAGGGCCGGGGCATTACCTCATGACTTGGACTGCAATCAAATGGGAAGGATGTGACTCACGGGGGCTAGTTAAGCCTTGGCTCCGGTTCTACATGCACTCACTCCGGGGCTCTCACGTTGGGCACCTCAGCAGGGAATTCAGGCTCAGTGATGTCCATGAGGTTTGTTTTTAATTTTTTTTTAAAACTTTTCTGATATATGATAAAGTTCCTGGGGTGTCCCCATAGGGCTCCAGCCGGACCTACGGGGGGGGGGGGGGGGCTTTGCACTCTGACAGGGTGCTAGAGTTTCTGGGTCAGAGCAGGATTCTCTGTGCAGAGAGGAGAGAGAGAGGTCTCCGTGTTTATTGAACCCCGTCTTGAGGTGGTGAAGAAACGTGCGCCCTCTCCCTGCCTCCAGGGGGAGGTCAGTGCAGGGCTCGCTGTCCACAGAGGAGTGAGTTGAGCTGCAGGGACCAATGGTCCACTGGTGATGTAATGCCGGACTCTCGAGACACGCGAGAGGAGGGGTTGTCAGGGCTGCACAGTGCCCACCTGTCCTCCAGGGGCGACGGAGTCCGTTATCAACAGTGCGCTGATGGCGGACTCCACTTGTTTTACTCGTTGTTTAGCGCGCACCCTGCGCCTCGCGGTCTCTTTCTAGGCGCTGCTCGCGCGATGTCATTTGTTTTGGATGCCTGTCTGCGCCGGCCGAGGCATCGAAAGTTCGACAAGTGCCCGGGGCTGTGGGAGGTCATAGGGTGAGCCCTTCCCGGGCGGGGTGAAAGGTCAGCCGGCTCTGAGCATTTAGAGCCAAGTTCGAGGCTTGAGAGTCAGACAGCGAAGTCGGTGTACTATTGCCCTCTTCATCACACAGTGCTGAGACACTAAAGCGCCGGAGTAACCAGAGCTTTCACGTTAAAAACGGATTGTTTTACGCAATGTGTTGTGCATTCACTTGTGAAATCCGATTTTTATTTTATTAATGCCGAGGTATTAGAAACTCAAAAAGGAGGTTGAAGCAATGAGGGATGCAGGCATTCTTAAAACACGCGGATGAATTCTGATTGGCGTACATTTGTTGTTACTGTTATTAAAGCTATAGCCCTGCTTTTCTTATAGAATATTTATTTTCTGTTATTTAGAATATCTCCAAGAACAATACATTGTTTCTGTTGCGCAATACGTGTTTGTTTTTGCTCGATTTATGTCGCCACGTCAGTGCGACTATTATTGTAAGAGCAGCGCGTGTTTCGAAATGTGATCTCTGGCCCAGGCGGATGGTGGCTGTATATAATTTTATATCACAAGTGTGCACCGTGGCAGAAAGTCACTGAGGACTGTAGTGGGATTCTAAGCGGTAGTGGACAGTCAGCAGCCAAGCAGAAAGGAACAGGATTCCATTTTTGAGAAACAATAATTGTGTGACAAAAGAGCACTGTGTGTTATGGCCCACGGTATACTAGAAATGAAAAAATAATAAAATGTACGAAAAAAATACACATTGCTTCATGTTAGTTTCTAGCTTGAATGGTGCTGCAGAATGTAGATGTTTGAAAACAGGTTTTGTTTCCTTTTGAAGCAAATTTAAGAAATACTCTTGCCTGTGCTGATTACTTAATGAGGTGTCAAATGTCAGTCTTGAAATATAGGATTATGCTATCATATAATGTAAAGTCCATTAGCCTCGCTCTGTGTCATAGAGAATAGAGCAGGTAAGACCCCTGGGGACATTGTTTGAGGCGGGAGTTGTGGGTGAGGGGCATTTGTAATGCATGCACTTATTAGATGAGTCCCAGGGGTGTACATCTTGAGGCTGCAGTGTTCTTTGTTTTATCTTGGAACCCACGTGCTGCGTGTGCAGGTTTGTTTGTATACGGTTGAAAGAGAGATTCTTTGTCAGGATCTGCTCCCTCTTGTACAGCTCACACACGCACACACCCCGTGGGTAAAGTTTGTGCAGAAGCTGGCCCATCACCCCTCCCCCCACACACAGACATCTTCCCTCTCTCACTGCCATCACATGGGGGGGTATACCTCTTCCAGGCAGCCTGGAGGGTGTTGAAGACTCACGTTTCACTCCTACAGGTCACGCTGGCTCTTCCAGTCTTTACCATATGGACATATCCCTTCCTCCAGACCTGTAGATACATTGACGTATAATTTCTGGTAGTATCAGGTGTGGCGTCTGCCTGATATATCTGCACAATCATACAGCACATATATTCTGTGCTCGACCCCACAAAGCAAACAGCCCACCCCCACCCGACAGGTAACACCATGTTCCCTACCCCTCTCACCCCTATCCTCTCTTACTGCCCTACTTGTCACCTGGTCCAGCCATCACAGGCCAAGCACATCTGTAAAACGAATGCAGCTGCCATCGCCACATCCATGCCCTCTCACTGCTATCACACCTTTGACCCTGACGAGCACCCACATCTGTATGACTGTTCTGAACAGTCTTTTTTTTTAATACTGGAGCCTGCAGTAAATGTTAATAAACTGATGTATAAAAAAGCCCCAAATCAGCTATTAAACCTATCCAAAGCTGAAGGCATCCTTCCTAGTGGTATCCGTAGTAGATCGATTAAATCTCGGGGGTTACGAAAGAGGCCACCAGGGCGCCATAAGAAGCCGCATATTTAGGGGCATAGCTTTGGAGGGGGGGCTGTTTGACGTGTTACAACCCCCTAATAAATGTATTATTTAGTAAATAGTTGGGTACGTACAGGAGCTTTCAGTCGGGTAGGGTAAGGTGTCTGTTGGATTTCATCTGGAATTTTTATATACCCACTCAGACAAAAACACACACATTCTTGTGTTTTGAAGGTCTTAAAACAAAGGTATTCTACAGAATGCTGTGTTTTAAGTACACCTCACAATCCGCGCTCCTTTCCATTGGCCCTTAAGCCCCCCGCACGCGCTGCTTCTCATATAATAGTTAACATGATGTGCCAGCGTGATTACCAGAACATCTGAAGCTCACACCCCCTAAGTCTTACAGACCAAGCTGCACCCCTGCACATATTGGTAGCTTCTGTGACCCCCCCCCCCCCGACTACCCCAAAGTGATGATCGTGGCCTGGGAAAATCATTTAGGCTAACACATGTATTTTCCTTCAAACCCCAGATGAAAGTGTAGTCTGGAGGTTCCCTCAGGCAGGTAATTTAAGGAAGGCCTGATAACCCGGTAGCACATCCCTGAGCCTTCCCCTTGCTGCCTTCCAGTGTTATAGTGTCTATAACCACTGGGTTCCCCCTCACCCGTTCATAGCTTGCTGCCTGAGCTCCAAGCCAGCTCACCGTGCTTGCTTCTTTCTATTCTGAAGCTGAGCCGGTACTGAACTGGATATGTAGTGAACATAGTATTGTTTTAAAGGCGCCCCTCTTTGTTTTACAGCAGGGTGTGTGCCCTGAATATCGACCACAGAATATTGATGGGATACAATATTGAAAATAAAATATCAACATGTTAGTATGTCTAGATATTCTAAACTCCATGTATCTATACCTTGTGTATGTTTGATTTTTTTATATATATATATATATATATATATATATATATATATAGTACATAGATGTGGAGTTAGGAATAGTAAATCTATACTTCCATATGTGCAGTGCTTACATTGAAAAATAGAAGTGCAGGTACCCTGTACCAGAGTACCTGCTTGTTTCTGAGAAGTGCTGGTACTCTCCAATTAAAAGTATTACTTCACTCTTGAAAAGTGCAGGTGCTCTCCCTTTCAAAATAAAAAAAGTGCTGGTACTCAGTACCGGCCCATTTAAAGCACTGCATATGTGCACTTACCTTTCGATAGTTTGTGCCTCAATATTCTGACCATGGTATTCTTGTACCTCGATATTCTGGGGGTCGATATTCCTTGTACCACCTTACAGCACAGGGTCCACACACTGTGAGAAAAATGAGCCAGACCTCCAGGTCACTCATTAGACGCAGGCCGTCAGAAGGAAACTCTAGAACTCCAGCTCAAGAATAGCCCAATATGGGAAAGTTTAAATAACAAACATGGAAGAAGGACTACCTAACTCGAGCTCTGGATCATCACCACTTCGTTTTCACTCATTAACGTGGATACACAAGGACCAATAGGACAAAACTCCAAACAGCCTAATTAAAAATCACAACACATTTTTATTTTCCAAACATTTCTACCCAATGAATGGTTGAAACCCCCACCCTCTATTAGAAGTCAAATTATTTTGACTATATATCCCTTTGTTCCTATCCCTAGGAGCTTCAGCTGCCAAGATTGTGCACTGTTAACCCCCCGCACCATTTATTGTCAATTTGTATTGTTGTGCATGTCTAATTAATCATTTAATTTGTTTAATTCTATGCCGATTAGGTCCATGGGTGCTAAATAAATAAAGTAAAATGTAAAGACTCAAAGCGAGGTGGTATTTAATTTGTATAGTGCCTGAAATGTGGGCAATAGGGGTGGTGGCTGGGGTGGGGTAGTTGACGTAGGACTGGTGTGGTGGTGGAATTACAGAGTGCCATTTTAGGTGGCACTGTTGATAGTTCTAGGGGTCAGTGTTCTGTCCGTTAAATGTGAGCAAGTGGTGACATAGCTATAACACCATATTAGTGTTTCCTGTGGGAAGGCAGCAAATGCTTGAATGCCACAGTATTGGATACTCGTTAGTGGGGCTTTTTTCTTAAATACTGCAGGGGAGCTAGGTGGTGAGAGAAAGGAAATTAGCCATTTTAGGTCTGGCCCTAAGACAGCTTTTGCTGTCTTGCCAGCCTCATATTTTCAATAAAAATTCATGCATGTATACACATAGGAGATTACATTTGCCCTTTTTCATTCATTGATTTGCTCAAGTGTAATTCACATTTTGCTTCCAACCACCGCAGCATATAGCATGGGGAAAGAGGTAGCCCATTTCATTCATCCATTGGCTGTCTTGCGCTGTGAGCGAAGGCATTTTCCCTGATCACATGTGCATTTCTAAAAAGCAGTTCACTTAAGTGACAGAGCTGGTCTGTCTAGGCTACTTCTATTTGTTAATATGTTTTATATGTTTGCCTTCTTTGACATGTTGCATATGTTTGTAAAATAAATACATAAATAAACATTGCATGATTGCTAAGACTAGACCTATTGACTTACCAGTGCTTGTTCTGTGGCGGAGGCTGGTAGCAGTACCCCATCATCTGTGCTGTTAGTGGATACGCCACTGCCTATAATGCAGAGTAATGGTGGGAGACCCTTCCGCATGCACGCATTGATAATGGGGTGCACTGCCCAATGCTCAGTAGTGGAAGTGGGCGAGGGCATTCAAGCACACAGAACAGAAGATTTGAGGGGATATCAGATTTAGTTTTTCGGAAATGGCAGCAGTATTGGCCATGGTAATGGTATTGACCCAGAACACTCATCTTTTATTGAAGAGTCATGGAAGCAGGAATAGTAATTGCTTCCAACCAGGACCACATTAAGCTTTGAGTAATCCAGACAGAAACCTCTTCACAGCCAAGTATGCTCCAGTTTGGACCAGTGGCCTAGCATGAGTGCCACGGGCCTTCATGCGATCCAGGGAAATGGGCCCACTAGCCATAGTGTGGTAGCAAAAGACTGTGATAATTTGGGTCCAGAAGGCCTCCCTTATTCACAGGCCCTGGTGGCACTGCACCTACTGCACTATTGATAGCTATGCTGCTAGCTTGGTCAAACAACCACTGAAAATGAGCAGGAGGGTAGAGGCTTCCTACCGTGTGGAGGCCCTACTGATGCCCCCTCATTCTTAGTCTCTCATCAAGGAAGACGACACTTGTTACCATGCGGGGCAGGATGGTCCAGCCGCTTGAGGCAACACCTTGGCGTTTATTACCATAATCTGTGATCATTTTGTGTGACAAGAATAGAAAATAACATGGTCAGGCTAAACTCCAATTGTGATTCTGCCAGCGTATTAGTATGCACTGAATACAACAGGTGCTATCATCCAATTGAATGGTACTCTATCTACCGCATAAGAATGGAAGGCTGACTTGGCTATGCCAGGATTTGAACACTCGCCTGTAAATCACTGCTTCTCTCAGCAGCAAGTGCTGAACCCACTCAGCGACCACATGTGAGCCTTAAGCAGTTGGCTTGTCGGTCTCATTTACTTGTCTTGTTTGCATCCAATCAGATGTCCCAATCCACCACACACCAAGTTAATCCTCAGCCTTGACCCATACATGGCACAGTTTCTCTCTAACTACTTCTAAACATTATTTTGGGCTTCTGATATTACCACTCTTCCTGTATCACTTTATAACTAAGCCCATCAGATGATTAATATTTAGGTTTATCAAATTTCCAGGTTATCGCAAAAAAAAACAAAAAACAATCCTTTACTTGTGAATGCCAGGGTGGCATGCAAACTCCAGCACCGTTAACTAAAGGATCTTTGCCCACGAGATCTGTCCTCTCACTCGCTGCAGAGTCGTCCATTCCAGTTTACATATGTTTAATCATGTGTAGGTAAGGGGTGTGTAGTGCACTGCTTTCATGATGTACTACGTCGTGAGAAATACAACTAACATACGTTAACCACAGATATTGAACGTTACATTCTGTACTTTATGATATCAAAAAATATTAACTTAAAATATTTGTAAACAGTTATACCCAAAAAAGATTTTTTTTAAATGGTGAAAAAAACGGAATGACAGTTGCTGAAATTTAGAATATAGTTAATCTGCTTTTATTGGCAATATCTCCTGCAACCTTGATTTTTTTCTTCTCCCACAAGGAGGCGATTTTATCATTCTGTGGATTTGTTGCTGTTTGCTGAATTCCCGGATCTTATGGTGGTGTGTTATGAAGGTAGAATTTTGGGATCTCCGAGCATTTTTAAAGATGAAAACGTTTTCAAACAGACGACATCTACTTTTTTCCTTCTTGCACGGCAGTCTGTATTCACTTTTCATAGTTAGTGTCTTGATTGGTTCTATTTTTTTTAGTTTGAACGTTTTGTTTCGCTCAACTATAATATCATAAATATATTTCGCGTTTGCCCATAGTACAAAGAAAAACTTTGTTTTCTTCTGGTCAGTAGGTGGCAGTATGAACAATGCCCTCCAACATTACATTGAATATTGCATTTATTGAATAGCAGGATTTATATAGCGCTTCATAACTATCGTCGCGAGTTAGACACATTTTAATTGTGTGCTGGATCCTATTAATTCATTTCTGGGCTTCGTGAAATTTTAAGATTTTGTTTTCAGGCTTATGTCTTTAGTGGTATTAACGTTTTTAGGTATTTTACTTTTGGTATTTTATTAGCAATATTGATGTATTTATCTTTTTTAGTTTATGTTTTATGACCTATAATCCCTTTGTGGCCGCTCATGTACACAGAACATAAACATGGGGGTGTAAAGTCACCCTCTGCAGCATCAGTAAACACCACGTGTTGGTTACATTCATGGCTTACGGTTACCCTGTGGTATGTCTGTCTATGTTTTTGTGAGAATAAAGTAATGTGTTTGACCTTCACACTCGTCAACTTTGTGCCAGCACCTTTGCATGCTTGGCAAGGCCTGCAGATGCGCACAGGTGTTTAAACTTTGGAGAAGGGGGTTCAAAAGAGTTCTCGTTCTCACAGACACGCTTTCCAAATTGTCTACTCGCCCCCCAGTCCCAGCACACAAATATCCTTTCACAAAAAAAATGTGCAGACTGCAAGTTCAGCCCGCAGTGTATTTTTTGGTAGGAATGAAAAAGCAATTTTTTTTTTAAATTCATTTTATTTTGTGGTAGGATATGTGGCCTTGGGGCTGTAACTGCCCGCATTGAAGTGGGAACCGGATTCAAACCCCGCTTCGCTCACCATTCCGTGATTCTGGGCAAATCACTTAATCGCACCGTGCCTCAAAGCATGAATAACATTTTCTGCTACGTATATAAAGCGCATTAAAGCACTCTGACAAGCTCGTGGTACCTAATAAAACTTAAATAAAAATAAATAAATAGATGTCTTTGAAAGGAGAGTTCTGAGCGTGTGTTTACGTGCATTATTGCAATTTCTTGGCGTTTGGAAAGTAGGAAGTCAGTGCTGCAGCTCTCACTGGTCACATATTTTTGTAATTCTATCCCGAAATAGCACAATGAAAGAACGATTTAAATATGCAAACTGGGAACGTAACATTCTGAGCTGAAGCCAGTCTATTTGAATGAAGCAACACTTTACCGAACTAGAAAGTAAAGCCTCGCTCGCTTGCACTGGAACTGCTAGATAGCAGGGTGGGTTATGGGGCGCGTGAAGCCTCCCTGGCTTGCACTGAACTGCTAGATAGCAGGGTGGGTTATGGGGCGCGTGAAGCCTCCAGTGCACACATTTCTGTCCTGAGTGACGTCACCCTGCGTCTCATCCTTTTGAAGTTGTTCAAGCGGCGGCTCTGGACCCGGAGTACAAACATGCTGCAGCAGTTCTTGGAGACTGCTAGTTGAGTGAGTCATAAAACATCAGATATTTTATTTCACAACAATAGACACGGGAAGCCTCCTTCAGATCTTGAGGAGTGCCTTAAGGAAGTTCGTCAAGAAACACTGGTAAATGCACGAGCCGCATTTCAGCAAGAGTATTGGAGACACAGTCAGGGACATAATTATAACAACATGCACTGGAGGGGCATGGGTTAATAATCAAAATGTAAGATTTAGGAAATAATAGAAATTACGGCCCAGATTTCCTAAGATTCTGCGTCTGGGTCGGGCCACTCTCTGGTGCAGGCCCAACGCAAAATCCATTTTGGGATTTATGAAGCCACACGAATCCCGATTTGCGTGGCTTTGTAAAAAAAAAAAAAGTAATGCGAGACAGCGTATAGCACTGTCTTGCATCAGGTAGGCATTACATGGGTGTTTCAATGGCGTTTCCATGTATCTACCCATGTATTGTGACGCAAACCAATATTTACAAAGACTTATAAACGTGGGTTTGCACCAAATGGTAAGTCTACCCGAGGCTGGCATAACGGGGGGAAATATCTTTATTTCTCCTCATTGCTAACTCTTTTCATGTGTGCTGCATTCCACTGGACTGCCGATGTGTAAATTGTGTGGTGGAAGCCTCCTCCTGGTTTGGAGGTCGGCAGCCAGGGCCAGAGCAAGGAGGTAGGGGGTCTGCAAACACCTCCAATCGGATGTGAGCATGACCTGCTTTAAGGTCCAACATAAGTCTAGCTGAATCGGAAGACTTCACTAGATTATACGTGAGAGCTCAAGCTGTGCTCCACCCTCAAAAAATGGGACCATGCAAAAGCCACACTGAAAGCATTCCTCTCAGTGTAGAAGAGGGCTGATTAAGGGTCCTGACCAAATACTTTCAGAAACTACAACCTCAGGTGTTAAGAACCAGATGCACCATCTTGCATCTGTGACAGAGAGTGAGACAGAAGAAAAACAGAGAAAGCATGCTGAGAACAAAAGAACATTGAGCAAATAAATGAGCTTGCAGGGCAAGGACAGATTAAGTGATCAATGGTCTCTAACCCCCAGGCACAAAAGTGACACAGATGGTTTTGCATGGTGATTCCACTCCAAGAACTCTCCAATTCTAGAGTAGGAATCTATAGCAGGCATAAATGGGGAAAGTTGTTTTTACACATGCCTCCAAATAAGAGGTTGTGTGGAATGCCTGCTCGAGGTATACGGTGATGTTAAGTACATGGTTTCTCATTTCAATGTTGATTTCAATAGGTCAGTTTCAAATGAACCTTGTTTCATGATTTTAGGCATGTTTTACTGTTTGCCCCATCTGCCTAATTTATATCTCTTTTTTAATGATTCAATATTGGTTTTATGACAAGAGAAAAATAAACTATTCCCAGGATTAGCTCAGCACCTAAAGATGGAAGTCTTAAGGGTGTCTGAGCAAATATGGCACATGCTGTGTTGTAGGTCAAATTTATTTTCTCAATGGTTGCAGAGATTGCCATGTGATTTAATTCTAGGCATATTCTGTGTTGTGGGATTGATTGGCGAAGATTAATAGCTGTCTTACCCAGTTTATCTGACGTGTATCTAAACTTTTGTCTAGACTGGTGAGGTGTCTCTGCAACCCAATTGTTGTAAATGATAGAAGAACTAGGTCGTCTGCATAAGCCATACAGGGGATGTGATGAAAATACACAACCAACCCGATCAAATGGAGCACTGTAGTCAATGAAACATGTGAAGATTTTTTTGTTGGGACTAGAAATTCCTTGACTAGCTACCAATGCAATGGTAAATATTATATTTAGGGCCCGATTCCGATCTCACTAGGAAAGCCCTCCGTACGACTCAGGCCTGGAGGGCTTTCCAAGCGAGACGTGCTGTGCGAGTCCAACCGAGCAAGTACGATGCAACCGCATGGTTACGGACTCGGTTCGGCCGGACTCCCATTGAACTCTATGGGAGCCTGTGTACAGACGCCTACACAGGCTCCCATAGCAAAAAGGGGTGGGTGGGGAAAAGCGTACACCCTGTGACGGGCACCCCATGGTGCCCGCCACACTGTGCATGCCTGGATTGGGGGACCTATGGGCACACCCTTGTGACAGATTCAGAGGGCCCCAGGTGAAGGGGGGCCTGCTACGGCCCGCGGAAGTATGATTCCGACAGACAGAGGCAAAGCGGCTGTCCGAATCGTGCATCGTACTCGCTAGGTCGGAATTCGGCTCCATTGCGTGGCACAATTCGGCTACGAACGTGTCGGACGGACAGGTTCGGGTTCGAAATTGATCCGCACGGCGCTTAGGGGATACTCGCATCGTACTTGGTCGTTCGGAACGGGGGACGATTCGGACAGAAAGATAGGCTCCGAATCGGATTTGCTCTTTACACATCCCGTTTGGAGGCCTTCCTTACGAGATCGGAATCAGCCCTTAGTGATGAGCAGCCAGTTTGAAATCCTTTCTATGTATAATTGAGAAGGTTGTTTGCCTGAACCCAGGCTTCTAATTTTGCCAGGAATAATCCAGGAATAATCTGGCAGAAATCTTCCGATCTGTGCCAGTAAAGCTATTAGTGTATAGTTGTTTGGATCTGATTTGGTTTACTTTTCATGGATTGGTTGGGAGATTGATCCCCTTCAAGGTGGCACGTCTGCCATTTGTAAAGGTATTGCTCTAATGTGGCAAGAGAGCTTCAGCCTATTCAGCTGGGGTCTGCTTTATGATATCAGAAGATATCCCATTTGGGCATGGGGCTCTGTAAGCTTTATGTCTTATAATTACCATGATTATTTCTAGGATTATTAGCATGATTTTTGTTGACTCACAGAGTAGGGGTAATAATAGTTTCTCTTTGCTGTTCATATAGGCGGAATCTATATAGGATTCCATTAGTGCTCCTGGTATGCTGTAGTCTGATGGGCTTTTGCTTCTGCCACTAGCTTTACCTACTAGAGGACAGAAGTTTATGTTATCTCTGCTTTTAACTGTGGAAAGCATTCCCACTCATCTGTCTTCTAGGTTTTCTCTTTTTGTCTACAGTAGCTCTGCTTTGTAGTTTATTTTATTTATTTATTTATAAAGTTTTATATAGCGCAAACAAGATCCTGAAGGATATCAGAGCGCTATACAAAAGAATGGAGGCAGGTAATAAATGTAATATCGGCATTAGATAATAATAACAAAACAGAACAATTACATGACAAAGGGGTCAGAGAAGATGAATACAATCACTGTTATATAGCGTGCTCAGAAGGGAACAAACGGTAGGGTCAATAAAGTAGCCTCCAAAGAAGGAAATGCCATGTTTGTTGGCTACTTGTAGTCTGTGCAATATAACGTCCTTTCCAACTAGCTAGGTCAACGCGTTTCGAAACCCGTGGATTCTTTCGGGTTCTCCTCAGGACCGGGACTTGGTCACACACATTCTGGATCAATACTGGAACACGCAGAGATGTCCAATATAAAGGCTCATTTCCTTAACTCTGATAGTTCGGTGTGTATTGGTGTTATTTCCTCCGCTCGCTCCTCTGCTCTCCCACTCTCTTTCTGAGTCCCAGCGACTCATATGCCCAGGTATTTAAATGACTGCCGTCTAATGGGAATGCTTGACTGCCAATCAAAGCATTCCCTAGAAAGGTGGAGGGGTACAAGAGTCGATTTTGCCGGGTTGAGTCGGAGGCCAGAAACACTCTCAAAGGCTTGTAAGGATCGAAGACATCTAGGGCCAGAGCGGGCCGGGTCTGCCAGGAAGAGCAGAACATCATCCGCATATAAGGCAATTTTGTCAGTGTGGTGACTCCCCCAGGTCCAGCCCTGAATCGAGGCATCCGCTTGAATGAGGCACGCCATGGGCTCCATCGCTAGCGCGAACAAGAGTGGGGAAAGGGGACAGCCCTGCCTCGTACCTCTATGGATCGGAAATGTCTCCGAGAGGGCCCCATTAATGAGTACTCTGGCTCTAGGGTTGGAATATAGGACCCGAACAAAGCTGCGAAACTGTTGGCCCATACCCATCATTGTTAGTACATCCTCTAGGTAAAGCCAATCGACTGTGTCGAAGGCCTTTTCAAAATCGACAAGGAGGAGCGCTAGGTAGGGGGTGAGCATTTGGCGGTTTGCGAGGGCTAGGTGGAGGCGTCGCAGACAGTGTCTAGTGCTGTGTGCCGGCATAAAGCCGCACTGGTCAGCGTGAACCAGTTTGCTAAGGAAGGGGCATAGGCGTTGAGCCAGGACCGTGGCATAAATCTTAACTTCGGTGTTGATTAGTGAAATCGGCTGATAGTCTGCACAAGCTGGCGAGGGTGGCTGGGTCTTGGGGATGACCACAATGGTCGCCATGTCTGTTCCAGGGGGAAATGCTCCAACCTCTGAAACATGGTGGAATAAGGTGGAGAGGTGGGGGACCAGCAGCTCCCGTTAGGTGGCATAGTATTCCTGAGGAAACACCTCTGGGCTCAGAGTTTTCCGGGATGCCAGTGAGGAAAAAGCAGTACTTATTTCTTCTGGGGGTGAAGGGGAGGTCCAGGCTGGCCGCCTCAGAGTGCTTCAGGCAGGGAATACGGACCCTCTCCAGGTATAGTAGGTCTGGGAGGGAGCCCTTCAGCTTACGTGCTGAGTATAGGCGGGCGTAATAGTCAGCGAACGCCTGTGCGATCTCGGGCGCTGTGTGGCTCGTGGCTCCGGAAGCGTCACGGATTTCAGGTACGATTCGATTTGCTAGGGGGTATGAGGCCAGTCTGTGTAGCATCTTCCCATTCTTGTCGCCCCAGCCATATACCCGGGCGACAGTCGAGCGCCATAACAACTTGGCCGACTCCAAAGAGATCTGCTTGATCTCTTTGCGCAGAACCGCTAGTTGCATTTTATTTGTCAAACTCCACTTTGGAGTCACATGGTTTCATGATATTGCTGGTGCCCTGTTGTAGGTTCTTTTGAAATTGCTAATTTGAAAGAAAACAATCTTTGTTTATTGTGCGCTTGAACCTTGCCCATGCCATATTGAATGACTTGGTTTCCAGCACATTAATTAGTGTGATGAATAATAAGGATGGTGCCCAGAAGTAGCTGCTAACCTTTCCATTAGTTGCTTTCAGTGACACAGTTGTAAACTTGCCACAACCGCCTCATTCACCGGCCAGGGAGTTAATTGAGACAACAATGTAACCACCCACAATATTTGTGAGCCCCTGTGATCTTCTTGACAATGACCTATGGTGTCCTCTTTCCTGAACCTTTCCTTTTAAGGGAAGGCAAATACTTCCAGTTGTATGTGGTGTTTGCTTTCTATACTTTGAATTTATTTTAATCTCTTACACTACTGAGCATCTGACAGGTGCATGAATGCATAGTCTATCACAGTACTGCTTCCTGCTGCTGTAGATAACATGTGTGGTGGCTGATATGCATTGAATCTGCAGTTCATGGCTGTGAGCCCTAATTAATGTGTTGAAGAACTCAAAGATCCTTTTCTCTTGCGAAGAGTAACATCCTCATGGCGTGGGCTTCATTGAAATATGGAAGTAGATATCTCATTCTAATAAAAATTTGCCGGCTAGCTCCTCTAGAAAACGATCAGAGGTTAGATCTCCAGTTATGGGTGTGAAATCTATGGGATTTGCAAGTGTTAATAATTCAATTTCTTTGAGTTAAGGCATCAAGGTCATGTTTAACTGATTTAAGATCAGGTTGCAGATAAATGGTAATAATCAGCAACTGCTATGATGTTGACCAAATCCCCTCAGTATAGCTTCAAAAGATGAAGCACAAACTTGGAGGTATTAGTTTTGTTTCATTATTCAAGGTGCTGTTGATGATGATTTGTAGTCCACCACTCAGGCAGACGTGCATGCTGGGTCTAGCTAATTTCTCTACTACATGAACATTGTTCATCCCTAATTGTCTAAAATTCCAGGTCTCTTGCAGGCACATCACTTGGAAGTTGGCAACGAAAAGTGATGGACCACCGTCAGTGATATGAATGTGTTTTTTGTAACCTTGCTGTATTCCATGAAAGTAAGGTGAATGGACTTTGTGTTATGTTTTGCATATGTCTGTGGTTATGCATAAGAGAGTGCTGAGTTCTGACTTCACTATCCAATCCAGAGAGTATGTCTAGGAGCAGTGTAAGGGGGCCTGTATTAGAGAGTGTATCAATCAACCTCTTCCAACGTATTCTCCCCCCGCAAGTTAACCACCACTCTATAGTAAGCTTGTCTGCTTATTGCTTTCTTAAAATCTTCAGTTTCTTGAAGAGTTGTGCTGTCTTCGCCCAATAGATTTGAGATTCTGCTCAATGTGTCACTGCTTGAGATTGCTTTCGACAAACAGACTGACATTTAGCTCTTACTCTGAGGAGGATTGGGTATTTGGGCAGTGGGATATTAGATATGGCTAGCTTCTGCTCTTCTTGCTAAGATTTGTAATGGTATATATTGATGTTGTGAGAGTGGTCTGCCTATGTAATTTGCTTTGTATTGGTATGCAGGGCATTTGCAGCAAGCAAGACTTGATACTTATGCATTCACTTGATTTGATGTTTTTAGATAGAATAGCATTTCTTTGTAGTCCTATTATATTGCTCCAGTTAAGGGTGTCATATGTTCCTTCTGGATTTCTACCTGGGTTGCAGTTTGAACTTCAGCATCTGAAATGGTTCCTGATTTGGTCTGGGCAATGACAATATGCTTCGTTAGACCTTGCAGGATTGTAGGTTGGAACTGTAGGATTTAAGTTACTAACAACTGTGAAAAAGTGGATTACTAGTTGGATGGATGGTAGTCCACCACAAGTAATAATGTTACTATTTTTGATAGGTTCAGCAAAGGTTTCAGTAATTTAAACTTGAGCTCAACCCCTGGTAGCAATAGTACAGAGCAGACATGCTTAACATAAACAAGTGTGAAGCATTTAGAAGTACCAAAACGATTAAAAAGTCAAAAACACAAAGCAATAAAATAGCCCACTCCCATTTATAAAAATAGAGAATATTTTAATGAATAAAATGACACCAAATCAACAAAAATCCAATATGGCAAACTGGAGATATGATTTTTTGAAGTCTTAAATAAATAGAGCACCAAAAACTGCAAAGTGCCAACCACTGGCAGTTAGTCTCACTAGGCTAGGACAGAGGTAAGTTTTAAGGCCGACCTCAATGGAGCCCGGGTCGGATACAAGGGACAGGTTGGTGCCAGTCAAAGAGTTACCTTGGGGCTCACAAATCTTCTGCTAGGGTAGAGTCCTCAGCAGGGCAAGTCTGCAGGCTGGATCCGAAGAGGGGCTCGTCGATGACAGATTGACGAAGGATGAAGTTTCGGTGAAACCATCGATGAAGGTAGGAAAAACTCTGAGAGGGAAAAGTTCGGAGTTGGCGCCCCAGAATCCGTCAACATTGATTGGATATTGCTCTTCCTCAGCCCAGGTGATAATTTCTACCTTTGAGCTTGACTCTTTTCTGGAAGTCAGATTTTCTTAGCGGGGCAAGGTTACAGGCTTTGGGCATGCTGACAAGTATTTGCTGCTCCAGGGAAGAACAAAGTGGGAACTGTGGTGAAGTCAGGCCCAACAGTGATGCACCCTCTCCTGAGCAGCTGGCAGGTTGGTCCTGGTCCCACAGTGGTTTTCCTGGCAGAAAGTCTCAAAAACATTTCTAAGTCCTATGTTTGGAGTGTAAGCGGGAGGTTTACACTCTGACACCATCCAAGGGTTCCAAGACCGCAGGAACAGCACTTGGGGGGTCAGGACTCTCTCCAACAGAAGCCACTGCTAGGGTTCATTGCAGGTTCAGTAGAAACTGGTCAGCTGGGCTCATTCAGGAAAGTGGGCTTCTTGTGTCTCTGTAGCTTAACAGGGGGTCAGCCAACTGACCCTTAGGGTCCACTTCTTTTTCCTGGGTACAAGTGGAAATAGATCTAGCCCTGAGGGTTCTCCTGACAGGTCTCAACAGCAGGTGTAGTCCTTCTTCTGTCTTCCACAGTACCAGGAGTGTTCTGAAGAGGGTGCCCAGTGGTGCCACATTTATGCCTGCCACTAGCCTGTGGGACGGAATGACTCCTGGCCTCTCCCTAATCAAGGGGTAAATCTACCCATTTTTGCAGCCGATCCTGTGTGCCCTACTGCAGACAATCCCAAAGTTCTCTTCTCTCTCTAAATCCAACATGGCAGAACCTTCTTTCCCTTGTGCAGAGCTCTTATGCCTAATCTAGGGGGGTGTGGCCTGGAAAACAAGCAAACCTTCCCATGTGGTCACTAAAAACCAGATCTGGGGCAGCTCTTCTCCCACTGGGATTGCTGCCTGGCTAGCTGGTTAGACAAAAGGAAGGCAGGTCCAGTTGTGAGCTACATCTGCCAGTGATGTGGTAGGCATTCTTTGAAGATATGCAAGGGCCTGGGCACAGCCCTCAGGCCATCCTGCCAGGGGAAAGTTATCTTCTCCCCACCCCCAAGGCAGTTGCCTCAGCTTTAGGTGCCAATTCACACCGAATCAAAGTGCTATTTAGCTCTTGGGTGGCAGTTGGAAGCTCAGGCAAATAGACTTCTGGAGGCTTTAGGCAGGATAAAGATAACTTCTTAAAAGTACCTTTTGTAAAATATTTGTTTCAAATCTGACTTAACCAATGAATTGTATTTGTAATGAACATTTTAAAAAGTCCAAGAATTAAATTTTTATCTGGTCCTAGGCGGAGATAACTTTATTAAATTTAATAAAGTATCCCAGTGCTCTCCTATGGAACAGCTACTCCTGCTACAGTGATAATAGGTTTTAGGGCATTGTCACTGTAAGGGCATGCTTAATATTAAACTTTTACGTGCCTTACTTTTAAATACCATGCACACACCTTGCCTTATGAGAATCTAAGGCCTACTTAGGGGCAACTTATTATTATTTTAGGGTTTAGGCCTGTCAAAAGGGGTTATTTTGACAGGCCGAATTTGCAGTTTAAACTTGCACAGCCAAGTTACTGGTGGCATGCTTGCAGTCATGTTTTACATTGTCAATTTAGTGGTGGCGCAATAAGTGCTGCAGTCCACTTGTAACATTTAACTCATAGGCCCTCGGGATGCTTCATGCTAAATACTAGGGACTTACACTTATGTAAAATATGCCAATTAGGTGTATTCCAATTCAACATGTTTTTAGGGTTGATAGCACATTCACTGGGCACTGGACAGTAATGTCTCAGTGTGAAGAATCAAAAATCCGACACAAAATCTAGCAAAAAATGGGGGTGACCACAAAAAAGAGGCATTTTCCTACAATAATCATCTGTGTTGAATCGGTGGTGGTGAGAGTTGTCTTAGTCCGAATTTGGGCTGTTATTGTTTTTAGCTTACACATGTTGCTTTCTGAGAAGGTAGAATTTTTTACTTCTCCATTTAGGTCACGTGTGATAACCATTTTCTATGTTCATTACGTATCAGCTCTGACCTGCGAATTGCCAAGGACACAAGTTTAGGGAAGTCTTTGCTGTTTGAGTCAGTGGTGGTGTGAGTATCACAAGTTCCTCTCTATTTGTCCCTTAGTTGCTGGTTGAATGGCTACGTGAAACGATTGTCTTTTGTGCAAATAGCGTTTAGTGAGTTGGTAATCGTATTGGCGATTGCCTTTGTTGGCTCTCTTTGGGACTGAATGTGATTCTCAGTGTTTGCCCTCTTTGCCTGTCTGTATACTTGTTTGCTTACAACCAAACAAGGGATAAAGTTATTATACCGTCGTCATTCATTGAGGTGTGTTTACTTTTAGCAGTAGGATAAGGATACAGGTAAATGACAGGTTTTGCGAATTCCACAACTTAATGGCATTCTGTTCATCACCACAGAACAGTGAAAGGCTGAGTTGGGATTGCTGGGATTCTGACTTGTGACTTGCAGGTTGTACACAGAGTTCAGCAGTGATTGATTCTCTTACTGAACTGGTTCACTGGCTGTTGATGCACTCTGGTGCCACCTGCCTCCGGCAGGTTGACTGCTGCATCCAGCTGTATTATCCTCATCCTTATTTTGAAGTCTACCGCAGTCTTTGCTGCAGTCGACTTCAGTGCATTATAAGTGCAGGTCCGCAACTCCAAGCTAAGGAGCACATGAAGGGTCCATCCAGTGGATAATGTCACAATACATCTCAAAACCCAAGCAGACATCATCAGACAAACCAGAATGCAACTATTGTTGGTGAATGTTAGAGGTGCAGGGCTGGGTGAAGAGAACTATTTTTCTCTGTACACTGGATGGCCCCTGTAATACACACACGATGTGATACGTGCGGGACGGTGGATTTTCAGAGTAAAGTGCTTAGAAGGCTACCTACATATTGTTTTCACTTAATATGCTCCACTATCCTACACCTATAGTATCACATAATATGCTTAGCTTTTCAATAGCGAGTTTAATTAGAGCACTTTGACTTTCTTTCCATAATTATTCCATGTAAAGTGACTTTAGGATTATAAGGGTTAGACAGCGATTTGGGGATACAAAGTCTGTGGATGTCTACAGTTGTTGGCCTGTGATGCAATACTTGTGAGGACGCTTTAGAACCCAACTCCTGTTTTAAGCTTGGTTTAGAAGATCTTTCAGTCAGTGAGCCCTGTGACTAGGATGGGTCCTATGTATCAGTAGAGGTGCGCGAGCCTTTGGAAGGTCGAGCCTGGCTCGAGCTCTGGTTTAGCTCGGAGGCCTCTTGGACCCTGGAGCCGAACACGCTCCGAGCCCGGCCCCTTCCTCGGGCGCATTCTCTATTGGTATGTCTAACAATAGTCAGACAATGCGCCCGTTTGAGTGTTTCTTAATGTTAAAACAACGTTGTTTTTTTATAGGCTGTCAAAACCAGCATTGTGTTAAAACTATAAAAACACCAACAGGAACGCACTGGCTTTTGGCACATCTGCCTAACAGTAGCGGCTCGTGGAGGGAGTGCTGCGGGGCGGTGAGGCGGGGGAGGAGCAGGGTGGGGGGTAGTAAACTACGGCATACGGCCGAACAGAGGTAAGTGAACAAATATATAAATAAAACGAATTTCATTGCGCGCGCTGCATTGCCAAATGCGATGCAGCGCGCGCAACGAAATTCGTTTTATTTATTTATTTGTTTACTTACCTCCGTTCGGCCGTATGCCGTAGTTTACTACCCCCCCCACCCTTCTCCTCCCCCGCCTCACCGCCCCGCAGCACTCCCTCCACAAGCTGCTACTGCTGCCTAATAAACTATTCGTCCGTGTTGGTATACTTTTATGTTTAACACAATGTTGCTTTTCACCGGTTGTGAAAATCATCTTTTGTTTTCTAACCCTAAAAACACTCACACAGATGGGGAGGTAATGCGGCCATTGGGCTGGGGCTACCTTTTGGAACTGGGGATCTAGGTTTGAGTCTCGGCGTCGTCTCAACATCCTGTGATTCTGGGCAAATCAGTTAATTACCCTGTATCTAAAAATTGAATGTGACCTTGTGCAGGGCTTTAAGTGGGTCGGGTCTTGCCGGTGCTGAGTAATGGCAGTTCTTCTAAGCAGGTGCCGAGATGGATCCCTATCGGGCTCTCCATTTCTGCCCTCACCCTCCGGTTGGAAAAGAAAATCTGAACACTGCAGCAGTACCACTGCTCAAAGACTTTGATGTAACTTCAAAGAGACTCGTTTTAGTTCTTTCACAGTCTCATCTTTTCAGAACAGAAGCATTTTCAAGGTTATATACAGCAAAGCCATAGTCGTTGCTCATTTATTATATGCAACTAACAACCATTGACAAAGCCAATAGCCCTGGCTTCTTGTAGGTGTAATGCTACTTGTTGTATTATATATCTGGATGCAATGACAGAAGCAGAAAAATACCAGTGGAGCGACACACTATGCTAAGCACAGATTTTTAGCTTATGTGTTCTTAAGCCACGCCCTAAATTACATTGGCCACGCCCCTTTGAGAGAGTCCCCCCCCACACAGTTTTTTCATGCCACTTAAAGCCCTGACCTTGTGTAATGTAACTGGGGCTCATGGTAAGCGCTCCAATATCTACGGGCCGAGTTTGCGCTACAGAAAACTGCACAAAAAAAAGAGGGAGATTAAGGGAAGGGATAGAGCAGCAGCACAATATCCCCCCCCCCTCTTTAGTACATATTTTAAACATAACATATAATAAGAACGCTCTTTAAAACTTGTTTTCGGGCTGCCGTAATGATCCCTGACAGATACATTAAGTAAAGAATAATAGAACGGGGGGCTGAGGCCATCGTGGTAAGTGCTGCAGGAGACCCCTGCTTTTAATTAAGGTAGAATGGCTGCATGGTGAGTACATGGGGGGAGGAGGGGCAGGTAGGGATGCAGGCTTTGCTTAGAAAGCGTCAAATGGGGAGAAGGAGGGGAACATTCAGTGGGGTCCTGGAGTGGTACTTTTGTATGCAGAAGCTGCTGAATTAGAGGTGAGAGGCTGTGAGGGCAAAAGATGGAAGGAGGGGAGGGAAAAGGAAGAAGATAAGGGGGAAGGGATAAAACACCCAAGAGTGCTTAGCTCGGTTCAGTACTTAATTTGTAAAACAGTCAGTGCCAGGGCTCTTGTCAGGAGGCCACTGCAGCTTGTGCCACCCATTGCCCCTGCCAGCGCTGCCAATGATAGTAACAACACAACTACTAACTATCACACTCCTCCCAATAGTGTACCGTGTTGTCCAAGTGTGACAATTTGGACTATTTCAGGCCCCTAAAGCTATAAAAATGGCTTGGGGGGAAGGTAATAGTAATTTTTTATGTATATTAAATGAATAATTAACTGTTGTGGTTATTTTTAAATTAGTCAGAGAGCGCCACCTTGTGGCAGACTGTCACAAGCACCGGTGTTGACAATTAAGTGCTGGTGCTGAGCACCAGAAACCACCGGCTCAAATTAAGCACTGGCTCGGCTGGTCTTCCACCGGCATGACCGATGTTTTTAGCTAAGTATTGAGTTACAAAAAAATATTTCCACGGTTCTCATGAGGATTTTTTTGTGGACTTGGCTCGTATTTGGACGCTTAGAGCCAAGCCGGACCCCTGGCTCGTCGATTGCCGTGAATTGTCTGGGTCGCCCACCTCTATGCATCAGGAGTGCTAATGTGTAGTGCTTGGCATTGCAACGGGGGACTCATGTGTCTCCCAGCAATGGATGTGATAGTCCCTCCCCATCACCCTGGCACCGTGCTGCATGGCTGCTCGTTCATTTGCATGACCTGGCAGCACTTCTCTTGCTACAGGGATTCCCTGGTGACAAAGACTTCCAATGATTAAAGGGCCTCATCAGTTGGAACACTAAATTGATCCTGGGCCCAGTAACCTCCCCACACCTAACACAAACCACAGCACAATTGTGGCAGTGTGCCACAGCAGAAAAAACTCAAATTTAGGTCAAAAGACCAGAGAGGTGTGTAAGCTCTAACACTGGGAAACAATAAGCTGTAAACTCGGTTTCATATAAAAGGAAAATGGGTGGATGAAATAACTCCATACACCTTCATAAATGGACCACAGTACAATGCAAAGCCACTGTGCGAGAGTCGAGCCTTCAGGAAATGAGTGCTGTGAAAGGCCGAAGCTTGGCATCCTGCTCAGTATTTCAACAAAGAAACATCACTGACAGTCCCCCCTCCCTGGCTCAAACATAGTCACAATACAATGTAGGAATAGTGTACCGTGTTGACAGTTCACCCTGGCAAAAATACAAAAATAAGGGGTTGAGTTTAACCAGTATATGTAATAAGGCAGAAGTCATCTTTCAGTCCCAATTTTGACTAAGCCTTCATTACTAGCGCTATAAAAAACTTATAAATGAATGAATGAATTACATCCGCATCAGTTCTCGCGTCTAAGGGGGCAATTCGTCCGGAGGAGCCAGCAGTTCAGAGAGCATCGCTGCTCAGGCCTGCAGGTCATCCCCTAGTTTATTGTCCCTACGCGTTCTACACATAGGGCACTCCTCTGCGTTCACCCACTCGGCCATGTCTCTCAGCCAGTCAGTAAGTTTTGCGCAATCGGTGACAACCACCTCATAGCAATTCTACTCTTGGCCAACACCAGTCCCAAGATAAGAAACTTCCTACTTAATTTCTTCTCCCTGCTCAGTTCTTGCCATGTATTGTTTTATATTGTGCATCTCCGCCGATGCTTCTTTTGTTACAGTCATTACACCAAAGTAAAAGATCAGATACACAGGTTCTTTGTGTGATGACTAATGTAATTGATTTGTTAATAAAATGAGGTAATCTAAAAAAAACTGATTTTGTGCCTGAAAGGGGATCAGATCCTAATTTAAAACAGGAGATAATTTTGCCTTGTTTTCTATGACTATCTACAAAGTGCGTTGAGAGAGAATCTCATAAGCTCAATGTTTTGAAAAATCAATAACTTGTATTTGTGTTGGACTGGAGGAAAAATTAAAGTTAAACAGTTCTTAATTACTTATGGGAATCTCAGCTCAAGACCTTAAGTCCTTGCTTGCCGATTCTATAACTCATTGGCCTCCTTTATTTTGTGCTGAGAAATGCTAAATTGATTCCTTTTCCAAATCTATCTCATTAGAAATTATTTTGGATAAAGTATTTCTTTCATTTGACACTGGGAACATGCCGGGCTCACCAAGCCTCTTGCGATCTATAAATCCTCCTTTCCTACAACACACAATTCCTGAAGAAGGCTAAATCTTACCACTGTTGATGATGAGGGTGCAGTATATATCACCCACTGATGTGGTGATCCATTTCTTTCACTTTCAGGGAAGAAAATCTAAGACTAGTAGTGATTGCCCAAGGGCACTAGTTATAAAGATGGATAAGGCAGTATACGTTGTTCACCAGTTGTTCAAGTATCTTATTAACCACCAAAGGATCACCCACAAGAAGGCAGTATCCAGCATTATCCCTCTGACATGCTCCAAAAATCTTCATGGTTTAATTAAAATAACATTAAAAAATTATATTTCTTCACATGACATGCTTCAATGATGGCATGTGCTGTTGTATCAAAAAGCAGCAAACAATTCAGGACGCATACAAATCTTAAACAAACCAAAAGCTGTCAAACCGTTAACAATAAATGATACATACCTCCTCTCCCCAGCCTCCTCCTCAGTACACATTGTAGAACCAGAGCTGAAGTGGCTCCAAGCAAGCCAGTCAACACAGCTATTTTCTTCTGTCCCTTATTAGACATTTTTCCAAAATATAACACACACTCATACACACACGCACACACACACCCTCCCTCCTTGCTGACATATAACAGCTCAACCACACAGAGATAAATAAATAATCCATCCTTCTCTGGTATTTAGTTATATATTTTGAATTCCATCAGATCAGTGGAGGACAAAGTTTTTTATCCATGATTTTATGAGGGCAGACTCCAAACAGCTGAAATGAGTCTTCATGAAACATACTCTGCATCTAAAGGTCATAACATCTTCTCTGTATATATCATCAGTGTGGTAGTCTAATCATGTGCGTTGATGTTTCCAAATTACTCACAGTTTTACATTTATGATGTAAAAGGCCATACCGCATGCATGTTCTTCAAAACTGTGCATAACAAAATGCTGGGATAGTTTACTTCCCTCTGTGGTGTTGACACAACTTGGTGTGCTCTCTATGCCCCAAATTCTACCTAAAATATAGTTTCAGTACTATCAGCATCAATTGCTGCAGATTATTCCTTCTTCAACTCTGAGAATCAACATATTCACAGATCCTTCGTCCAGATGCATTTCTCTAGAGCTATAAAATCCGTTGCTAGGTTCACCCCCTCCCTGGTGGTAGCATCCATCATTTTCTCTAATCATATGTCACTCAGTTTGCTCACTCTGGTCTCAGCTTTGAGATGCTATATTCAGAACCTGGAGGTCTTCCCACAAATGCTTATTTGAACATGCGTCATATACATTTTAATATTGGTATGTTACTGACTGTCCTCATGGTAAGAGGTTGGTATTGAGACATCTATCGGCCTCATCATTGCCCTTTGATGGAAATTATTGCAGTGAGTAAACCTCGCGTCTTTCTGGGGCAGATCATAACCTCCTTGCATGATAAGTATTTCCATTAAAAATGCACTGTTATTGTTCTCCTTTGACTCAGCACATTGATGTTCAGTTGATTCTTTTATTGGCATTCTCTATGGTGGATGCATATTATTTTAATTGGCCCAAAAATATAATAGAACTTGTCTGAGCAGGGGCAGTTGATGCTGCCCTCTCTGTGAAAATCTTCTGATCAATCTCATTGTCAATATTGATATTCTATTCAGCTGTCTGCAGCAAGGCTGCAACATCCTGCTCTTAAACAGCCTAGAATATAATGGCATTGCATCGATTTTTGTCCCCAAGTTACCTCTATCATTTCCAAATGCCACACGCGAGCAGCATGCAGCGGATGTTGTCATACTGATGAATCCGACATGCTTGGAAGAGGTAGGGTGAGCGGCAGTCCATGTGCGGACACTGTTTAAAGAAAGTTGGTGGGTTCTTTGGTGGCTAGACCCGCTTCTTGTAGAGGGGGCGAAGACTGGAAGGCGAGAATGTTGGGTGCTCATCTCATCAGAGATGTGTGAAGGTTGCCACTGGTCGGCACAGTGGTTTGCTTCTTGTATTAATGCCGCAAACACAGGGGCTCACCTCAGATTAGGATCATTCAGTACTTTCAACTGCAATACTAACAGGCAACAATATACCTTCTCAAGGAACAGGGGTAAAAGGCACTAAGCTACATTAATCAAGTGGCAGGAGCAGCCGCAGGTGGTCTTCCGCCCCCAGGTAGAGCGTCATTTCAATATGGGCAGTCGATTTGTGGGATAATTCAACAGGAACTATCTTCAAATCAGAGGAACCATAGAGTTAGGAATTCATCATGATTCTGGTTGTGATATAAAATAATGCACCATTTATTTATTTGATTTATTAAACACATTTTATTGGTTTTAGATCTATTTAAAACCACAGAATAGCAATATGTCTTAGTATGAGGTCACAGCTACTCATTTCTCGTGTGTCCGTCATGTCCTTTTTTCCCTGCTAGCTCCAGTTCCTCTGACAATTGTGCACTTTAGAAATACCATCATCCACCCATCATCATTTACAATGCAGTGAGAATGATGTTTCTATTCTCTAAAGTAAAAGTGGTGTTTCCGCATGTGAAGTACATGTGTTGTGTCGAAATACTGAAGTAAGACTTGTGGCTCACACATTAAATACTTTTTGATACTTGGGACTCTGAAATCAGGATCAGGGCCGGACTGGCCAAAGCGGGCACCGGGCGTTTCCCCGGTGGGCCGCTAGGGTGGGGGCCGATTTGGTTACCGGGGCCAGCAATATCGGCCCCCTGTAACAAAATGAGCTGAAACCGGCCCTAGCAAACAGCTCGGCCGCACACCCTCCTCCCCCCCAGGGGGGCCGGCCGAGCAGATTGCCAGGGCCGGTTTCGGTTCTCAATCCGGCCCTGATCAGGATGGTGGCTCAGCACACCAAAGTGTAAGTCGGGGCTCAGTTCATAGAAGACAATCAGTAGCTCAACACCCTCAATAAAAGGGTTTACCTTGCAAACTGCAGTGGTCGTAGTGGTCCAATACACCAAACCAAAATGATGGCTAGACATAATGAAGTAAGTGCAGTACCATTTCACATGAAAGTGAAAATGGTGGCTTGGAACACAGAGTGAGTGTGAAGTCTCAGCTGGCTGAGTAAATGGTACACACTGAAGTAAAACAGTTTGTAACTTCACTTTAACATGTTTTTTACACACAGCTATATTGAGACAGATTTCACAGCCATTATAATTGGCAAATTCAGCAATTTATTTATTTATAAGGTTTTATATAGTGCGAACTTGACCTGTGAAGGTATCAGAGCGTTTTACAAATGATACCAGCGTATAGTATTCATATTGTAATTGTACATACCTTATCAGAGCTATTAATTTCCACAGTGAATGGTTCTATAATGTGTATCTAATTTGCTTCTAACGAGCGTGCATAGGGTGTGGAATGCTGTGGACAGCAAAGTATGTATAAGCCATTTAAGAATGATATAATGATATACTGTATGTCAATGATAACAACTTGTTCTTATATAGCGCTTCAGATCAGACTCTGCAGTTTCTACGCTCTTTTAATAACAGGTGTTACTATTACTCAATTTATTGGTGGTCAGTTTACCTCATAGTTTGCAGACCACCGCATTTGTGGTAATCAAGCATGCAACTCACTGAAGCATTCTGCCATCAGCAATGTATATTGTTGTTTCCCACCACAGCCCTATGGGATTTAGTTGGTTTAACATTGTTAGCATATGTCTTTGGTGTACGTTTGACCAATCACAGTAAAGTATTTTACACTGTAGATAAAACACATCAATTGCGTCATAAGTGGTGTGCACCATCCTTTTCTTTTCATGCCACTACACCCCCTCCTCTACTTCGCCGGACATTAGATCGGTTCATGGGAAAACCACAATTTTTAAATGGAGTCTTGCCCCCTTTTAGTGTTCGCCTGCTTAAGATAGCGTGCCTTTGATGATGTAATGCGAGCCAATATAGTGGAGGTGATATAGTGGGATATATTGTTTTCTGTAACTAGTAGTTGTACTTTACGTTCTGCATTGTTATTGAAACCATGTTTTTTAACTTACTTTTTATTTACTAATACACCAAAGAATGGGACTCTGGTGTAAAGGTACCATCTCGGTAGGTTACAAGGATTCACAATTGTTCTGCAATTCGATTAAACACTCTGATCGTCTAACCTTGTATGAAGTATTTGGCAAGTACCATATTTCTGAAAGTATTAATGGACTTAAAAGTCATTTTCAACCAATTCCGAATGCTGACAGTGCCATATGAGCTCACATGGAATGCCACCAGGAATCATGTTCTACAGTGACATCAGCAGGTGGATGTATTTCCATTGTGTGTCTGCTTTGCTCTCAATAGTCAGTGACTTCTCAAGCTTGTACTAGTATTAATTTGTGTGAAGTTTATTTCTCACTAATGTTACATAGACTATGGAAAACTTTGCAATTACTCAAAGTTGCAATATGGTATCAGAATATTGAGTTTGAACTACTGACATGCAAAAATATTGGAACAAAAATATCATGTAGGTACATATTTATACATATGTTTAAAAGTACTCTACTTAACTTCACATTTATGTATCTGAATGATGTATACTTATCCTTAAGGTACGTGGATGTGGATTTAATAATAGTAAATGTACACTATTTACCTATATATTTTACCTTAACAATATTCTGGTTGTCACTATTTTGGCCCAATATTTTTGAATGTTGATATGTTTGCACTCAGTAGTATGACATATAAGCTAATGTTGCAAAGATTTACACTTTTCCCCACGTGCGTGTACATTGAAATTTTTGTGACTTTTTTTATACAAAAGTTAAATTTACTGAGAAATTATGTATACATTTGCAGAGTAACATTCTGCATACGTTTTGTATCTTGGCTGGGTTTCATTAGGTAAAATTATGTTATAATTCAGTGAAAATTATCTTGCAAAGGCCACAAAAACCTTGTACTTCGAAGGCAGACGAACCAGAAACTTTGTAAATGTCACAGGGTGTGAAAATTAGGAGCTTCGCAGAATTTCACAGGCCTAAAATACTTTGGACAGACCTACGAAATATCTTACAGAATTGTGAACACAATTAAAGGATATCAGTCCAAAACTATTTTCTGTCATTACATAGAAAAAACATTCAGGTTATGTCACACAGAAGACTGAATTTGATACAGAGTGATTAAGTGAATGATGAATAATTTGGAAACTCTAAAGTCAGATATCACTCCTCAACATAGAGGCAAAAATAGTCACCAAACTATAATAAAAAAGTGCAACTATCAGAATTTGATGCTTCATCCTGCTCTCGCACACCCTACTGTGTCAAGTCTCCAGCAGTCCCACAGGCTGTATAGCACACAATTGTCATTGTAGATTTGCCTTAACCCCTTCCCTGCGTCATGCCTCACGGTGGGCGTGTGCGCGTTACGAGCTGAGCTCGTCACGACCACGCCCGCGATCGGAATGTCCAGCACCTGGGCGGAATTCCGATCGCAGTGAAGGCGTTAATTAATTACTAAATCTGCAATGACTGAAGTTATAATAACAAATTGCCCCAATGCTAAAATAGATGAGAAAGCGAGTTTGTGTGGCTGAAGGAATGAAATACATCTCTAATTTTTGTAAAAAAATATTTTTGTCTGTTTATCTTTTTGGAATAGATGTTTTTACTTGCCATTTTTTCGACGTCATACTAGTCCAGTCTAAAAATCCATAGACCCCAGTAATTAATATCTTTTAAATTACTAGCAAAATATTCTATGTTAAGATAGTAAAATGCATAACCATTCAAAGTCTTCCATACTTTCAGCGGGTGTTTCAGGGTTTCGATTGCTTCACACCTTTATGTCTTGTAGTACCCTAGCATATACTATTTATTAATACAATGAAAGGTATCAAAGCCTGCATACATTTTTCCAATATTTGATCACTTACTTTGCCTTCTCCTGACATGGGATTTCTATGTCTCAACCTCATAACATCAAGCAGATTATGAGCCTTTAGAACTCCAGTCAAGTTGCTCATTCCTTTAATTACAGACAGACCACTGGAATTATGCAACAGGGCCGAATAAGATATGCAGCAAGAGAAGTCAAATTATGTGGCGTAATGCGGTTCATTTTGTGGCAGTATTACTGCATTATTTTGGCATTTTTAGACATGTTAACACTGTCTGGGCAACGATTTCATGTCATAATAGTAACAATTTAATAGCCAAATACAGCAATAAGCAAATGAAAGATGACCAGTCAACTTTTGTGAAGGGCCCTACATTGCGCAAGAGCACATGTTACAATCTTTTGAGTAACTGTCGATCAATTTGAGCTGGAAACAATTTTTTTGTTAAAATCTGCAGGTTATGCAGCACATGATGGATTATGCGGCCAATGCAGCCAATACATAATTATGCAGAAAATGCCACAGAATCTCATAATTCCAGTGGCCCTGATTATAACTCACCTTCTAAATCCAATTAGTAAACAGGATTGTTTTATTGTGGGTCTGATACAAAAGTGACGAGGGGAATGTTAATGGAATTGGAGGTAAACTCACCACTTTCATCTCCACATCATTACACTGTAATTCCCACATACCTGCTATTTATGGAGATTCGTGTCATTGTGACCTAAGGCTTCACACTTAAGATAACACCACTTGTGCTGCGTAATTCAAATGCTAAAACTAGGTTTACATCTCTGTGTTTCCTTTTCATGTATCACAGTAGAGCACTCATTCGCCACTCAGACACCAACAGTGTACACTTTCCACTTTGCCTGTGAAAGAACATAGTCCTTTTCATTGTGTTTAAAACGTGCCTATAACACTGCAGCAGGGGTTCCTTTTCTAAAGGTGCTCTTATTGCTGTGTGCAAGCCTTTTGGCTAAGCTTTTCTTTCAGTTCAAGCAAAAAAGACAGACTCAGCAGAAACATTTACACATATTGGCGTCAAATGCATGCAAGCAGAAACTGTGTTGCAGCATTTGTATCCTGCCCACAAACTGTGCCAGGCAGGAACCCCCTCCAACTCTCCCCCACCCCAAGTGAGCCTAATTCAGCACTCTACGCAGGCGTGGGAAATCATTGCGAAGCATCTTGTTGTCACACCATATCAGATCACACATTAAATGTGTTAATATGTCTTTGTTTCTGCAAACGGAGCATGGCACTGTTCCTTCATGTCTATCTTCCCTTCTGTTACAGATCCCAGTTGCTGTCGAAGCTAATCTCCCTGCTTTGGGAAGGGCTAATGAACTTGTTCAATTCCAGTCACTATCTCCCCTGCACCAGGAAATCCACAAGATATCATGGGGTGTTGCATAGTGGCGGACGTAGGAACAAGGGCCCTTTGGTTCTAATCTTGACTTCCCATCTGACCAAAATTGTTAAATCTGGTGCTAGCCAAGACCTTTTGATTTTGCTAAAATTATGTACATAATATACATACTTTTAAGGGCTTTCAGACAGCAGTCTTCCTCCACTGGTCTGTTGTTTTGTTGTGTCATTCACATTGTTCCGTCACCCATTTCAGCATAAAGTAGGGGCAGGCGGTCAGCCCACTTCAACCACTGCATAACTTCACAGTGAGCGATGGTGTTCTGCTTTTTCACAACGACACACGCACACACAAAGTAGTTCTCTTCAGTACCAGGAACGTCTGTGGCAATGTGTTCTTTTGAGATCAAAAACATTTTAGCCAACTTTTATGTTTTTTTATATTGGCAAAGGCCTGGCACCTCCCCAAAGAAAAAGTCTTACAAAAACATGGAAAACATGCATTGACCAATCCAAAAGACTGGCAGACAATACCAGACAATTTGGCTTTGCCAGTGATTGGTTTTCTAGTGCAATGCAAATTAAAAGCACGGAAACACCTAAAGCAGATAGGCTTGCATAGCGTAACACCACAAATTGAACAAACTCTAGGAATTCCCATGCTGAAAAGAACACTGCTGTTTTTTCCATATCACTACATTTCATAAAGGCATCTCTAGTATGGGTTTTGAAACATGTTCCGTATAAATTGTCTGTCCAGTGAGGCAGGCTTTAACTATCATGACAGCCTTCTGGAACAGGGACTGTAACCCCCCCCATTGGCTCACAATTCTTCTGCACAGGCTTTACAGAAAGGAGACATGATTTTTGTTGCCATTTCTGAGAGGCCATGCTCAGAATCTGATCCAGTCCATCCAGACCTGATCCAGATCTGCTCGCACTTCATGTCCTGGGGATTCCGCTGAGATGGTAGGCATCTGAGTGAGTCAAGACCAAACATGAAACTAGTATACCACTTAGGCCAGGTACTCTGTTGCACAATCTTTGCTACTGAAAAGCATTTGTGGATCTGATCTCGAAGTCATTGCAGAAATTATGCAAGCAAATTTAAATGTTTTGGGTCAAGGTGAAAGGCCCATCTGAATTCCACGTCACTTTCAGATGTCCCTGCGTGAACCAGGTGTCTCAGTGAAGGGATGCCACTAGCTTACCAAAATAACATGTCTACCTCTAGACCTGGACCGTACAGGGATATACAGTCATTTATAACGTATCTTCCCTTCAGTTCCTCACGCATTTCCCTTCTGATGCCAATATAGTTCTAGAGTTGAGTGAATGAAAGGCGGCTGTGGATCATTTGAAGACCATTACTATTCTCAGGAGACAGCCCAGGCAGCATGCATCATCTCATCTCTCCGGGGATGCATTGCTTTTTATTGCATTCTTAGACCAGAAACCATAACGCAAAACTGCGAAGCCCATGAAATATAGATGTAAGCGCATAAGAGAAGAAAGACCCTGAGGTCTCCGCACAACCCTCAAAGATTTCAGATTCATAGTTGTGATAATGCACATCATCATACAGGTACGGGCATTTGTTATTTGTTTTCACACAGATAGTCGGCCCGAGCATCAAATGTTGCAGCATTTAGAGGTACTAATTTTGTTCACATATGGAGAAGTATAAATTTAACTTTGCCCAAATAAGGAACATGATTCTACTCAATTAACCAGCGGTCACTGTCAAATTGTGGACCTGAGAGTAGTCATTGTGGGTCAGGTCCTGCGTGTCTGACCGAGGGAGGTGTTCATTTGCTTTATGGGCCTTACAATGTACTCTTAAGAATCCCATCAATGCATCCATCACATTTCTGTTATCACTTTCACATCTGCTCCCAACATTCAGGCACTTTGCCTCAAACATATTCACAAAGGCAATGGTTGCCTTTCCAGATAGCTCAGGATTAGGCTTCAGAGGCCACTGAGCGATCCTCGTATATTAATCAACGCGAGGGTCAATATTTCATGTGGTGTTGTTGACAGTGGTCCTTTAAAGTAAATAACCTAAGTAAGTATACCTAAGATCAACTGAGCTTGTAAACAAGACATTGACACTGGTGGGGCCAGATCCTCGAGCTATAGAGACCATTTTATCAGAGTAAGAGCTACACTAACTCCTTTAATGGAATAATCCTCAGATTTCACCAGTTTTAGTGAAGTTATTATACAGCGTTACTCCACACTTACACTTCAGATTAGGGTGAAGGCCTTGTCTTTTTCTCTTGCAGAATCATTAATAGTCTAATAGAGAAGGTGTGATACACATAAAGACTATAGAGAGTTTATTTGAAGTTGCATTAAAGAGGGACATGGCAATTCAAATTAAATATGTTAGCAGGTCATGTCAGTGTGCAGCACTATTGAACAACATGGTCAAAACCTTTCTCCAGATCCCATGGTCAGACATTACATTCAATAAAAAGTAGCCTATTGTTAAGAAAATGTTCAAGGAACAGCTTTCTGATAGATATTCTATTGGCACACTTTCTTTTCTAGAGGGGAACAAGTATTTTAGTTGAGGACTTCATTTGCAGATTAGTTTCGACATTTCCATCACTGAATTCCCAGAGTTCAATAGTAAATGGCGAGCTTGTGTCGTTATTAGGGCCGGATTGGCCATTTATTCCGAAGGCAGTGGGGGCAGGGGTCTTTAGTCATCAGAGAACAGTTTTTCAAGGCTCTGTGCTTTGCTGGCAGTGCTGGATTAAACCCTGTGGAGGCCCCTAGGCAGTCGAAATTTCGGGGGCCCCCTTCGCGAATTATCTTCTAATACCCAATGCACCAGATTTTTTTACAAACTGCCAGCTGCCAGAAGATGAGCTTTTAAGAGACAAACTGTTATGTGAATCTGATGTCTCTGGTTTATGTACTTTAAGTTGTTAATGGGTAAATTACATTACTACAGTATTTTCTCTATAGTGTGTTTAATGTAAAGTTTTCATTTCTTTGAGTTGATTCGTTTTTTTCTATCTTTTTGAAACAATATTTAAGAAAGCTAAATTGTAATTTTCTTTCAAGATCAAATCAATATTATTTTCATCCATTGTTGCGGGGCCCCTAAAACGAATAGGGCCCATTGGCCGGTACCTACTTTGCCTATTTCGTAATGCTGGACTGTCTGCTGGTACTTTCTCTAGCTACTGAGATTTACTGCAGGAGGCACAGTGGGGGGCCTTAAGGAGGGAGAAAGCCAGAGAGGAGAGAGACATCTGGGAAGGAGAAGAGAGACAGAGAATGAACGGGTGGAAAGAGAGAGCCAGGTAGAGGAAGGACGGAAGCATAACATAACATGTGAATTTGTAAAGCGCACGTTCACCCTTAGGCATCTTCGCACTGAATAACAGATGTTTTTTGTTACCCAACGGTACTCATTTTATCGACCTCAGAAAGATGAAAGGCTTAGTAGACCCAGCGGGATTTGAACCTGTGACGATGAGGTCAAACACAGGCCCCTACAGTGGACGCATTTGTACACTAAGCCATCAAGCAGGCCTGCCTTACGTTTTTTTTGCCAGGGCTACTTTGGTTTCCAGGCCGGTCCTGGTTGTTATTAAGGGAAGGCGAAATTGCTTATTTTTCCCCTGGGAAATTGCTTTGATAAGGTGGAATGTGGTTTGCTGGTATAAGGTAAGAAAGTCTTCTGAGATATGATTAGACTGGCATCTTGGCAAGATATTTTCTGTGCAAAAGAGTCCCTCGCCTGTAGAAATTAAGCAAAATTACAAACTGCAATATTTCGTGCAATTTTGAATAACATAAAAGTCATGCGTCCTGCAAATTCTCTACATTTTTAGATTTTTTTAATTATCGAAATTTCTCCCCGGCCTATTTGTTATCTGCTTCAGGCTACATACCTGTGTTTGCTTAGCATGAAAAGGGCATAGTGCTGTATTTGTAAACTTTCCAGCCTAATTCTTTGACATTTTTATGGATGAATTCCACACTGATAGACTGGCTCCTTCTAAGTACACTTTTTTATTATTTTTTTAAATCCATTGACAGGCCCACGTTATAAGTGCAATCTTGTCTTTTCAGTCGCAAATCTAGACTCTGGGATTAGAGTGCATTGAGAAGCCTGCTCTGACATGGCATGCTGACCTTGCTTTGGCCTGGAAAGACTGTGATTTATCATGCAGACATGTCATTATGCTTGATTGGTGCTCTTTCAGCAAATGCTAAATGCATGCCTTGTGAAGTGGTACTTAAACTGCTCTTGTTCGGCCATCTTTGTTTTCAGCGCTGTTTCGTTCAGCCTGCAGGATTGGACGTTGGGCACTCCCAGAGCCAGGACAGCAGGCAGCTGCAGCAGTGATGGAGGAAGGTTAGATTGCAGAGATATACATTACATGTCTGAGTTTACTTGTTTAACCATGCTCATTTAAGTGTAAATACAGCAGGATCCAAACTGTAAATATGTAAAGGAGAACCCCTCCAGAAATCCAATAGATCTAAAGGACCTCTCATGAATCCATGCCTGGGGGTACTTTTGCACACATGGACATTCCATGATACTAGTAGAAATTTAGAAATCTATTTATGAAGACAAAATCACACCATTCTGAATTCTGAGAATTAGCAGCATGATTGTACCCTCCTGAATGAAGCTTTTTGTATACATCAATAGTTAACACTGGTGCGTGAGAACATCTGTGAATTTGGCCTACTATGGTTAATCCCACGTATTGGTCTTGTTTGAGAAACAAGACCAAGGCTGCATCGTATGACTTGTACCGCACTAGTGTCCTCATTATTAGTACCCCAGCTTTAGGGTTGGTATCCTCCCCACTCTGGGTTACTGGTGGAGTACAAGATGTACCCTGAGATTAACTGGTGCCCCCACAGTAATTCTTCATTTTGTTATAATTTTTCACTCAGGGATTTTACCTTCTTTCAGCAGGTAAACGGCCGTAGCAAAGCACAATCCATCTACTCAAAAATGACACACTCGTTACTAAAATGATGGGTATGAGCACCTGTGTTCTAGCCCTGCTCAGGCTGTGAGTGGCATTCAGCACAAGGAACATCTGAATGTCCTGACCTCCCAACCTTCTGACAATGGCACGAACAGTGCAGCCGTCAAATGTTTTTAATTCCTTTAATGCAGACAAATTAATCGAGATGGAGACTTCCAGGTCACCCTCAGGCCTCGTAACTTTTGGGTCCAAGTAGACTCCATTTTACCCTGATGAATTTTTTGTGTCCAATTGGAATCAGGCATAGTGTTATCTCTCTCACCAGAGAATCCCATCTATTATTACTCTGATGATAGCTCTACCTCGAGTTATCACGCATAATGCATTTACGGGGAACATCCGGAACAACGAGGCCGGAGCCATGAGTTCCAGAACCCCGCAAGTGGAACGACTTGCCCGAACAACGACTTTGCCTTAACCACGCATGTGCTTGGTTAAGGCAAAGTCGGTCTAGTGTTCGGGAAGGGCGGGGAGAGAGGAGCGTCAGAAAGAACAGGACAAATAAGAGGCTATTTTTTAGGGGGTGGGTGGATCGGGGTAGTTTTTAGGGGGTGGGGGGTTTGTGGTAGTTTTTAGGGGGCGGGAGGGGGTTCGAAGTAGTTTTTAGGGGTGGGGGTTCAGGATTGTTTTTAGGGGTGGGGGTTCGGGGTAGTTTTTAGGGGGTTGGAGGGGTTCAGGATTGTTTTTAGGGGTGGGAGGTTCGGGGTAGTTTTTAGGGGGTGGGGGATGGGGTTAGGAGTAGTTTTTAGGGAGTATGGGGGTTAGGAGTAGTTTTTAGGGAGTGTGGGGGGTCGGGGTAGTTTTTAGGAGCATGGGGAGTGTATTTAGGGCTCAGGGCAAGAGGAAAGGGGGTGGTAAGCTTAGCCACGGATAGCTGTTTACCATAAATGCCTTTACCAGAAAAAGTCGTGGTAAAGGAATGCATGGTAAAGCAATTCATGGTTAAGACACGGTCGTTGTAGAGACTGCGTGGTTAAGGAAGTCGTTGTATAGGAACTTGTTCTTCCGACATACAACCTGCATTTACTGACATAGGTCATACCTTGGTCCCATACAAATCTGGATGTGCCTTCAGTTCCTTGAATGGAATGCTGTAGAGTAGTGGATGATCTCCTTCGTAGTGGCGCAACCGAGCCAATCCTGTTCTGATATAGGCTTACTGAGGTAGCCTTAGATGGCTTTGCCTCATCCCTCATTCATGGCACAAAATCTTCATCGACTCTTTGCTGTCTTTTAAAGGCCTCACAAATGATCTTGCTTCATCTGTCTCTTTCCTAAGATAAAGCCTTACATGAGACCACCATCTTCTTCTGTACTGCAGACTCTCTAGAGCTGAGCCATAATGATGGCGGCGAGGAACCTCTCACTGGCATACCGGGTGCCACCCTGGACCTGCGGAAGACTTTCTTCAATGTTTCTCCCTGTTCGCCCATGGGCAAATTAAATTTAAGCCCATTTCTCCCAGCCAGAGTCAGCTGCACTGGCTCTCCCTGCCAACATCTAGTTTAAGGGTTACTGCATTATACGGATGATTATCCACTCTGAGAATCTGAGCTACCAGAGTGGAACCTTGTCTGTCTTCAGCCTCCTCCAGAACACGCGTAGCATGCCCTTGAGTGACTTGAGGTCCAGATGCAATGAAAGTAAGGACCAGGAGACAAGCATTCACCTTCTATGCCCTACAGTTTGAAGTATGTCCCTCCCACTAACATTAAGGCTCCCCCATCTCTAGAACAATTTAGCAAGGTCCTTGAGACCAAGCAGTTCTTTCAGTTGCTATGCCAACTGACCTTATAATGCCCCTCCCCCTAAAATCTTGATAAGCTGTCTGATGTACCACTAGCCCTACGTGTTTTGCTCTTTAGACAATCCACCTGCCATATAAGCTTATAAGCTACCTTAATATTTAATTATGTAAACTTCTCTAGACTTGACCTCTACCCCTTTGCTATGAACAGTGCTCCAGTGCCCCAGGGCCCTAGAACTGTGCAAATTGTAAACAGATTTCAGCAGTCGGTGCATTAATCCGCTGAGCTGATCCTGCAGCATAATCTTTTTCATAGGTTTCACACTACAGCAGACCTTACACAAAAACACTAAAAATAAATATTTATTGTTGGATCAGTCAGTACAGGGGTGCAATACTGAATACGCTGAAATGTGTATCTTTTTTGCAGCAATCACCTGAACATTCCACTTCATACAGGCTGAGGTTATTGTATAATTCAGTAGAGGTACACCTGTTGAGCCTGTAGGACTCATTTTAATGGCAATTAATACCATCACTACATTTTATTTTCTTGTAATATTTGAAGAAAAATGCAAAAGCTTGTAGTATGTTATTGGTGAATGGTACTTTGAATGCAGATGGCCCCAAACCATTCCACTCAAGGGGATCCACGTTGGAGGCTAGTCCCCTTAGTGATGACTCTCAGCAGATTGTCCCATTTCTAATTTTATGCAGAATGCAAGCCATTGCATAACTTCCCCTTTTTGAGATGGTGGACTAAGGGCGGGGCCAGGAAACTGCCTTTGGAGCCCCTAAATGGGGAAAATCTAACCCAATGTATTCCGTGCTGGGTGCACACACCTATACTTTCCACATGCAGGGCTGGTATGTCTTCTTTGTAGCATAATGACCATACACCTATTATTGTCGGTAATTCCAGGTCCATTATTACCTCAGACCTTGTAATGAAGGTGACACCAGAGAGAAGGACCAGCTGTCTAGACCAGTGGCGGTTAGGTGTGTGATGTTGCAGATTAATATGAAAGCGCTTGATCTTTAGTAGGTAAAAAGAGAGCCCATGCAAGTGCTGGTGTGCAGAAGTGTGCACTCTCAGTCCACCACTACTCTAACCGCACTGGGCCCTCCTACGATTGGAGTAAATACTCCGTCTCTTCTCTCATCTCTATCCCAATGTATTCTGAGTCTGTCTAACCCCGAAGTGACGGTCCTCCGATGGATCTTGTTCTGCCGATAGGAGGGGTGAAAACTAGGGTTTCCCAGACACATCAGTCAGCTGCTCAATGGGGACCATTAATTGACAGCCAAATTAACAAAAAGTCCCACATTAAACCTTTCTGTAATAGTACAGTTTCAAGAGATAACAAATAGGACACAATAAGAGTCTCAAGCAAGTTAAAGTTTGTTAGTTATTGTATTAAGGATTCGAAATTCATTATAAAAAGTAATCTCTTTAGCAATTCAGTTAAAAGTGTTATAGCTTTAATTAAAGCACCCAGCATTTGGGCAAGAATCATTCTAAATTCACTTACAGAGTTACAAAGTACAGCTACCCAAAAGGCAGAAGGATAAATCGCCAAGCTAGCAGAATTTCTCTTATCAGGCGAGGGGAAAGTAAAATTTATAAGTATCTTAGGGCGAGTCCATTTAGGATAAAAACGTAAGCAAAGAAGGAAAGTTCTGGTTCTGCAAGAAAGATCTCAGTCCATCTGCGACCGAATGCAGCATCGACAGATAGTCCAAAAAAAAAGAATGGTTTGATACCTCCAAAATCAGTCAGAACGAAAGGAAACAATTAATTGATTGTGGCGCACATCAAAAAGGAATTGAGTGCCTTTAAAGGAAAAATAATTTGAGTGCGTTGCCCCTCCTTTGGGGTTTCTTCTTTTATAAGTTCATGCTACAATGTCCGAGTCATGTGGCATCACACCATCATCGAAAGTCCATCATGTGTAAAGGATGTGAATTAAATCACCTAGATAGTTGCAACATCGACATGGTTTCCCTTGCTTGTCTCGAGAACCAACAGATTCCCAAGTCCACAGCAGTTATTGATAGGAAAAACAAACATAATAGCAATACACAGGGCAGTATAGATCACAGTTCTCAGTCTTGCTATTCCTATGGGAATAGTTTTCAGAAAAGTAAAAGAATGTACAATTGCTGTACATGGAATGCAACATTATACTAAATCACTGAGCCATTGTTAAATTTGGAGAAAGGGTCAATACTAGAAACATGTCTCAACAAGAAGCACCTAAGTTGACTTCACATTTTCTTCACTTTATTCATTCCAAAACATCCTTAATGAAATAAAAATCATAGTAACCATAAGAAATTATATTTAATATTCAAGAATTATTATTTCAAGACACTAGTTATCGTTAGGACCACCTTACTTAGTGAAGAAATTTATTATTTTCATATAAGTGCATGTTTTCCTAAATTAGTGCTGTAAAATCGTTTCAACATTTTTATAAACCATATATATCATCTCTATTATTAGTTTGCAAAGTTTCAGGCTCATATCTCATTGTTTACAAGCTATATCACCTATTTGTCTATGCCATGGACTCTCCACAAAAGCATTTCAATAGCGCTAGGCCACTTGACATATAGAATTGAATCTCTTTTTAATTTTTTTTAATTTTTTTTATTGAGTGTAAAAATAGCAGACATTATAGCCAAGGTACATGAAGCAGACAAATTTACCCAATCTCCAATCTCATATTAAAATAGACAATAAATAGGACAAATTCATAATTCATTTATACATGATAAATATGATACACAAGATATACAAAAAGGAGAAAGATTAAACCTGTAAAATATCCAGTCTCATATCTAAAACGTACAGTAATAAAAAACGCAAATTCATATCCCATTTTTCATGATGTACAATACCAGCATTCTAGATAGCAGCACTCTAATAACCTGTAACCCCTAACTTCAATGACCTATGGGATTCCGGCCAACATCTTTGAAGAGGGGTACTTCATAATTAGTTTGATTCTACACCCTAAACTCTCTCCTGGGGACTAGCCCTCTTTATATAGTATCATTTGTTTGTGTGGTCGTAACGTAGCCCTCCCAGGTCAGCGCAAATCTCCACCATGCCCCTATCCTCTTCGCGTAAGCCTCTTCAAATTTGTAGGTCTGATCCAGCTTAAGTAGCCACTGACCCAATGTAGGGGTTTTCGGAGATCTCCAATTCTGTAATATTAAAGATCTGGCTACCGCTATGGCTAGGAAAACAGAAAATTGCCTATGTATTGAGAACTGGCCAACTACATAAGAAAAAGCCAAATAAAGCCAACGATGCGCCTGGTAGGATATCTATTGACAGACATTTACTAATAAACCTAAACACCTCCTCCCAAAAGTATTGTAATCTCGGGCAAGTGAAAAAAGTATGTACCCATTCACCCGCCTCCGGCAGGTTGCATCTTAAACAGTCATTCGGGGTTGTGGGAAACCATTTATGTAGTCTGGAGGGAGTGTAATAAGCCACCCATCTAGAAAGAAAGGACATTCAAAAGAATATAGAATTAAATCTCACCCTTTTTATATGTATAAGTGTAAATTTGCATATGGATCTGTATATTGTGTTTAAAAGCACTCTTTCACGGTGCTTCTGCTACTCTTGTCTCTTTTACATGCGGCCCTATCTCATGTTTGCAACGTGTAATTTCCAAATTCATGTTCAGTTTTGCATCTCGCCCTGCGTCATGACGTTTATACATTGTGTGCGCTATTACTAGATAGGGTGAAATTAAACGATACGAAGTATTCTGAAGTGTAACTAAGTTACCGAAGGAACTGTAAACCGTAGTATTATTTTGACGTTTTCCTCTTTGCCGCCGTCACTTGGCAACGAGGTACACGCTCTACCCATGGAAGCCCACACATTCGAGCTTTTGTAGCAGAGCTGTTCTTGTTATTTATTTATTTAGTTAAAATTCGTTTATAGGGGCGACCCCTGCCCTGGGGCTTCGGTGCTGCGTACAAATATTTATTGCAAAACCTTTGGCAAACAGAACTCATTGTTTGTCAAGCAGCGCAAACCTGAGGCCAGAAAAACGGCTTGTTTTTTACTAGAACCGTATATTTTATAAGCGGCTGTGGGAATTCAGTAGAATGTGCTTTTATTTCCCGCCAAACACACACAATCCTTACAACTGAGGTTACCACAGGAATGTCGTGAAAATGGCGGGCACAGGTCTGTGGGGTGCTTGGGGCAGAAGCAGTGTTCAACAGAGCGAGCGATTAGTTGTCGAAGTCCAACTCACCCCAAACTGTTATCTGTAAATAAAAAAAAATAAAAAAATGATCTTTGTGGAAAGAGCAATAGAAATGAAAACACGTCCATAAATCTTGCTTTCGGGATCTTCTTGTGCTAATAACCCTGTTCTTTGTTCAGACACGTTTGCATGGCTTAACTGTTTTACGCCAATTATTTCAACTAAATTTCCAGGTCCTCAGTAGAAGAAACGTGTCATTCATTATCCACGACCTAAACAGCAATGCTCTGTCTCTGGTTGCTCTGGCGTGGAAGTGGGCAAGCCAGGAAATTCATGGGCATAGCCAAGCCAGAGCTGAGCGTAGTGCCTCACTCGGCTCTAAGAGCCAAAGCCCGAGCCGAGCCATCAAATAGGTTATGTCTTGAACTCTTGTGTTTCACTTTAGTACATTAAATTACACCACTGCTTTGGCAACTGTTAAAAGTAATATTTTTTAACCGTGAACTTTCCCACTCCTCCAGTGCCCTGACCACACTGCCATAGAGAAACAAAAAAGAAAGTCAGTTTGTCATGATATTTACAGCCGATAGAGTTATATCTAGAACATCTTTGTCTATTATTCTATAAAAAGTGATGCTTTTATATACCACAAATTCTGAAATAAATGTCTTCAAGCTGTTCGTACATTTGTCACTCATTTATAACGAGGCACAGTGAAGTAAGGTTGTTTGCATAGGATCACACAATTTGTCTAAGTGGGAAAGCAGGGATTTGACTCCAACACTTTTATGTATCAAAACATATCCCATTAAACACAGAATTAGTTAAAATTCTTTGATACGTAGGGCGCCACAATTCCTAGTTGTAGATTATACAAATACAAAATATCTCCTCCACACTCCCTTTTACCACTATAGGACAATGTTTTGTGTTCAATTATTTTGTGACCTAAATTAATACACAGTGTTCAATAAATACAAATATCATAAGTTCATTCAATTTGACGCTACGTCCGTATACGATTTAAAAGTGTCTTTCTTTAAAAAAATAACCAAGTTGAGTGCAAGAGAATGCTGGAGACTATTTTTCAATGTTAACTGCACTCCCCTGACTTAATAAAGTGTTCAGAGAGAATGGCTCAGCACCTCCATGATGGCAGTTACTGGGATTAACTAAAGAAAGAGGACTCAGACTTGCTGCAGGTGTCTAGTGAGACTTTTGTGATAAGCAGCTGAGCTACAGACACACAGCAGAAAAGTACTTCTTGTAGTTTTTGTGTGCTAAAATTGCAGTGCTTGTTTTTTTTGGGGGGCGGGGAGGGGGGGGTATTTTGGCTCGGCAGTCACCATGGAACAAGAGCTGCGCCGCCATATTCAGACATTCAGCCTGAGCTTGCCCACCAACGAAGCAGGCTTGGTGCAGTGGTAGTCACTTCATCCAGATCATGGAGGGAGAGGAAGTGACTTCATATGTCCTTTGACCACTTCCACAATGGCACCAATTGTCCAATCACATTACATTAAATCCCAAAGGATAATGGCCTTTGTCTATTTTTGTGAAATATTCTTTATTGAAAACTCGAAGCTGCACCTTGTGCACAGTACATAGGTTTATAGGCACAATTATCCACGTAGAAGAACAACCACAACTTTAATGCTTAAATATTTTATGAAAGTTTTAGAAAGATCACAAGCACAGCAAAGCACTGTACAGATGTTGCAACAACAACTTAAGGAAATACATTTCTACCCTTCCGGCTAAAAGATGCCATTGGCTCTGGTGCTATTTTTAGCTCTTCTTTTTTGAAGTCATCATTCTGTGCAGTCATGTCTATTATAGGTATAGGCATTATGGCTACTATGCAATTATTTTGTGAATCCCGCTTCACCACTTTCGGCCTATTTGCCCGTGTTTTCTTTGAGGTTGATGTTCTCGCCATTTCTCCATTGATATTGCTGTGCTAATAATAAGATGTTTTTATATAGCACGACATGCCATACTGCTGACATTGCAAAGCTCTGTAGGTAACAGGTGTTATAAAATCTAAAGGTACCCTCTGAAAGCATGTAGGACCGAGCTTGCCCTACTGGATTTCAAATCCGTCTTAGATATGCAAACTTCATCATATATCAGCGGTATACATTTTAAATAGGTTGGAACACTACACATTTCATTGTTTTATTGTGTACAAAATGATGTGTTTGTTGAAAGCGGAGACTGCAGTACTTCAAAAAACACAAAATAACACTGAGAAGTCAAATTATTTATAACACTCATGATTTAATGGTTTCCCTGATGTATACCAAAAAGCATAAAATGTACTGATAAATTACAGACAGACAAACAAAAAGATTGAAAAAACAATAGTGGTTTTATCCACCTGTATTACTTGATGTAGACCATCAACTGATTGTGGACTCTATTATTGACATAAATTATTCTTTAGCTTTTGATCACTCATTCAAAGCAAGGAGGTGTGTTTTTTATTCAAATACATTATTTTCATTGTGTGCACAATAAGAAAAATCGGCAACTTCTTGTTTAAAATGTGTATAATTTATTTCATATTTTCTATTTTATTTAGGAGAATATACATTGCACTGCTGTAGTTAATTGTTTTACAGAACAGAGTTTAAAGCCTCACGTCACAAACGAAGCTGCAGAAAGTAAACTGAACATTACAGCAATGTTTACCTTCTGTCTTGGCATTGCCTTTGTCACTCTGCTGCCAGGTGTCGCAAAGGCAGTGCCAGGGGTATACAAGAAGCAAGCCAGGGGTCACATCTGCGACCCCTGGTGACCCCTAAATGACACCCATGGCTTTGCATCATTTGATTCCATCGACCTTCTTATTTTGATGTCAAGACTTTAGTTAATCTGCATTTGTGACACCCCCTTGATCTGGTTAAAATGTTTCTGAGAAAGTCAGCATCAGTCTGTTGACCTGCCCCATATTGGCCTAACCCCAGAGAGTTAAAGTATGGTGTTCTACAGGGATGAATTTTACCTCCCCTATTATTTAATATCTACATGTGCCCTCTGGCCCTGCACTAACCATGTGTCCTTTTACATGTATGTTAACGATAAGCAGTTCCTTTTCGGCTTAGTGGAAATGCGAGATGAAGATTGTCCTCCTTACTTGGAATTGAAGAACTGTCTGCATTTTACCAAATTGTGTATGGCCTGAAAAGTTATTAGGTCGAGCAGTGCACGCACTGCTCTGCAAGGCATGCTGTAGTTGAGTATGGACTTGAAGTCCCCGCCCACTCTCCACCCATATTTGTCATTGGCTTGTGTCATTGTCTTTCCTAAATGCTGGCTTATGATTCGTTAATAGGCTTGTTAGTCTCTCCTTAGTACGGCCTTGTCTTCATTTGTAACCTCCCATGAGGACTGGCCCTTTTACTTCGTTAGTTACACTGTAGTCTTATTTAATCTGTAAGCACTATTTTCTTTAATGAGTTTCACCTACTGCAGGCACTACCTGCTTTCCTGCAACATTCAAAACGCCATGCACGCTTTCACTTTCCAAGCAGCCCGGAACAATGGCCGCTTCTTTGAAATGCAATAGGTCTCGCATTTACAAGAGTTTGAGCTATTGGCATTGTAAATGACAATGCCTTTTATTTATGTGTTAATTATCAAAACAGATAAATAAAAGGCATTGTCATTTACAATACCAATAGCTTAAACTCTCACAAAGGCGAGACCTATTGCGTTGCAAATGCTTGTTTAAGTTGAAGCCTTTCAAAACTCAGGTTTCACGGACTACTAGTGTCCCCCAAGACAATAGCCTTCTTGACTGGCCATCAGTAATGGGGCACTGCTCCTACAAAACTAGTGCGTAATCTAGGCATTGTCATTGATTAAAACCTCACTTAAAGATCAAGTAAACAATATGGCCAAGCATGCTACTGGCAGTTAAAAAAATTACAAATGCTACTACCTTTTGTGGTGGATGGCCTGCATATGCCAGTGGTGAATGCACACATTTAATCAATGCTCGTCTCTGGCAATGCCATCTACCTGGCCTCCCAGGCTCATTGAACTTACCAGCCACAGCTGGTTCCTAATGCTGCAGCACGACTACTGACCGAGACTTCAAGACATGCACCTTTAACCCCAATTTTGCACAAAGTACACTGGCTGCCTAGTAAACAAAGAAACACTTTTGAAGCCTTATTTCTTGTGGATGGAGCTCTTTATAGTGGGAGCCTTGGATTCTTAGCAGCCAAATTCACTCTTCCAACTCACTCCGCTCTGCCTCTCAGTCCCCAATATCCAGTCCAAGAATGAATTCCGGCAAGATGGGTGAGAGAGCATTTTCAGTAGAGGCGGCTAAACTCTGGAATGCCATTCACTCTCATGTATGAGCTGAGCCAGGTTGGCTGTGGTTCAGGTAACATCTAAAAACTCATTATTTCAGTATATAGGTCTTGGTCTTTCGTGCCTGTGTGTTTCTCAACACCAAGAAGTTCTCTATGAGTTCCCTCCCATATACCTATCGTTTTGTTGATTGGTTACTGCCACATGCAATGTTTCCTTTATGGACTTCCTGTTCCAGGCACATGTTTATTTGATAACCTCTGATGCCAGGGATTCAGGTGGACTTTCTCAAGTCCTGAATTAGGAGGCTCATATCCTTTTCCTGTAGATTACCAAACCAAATATGTAAAGTATTTCATATCAGAAGGATCAATATGCTTAACTAAATCAGGCTGTGTGGTGTTCATTTCCAAATGAAAACACTGGCCCGGAACCAAGAGAAAGCCAAATATTGTGTCAGCGGTTTGGAGTTCTTGGTAATCCATGCATCCCTCTACTCTCCCCCTGCAGCAGTCCCATCAGACCTCCTCAGGTTCATAAACCCCATCCCACCCACAGCCCACCTTCTGAAGAGAAGACATTGTTTATAGCTCATTGTGAAGACCCTTGCAAGCCATTTCTTGTTGTCCGCCATTGTTGCAGCATCATTGATAAATTACCCAAAAAGCTTTTGTGTTTTGTGTGTTTCATTTGTGTGGAAAATACACTGGTCTTTATAAAATAAATAGATTTGTGTCAATAGTATTTGAATTTGGCAGCCGTATTGACTATATCATGGAAACAGGCTTGCGTCAGCGATATTTAAATATCATTAAAAGCTAAAGTTAGCATTTTTCATTTATTGTGCAAACTGTTATTTGAATACCTTCGGCATTGATGAAAATCCATGTTCATCGTGCAATACAGATACAGTTCTAATATCAAGCACCGGGCAAATTACTGCCCCAAAATTAAAATATCTTAGGCAAAAACCTGTTTCAGTGACCCAGCCCATTATGCGCTGTTCTTGAACATCTGACATTAGTTGGCACCCTGCCACCCAGCACAGTCTCTTTTCCAGTGCTCCTCTGCACCATCCACAGAATGCCAACTCACTCATGTCCTAGCTGAGCGCCCTGTCCCATTCCATTGTGTGCCATACCTTGCATGCCCTTTCCAGTTCCAGACTGTGCTACTCCTAATGGGCAGGACATCTTGCTGCTAGGAAACAGCTCAGGTGTGTGGGCCATGGGAAATAACTTCATATGGCCAATCTCACTTCAGGAAATTGCTGCTCTAAAAACGTTGTCATTGTTGAACTATGTTGCTCTACAGGTTGGGGTGTACAACAACATGTATATGGACACACAGCGGTCAGCTTGGTGTAGTTTCTTTCCAAAGTATAAACAAAACCATTCCATGATGACTGCCCTGCAGGCATTTGTATGTGCAGTGGCTTTCTTGGAACAGTTCTTTAAAAAAAGAGAAATCATTCCAGAATGGCGGCACACTTATATGCGTACAAACTGTTGCAATCGGGGGAGGCTGCAAGGGGGCGGGGGTTGGGAACATAGTTGTCATGGTGAAACTATTAGCTTTGCCAATGTTTGTTTAAACACAACTCACGCCCGTTGCATTCTGGAGCTAGTAGTCCTATGAACATAGTGGGAAAAGCAAATTAACAAGTAGCTAATTGAAATCTCAAACCTGACCTTGATTAACTTGAAATATCTGGACAGGCAGCGCATAACGTCTTGATAGAGTGATCTGCAATCACCGCCCAGATTGGACTGAACGCTGCTTTCTTAAACATGTCATTTATTCAAAAGGAAGCCATAACCCCTGCTTTTGCTGTCCGTTACCAAAGTGGGATTAAAACCACAATCAGACAATAATTATTTTAAATTCACATTCCTTTTACAGTGAAGCAGCCAGCGAAAACTGTTGAGCTGCCTTTAGCCTCCTGAGGCAAGGTGGGGCTGTAATCTCATTTGCCAAATTGTTGCCAGAGTAAGTGTGTTTTTTGCCTGCCTTGCTCTGCAACCTAAGGTGGAGCCATCCCTTGTAGGAAGGGTTCAAGCCTTCCCACACCATTGACTATGAGGACTGGAGCGATCAAAATAAGACTACGAACAACATCACAACGAAGGCTTATACAACTATCTCTTAGTCGATATCCACCTTGAGAGGAGAGCATGCATGAAAACTAGCTTAACCACTTAATGACACCATGGTGGAAAAGCCACCTTCGATTATGTCCATAGGTTTTGGTCAGTACATCTAGTATGACCTTTTGCCCTGGCAGAAGCCCAACGCCCATGAAGAACTGACGCCTATCCGCATTACTCCAGGTAATGTATAGAAGGGGCCCTGAGAATTCTCCAGTGAACAGTTGTGGGTCACATGGTGTCAATCTTACCTTCTCCTGGAGTGATTGGGTGCCTCTGGATAAAACATATGTATCCCTAATCTACAGTTGACCAGAAGCAGGAAGTCCTATTTAACTTCCTCACTTGTGGTCAGTATTCCTCCTATGCATACAGCGATAACCTCACAGAGAAAAAGTTGCCACAGTCCCACACAGACCTGCATTTGACTCCTTCCTCCCTATTTCATCTATAGTGGACAATATTGAAAAAGTCACTTTTTTTTGTTTAAATCTGTTTATTGAGTAGCATTTTCTTGTTGTTGAGGTCAGTTGGGTCTTTGTACCTCTTATAGACCTATACATTCAGTAATTAAACAATGTCACTGTTATGGCAAATGTTCAAATATTGAAAATGTAGTAAGGGTTCAGAGAAGGATTAGGTACAATGGAACAATGTTTAAATCTCCACCTTCTTGTAAGCAAATATACGGTGGCAAAATATGGTCATCTCTACCTGTCCTTCATGGACTTTTGTATTGCCTTTGACTGAGTTAATCAGCCAAAGCTTTGGGGCATTCTAACTGGCATGGGCATGGACCAGGCCCTGGTTGACTTTCCCCATACCCTACACACAGGCATTTCAGCATCATTTAGCTACGGTATGTGGGTGGAATGTTCAAATTCTTTTGCTCTCAAACGGGGGTCAGACAAGATTGTGTTCTTACAACCATACTGTTCCTATTGTACATAAACACCCTTAATGCCCTTTTAATTTCCTACAGCAAAGATATGCCTAAGGTGCGCTCCAACCCTTTGCCTGCCCTACTGTACGCTGATGATACCATTTTAATGTCCCAAACTCCCAATGGCCTAAAAGATCTAATCAGCGGTTCTTAACCTTTTGACTTTCTTGGACCCAATGAATCACTAGTGGAAGCTGGGGACCCCCGCATAAGCAAATTCTGTGATTCGAACCTCACAACACAATACAAAAACACATATGCATCAAATTGATGCCCAAATTAATGACATTATTTAATTCACAAACAAATAACATGTGAAAATTAAAATGTTAATTTTTAGTGGGAAAGTTGGAACTTTTCAAAATCTAGTTTTAATTATAAAATATTGAGCAATATGTTAGACTCTATCATATCATTTTGTCTTTTTTGCTCTTAAGGCATGCTCTGTTTTTGTTGGTGCACACCATTGCTGCTTCAATTGAGGCCACCAATAGCCAACTTAATTTTAGCTTCCAATTTCACGTTTTTTTCCACATATACAGAATGTTTCAAAACAATATATTTATACTTTATTAATCAGCTAATATTATTTAATTTTATAACCAGCCGTGGAACCTCTGGAGTAGATATTATGGACCCCCAGGGGTCCGCAGACCAGAGGTTAAGAACCACTGGTTTAATAGATAATTTCATCATATTTATGGACAATTTAGACCTTGAGACCAATTTTTCTAAGACTCACTACATGGCATGCGCCCCCAGAATTGGAAGTTTGGACCTATTTTCTTCAAAGGAAAGAACATTGGAATGTCAATCACTTCCCTTATTTGGGAACCACCTTTCATTCTCCTAGTTCATGGTCTCACTGTCTTTCCACCAGCTCTCTAGGATTTAACCAGTCTGTTGGTGTTTTGTTCAACTTCACAGTGTAGGCAATAAACCGGCTAAGGTGCTCCTTGAAATCTACAAGTGTAAAAGAGTACCAATTTTAACAATTTTATGGGGCAACTATCTGGGGTTATTGAAAAACACAAAGCCTGTAGAGAGAAGAAAACTGCTTCTGTGGGTATCTCCAAGGAGTATGACCAATTAGACATCATTATTTTTTACATGAAGAGCTTGGCCTAAGCTATGTTGAGGATCATATTAAATAAAATGTGGTCATTTACCTACACCTCCCTAAACCGATTTATAATTGAGGACTGCTAAGCCTGTGATTTTGGGTATAAAATATCCTGGCTTCAAAACATAACAAGCATTGGCATAGCCAATAGGTCTCGCTTTTCGGACCTTATAAGTATTTAGTTATGCAGCAGAATATCCTTGGTGCAACAACATCAACTGTTGCATGGCTAAACACTTATAAGGTCCCAAAGGCGAGACCTATTGGCTATGCCAATGCTTGTTTTTTTTTTAACCAATTAGGCTCTGGCGTCATGCACAGGCTCGCCTCCAGGGTAACTTCTCTCATGCACTGTCTGGGGCCGAGCAGGCAATGTGAGGATCATTGTGCTTGAGGGATGTGCTATCTCTTTTCTGAAAGCATCACCGTCCACCAATGTAACTGCTGTATTTTCTGCTGAACAAGAACACCTGAAACCTGTGGGAAGCTGGGAAGCTGAGGCAGGAGTTGGTAAGAGCATCCATGACAAAGCCCAGCTAGATGGAAGACTAGGGATTATAGAGGTAGGGATTATAATACAGCCACAACTGGTGAGTAAAATGCATCTACTATTAGTGTACTGGGGCTTGTGTATACATATCCACACACAAACATACTGTTTGGAAGGCTTAATACTACCTAGCCTAATTCTGCAATGGAACAAATCACCATGAACACTAAAGAATCGAGGGTTATTATCAACCATATACCAAAACCTTAACACAGAATCCAAAGTGGGAGTGGAAAATGTATACATAGGGGTTGGGGGGTGATAAATTCTATGCGAAGTTGAAATGCATCCGATTAAATAATTGAAAACATATTGTGAGGGTTCTTGGTAAATGTGTTTCCACCCAGTGCCCCCTTCCAGACAACTGCAAATGTGTACTAGATTGGTTGAGAATCTGATTGTGCCACCTAGGAGCCCCCCTCCTCCACAAAACAGAGCTGTAGCAGGAATAGAACGGGGGCGAGGAGAAGACAGACTATACAGCCTCGCCTCCAGTGAGACGTTTAAGTCTGACACAAAAGAAAGTGGGAACAATGGAAATGAAAGGGAACAGGAGGGCAAGGCACTATGCTCGGGAATAACACAAGGGAAATGTAATGTTGGTAAGGTTTGAAAAAGACTAAAATAACCCTGTGGCCACCTATAGAGTTATATGTTGTCACCCTATCCACCTAAAAAAAACAAAAAAAAACATGTTTATTATATGTGCATTTACCTAGACGGTAATAAGGCCCGTGAAGAGTCTGGTGCTATTTGGGGGGTGAGGATGTCAGATCTCCAGCTACCCTAAGCCCTGGGAGCAGGGCACAGACATTAACAAAGGGGCAGAGCGGAGATAAGACAGAGAAGAACCCCTGCGAGGGGTGAGAGCACAGAATACCTCTGTTTAGCACAGAGCCAAAGACTGGAAGAACGAGGTATCCGACGTGCACCAACACCATGGTGCAGCTGCGGAGAGCGGGGTCCCTGTGTGGCTGTGTCCGCTGCTGGCGAGAGTGTGGGGTCCGCTGCTGGGGGGTCTAGAGGCGCTGTTCCTGTTGCCGGTGTTGCTCCCGGGGCTTCTGAGAATGCTGCCGAAGCTCCTCCTGCTGCCGCCGGGAGACAGATGGCCCATGAAAATGTGGTCCCTTCCAACCTTCTGTGAACATGGGCGAAGAATGCATAGATGGGTGCTGCAGCGGGAGAGAGAGGCGGAGGGAGTTGTGTGCGCGCTAAAAGAAAATAATTTTAAAAAAGCACGCGAGTGGTGCGCGCGCGACGGCAAAAGTAAAGTGAAAGCAGGCTGGCGAGTGGTGTACGATGTGCGCGCACCATGACGAGAGAGGAAAGCCAGATGGCGCCTCTGCTCATCATTGTGCGCGCTATGTAGTGGGCTTTTGAAAGCTGACCAGACGCTCGTGCGTCATGGCCTTTTGCTTGCGATTACCCGCACGGCCGGCATGTGTTTCCAATTATCGCGCCCGCGTCTGGGCACGATAATTGGAAACAGATGCCGGCCGTGCGGGTAACCGCACAGAAAAGGCCATGACGCACGAGCGTCTGGTCAGCTTTCAGAAGCCCCTACAAGAAGTCTCGCGCTGCGCGAGCAGTGCTGCGCGAGCAGGGCTGCGCACTGCAACGCTAGGCGCGAGACCTAAAAAGGACAGCTGTTAGTCTTGGTAGACCCAATCTATATGTGAGCCCTCAATATATCACCAGCAGGGGGAAAAGCCTGCATGAAAGATACATTTTTTACACTTATGACATCTCTCCGGAGGCGGAGGAATTTAAAAAGCTTAAAGGATACTTAAGACTATTTTAGTTATAAAGATTTACTTATTTTTGGTGATAAATTCTTGGGAGAGAGCATTGATCACAAGGTTTTCCATGGGGAACATACATAGTTATCTTAGCTTTCCCCTAGACTGCCACTACTCTTACCTGTCCATGTGATGAATCCTCTACGCAGACTCTAGTACACTTTGTGTTCTTCTGAAAATGTAAAAAACCTTTTGTGTGCTGTTTTTTAATTCCTGTTCTTAAAATTTACAGATTTTACAAATGTAAAACTGTGCTTTACTTTTAAGAATGTTCAGTACGCTACAAGTACTACAGTATATATCTCTGCAGGTTGGTCTTAAAATCTGCTGTGCACCACCACAAGTCATTGCTTTTTTAAATTTGTTAAGTTTTATTTAGTGAACTGTTGTTTTTATATAATGTTTTTCATTACAGTATCCATCAAATTTGTACTTCTATTAATAAATGAATAGAGGAATTAAAAAAAAAAAAATATTGAAAATGTAGCCACACTCAATGATATACTCTACACTTTGCAATAGAAAATAAAAATGTGTCAGAACTCTTTATTGAAGGGAGCGGACCCTAGAACAAATGCATACGCCTCAGCGGCATTTACGCAAGTGGTCACCGGAAATCTACACACCCACGCCTTCTGCTTGTGCTTTGACTCAGGGTTGAGAACCATGTTAGAGAGGGGAGTAGGGAGGTGTTGATTGTAGATGATCAAAGGGCGAGTTTATCTCCTACATTTAAAATCTGCTACTGACTTGAAGTTGTGCCTCTGTCCTGAACCAGATTTTTCTTCGAGGTGATCTTCACTTTTCAAACATATTTCGACATTTAGAAACGCCTCTGTTTCTTGGTTTTTTCTGACCTTACGTTTGTTTATAAAGTATTTCATGTAGTGGTTCACTGCCATTTGGGAAGCTAAGTGGGGGTGACGTCTTTTGCTCGTCAGAGGATGACAGCTCACCTTGATGGCCCTCTGCAGGTGCTCCCAACATCTGAGAGGCCCAGACACAAAGACTTTCCATTTATCAGAGATGCGGTTTCTGAAGGGGAGGGGCGAGGGGAATTCTTTTAGGAAAGACATACCCAGTGCTCATTTATGCCAGCCGAGACTGAAAACTGTACAATAACTTGTCTTTTCATTACCTTTTCAAAAGGTTACAGAAGAGAGGAGAAATATCTGATACTCATACCTAAGTTTGGGCTTTTCAAAATTCTTAGATAGCCTAGTTACCCGTTAAAGAAAATTGTTCTTGAACACATCTCTAATACCAGTGACTACCTTACAACTTTCGTCAACTGTAAGCCACTACTACTCGGTTTATTCAGGCTTGGTACTACAGATCACATACTAATTCTAAAATTTTCAGATGTACAATAGTAACTTTTAAAATCATAAAGTTATTTTACGTTGTATAAGGAAGGAACTGTCACCCAAACATATTCTAATCTGTTTTCTTTTCTTTTTGTTTGAGTTATGTAAGTAATAAAGACTTCATTGACTCTTGATGGATGCATGAATAAAGTTCAGGGTTCTTAGCACTGTCCACAAAGCCTCCTGGAGGCAGTGATTAATTTGAGCCAGTGGTTGCCGGTTTGGGCCAGCGCCACTCATTTTTGAGAACCAGCCCTTATTTTTCCTCATCAGATATTGACTGCAAGCTAAAGAAGGATAAACACAGTGGCGTAACATTAGCCCCTGCAGCCCCCGTAGTGCGGGGTGGGCCCGAGCGTCAGGGGTCCTCCTGCATTGTGCACCTGCGGTGAGCCCCTTGCCTCAGAGGTCCTGACTGGGTCCGGAGCGTAGGGGGCCCCCTCCATGTACTTTGCAAGTTTTGTTACGCCACTGGATAAACACAAAGCGGAAAGACAGAGGAAGAAAAAGGTGGAAAAAACATCAAAAGGGAGGAAGCAGGAACCTGCAAGAGTGAGATAAAGGGGCAAGGAGCGCCTGATAGTGGATGGAATAGGAATGAGGTCGATACAAGACTACGCAGCCTTAGTATTCTGTACGCAGACATTTAATAGCGCTGGCCCCAGGTTTCTGAGCAGAGCTTTGGTCACAGGCATGGATTCTATTAGACATTAGGCACTGCCTGGAGGAAAGATCCTGGATAATTGTGCTGTCTATCTAGCCCCGCCCCCACCGTGCAACAAACAAGAATATTCCCTTAAGGACGTCACACCTCTTCACACTAAGGAACTTCAAAAGGCTTCATCGATGTGGTTGTTTCTTGTTAGTCCAGGCCTTTGTTTGTGGAACACCCTGAACCCATACCAGGCCCTGAACCAAACTGCACGCAGTTCTGAAAACAGTCAACACTGGACCTTTAAAACTTGCTTACAACTAATCTTTATGCAGGAAAAGGGTCGCATCAGACAAGGCTTTACCTCCCCGATGAGACTCTAACAAGTAAATAAATAAATACAAGCAGTTCCCCCAGTGCTTACACAGCTGTAATGACTATTTTTGGAGAAGCCTCCCTTTAAGCTAGTAGCGACCTGTAACTCACAGCTGAGCCCGAAACTGTCATTTCAGTAAAGTGACTCCGGGCTTCTTCTGTAATTACAAGCTGGTGATGCTGCTGTATTCAGTTCAATGGAGCCTCTACCTTTCTTTTACAAATGGTAGTTCTGCTGCAATGCACCCTGTGTTTTTTTTGGTATTTCAGCCTCCAGTAAGTCAGTCATTCACTTGACTGTTGGCACGGACTTTAAATCCGCTATCAGTGGCCAGTGTGAAATCTCATAATATCAGGTAAAGACAAAGAACTCTTTGTACAGTTTTTGAAAAGATAGATACACAGTTTACTTAGATAAGCAGAGCTGGAGTGCGTCGTGATCCAACATGCCAGGTATGATGGAGTGCATAGCTGAGAGTTTATGAGGCATGCACTTCAGTCTTTCCACTTTATCACTCACTCAGGAGACACCTGCTCCATGCACATCATCACACACTCGGATTCTTTCTGATGCCTTCTGTTGTAAAGTATCTAAACAAACTGTAAGAAAACCTGCACACATTCTCTCAAAAACCAGTGATGTGGTGTATATATAAGGGACTAATATGATAGGGAACTCGCTCTTGATTTACTACACAACCTGTAAATATGCCCATTGTAAACATATGTGATATTATTTGACTAACCTATGTTATCATGCGATGACTGTTATAACTTCTTCTTTTTCCTTCTAACATTTTCACTTCTGTTATTTCACCAAAGCACGAGGCATGTTTTGACATGGGTGATCTGCTGCACTCATGCAATTAATTCTTGCTTTCCAGGCCTAGCCCAATATTCTTGCTTCATGACTCTAAAGTGTTACGGTCTGGAAGTACTGACTCCCACCAAAGATCAGCTGGGAAGTGAAATCACCTAGCATTTCCATGTGAATAGATCAATGAAAATTGTAGTGCAATGGTGGGATGTACTAGCACCCCCCTCACATCTTGAATTCCGCAAGAAGCGGAAGACCTGGCTTTTCGAGTAGTCCTACTAGGCCCTCAATTTGGCTAGATTCACACCTGCTCAGCACAGGATACCCTTCCGGGTGATAGTGCACTCTACAAATCTGCATAAGATAACATACCATAACAATGTACTGGCAAATATATGTCCGGAAGCCGGTATGGGAGTGATTATGAAGTCCCCCATCTTGATTTTTTTTTTTTATCAGTTTTTGAAGACACATTCAATTATAAAAATTAAAAAATCCAATCAAGAGGGATAAAGGAATGGGCTAGTGTTTGCAAGACAAAAAACTTAAATATGTTCGTCCTGAAGGAGCAAGAAAAGTTGGTGCAAAGGAGGAAATCTTTGAATGCTTCAGAGGCAAATAGCTTGTTAGACACAGATTTGTCTTCAGAAATGTTCCTTCGAGATATTTAGATAAGGCAGAAGGAGGTGGAGTTGAGAAATACACAATTTATTCACAGAAAAGGTGGTGGCCGGATCAATGGAGTAAAGTCCAAGACTCTTTGTTATGGGTTCGGCCGGAAGGAATCTTCGTGGCAAATAATGTCTGTAAGACGATAGAGAATTTACCTGTTTCTAGCTTAACTTTCTTGCCAAGGCACAGTTCTATCTGCATACCCAAGCTAGGCATGCTACCTTCTCCCTTTAACATTCTTCTTTCCCTGGAACCCGGATTCCAGCTCATAAATCAGTCCCCCTATCCTGACTTGTCTTCTCACAACCAAGCCTGTCTCAGTGGCATTCCTCCGACATCAATGAGTGAATAAATAATGTATGAACAATGTCATCCGTTAGGTGGACAGTACCTTGTTCAGATAGTCTCAAAGTTAGAAAACCAGCTAAGGGAGGCACAACAATTACAGAGTGGGGAGTTAACCTGCCGGACTGGAGGAGGGGGGCATATGAGTCTGGAGAGGGGGGGGGGTGGGAGGGCCAAATGAGGCACGGGAGGAGGAGGCTAACAGTAATACTGTCAGAGAGTGCTGGTCAGGAAGAGCACATTCATGAAAGGAGCTAAAGCGAAAGTCGAGGAAAGACAAGGTCAAACAAACAGAGGTTGTCAGGGCGAACACATAAATGAAGACACAGAGACAGTCAATGAAAGACATAGACAGACAGATATTCATACTTTCACCACTGCGAACCAAAAGAGCAGGTCATGGTGAGGCTGGAAGTCTTGATCTTGGTCCAGAAGGGGAGACACGTAGGGAGGTTAGGGGTGAATAGGATGGGCAGTGGAGGGAAGGTGGCCAGGGGAACGGAGTGACATAGGCAGTGGAGAGTATGAGGGCTGGAGTGAGGTTCAAGGGCCTGCAGAGTCAGCAGATGGGGGGCTGCAGGGTAATTTCACAGCAGGAGGCTCTGAGCAGTCTAAAGGCAGGCAACAAAGGACATTAACACCTCTGCTGCCTGTTAGTCTGTTGCTCACCCTCCTTTTACTGGCTCAGTGACAGCACAGAGCAAAATAGTTTTTTTTTTTTTTAAACTTCGATTTTGCGGGCACTTTGGTAAAAATCTCAGGATTTATAGAAAAGTGCTGATTTAGCAATTTCTTTGCAAATGGCAAAATCGCAATACCATGTGGGGGTCTGTTTAAGGGGCCTGCCAGTGTTTTCGGTTATGTATCTGTTTTGGGAACATGTACATGTTACTTACTGGCTAATCACTCACGTACAGAAAATGTTAGGCATGTAGTCTCACCACTGTGGGCACGGCGTACACCATACCACAGTGTCTGTGGAAGCTGTTAATAAGTAAAGCCAGACAGTAAAGCACAGTGGGTGGAGGCTGTGTTGTGTCTCCAGATTGGAGTTTTGAAAGACATTTTCTTTGAAAATACAGCAAAACTGAGCAATACTTGAACAAAAGTGCTTTCAACAAAGGCACACACGTTCCTAGATACACAGCAGACATACAACCACACAGATACACAATTGTCACTCTGGATCAGACTGGATGTTTAAGTTTACCATTGTTTTAGTGTAATTGATACTTGGAGCTTAAACCTGTAATCCCCATCAAGTTCACAAAGCTTGCAGGGCACCCGTCCAGCACTTTAAACACTACTTAGATTGGAGCCAGATGAGCTTCCCTGAATTGTTGCTGGCTGATTTTGATGACATTCTGGGGTGTGGATGTATGAATTGGCCGAGGAGCTGTGTTAACAAATCGCTGGTGTGCCTTGAAGAACCCAGCCAACAGTTCCGGTCACGCTTGAGTCCAGAGGGATGGGGATTTGTGGAAGACACAATTCTAACTGTGAACATCTGTGCGGTGATGGACGCACTGGGGAAAGAATGAATGTAGTTGACGTGCTTCAAATTCCCTTGGTCTGTCCCTTTTCTGATGGAGAGAAAAGGAAGAACCTGTAAAAAGCAAAGCTTCTCACAAGCTCCATGGAGTATATTATGTTACTTATCAGGTGCACCATATGTGAGAGATGCATGGAAATGTCCCAGACATCTTCTATCATAGTGTAGTGCAGAAATGCGGTGGTGTAATTTACTGCTCTGCCTCAACAAAGTGTGATGTTACACATTGGAGATCAGAGAAGTAGCATAGATGATTAAATTTCACTACACAAGGCTAGCATTTACTTACGTGAATATGCCAGAATATGCTCGTTTGAAAGTATGGGGGAAGGGAAAGAGTATTTGGGACTCTGGCAGTCTCACTGAGCACTGCAATGTTCAATGTCCTGGAGACTGACATGATGTGTTTGGATGGTGAGCTAAGGACAGATCATCCTTTCCCTCTCCATCAAATGTAATGTGAGGGGTTATAATGATTCACAATTCGCTAGACCTGCACACCTATGTAATAACACATACCTCATCTCACAAATTACAAAATGGTGGTGTCCAGAGAGACAAAGATTACGAGTTTTTTGTGGGTCATCAAAAAAGATGAAAATTAGGTCTTGGTAAGGCCACTGATCTAAATATTATTGGCTAAAAGTAGTACTGCTGAAGTCCCTCTTCAATTGTTTGCTGGTTTCGGCACGGCTAATTGGATGTTCTTGTTGTAGTTTGGAGGCCATTTTCAACTGGTGTTCTCACTCCAGTTATAAGTCCATGGGGTCTCCCCTTACCAAACCCACTGTCTTGACCAATGTGCATGGTGGAAGTTAGAAGCCAATGATTGGACAGGCACTAGGGAGTGTTGTTTCATCTACTGTATGTGCTGTCCATAATGAGACACATTGGCATGGCTTAGATGGACGCTCCCAATGTGGCTACTTGTTCTGCTCACAACTTCAGACTTGAGTACTCCATAGAAGTCATCTTCACCTAGAGTCAATTGTACAAATGTGAGGTACATATAGGATAAGTTTACTGCTGAGTGAAACTCAAAGGGGTGATTTGTAGGCAAAGCATAACTAATAATCCAGACCTTTGACAGACATATGCGCAGACTGTCAAAGTACTGTACATTGGTTAGCATAAAGAGGATACAGTGCCTGGGTTAGAGAAAACAGTAAGGTCATAACCATATGCACCATGTTCACCAATTTGGATATATAGGACAGTACATAGGTTGCAGCGAACAAGACCACAAAGCGGTCACCCACCACGCCGAAGAGAATGCTCAAGTGTAAAAACGCAGGAAAACTTTTTTCTAAATTTCTTTGGAAATTGTTCATAGGGTCGCACATATGGATATCTTCCGTCCACCCTCTTCCACTGTCAAATATGTTTCTTTGAGTTACTTTGGTTGAGAATGACTGAGTTAAAATCAAGCACATTGTTATTCAGTTTTTTGCTTGAGAGGGGATCCCCTAGGTTACAACAGGTACTTGATCACTAAGTATCGGTTATTTGAGCAAGAGCGAAATATCTGCATCTGTTCACGCTACACCAGCTCTGCTACTTCTCTAACGAAAGAAACTCTGCTTGAGGGGATATTAAGTTAAAAAATCACAAAACAAGTTTCTTCATTCTTGGCATCTTTAAACTCTGTTGAGTAGTCCAATAAAACGCATGGTGGCCTAAAACAATAGACACCTTGACATTAGGGTGCAGTTCACCCTATATCACCGCTTTAAAAGATTTCAAGATTTCCTCAGTCTGTTGAACGAGCTATGGAAATTGTGAAATAGGAGTAAGGCTAAATGTCGAGAGGTGACTTTGAAAAGCATCTTGCAGGCCTATCATTGATATTAACAATTATTTAAACACACCATACCTTTTTTTGAAGAGCAATATCATCCTTTAATGAATGCCATAGTTAGCATTTGAAATGAACTCAATGACAAAATAAGAGTAATAGACAAACAAAAATGCAGCCGTGTTTTCTACAGCAGCCATTCTCGCTGTGTTATAATCATGTTGTCTGTGAGATTTCTTCATTAACTCACAGTGTCAGTAAACATAACCAGCTCCCTTAGGAGAGACTCATATGGATGCAGTTCTTTACCTACGACCAACTAAAAACCAAAGTTGTACTGTAACTAGTGCAAAACATATCCACTACAGTAGGCTTTGTACAATAATGACCCAAAAATATATTTAATGACAAACAAGTATATAAACGCATTTTTATGTGCTTGAATACTTCTTGGTGTAAGTATCATGTTAGCACTGATAGGGGAAATTGAGCAATCTTGGCATTTTTGGTGGTGATCCTATTTGTCTTGATGGTTTTTGTCCAAATGCTAAGCAATAACTCCTCTAAAGTTGAAATTGTCACTTTGCCTTACTGGACACAACCTCTAAAAATTGTTTTCCCCTCACCTAATCATATGGTGTGCTTTCCCAAAAGGCTCAGTCCTGAAGGAAGAATTAATAATTTTTTCCCAATAGAAAAACAGGGAAAAAAACATGCAGGTTCATTAGGGAAAGGAAAACAAATCGGTAATGAATAGGATCCCATTTTAAATGTTTTTCATTAGGTGTTGAGTTTTTTCGACCAATTGTCATTCTTTTTGAGCTTAGATATCTGGTAGTGCTGATTTTTTTAAAAGTTGATTACAGATAAACCCAGCAAAGACCAAGTTTATGGTCTTTAATCCCCCCAAACTGAAGCGTTCCAACCCAGTTCTACATGGTATCCCTCTGGAGAGAGTAGAGACGTTTGACTACTTGGGTGTCACCCTGGCTGAGTATTTTAATTGGGAGGCATCAGTGGCAAAAGCTAGCCTTAGGCTAACACAGATGATTGGTGGTATCCTGAAGCTACATAGAACTTCAGATTCGAAACCCATTGCCCCTGCACTTGAAATTTATACTGCCCAAGCCAGAGGGGTTGCATTATATGGGGCGGAGCTGTGGGGCCATTGCCAGGTTTCCAATCTAACAAAGGTAGAAAATAATTTTATAAGGCAACTTTTAGGTCTACCAAACAGTACTCCACTTATTCCCCTCTGTATGGACTTGGGCATTAGGCCTTTGGGCGAAGAGATAGCACTGAGACCCCTTACATTTTGGAGGCGACTCTGGGTGACACCGGAACTGTCTGACATTAGGGCTGAGCTAAAAGAGATATTGCCCCAGTGCCGCAATCAGGGAATTCCTTGGCTCTGTCACATAAAGGACCTCACTTTGAAATTAAAGAACCCAGATCTATGGAGTTCACCGGAAACTTCATGCATTCTGATCTCCAGATTGGAACTAATAAGATAATGCAGAGCAATGAAACTTACCCAAATACAAAACAATTCTGCACACGGGCGCCTCACATCAGAATTTCTCCTTATAAAAGACACGTATTACAAGGAACCCCTCCTAGATTTTATTCTACTTCCCAGGGCTAGGAAATTATATCTGCAATTCAGACTAGGGACCCTCCCAATCCATGCATACACTAGTAGATGGGCGAAAGACTCAAAGAAGGAATGCCCTGTATGTAATTATAAGGAGGAGTTTGAAATCCACGTTCTTTTTCTCTGCCCTGCTTATCGGATACAGCGAAAACGCTGGTTAACACAACTTTGTAAAAATCTGGGTTTTAAGCAATGTACAGCGGCATTGAGAATCTTAAAGTATGATACCAGCCCTCCAATTGTATTTGCGGTTTCCCGTTTTTTAAATAGTATGTGGTATATCAGGCAAAATGTTAAGCATAATTGTACTGGAGGGTCTGATAGCACAGCCTGATGTCCGTTATTTTTACTACTGTAAATCCTCTTGTCTTCACTTTTTATGATAGTTTTAATATTCTTTTAATGTTTTAACTTAGTAGTTTTTTAGGGATCCTTTGATTGTGTTGCTATGGAGAGGCTCGTCATGTAAGGATGTAAATGGCTTGTAAATATATTGTACTTGTGACTTCTATTTAAATGTAAGCACTTTTATGGCGTTGTGCCGAAATAAAGTTTTTAATGACTGACTGACTGATTACATTTATAACATTTTATAGTTTCAAAGATAGTTCATGTATAAATAACTTAGTAGCTGAAATTATGATTTTAACCTCAAAATAAGGCATCAATTATGGCCACCAAGTACTGTGAGGCTGTGAATGCAGGTTCACACCCTCCTGATTAACCCAAAGCATCCCCATATCACCAAGTCTGGCAACAATGACTCCATCTCATATGGTACAGGAGCAAGCAATGTAATGTTTATGCAGATATCTAGATTCTTATCCTTCCTCACAAAAAAGGAGAATCCTAGAAAAAACAACACAAAAAAGAGTCATATTTTGCCATCAATAATAATAACATTTATTTCATGTCTGTGTTATTCTTAAGTCTTAAGGAAAATGTAAAAGAAGATAAGATTTCGTTAGAAAAAGATGATTGGATGTTAGCTGTAATCGTAACTATTTAAATGTAAGGCTTGCATAGGCAGATCAAATATTGCACCCTGTGCTCCTAAGGTGCAGTCGATAGCCATTCTGAGAGTGGGCCTACAGAGCACCACCCCTGGTGGTCTGTGCATTCCCCCATTCAACCCGTTGCCTTTTTTTTTAAGTTGTGGAGGTAATTGACATAAATTATGGTGTGCCCGCACACATCTTTTCACATGCTACCCCGCCATTTTGAATTAGGTCGACTGCTTCAACATAGACCTGCAGAAGGCAGGAAGTGTGAGCTCTCGTGAGATTTTTCATTCTCGATGTGGGGGGAGGAGAGAGAAATACTTTCCTTATCTGCACCAGCCTGTGTTTCAGGAAAACCTTCTTCTCCTTTATTAATAGAAGTGACTCCAGTGGATAAATTAAGCCCTGGGCACAGTGTAGTTTACAACCTGTGTCCTGGCATTAACTCGCCCTTGGATAAGAGGCTACGATCCAGAAAGAATTTACGACACTGGTGTTCATTACAGATACAAGGTACTCACCAAAAGTAATCAGTGATTTTAAAATGTTGAAAGATGATGTATATAAACATAAAAAGTGAATAAAATCGCAGTGATAAAAGAAAGTTAAAAGATAAGATTAGTGCCTCAAAAGAATATAAAGAATAAAAGTAACATGTAATAAACGTTTAAGATAATTACACAAGAGAAAATTGATATTAAAGCTTTGCGACAATGTAAATCCGTGGAAGAGAAAGACTGCTGTGCAAATGTGCTCTAAGATTTACCTGTATCCAGTCTTACTACATTTTTGATTAAAGTGTGAACTAAGCCTCCAGCAATGTTGAGCTTTCCCGCAATAAAAATTGGTTGTTTTGATATGTGTTTTAAATGTAATAGAGTAAGTTTTTAACTAATTCTGAAATCAGAAAGAGATCTAGTGCAAACAAAAATGAGCAGTGGGTCTTATTACAAAGACTGTTTCGTGCAAATGTTCTGGATTTCTGTGTTAGTTAGGTTGCACTTCTGCAAATTTGCAATTATATATGCTTAAATAAATAAATACTTGGGCTTATCGATTGGTGCAAAATGTCATTTTTAGATCAATCAGTTGGTGCAAGGGTAATTTTTGTACTTGTAAGACGACTTAAATAGTGATGTAAACTGTACTGACACCAGCACAGTCTATGTTATTTAGAAATTATAGCATAAAATAAGACAAGTACTAGTACATTATAATTCCGAATTTTATTTTACACCAGAGATGAGTCGTGCTGTGCAATTTACAGCAGATTTTGGAATTTGACAAATGCAGGTAAAACAGAGAATAACATTCCCACTGACCAGCCAGAGACAAAGTCTGAATTTTTGGAGAACAATCCCTAATATGACAAAGTTGTGTTTTAATTGTGAGTAAAGATAGGGCGTAAGAACTGATATTCTGTGTGAGTTTTAAGTGTAAGAAGATCAGCGATAGAAGTCTAGCAAGACTAATGTACGAGTCATACCCAACCCTATGAGTGGAGGCAGCCACTAGTTATCAGGAAGAGAGCATGAAAATGAAAAAAGCCTCTTAGGCCATCATCAGGAGTTGCCTCTTCATTCTGATGAGGCCGGTAACAGCAGGTCCCTCAGAGTTATGAGATCCACAGGAACATTGCAGATCTCTTTACTTCACACAGATTCAGGCTGGATTTTCCTCAACACCTGGAGTTTTTTGTACCCTCGTTTTAGGTAGCTCCAGGGTAGGGGAATTATTAGCTCATATTCAGGACCACTCGTAAAGTTACTTGCAATTAGAATCTTAGTGGACTGGGCCAAGAAACAGCAGAAAACACGCTCAGCGTCTTCCTGTTCAGGCCAAACAAATTAGCCAGTATCGACAAGGTATTAAATGATTACCATCATAGGTTTCAGTTTTAAATCACTGTTTTTTATCAGCCCAATCTAGTATTAGTTCTTTGACCACCTATGGAGCTATGAAAGGCTATTTAGAATCTATGACCGGCCCGTAGCACATATAGCTGAGTGCCAGGTGCATTCACCCACAGAGCTACTATATCAGCTAGCCACTGTAATCTGAAATGTAGTACATTTAAAAGAAATTCAAATAAACAGGTGCACTGGAAGCTAGCGGTCAGAGGCAGACTAAGTGAAAGAGACTGATGGAGTGTGAAGGAGAGATGATAGGTTTGCAGTAAAGAGAGCCTGCGGTTCCATAAACCTTTTGCATTGCTCTAATCATGTGTTGTCTTTAGATGGATTTGGCCATTTGAATGTACGCACGAAAACTGTGATTTTCATGAAATCTCATTGGAAATTACAGATTTTCCTTTTTATCTCTCTCTCCTTTAATTAAAGCATTTGATTCGTTTTGGTCCCCCTCTAAATACCCTATTCTGCAGACTCTGGAGAATCAGAGTAAGAAGTGGTAAACATCATACCACATCAGTTCTTAACCTTTTGACTTGTGTGGACCCAGACTGAAGCACAACTGGAAGTCGAGTACCCCAGTTTAAGAAATTTCCACTATTTAAACCTCAAAACAACACACAAAAAGTACAGAACAAGTCTACATCAAATGCATAAATTATGACATCATTTATTTCATTCACAAACAAAAAAATGTGTAACGTAAAACACACAAAAATCAGAACTTTAATGTTAACGGGAATGTTGGAGCTTTTCATAGTTTGGTTTTATTTCTACAAAAGAAGTGATATTCTAGACTCTAGCATATTACTGTCTTGTTTGTTCCTCATACAGGCCATCTTTTTGTCAGCGCATTCATTCAATTGAGGCTACCAGTTGTAAATACTAGATCCGGTATACTGTACTTGAGCCGCTTGCATGAATCAAGCTAAGAATATCTAAATTCCTTCACATTTACAGAGTCTTAAAACTTAAAATTTTACATTTCAGTTTTTTATATCTGTATATTTTAATAATCTACTCATATTATTTAATTCTCTTAAGAGTCGTGGACTCCCTGTTTAGGCTTCATGAGTTCCCCAGGGTTCTGCAGACTCCTGGTTAAGAACCACTGCTGCACACCTAATTTGAAGAGGGAGCAGCAATCTAAGTAATAAATTGGTTGTTTTTAATAAAACCTCATACAATCCGGTGGGAAATCACTCATGCTACCCTGCACACTGGGACCATCATCTGTGCAAATGGTCCTTGAGGGATCAGTTTGTGTACTAGATGACTGAGAACCAGCGGCTCTAGCACAAAAGGTCCCCTGCAGAATGTATCCTTATATAAGGGATAAAGTACCCCCTGCCGTACATTATAAGGATATTGCAAGTCACTGAGCAGTTCTATAACTGTATAGAGGAACGAGGTCGAAGGCTGAGTTCATTTCTAGATTATGGAACTCTGAGGTGACTTGCAATATCCTTTTCTTGTACTCCTGGGGGTACTTTTTCCCATATAATACATGGTCACACCATCACCTTTCCCATAATTATGCTCCTTGACCTGAGCTGCCTTTCCCCTCGGCTGCTGGCCAATGTGACATCAGAACTCGACTGTAATAACTTATAATAGTCGAGATCTGACGTCTTTTCATTATAATCGGCAACTGGGTGAGTCACAAGTCGCCTATTATAAAGAAATTAGAGAGGGCTGTTTATACAGAGACTACAGGATCCCATGTATTATAAAAGCATTTTTAAGTAAGAGGTACTACTGGAGACCTGGCACCCAGGCGTGAATGCTGCTGGAAGCATCCAGCATTATCCAGCATGAGCTGATGATCATCCCTCCCCAGGGCTTCACTGCCACAAACTAACGCGACCCCAGCATAAGGCCCTGTGCCCCTGTGGCCAGCTGAGAATACATATTTCCGAAGATACCTCAGCAAGACATTTAGCATGAGAGGCTCACGTGATGCTGGCTGTAGCATCTATCACCCTGCGGAGTGCAGGGAAAGCCCTGACTGTCAGCGGTGACATTGTAATTGAAAGAGAAGCTTACACAGATCCCAACCTTCAGCGGTGTGTTTATGCAAGTGCACCGGGAGAGACCATCTGTCAGAGCCGCGGAGGTTCAGTGCTCCGGGAGTTGGTTTAGCAGCTCCGAGAGCCCTCGCGCACCGCAGCCTGTTCCATGTCACAACCATTTCTCATGGAAATGCTTCGCCTCCAGGCATGTCGTTATTAAAAATAGGGGCTCGCCTCGCTCAAAGTCTAGAATTATTAGTTCATGGTAACAAGCCCGCACGTGAGAGACTGTTGGTTCTTTGTTTGAGCGGCTTCATTGTAATTCTCGGGCCTCGCCTCTCAGGAAGAAAACTTCACAACTGGAGGGACAGAGGAAAGCAAGGTCTTTTCTGATGCACGTTTGGGTCACTTTCTCACACAAAACATGTCAAAATAAAATTTGGTCAGTAGAATAAGATACAATGGTGAGTATGAACTATTAACACATCCGCCTTCTCTGCTGATTTAATGCTGGTGTTGATATCGAGTTCAGGAGCTAGGTATATATTGAATATTAGAAAACTGAAATGCTGAGAGCGCTATTAAAGATAATTGAGTCGCTCCTGGATTGTAATGGCTGTTATAAAGCCAGAGCTCCGACATTCCATTTTTTGACTTCAAGTTTCTCCCGTTTTAAATTAGAATATTTTACCCATAATGGTTGAAATTTTCTAATAGCCTTACAGCCCTGCCTAGGGCTATACCAGTTGTTAAAGGCCCTCTCCTTCGTTAAAGGCCCTCGCCTGAGGCCCGGGCCTATAACTCAGGTACAGGGCCTTTAACAACCAGTATAGTCCTCAGCAGCCAGCTATAATGTTTGTGGATTCACATAGTGCCAAGCTAGGTCATGAAACAACATAGCGCCATACAAAGGGGAGGTAGAGGTGAAGAGTACAGGGGAGAGTGGCTGCTGCATGGGAAAGGGGGATTGGTGTCTGATGTCCAACAAGAGGATGACTGTATTTATTTTTTGCCGGTGACTGTCGGTGGTGGGCACCGGTGCTCATTTTTAGGGACGGAGATTTATTTTTCATCATCAGACTTTGACCTAGAGCAAGCGACAGAAGCAGAAATGGAATAAAGAAGGAGGAAGAGAAAGGAAAACAATAAAAAAGGAGAAAACAGAGATGAAACAGAACCTGCTATGGTGAGAGAAAGGGACAGGAGAAAGAGGCATGGAGTGGAATCAAGACTAAGCAGCTTTGGTATTTGGAAACCCTGGCATTCAGCAGCGCCAGCAGCGGGATTCTAAAGAAAACTTATTTTTGTTTTCCAAATGAAGCATTGCTGGAGGGTTACATGTGGATGAGTTGTTGTTTGAAGAGGAGGGTGTGCTCTTACTTTCTGAAGAGCAGGAGTTGTTGCATCCGTGGTGAGTGAGTACCAGATACCAAGAGCAATGCTTGAGATGGCGTAGTATCTTCTCAAATGTTTGAAGAGGAACGTTTTAACATGGCTCACCAAACAGTTTCCCCAGTGATCGAGAACTTCTTTAAAAAAAGAGAGAATTAAAAAAAACAAATTATTCTCTCTTATGGGCATATGATGCACATATTAAATAACAACATCAGATGCAAATAATAAAATCCGGGACAATAGGCAGCATACATAAAAGAGGAAAAAAAACAAGTGTAATGAATAATTGGCATTAAAGCTTAAGGAATAGTGTGTACTGGGGAGAACTATCCCCTGCACCACGGGATATATGTTTTAATGTATATGACATATGTTGATTAATGAGCCCTCCCCATCCCAGAGGTGACCGAATTATTCACACAGAGTGGCTTATGTTTATCTTATTTCTTGTATGTTTTAACAGGTTCATTGAATCTTATGACACTAGCTTGTAAACACAAAATGTTGAATAGATTCGTTAAGGCTGTGTTAGCAGGGATTCTTAAAAAAAGAACACAATATAAGGTATATTTTAACAGCATTGCACTGCTTGTGAAGCTTTGTGGTGAATGACATTGCTGTGATGTCCCTCAGCTACGATGCTCCAGATCAGTGTTCGAGGGCATGATAGCGCCTCTCTTGGCATGAATGGCAAACAGGTTGGTGTTTTCAAATAGCTCGGCCAATCTATGGAAGAGCTGGTCAGATCTTAATTCATATGCAATCTCTAGACCAGGTTCTGGAAGGTGGAGTGGTTTCATGGTTTACTGGTAGTGTTAGACAAAATATTGGGAAAATCTATTGTGTGGACAAAATATCATATCAAGAATATAGAGGACAAAAACATAGTGAGGGTAAGTTACTATGGGTAAGCAAAGTTTTACTGTTTATAACTCCACATAAATATACCTTGACAATATATATATATCTTCAAGGTACATAGATGTGGAGTTAAGAATAATAAATCTATTCTTACCTATTTGCACTTACCTTCTTGATATTTTTAGTCCTCGATATGTTTGACACGGTATTCTCTCAGCACGATATCTCTTTTTCCGATATTCTGTCAGTGGTCCTTACTGGTTGTACCAGATCTCCCTGAGAGCTACTGTCCGAGCTGGTAGTGATGAAATTCTTTAGTCTGCCAGTGGTATGGCGCTGATGTGAGCAGCCTTGCTTTCCTGCTGCTTGAGATGTACTTTCCCTCCAATTGTCTCACAGGCACATTCATCTGCGCAGACCATGATGGGTTTTTGTAGGCTTGCTTTATGCATATAAAGTACAATGATTTTATTTTCAAAAACAATAATAAAAATATGTTGTTTTAAAGAAATGAAATGATGTTCTTAAAAGTAGCTTCGAAACGTAACTCTTGTAATCTTTTGCAATATATCTGTAGGTAGGTAGCCTTTATATAGTGTAAACCTAGCCAAACAACTTCAGAGCACTGTACAGGTTCCAGGGCAAAGACACGGCTAACATGTGGTTGGCTGTGTAGCTCGTTTCCGCAAGTCAAAGTGGACAGTTACTGGCTCATGATGCATTGTTCTTTAAAGAGGTGTGTCTTCAGTTCTTCAGCTACCAGAGATTATAAACTTGTCACTAGATAGGCAGGTGTGCCGGTCCTGACTGTGTAATCTGGTATTTTAGTGAATACCTCTGTTATTACCACATTTGAGTCCAGTATGTTTTAGATACTATGGGGCCCATTAGGATAACGGGCGGATCGCCACCGCCGGGCCAGCGGTGGTCATCGCCGGCCCGGCGGTGGTGATCCGCCCGCCAAATGTCCCTGTGTCACCCGCGCCATATTAGTATGGCGAGGGGTACCGCGGCGGACGGAAAGACCATCCGCCGCTTTTCCGCCGGTCGAATTGCCGGCTGGGCGGAAAAGGCACACAATATGGTGGCGGTGCCTTGCAGGCACCGCCATCCATATTATGATGTGTGCGGTGTGCATGCATTTCCATGGCGGTGACTCCGCCATGGAAAGGCATGCGGAGATTGGCTTCGGGGGTCCGTTGGGGGCCCCCGGGAGGGGGTGAGGGGTGGGTGGCTGCACTGGGGGGTACCTGTGGTACCCCCCTTCATTGCCATACACAAGGTGGCAGGCACCGCGCGGTGCCTGTCACGTTGTGCATTGCAATGCACTATATGCACCTTTAACATTGCGGCGGGTGCTGTTTACAGCACCGCCCGCCGCAATGTTAATGGCAAGAATGCGCCCTAATCCTAATTTGCATCGTGGGACTGCCGCACCTCTGGCGGTCCGTCCCGTTTACCGTTATGGTGGCGGGCGGACTTTGTCCGCCCGCCATCGTAATAGGCCCCATAGTATCTTGTGCTTTTAAAACCAATGACTGTCATCATTTATTTCTTCATTAAGCTGTGCTGAAGAGCAATATTTAGATTCTGCTAATTTATTGTAATTTAATTTAGGGGAAACATCGCTGTGGACTTATATAGTCATTGGTTTATTTTAATTTTGTAATATGATCTGTAAAACATTACTAACTGTTATTTTTTTTTTGTTGAAAAAGGAAATTTTATTGAAGTAATATAAAGTAATATAATAAATACAAAGAATAGGAGATACAATCTTAACTGTATAATTTGTTAATTAATTTGAAAAGAAGAAAAGGGAAGGGAGGGAAGGGAAGGAAAATGGTACTTATAAAGTATTATTCTTAGCATAACCACTTATATAAATAGTAACAATAAGCTGTGAAAAAACATAATTAAGCAGAATAGCACATAAGCACAAAAGAATAAATGACAATAAAAAACAACTCATGGAGGTTTAGGAACTTCTTCAATGCGGGGGTTGTGGGATTGTGTTACAATTGCAGAAGCATCTAGAAAACGGTTGATAGGTGACCATAAGCATTCTCGTTTTATAGCAAGGGATATGGGATGGACATAAGCTCTATCTAACCTGTGGTTGTAACAGACCCCATACCACCAGGCTTGATAAGAAATATTAGCTGTGTTTTTCCATGCTCTAGTAATTTGTTGAAAAGCAACCGCAAGGAGTAGATCTACAATATGAAAAGTATTTGGATAGGATTCCCATGCCGAAGATACACTACCTAAAAATATGTTAACAGAAGTGAAGGGTATCTATCTGTGTATGAAAAATCTTGTTAATCTGATTCCAGACCAGCAACCAAAAATTATGAACAAGGGGACAGGTGAATAACATGTGATATAAATCAGCAGAGACAGTGTTACAAGGCCAACAGGAAGGAGAAAGAGTAGGGTTTATTTTATGTAAAGAAGTAGGAGTTAGTAATAATCTATTATAAATATAAAATAATGTTTGGGTGGTATTGGCAGCTCTAGAGGATTTTCTAATCTTAATCCAAATCTTATTCCAAGTAGAAATGCTAAGGGACAATTTGAGATCAGTTTCCCATAAAAGTTCAATCTCAGTTTTATCACGAATTGCTGGAAAAGATAAAAGATGTTTATAAATTTGGGATGCAGATGGAGAAAGAGACAAGAGCGGAAGAATGGTGGAAGGGGAACAGGAGGATGGAGTATTGGATGATAAACTATTGTACGTTGACTGGATCAATGTAGTCAGAGATGTATATTTAGACAAACAGGAATTAGATAGAGAAAAACATGTTTGGACAGCTGAGAAAGATATGCATGTACCATTCTGGAAAAGTTGATGAACCCAGTGAAGTCCCTTAGTATGCCACTCTTTCAAAAAAATAACTCTATGATTAATTTTAATAAGCTTATTATACCATAAAGAAGATTGCATAAAACGGTCTCTAGGAGGAAGGTGACCAGTAAATAAGGGTTGAAGAGTTCTACAACTATTATTTAAAATAGGAAGAGAAAGAGAGGAAGGACGATGAGTAAAAGATAAGGATTCTTGGAAGGAGAAAGGATGAAGAAATTGCTTCTCAATAGCAGTCCACAAAGGTAATAATGAATCTTTGTTGTCTTCTTGAAATAAAAGAGAAGTTTGTTTAAGAAAAAATGCAGTGTGATAGGTTTGAAAATCTGGGAAGTTGACACCTCCTAATTGTTTTGTTCTTTTAAGTTTAAATAAAGACATACAAGGCTTCTTATTATTCCACAGAAATTTCGATAGTATAGAATAAATTGTTTTAAAGTGTGAGTTAGGAATGTTTATGGGAAGTTTGGAAATATAAAAGAGTATTATAGGGACTAACATCATCTTTATTGTGTCAAGACGGCCCCACCAGGATAAAAATAAGGGATTCCACCTGGATGTGGCATTTTTTAATTGTGTTTGTAATTCTTTTAAGTTTATTGTAACAGATTCTTTAATGGAGGATTTAAACCATAGACCTAGGTATTTTATTTTATCTGAATTCCAACGAAAACCAGAAGAAAGATAATCTACGGAAAAACATAATGTATTTAATGGAAGGATTTCACATTTGTCGGAATTAAGTTTATAACCAGAGACCACGATAAAGGACTGAACTTCCGACAAGAAGGACGGTAAAGAGGATTGAGGTTGTGAAAGAAAAAGCAGAATATCATCCGCGTAAACAGAAAGTTTTAATTGATTAGAGCCGTATTTAAAACCAGTTATATTAGGATTTGAACGGATCTTAATCAAAAAGGGCTCAAGAGCTAATATAAAAAGAAGAGGAGAGAGGACAGCCCTGTCTTACCCCACGATGTAAAGGAAAAGAAGGAGATACAAGACCGTTAGCCAAAATGGAGGAAACAGGAGATGAGTAAGGCAAAGAAACATAATTTATAAACTTGTGACCAAAACCAAACCAGGACAGAATGGAAAAGATAAAGGGCCAGCCAACTCTATCGAAAGCTTTCTCAGCATCTAGAGATATAGCTGCTAAAGAGTCTGTACAGAGCTTGGCCTTAGTAAGAACATGAAGAAGAGTCTAGTATTGTCTGAAAGATGTCTCCCTTTAATAAAACCACATTGTTCTTGTCCAATTAAATGAGGCAAAAATGTCTCTAGACGGGAGGCTAAAATCTTTGCAAAAACTTTATAGTCCAAGTTAATTAGAGAGATGGGTCTATAATTTTCACAAAGATTATGATCTTTACCCTCTTTGGGAAGAAGGCAAATAAGAGCTTCTTGGAAGGAGCCACTAGATTTCTTGGAGTTATTAAAGAAGAGAAATAAAAGATGTAATTTTGGGACAAGAAGATGAGAAAAATGAGAATAAAATTCAATCGTGAAACCGTCAGGACCTGGAGCTTTACCTCTTTTGATAGTTCGAATAGCAGAAGAGATGTCTGACTCCCGAATATCTTCATCTAACATAGAGAAATTTAAAGCAGGAGAAGAAGGAGGATTAATAGAAGATAAATATTGGAGTATAAGGTCTTGGGATACCGGGTTTTCAAGAGTATAAAGAGTTTGGAAGAATTGGGTAAATTCTGATAAGATTTCTTCATTCTTGTAAACTAAGTGATTATGGGAGGACAGGATAGAGCAAATTTTGGTACGTTCTTTTTTAACTTTAAGATAATTAGCTAAAAGTTTCCCCGCTTTGTTTTGACCCCCATAATATTTAGCTGAGGACTTAAGCAAAAATGAGTTGGCATTGTCTGTTGTTAATTTATTGAATTCAAATTTTGCTTTGATTAATTGATCCAAACATGATTTGGAGTGTGGAAAAAAGAATGTTCTAATTGTTTGATACGTGTCGTAAGTGTTTGCAAAGTATGTAAAGAGGATTTTTTCCAATGGGATACGAAGGAGATAATAAAGTCCCTAGAGGCTGCCTTAAAGGTATCCCAGATAATCTGTGGAGACATATCAAGAGTTTCATTTTCATTGAAAAAGGTGGTGATAAAAGAACTAAATTGTTGGGTAAAGTTAGAATCCAACAAAAGGGAGTCATTGAATCTCCATCTACGAGTACCATGGACAGGAGGAAGAAGGTCGAGATCTAAAGAAACGGGGGCGTGATCAGAAATTAATATTGAACCAATATCTGAATGAATAATATGTTGTGCAAGTGCTTTTGAGGTGAATAGGTAGTCTAAACGTGATTGAGAGGAGTGTACTGGAGAAAAGAAAGAATATTCTCGGAGTGTGGGATTACATAATCGCCAGGCATCTACTAGAGATCTTTGTTGAATAGTGGATGTGAATTGAGAGTGCATAGGAGAGGGAGTGAATCTAGAACGGGAGTTGGGGTCTATAATAGGATCCATAACTAAATTACAATCCCCACCACCCAATAGGTAATCATCATGAAAAGACATCAATTTAGATAATATTGTGGGCAAAAAGGTAACATCTGGAGCAGTAGGTGCGTATAAATTAAGAAAGGTCAAGGGAATATTATTTAGCAACAATGAAAGAGAAACCCATCTACCCTCATCATCAGAATCTTGTGAAAGAATCTTCAAGTCAAGGCGTTTATGACATAAAATAACTACACCATTACGGTTACCTGTACCTGGGGAAGCAAAAACCTGACCAACCCATTGTCGTATTACTAACTGTTATACCTTTGTGTTTTGTTTTGCCATTTTATGTGTTTGAAGTCTGGATACTTAAATGGAACAGCCAATATATAGATATATGAATGAATGAATTTGTATTTGTATAGCGCATGGCTACCCTGAGGCCTCCCAGCGCTGAGGACAAACACAGGTGGACAAGGCACAAGAGTTAAAGCGAGTCCTTGAAGAGGAAGGTTTTCAGGAGTTTTCGAAACGCCAACAGATTGGGCTCCTTCCGCAGATTGGAAGGAAGGGTGTTCCAGAGGTTAGTGGCGTTGAAAGAGAAAGAGCGCCCGCCCCATCTGGTTCTTCGTATTTTCTTCGGGGTGGCAAGATAGGAGAAGCTGGAGCGAAGGTTTCTGGAAGGATGGTAGGGGGTGATGAGGGAGTGAGTAATGACCGGACCGTTCTTCCAAAAGGCTCTATGAGCCAGGCACATGGCCTTGAACTGTATCCTTGCCGTAACAGGGAGCCAGTGAAGGCTCCTCAGTGCTGGTTTCGCAGATTGCCTGCGAGGAATCTGGAGAAGCAGGCGAGCAGCACAATTCTGGATCATCTGGAGTTTGTGAATAGTGAATTGGGGAGCTCCCAAGTAGAGGGCATTCCCATAATCCAGGCGAGAAAGAATAAGAGCTTGGACCATGATTTTTCTTGCCTGGAAGGGGAGGAGGGAGAGGATCTTACGCAACATCCTCATCAGGCCGTAACAGGTGGCTGAAAGCTTGGTGGCCTGGTGGTTGAAGCTGAGAGAACAGTCAAGCCACATACCAAGACTCTTGATCTGGGCTTTTGGATCTGGGGCAGGGCCGAGGCAGTCTGTCCAGAGGAGAGCAGGGTTGAAGGAGGGTGAGTTGCCAAGGAGCATGAGCTCAGTTTTGTCCACGTTGAGCTTAAGGCATGAGAGTTCCATCCACTCGGCCACCGCCTCTAGGCAAGGACCTAGGGTGCTAGATGACCTCTCGGGGTGGTTTAAAGCCACCACAAACTGCGTGTCATCTGCATAGGTGATGATCTTTATGCCGAATGGATGGACAATCTCCGCCAGGGGACTCATGTAGATATTAAATAGCATGGGGCTCAGGGAAGAACCCTGGGGAACCCACCAGCTAAGAGGCAACCGGTTGGACACAGCGTCTCTTTCAAACACCTGGAAGAAACGATCACTGAGGAAGGACTGGAGCCAGGTTAATGCCATGCCGGTCACTCCTAGATTCTTGAGTCGACAAGTCAGGATGTTATGATTGACAGTGTCGAATGCGGCACTGAGATCCAGGAGAATAATTGCTGCAGTGCCTCCCTGGTCCAGTATCCTTCTTGCCTCCTCCGTTACTGCCAGAAGGGCATTCTCAGTCCCTAGCTGAGGGCAAAAACCTGTTTGGGAATGATGGAGAAGGTTGTTAGATTCCAAATATTCTACCAGCGTGGTATTTATGTGTTTCTCAAGTAGCTTACTCAGCCAGGGAAGGAGGGAGATGGGGCGGTAGTTGGTCAAGTTGGATTGGTCCAGGTTGGGTTTCTTTAAAAGGGCCTTAACCAGCGCACATTTCCAGGCAGGGGGAACCGTTCCCGGAGGAGATGGATGAGTTTAAAATATCAAGGATTACGGGGCGAATTAAATTGATGACTAAGGTAAGGGGCTGAGGAGGGGCAGGATCAGCAGGAGAGCCCGAGGTTACCCTGGGCATGATCAGGTCTAATGAATCAGAATCCAGAAGAGGGAATTGCCCTAGTGAGAACTGGGATTCAGATTGCGGTTCTACAGTATCAAAGGTAGTGGGATCATTCCGAAAGGCTGGAAAGGACATGTAGATCTTTTGAATTTTTGGGTGGAAAAATTCTGCTAGGTTGTTACACCGAATAAGTGCCCCCTCTGATATTGGTGGTTTCTGGGGCAGGGTGGAGAGAGATTTGGCAATTCGGAAGATCTCTTTGGGTGAGTTTGCGGCTAGGTTAATTTTCTCCTCATAAAAGGCGATTTGGGCAGCTTTAATTCCTGACTTATATAGCCTTATTGCTTCTCTATAGTCTAATTTCCTTAGTTCTGAATAGTTCTGTCTCCACCTTCTTTCCAGTCTTCTGCATGCTTGTTTTAATTCTCTTAGTTTAGGGGAGAACCAGGGAGCCGTCTTTAGTCTTCATTTCTTGTGGGTGGGTCTCTTGGGAAGGACTGAATCAAGGGAGCTTAGGATCCATTGATTGAAATTATCATTGGCCAGATTGGGGTTGGGATCGTTAGATGGTCTTGTGGCTTCAAGAACTGATGTCCAATGGTCGGTAGAAAGCTTGGACCACTTCCGTTCCAACACCGGCATTGCCCTGGAGGAGAAAATAGGCCCACGGATTTCCCAGGTTAGGGGGATCAAGAAGTGATCCGTCCAAGGGAGTGGGTTTGGGGTGCCTACAACAAGGTCATGCAGGTTGCTGAACACATGGTCGAGAAGATGACCTTTGGCATGCGTGGAGGCAAATCCTTTCTGGATGAGCTGAAGTGCTAAGAAATTCGTTGATAGCTCAATGGCTGCATGGTCAGAGGGGTCATCTAGATGGATATTAAGATCCCCAAGTACAGTGAAATTTGCTGGAGCTAAGGCCAGATTGGCAACGGCAGTGGAAAGGTCAGTGAGAAATTTCCCTACAGCTCCAGGGGGGCGATAAATTAGTAGACCAGAGAAAGTACTTGTTGGAGAAAACTCTATGGAGAAGACCAGGCTCTCGCAGTCGGATAGCGGGTCCATGGTAATCCGACAATTAAAAGTATCTTTAAAAATTATGGCTAGGCCCCCTCCTCTGCCAATCTTGCGATCCGCCCTAAGTATTAAATAACCCGGGGGAAGGGTTTGAACAAGGAAAGGATCGGCTTCAGCATGAAGCCATGTCTCCGTTAAAAAAAGAGCGTCAGGTTTTAGTTCTTCTAATAGTAGCGCAAGTTCGGCTGAATGTCTAGGGAGAGATCTGCAGTTTAGAAGAAACATCCTTAGGGGAGATGGGGTAGTGGCAGATTTCGCAGTTTTGTTATGTGGCCGGAAGGCGAAATTACAATGAGGGCAATGAGAGGGTCTATTAGCAACATTTATGGAGTGTAAACAATTGCCGTTAAGGTCCCTTCTCAGCACATGCAGTGTTTGGGGGCTATAGGCTATGGTGTTTCCAGAGAAGCTGACAGGGGTTGTGGTCCCTGGTCCCGGCCGGGCGCGGACGGGCGCGCCCGCTGCGTGCGTCCGCTGCGCGATGGGCAAGGCATACTGTTTAAATAGTTTCAGATATAGATATATATATTCACTGAAAAAACCATAGGTTTTAGGGACAGTTATAGTTAGTTGGACATTTCACTCGTACAAAACCATAGAAATTCCCCCGTTATAGTTAGTTCAGCTAACTATAACTCGCGCCCCCGCAATGCACTGCTGATGACGTCACATATTACATCACTCATGACATGGTCAGTGACATCACTGATGACATCACTGATGACATCATCCAGTGACTGTGTGTTTCTGTAAAGTTTAAATATGTTTAATATATATAGGGAAAGGCGTATTGAAGAATGAGTGGGTGTATAAGTGTCTGAATGGATGATTTAGTAGGTGTGTGACTGACTCTATAAATGAGTGATTAAATGTATCTTACTGAATGCATGGGTTAGTGACTAAACTGTGTGAATGTCTGTATCCGTCTGTCTGTTGGTGTGTAAGCGGCTGCATGGGTTTGCGAATAGCTTTAGGAGTGTCTACATGGGTTATTGATTAGTTGTCTGAGTATCTGTATGGGTGCCTGAGTGTTTGTGTGTGTGCGGTGTGTGTGACTCTGTGCATAGATGTGTGAGTGGGTGATTCACTGGGTGCATGGTTTCAAGAGTGCATCTGTGATGGACTGTATGGGTGGGTGAGTGTGTGTATGGGTGTGTTAGTGAGTGAATGTATATCTCAGTGGTACATGTGTGAGTAACTACATTTGTGAAAGGCAGTATATATGTGTGTTGGAGTATATAAATGGGTATAAGTGAGAGTGTGTGATTGTGAGAGTGGCTGTATGGATGAGTGTGTACTTGTATCAGTGATTGTATAAGAGCGTAAGAATGTGCTAGTATTTGTATGAGTAAGTGAGCTGGTGTGTGTATAACTATATAGGTGACTAAATGGCAGTGTGATTAATTATTTGCATGACTGACTAGGTGTGTGAGTACCTCTATGGATGAGTGACGGTGTGAGAGTGTCTATATAGGTGTATGAGTGCATATGATAGTCCTGTACTGAGTGACCGTAAGTATGAGTGACTGTATGGGTGAGTGAGTGGATGTGTGTGTAGACCTAAGAATCAGTGAGTGTGTATGTAGTTATTGGTGTTGGAGTGTCTATGGTTTTGACAATGGCAGTCTGTAATTTAGAGTGGGTGTATCAAAAGTTATATTAGGGTGTGAGAAGATGCATCAAATTATCACATGGATGATGTCATCAGTGATGTCATTTGAGATGTCATCAGTGATGTCACTGACCATGTCATGAGTGATGTAATATGTGACGTCATCAGCAGTGCATTGCGGGGGCGCGAGTTATAGTTAGCTGAACTAACTATAACGGGGGAATTTCTATGGTTTTGTACGAGTGAAATGTCCAACTAACTATAACTGTCCCTAAAACCTATGGTTTTTTCAGTGAATTTCTAAGGTTTTTTAAATGCTAATTTCTAACTATAACGTGCCTGAAACCTATGTTTTTTTAAGTGTATTTCAAAGGCTTTTTAAATGCTAATTTCTAACTATAAAGTGCCTGAAACCTATGGGTTTTTCAGTGAATTTCAAAGGTTTTTTAAATGCTAATTCCTAACTATAACATGTCTGAAACCTATGGTTTTTTTCAGTGAATTTCAAAGGTTTTGTAAATGACAATTTTTAAATGTATTAATTGTTACATTATACATTACATTACAAAATATACTTTCTCAGAATGAATTACTTTAGTTTAAATACTTTGCAAATAGGCAATAGACTTTTAAGTACAGTAGTTACAGTTGTTGCAATGGGCAACACAATTTCAAACACAATGCAACATTGAGCTCAATGTGAAGTTCTAGTTAAATGCAATTAGTTACTTTATGGATTACTTTTCTAACCACAGGACTGGATCCTAGATTCAGTCCTGGGACATCTCCTGTAAACAGTTGAGTAAAAGCGTTTTGGTTACAGTAGTGATTTTTAAGGAATATTATTGTATTTTAAAAGTTGACAGAAACTTTTTCACATAGAATCACCAATGTTATCCTATGGGAGGAAATTCACTTAGCAGGTAAGTAGTGTTATCGTTACTTTTTCTTACTCAGTGGTGGATCCTGGATCCAGCACTGGTGCATCTCCTGTAAACAGTTGAAAGAATGCGTTTAAGTCATACAGGCGATTTTTAAGGAATATTTGTAGTTTGTGAAAATCGACACTTTGAAACTTTTCTGCTGAAAACCAGACAATGGATTCCTATGGAAGGAAATACAAGTTACTGGTAAGTACGGTTAGAATTACTTTTCAGGGTCAGTGCTGGGCTAAAAGATGCAGCACAAAATTATTGCATCCACTACACTGATCTAATCACTACATTGCTAGGTTAAATCTAGGTAAGTAGATTGAGGTATAAATAATAATTTTATACTTACCTTGATGATGTAGTGATATGAGATTTAGTGACTGCAATATTTTTGAAAGTTGATAGTATTGACCTCTAAATACTGTAAAATAACCAGCCATAAGTAGTGTGAAATGAACTAATGCATCAAAGGAACAGAGAGATATCAAACTGTGAAATATTGAAATCTCCTTAATTGTAATATTCCAAAACATCCAAACACTCATGTTGCCCAACCTCAGTCTTTTTTCAATGTCATCAAATGTATGGGCCATCTGAGAATGATATCTATCAGTGAAATTGTGCAGTTTTAACGCATTCTGTTTTCTAAAGCTACTTGCAAATAATTTACTGTCATTGACTCTTCCCGGTTAGTTCTATAACACATGATTTCATTGACGACCTACTGAACATACAGAATAATGCAGTTAACACTTCTTGTATGAGAAAAGTGAAAGCCACTGGGTGATAAAGTATATACTAACCTTCAAGTTGGAAGATTTGCAGTTGTACAAGAAAGTTAATCTTTTTCTTAACTAATACCCTTGTTCCTAGTAGTTTTATTCTTTATTTTGCTATTATGGTCCTCGTTACGAGTCCCGAGATGAGACCAGTAGTTACAGGCCGTACTAGGATTATAAATTGTGCAGGAATGCCATCTTTCCATTATTTTCTCCTGGCATATTTCATCTGGGAAGACCTGGCAAATTGTTTGTCATAAAAAGGCCAAAACTGAAGGATATGTCTTTGGGAATTAGTGCAGAAACAGAAATTCCAGTTGTTGTTCTCCATTCCACTGGGGAATCTTGTAATGGTATGGTATTCATGCACTTTGGGATTACCACAACCTGCCGTATAGACCAGATGTCAGAATACTGACTTGGCTTTTCCCAACACCTCTTTATGATGTTCTGTCTATTTAAAACCTAAAACCCGAGGTGTCGGGTAAAGGGCCTAGCCATTAAACTGGGATAGGGTTTCCAATCAATTAGATCCAGAAACACCAACAGGAAAGAAAAATTTCTTTCTTGAGTCCCCTCACTCACCAGGGTTTCCCCACGGTGACATGCTTCATCATAGGGGCCATCTCAGCTCTCTACGAGCCGAGGCGTGCTGCGACTTGCGAAATTTACATAGTAGCACTTTTGTGGAAGACTATGTGTAGTGTAAGAGTGTAGTGGAGTGGACTAAAGTGTGTTAAAAATACCTTGCTAGAGGGCGAAATACTTTATTGTTGCTCCTAGTTTGGTATGTCTAAAAACGGGGTGTGAAACAAGTAAACCTAACTGTAATGAGTCAGAAATCCTTGGTATACATCAACATGTTTCGAGCTTCCCCAAAGCTCTTCGTCAGGACCACACAGGGACCAGCCCTGTGTTTGCCACTCCTAATTAGCCAATATGAGGCAATCTAAACAATGAATAAATGAACGCTGCAAAAGTAAAGCATGCGTTAATCCATACATACGATCAAGACTTTCTCACGTAGTATCTGTGTGATAGAAAAAACAAACAAGGTTAAGGGAACAAAAAGCCCCCCCTCTCATCAAGTAGATGGGTATACTTCAGTATCCAAAGCGCTTCCACAATCTATTATCTTAAAATGGTGCGTGAGATAATCCTGTCCTGCGCATGGTTTTTAACCTGTGTATGAAAGAAAGGCATGCTAGAAAAACATGCCAGTAGTGAGTAACCAAAGGGTTATAATAACATTAAAAACACCCCGTGACTTTCAAGCCACATATACAAAAGACACACATACAAAAGACAACATTGTTGATATTGCGGTCGTAATTACATACTTCAAAGGAAGCATGTATATGCCTCATGGACCGAAGGGGTCGAGGGATCTCTGAGTCCTAAATCCGGAAACTAAAGAAAAACGGGGAAAATTAGCCTCGTTAGTTTCAAAAAGAGGGGGGCCCGAATCGGTTCAGGTCTGAAGCAAGCTCTGCCTGGACCCGCCTCTGGAAAGAAAACACTTACTTGATAAGAGAGTGCCTCGCTCGAAAATACCTAGTAGTCTCCCCACCGGACCGCATATTGGCGTGTCTGTGGACGGGGACTGACTAAATACTTCCTGTGTCCGCCTAGTCACTACGTGAAACAACTAGACTGCAGTAAAAACCCAAAATGGCCGCAGCTCTCGGATCATAGTGTCGGCCTTATTGGGGGAACACGTTGATGATCTCAGTGTATTCCTTACGTAAATGTAATACTCCCGTCCTATGCGGAAGGGAGGTGCGTTTAAATGATGGATCACGGCTCCTTGTAGTGACTGATATTTAAAACGAAATTAAATATATTCAATAAGTCAAAATGTATATGCCAAATAATATCGGTATCCAAAAAAGGGGGAAACCTGATAATGTTCTTAAAATAGCCGCCGCAATTAGCTCAAAGTGTCGGCCATAATAGGGGATTTAGTAGGTAAACTCTGTATATACCCTATATCGAAATACTGTTCAAAACCTGGGTTTCAAAAAGGTGTTATAAATGCTCCTGACGAATAAACAACAGGAATACTGAAAGTTGAAACTTGATGGTCTAAATCTAGAAGTTCTGGTTTTTTATTTCTTCCTGTTTATAAAACACAAGACACTGTGATCATACTTAGAAACTAGTTTGTGAAGAATGTTGGAAAAGGGGCTCTCCCTTCCTCTAGTAGTCTAGTATAAAGAGGGGATAGTTGAAGGACTACAAAATATTGATTTAACAAAACTGTCCCCACGGAATATCATCATTCAGGCCCTGGTTGTCTGTACATATTTGAAGAAACAGGTCACACACTAACATAGAAAATGCAAAAAACACTTAATCCTATTAATATAAATCGCAAAATATATTAAACAATACATTAATAGCACAGGTCACAGTATCCATTACATTTAATTTAGCTAAATAAACAATAGGTGGTTTAACTGAACATTCTATTATCACAACAGAACCTATATCTTATTAACTTAGTCTAATTTAATCAAAGGCTAACCATTGAAGTCTATGTGTCCCGAACCATTCTTTGAAAAACGTTTGGTCGGATCAAGCCTGAAAATGCATCAAAACCTATTGAAATTGATTTTCCCAGACAACCCAGAACAATGCAACTGCAATTTCAATAATAAAAGCAAATTCCAAATAACCACACGGCAAAACATTGTCACAGGGAGACTTGAGGACACAGTCTCTAAGAGAAACGAGAATCATAGACATAGAAAGCACTGATGGTGAAAAACACAAAAACAACAACCAGCCCAACACAAACTAGTTTCCAAATAGCCTCACTACAAGCAGAAAAATAACCTTCAGAAAACGTAAAATACTTAGGGGCCAACGCCCCTACAGAAGTGCACTATATGAAAGCAAAGAAATATAACATAACCATTTGTTTCAGAAGAACACAAATTGTTCCCATTTGTCCCAGTAAGATGAAGGCAGTATTTGCTTATAATTCATCAGATGTTTACTTTAGACCCCTCAGGTGTTTTGCTACCCTTGAATGCACAGCGATGTATTTCCAATTTTGTAATTTTGTTTTAATTTGAGTGTCTATATTACACAGGAGGTTGAGCATTTTATTTAGATCACAACATTACACGCCAAGAGGCAAAGCATCATGTAAGATCGTGTGAGGTTGTTGCAGACATACATTGATCGCAACTTTTGATATGTACAAGATAAACAAGAGATACCTGATTTTAGGCAATATATAGAATACACCGATTTCACAATGCTGCTAGAAGGTATTCTGCTAACATTGGGGGTTTAGTGGGGGGAGGGAAGGTGAGTTGAAGGAAGGAGGGGTTTGAGTTCAGATTTTACATTTATGACACATGGTCCCATCAGTAGATGGGGACAGGCTCTGCCAGAAGGAGCGGTAACAGTAGAGACGGACTTGTTTTGTGCACACCTGTACCCCACATATCAAATGAACACCCCGCCCCATATCCTTGTCACTGCTTATTTCACCCTTGCCCACATGCAGCAGTATTAAAATGTCCACTTGCACAGGCAGCAGACACTTTTCTTAGAATGCCTCAGAATAGGGCCAAGGTGACACTTTGCTGTGTGACAGTCAGGAAACACTAATTTACTGAATTCCAACAGATGAAGGATACATCTTTGGTGTGGTAGCAAGCGGGGATGCTGCTTTAATGTCTGACTACTGGCTTGGGATGCCAAGGAATGCTGCTTTAATGTCTGGCTGCAGGCAAAGAATGTCACTTTGATGGTTTTAGCATATTAAAATCCTCTTTCTTGTGAGTTAATTGGTTCCCACCTCCAATATGAAATGACAGAAAAAGACGCCAGTAATCTTTAAGAGTCTCACACTATCACTTCACAAATTCTATCACCTCCATTACATGGCTCAACCTACCACACTTTCAGGCCCAACTCACTTCACAAACAATAACACCAGCACCTCTACAATGCTGCTCAGACCCACCTCACTCATATCCAGCTCTCCATAACTCTACCTACTTTGCAGCTGCCCCAAGCAGCTCCAGACACCTCTGCATCATCACCACAACACAGTTTACATTCACATCTGTGGTGCATTACTCACTACACGACAACACCCCTTTTAATGCTCACTTGAATTTCACCACACCACCACATCAAACATCTCCCCAAATACCACTCGACTCTACCAACAGACATCTCAAACAGATGGAGAGTAAACTGATGCAAGATTACAGTGCTTAATTTGCAAAAAAATAATAAGTGCAGGGGTCCAGAGTTTTTCTTAGGAGCCCCATTGCATTGCTGCCAAATGTTGAGGTTGTGAGATACCAAGGCTGCAGAGTCTTAATTTCACCTCATGCCTCTTTTTTCACCACCCAAAACTTTCTGCCTCCTTGTCTCACTTTTGTGGGCTGTTTTTCATCCCTACTTTCTGCAGAGGAGAAAGGGACATGTTTCTCTCCCATAGGTGATGAAATGTAAGTCCATCCACACAAATGATTTATTGCAAAGAGAGAGGGCAATTGCTTCCTGAGGGGAAGGGTTTTCACATTTGCAACAGGAGAGTAAGTCAGTCTCCACTGGGGGTGTCAGGCTTCCTCCAGGAGGGGAGGGACAGTCTTATCTTGCATTGGGTAAAAGGATATCAGTCCACGCAGGAGGTACAAGTTATTTCACGTTATTAAAGTTATTGCAGAAGAATAAAGGCTAACAGAGTAATGTGTTGCTTAGGCATAGCTTAAAACGATGGGGTGTAAGTTAGTGCCAGATTGCTAGGCCGTTCAGTGGTTAGGGAATACCAAATTGCAGGTGAAGGATAGGGCCATTATCTTACTTTTGTGTGGGGATGGAGTCTTGATTTGGGATATCGTCGTCTTCTAATGGCTGTTGTCTTTCTATTCCAGAGCAACTTTTTGTCCAGGTAGCTGGAGGGGAAATTATCGATCTGCTACCAAAGAGGAACCTATGGAGTAAATAGTAGCAGTTTCTTCTTACAGACACTAGATTTTATGCTCACTGTACAGTGAAATAGCTATTGATTGAGTAAAGAGGAATGTGTATAGCTCCAAAGTGGAAATATTTTTTGTACATAACCTTCTGCAGCGGAGAAAGAGACGAAAATGTACAGGATGGAGAAAATGGGTGGGGAACAAGCTAAAAAAACACAACACAAAAATGGATTCTATAAGCACACCAAAAACTACATTGTGATGTGCTGAGCTTTATGATCTCTACGAGAGTTAGAACAATCACAGTCATTTCATGCAATTGTCCAAGTAAAATTGGTGTTTTCATGAACACATTTTACTTTCATTATCATTACAGCAGTATCATTTTTATTAGAATACCTAAAGAATTTGTGTTTATGAAGAGGCAGAGTCTTATTTCCTTGGAGTATAAACAGGTGTGGCTGCAGCATTCTAACGCTATTACACTACCTTGAATTACAGTCTTAAATAAAAAGTGTGCCATCATTCTAACTGAGTGCTGACTGGCTTGCTCACCAAGAGAGGATGTTGCCTAACAGCTAGAGCAGTCGACCTCGAAGCTGGGGAACCGGGTTCGAGTCTCAACAGGGACGCTCAACATCCTGTGATTCTGGGCAAATCACTTAATCTCTGCGCCTAACAAAAAATGAATGTGTCCCTCTGTAACGCAACTGGTGCTCACGTAAAGTGCTCTGATACCTTCAGGTCAAGTTCGCGCTATATAAACCTCCAGAAAAAAAATAGCAATTGCAATCTTTTGATTAACAACACCTATTCTCTTTCAGAACTGACACTCCACTTTCCTGCACCATCAGTGATGAAATCTAAATATCAAATTGGAAATGAACTCAATGTTTCCACTTACTACAGAATGGAAATTGTGTATGTCAGTAGTTGAAGGACAATAGATCTCTCTCTGAACACTGTGTTTAAGGCCCATGCATATAATCTTACAAGCTAGTTGAGTCCGTGGGACATCATCAGAGTCATTTATGACCCACACTTACAGAATGAGTCAGTAGTCTATTATTAGAAATCAAACAACCTGATGAGTACTTCGACAAGCAATAAGATCACAGTTTAATGGTGGTTTGCCCCAAAATATAGACGGACCGTGGTCAGACACGATGACCACTGGCAGTACAACAGAGAGTTTAAGTACAACAGTGAAATACACACTTACAGAATCTGTCACTTCTATATATATATGAATTGACAGAAATAGACGCCAGTGACATTATATATATATATATATATATATATATATATATATATATATATATATATATATATATATATATATCTACTAGCGGTCGCCAGTAGATAGTTATAGTTAGGACCTATTATCCATAGGAAATCCGCGACATTCTATTTGCAATAACGTTGCGCCGGTTGATGAATCTTCGTGAAAGCTTCCAACTTGTTGGGGCGCTCCGGTCCGCTCCTACCCTGAAAGTCTCGGGGTGATACGTCAAGCGGGGCCGAGAAAAAGGGGGTCCCAAAACGCGTTTTCCCCATTCATTTTTCCATAGGAACCTTTAGTCGCAGCTACAGCCCGAACTGCTGAACGGAATTACCCCAAATTTGGCAAAGAGGTAGCCCTTGGTTCAGACTGGTGCCTTTTGCTAAAATGGTGTAAATCCGTTCAGTAGTTCCTGAGAAATTCACAATTAAAATCACATATATATCTATGGGCGCGTCGGATCCGCGTACCCTCCCGATACGAGCTGCATGCTAATTGGCTGTCAACAATCCAAATCAGGAAGTGTTGGCAGCCATTTTGTCCCTCGGTAGAACCGAGGGACAGAAACAAGTGCGCAAAGCGCAAAAAGGGGGCAGGGTAGAAACACCCTGACCCCTAGGTCTGCTCAGGGGGTCCCACAAGGACCCCCTGGGCAGAAAAAAGCATTTAAAAAAAAAAAAAATTGGCGGGATGCGCTTAGGGTGCGCGGATCCGCCGAGAAAAAAAAAAGAAACAAGTGCGCAAAACGCACAAAGGGGGCAGTGTAGAAACCCCTAACCCCTAGGCCTGCTCAGGGGTCCCACAAAGACCCCCTGGGCAAAAAAAAGCATTAAAAAAAAATAAATCGGCAGGATGCGCTCAGGGAGCGCGGATCCTGCCGAAAAAAAAAATCGAAGCGCGGTCTCCCGCGCTTTGATGTTAATTTGCCCACGGGTGGGCCAAGTCCCGGGGGCATGCTGGGGGGGTTTATTTTATGTATGGGGGCCTCTAAGGGCCCCCCAAGCCCCGGGGCCCGCCACCCCCCGGGGCTTTATCATTAATGGTGCGGGAGGGCTCTGAGCCCTCCCACAGCCCCGGGGACCGCCACCTCCCCGGGGCTTTTAAAAAATTTTTTTTTAAACCTGTGTGGGGGGCTCCAGCCCCCACACGCCCGGGACCACCACCTCCCGGGGCACTAAGAAAATTGAAAATGGGGGTCCGTTTTGGACCCCAAGCCCCGGGGACCACCACCTCCCGGGGCTTTCAAAATGTAGGGAGGGGGCCGCGCGGCCCCCTCCTGGAGCCCTTGATGGCCCTGGGGACCGCCACCCCCAGGGCCGGCTCCTGCAGTGTCCCGGGTGCCTACCCCCGGGACACTGTAGTTTGCTATGACAGGACGGGAGCCTCGCGGCTCCCGTCCTGTCATAGCAAACTTGGTTTGCATTTTGAAAGAGAGAGCAGGAAACCTGCTCTCTCTTTCAAAATGCAAACCAATTGCTTTTCCACACGGGGAGCAGCATGTTAGCTGCTCCCCATGTGGAAAAGGAATGCCGGCTCCCGTAGGACACGGGGAGCCGGCGGGACAGTGGGGGTTTGGGGACCCCCTACAGTCCCCAACCAGAGGCCAGGCCCCGGGGGATGGGGTCCCCGGGGCCATAAGTGGCCCGGGAGGGGGGCCACGCAGCCCCCTCCCCAAATAAAAAAAATAAAAAAAAATAATAATAAGGGCAAGGCCGGCCCCGGGGATGGGGTCCCTGGGGCCTTAAGTGGCCTGAGGAGGGGGCCACGCAGCCCCCTCCATATTTTTATTTAAAAGAGGGGCATGGGAAGGGGGGCCAAGCGGCCCCCTTCCCGTTTTTTTTAATTTTTTTTAAATAAAACATAAAAAAATGCCCAGGCCCCGGGGGATGGGGTCCCCGGGGCCAAAAGTGGCCGAGGGAAGGGGGGCCACGCAGCCCCCCTCCCATAAAAAGAAAAAAAAACGGCATTGTGCCGGAGGCCCCGCCCCTCCCTGCAGTACTCTGCAAACGCGCCCTGGCGCATTTTAAGAAGGGGAAGTAATTCCCTTGAATACTGGGGTCCCTGGGGCCAACTAGCCCACCAGGAACCTCCAGTATGCGCCAGGGGCTGCCTTGCAGAGAGGTGTACAGAGGCCACGCCCCTTTTACACCTCTCTGCAACGCAGCTCTGTGGCGCTTAATGGAGGTAGCTGGTGGGCTAGTTGCACCCCAGGGACCCTCAGGATTCAAGGGAGTTAATCCCCCGACTTAAAACGCGCCACGGGGCGCGTTTGCACAGTGGTGAAGGGAGGGCGGGGCCTGAGGTGACATGTGTGCAAACAGGCCCCATGGCGCGTTTTAAGATGGGGAATTAAATCCCCTTCAATCCTGAGGGTCTCTGAGGCCAACTAGCCCAACAGGTACATCCAGAAAGCGCCACAGAGCTGCGTTGCAGAGAGGTGTAAAAGGGGTGTGGCCTCTCTACACGTCTCTGCAACGCAGCCTCTGGCGCATACTGGAGGTTCCTGGTGGGCTAGTTGGCCCCTAGGGACCCTCATGATTCAAGGGGACTTAATCCCCCAACTTAAAACGCGCCACGGGGCGCGTTTGCACAGATGTCACCTCAGGCCCCGCCCCCTCCCTTCACCATTGTGCAAATATTCCTCTAAAATCTGCCGAACTACGAATTCTGATTTACTCACCTGTTATCAGGAGAGACCTCAGTGCTGCATCTTTCAGCCCAGTACTGATCCTGAAAAGTAATTTTAACCGTACTTACCAGTAACTTGAATTTCCTTCCATAGGATATCATTGCCTGCTTTTTGCTGAAAAAGTTTCTAAGTGTTGATTTTTGAAACATACAAATATTCCTCTAAAATCAGCCGAAATACGAATTCCGATTTACTCACCTGTTATCAGGAGAGACCTCAGTGCTGTATCTTTCAGCCCAGTACTGGTCCTGAAAAGTAATTTTAACCGTACTTACCAGTAACTTGAATTTCCTTCCATAGGCTAACATTGACTGGTTTCACTTGGAAATTCTTCTAAGTGTGGAGTTTTGGAACTTTAAAATATTCCTCTAAAATCAGCCGAAATACGAATTCCGATTTACTCACCTGTTATCAGGAGAGACCTCAGTGCTGCATCTTTTAGCCCAGCACTGACCCTGAAAAGTAATTTTAACCGTACTTACCAGTAACTTATATTTTCTTCCATAGGAATCCATTGTCTGGTTTTCAGCAGAAAAGTTTCAGTGTCGATTTTCACAAACTACAAATATTCCTTAAAAATCGCCTGTATGACTTAAACGCATTCTTTCAACTGTTTACAGGAGATGCACCAGTGCTGGATCCAGGATCCAACACTGAGTAAGAAAAAGTAACGATAACAGTTTTTACCTGCTAAGTGAATTTCCTTCCATAGGATAACATTGGTGATTCTATGAGAAAAAGTTTCTAAGTGTCAACTTTTAAAATACAATAATATTCCTTAAAAATCACTACTGTAACCAAAACGCTTTTACTCAACTGTTTACAGGAGATGTCCCAGGACTGAATCTAGGATCCAGTCCTGTGGTTAGAAAAGTAATCCATAAAGTAACTAATTGCATTTAACTAGAAATTCACATTGAGCTGAATGTTGCATTGTGTTTGAAAATGTGTTGCCCATTGCAACAACTGTAACTACTGTACTTAAAAGTCTATTGCCTATGTGCAAAGTATTTAAACTAAAGTAATTCATTCTGAGAAAGTATTTTTTGTAATGTATAATGTAATTACAATGTAATTTAAAAAATAAAATATGTAAAAAAAAATTGTTTCTAAAAATGTAGTAAATCAGTATGAAAAAAATAAATATAACAATTAATACATTTAAAAATTGTCATTTACAAAACCTTTGAAATTCACTGAAAAAACCGTAGGTTTCAGACATGTTATAGTTAGGAATTAGCATTTAAAAAACCTTTGAAATTCACTGAAAAACCATAGGTTTCAGACACGTTATAGTTAGAAATTAGCATTTAAAAAACCTTTAAAATTCACTGAAAAAACCATAGGTTTCAGGCACGTTATAGTTAGAAATTAGCATTTAAAAACCTTAGAAATTCACTGAAAAAACCATAAGGTTTTAGGGACAGTTATAGTTAGTTGGACATTGCACTCGTACAAAACCCGTGAAATTCCCCGTTATAGTTAGTTCAGGTAACTATAACTCGCGCCCCCGCAATGCACTGCTGATGACGTCACATATTACATCACTCATGACATGGTCAGTGACATCACTGATGACATCACTGATGACATCTCAAATGACATCACTGATGACATCATCCATGTGAGAATTTAATGCATCTTCTCACACCCTAATATAAGTTTTGATACACCCACTCTACATTACAGACTGCCATTCTCAAAACCATACACACTCCAATACCAATAAGTACATACCCACTCACTGATTCTTAGGTCTACACACACACATCTACTCACTCACCCGTACAGTCACTCATACTTACAGTCACTCAGTACAGGACTATCATATGCACTCATACACCTATATAAACACTCACACAACGCAACTCATCCATAGAGGTACTCACACACCTAGTCAGTCATGCAAATAATTAATCACACTCCAATTTACTCACCTATACAGTTATACACACCAGCTCACTTACTCATAAAAATACTAGCACATTCTTACGCTCCTATGCAATCACTGATGCAAGCACACACTCATCCATATAGCCACTCTCACAATCACACACTCTCACTTATAGCCATTTATATACTCCAACACACATATATACTGCCTTTCACATATGTAGTTACTCACACATGTACCACTGAGATATACATTCAATCACTAACACACCCATACACACACTCACCCACCCATACAGTCCATCACAGACGCACTCTTGAAACCATGCACCCAGTGAATCACCCACTCACACATCTATGCACAGAGTCACACACACCCCATCCACACAAACACTGAGGCACCCATACAGATACTCAGAGAACCAATCCATAACCCATATAGACACTCATTTAGCTAGTCAGAAACCCATGCAGTTGCTTACACAACAACAGACAGACGGATACAGACATTCACACAGTTTAGTCACTCACCCATGCATCCAGTAAGATACGTTTAATCACTCACTTATAGACTCAGTCACGCACCTACTAAATCATCCATTCAGGCGCTTCTACACCCACTCATTCTTCAATACGCCTTTCCCTATATATATTAAACATATTTAAACTTTACAGAAACACACAGTCACTGGATGATGTCATCAGTGATGTCATTTGAGATGTCATCAGTGATGTCATCAGTGATGTCACTGACCATGTCATGAGTGATGTAATATGTGACGTCATCAGCAGTGCATTGCGGGGGCGCGAGTTATAGTTACCTGAACTAACTATAACGGGGGAATTTCACGGGTTTTGTACGAGTGCAATGTCCAACTAACTATAACTGTCCCTAAAACCTTATGGTTTTTTCAGTGAATATATATATATATATATACTTGTGCCCCAAAAGCATGATATGACTGCACTCCAGAGTGATAAATGTAATGCCTTTAATCAAAGGCACTGATTAAAACCATCAAATTTATCTCTCTGGAGTGCAGTTGTATTGTGCTTTTGTTGACGTCTAGAGACACAAATTGTGCTTTCAATAAAAATCAGGACCTGCACCCATTGACTTGCCCCGGCTCCGCAGGTAGAAGTAACTGGTGTAATTGCATGGAATTATAGATGCATATATATCTACATATAACTTTTTAACTGAAAAAATAAAACTGAAATTCACCAATTGTAGTTATCTGAAGTAAATATAACATGTGCCCTAAGGTAACTATGATTCATGCCCCCGCCATGTACAGTATTCTCATCAGTAATTTCATTGAAAATGTCGCAGTGATATAATCGATGATGCCATTGAAGATGTCCTGAGTGATATAATATCCGGGTTAATTAGCAGTACATGGCGAGGTGCAAGTTATAGTCATCTTAGGGCACTTGTTGTAGTTACTTGTGGGCAGGGAAGGCATGTCTACTCCCACCCAGCAGGAGCTTTGAAAATGGTCTTGCCAGGTAGAAGCAGACATATTCACAAATTTGCTTCAAATTAAAAAAAAAAAAATTAAAAAATCAATTTTTGGCACCAGACCCCACCGCCAGGTCTAGCAGCTCAGGGTATCCCTACCTTGTCCCCTTATGTCTTTTTTTAAACTTTTTCTTTGGACTCGCAACTGAGTCCGGGTGGTAAAATGGCTGCAGCCACATCCTTGTTGGTGTGGTGACAGCTAATCAGATCTTACCAGGATATCTGTTGGCCCACGGATCCTTTGCAGTGTGAAATATTCAACGTTTTTGAGCCATAATTGCTCAAAACTTCTGAATGGATTTACACCAAATCACAAAAAGTTCTAGCTTTCCCGCAAATGTGGTGTAAATCTGTTCAGCCGTTTGAGCTCTAGCTGTGTCTAAAGTTCCCACGGAAACATGAATGGGAAAAAAGCATTTTAGGACCCCCCCTTTTTCTTAGCCCCTGCTTGACAGATCATCCCAAAACTATCCAAGCGCAAACTAGGCAAATGAGTGCACTTTTTGGAAAGTTTTCTGAAGATTCCTCAAATGGCACAAAAGTTATCATCAATATAAAAAAGGCATTTCCTATGGAAACAAAATCCTAAGTGTGTGTGTGTGCCTGTGTGTGTGTGTATAATAGTGATATTGTCATTGTTGCAGGGGCTGACATTGCTAAGAATCAATTGATGATCCGAGATAATGTTCGTCTACATTTTCTCTGAATGATGTCTGATGCTTACATTCTTCTTTTATTGGGTTAAGTGCCTTACATTTTGCATTCATGTGCCACATCACGTTTTGCCCTCTTCTCCTGTGAATGGGAATAATAAGAATGAAGCTCCTTTCATCAAACCTGGCAGTATTGTCTGTGTTCTTGTACACGATACAAGAGAGGACATAAGGATTATGGTCCTCTTTAACACTGTAGGTAAAACCACTAGCCAGGGGACAAATTCCTCCCTCTTTTTGCACCAAAATGGTGCCATTGTTCCACATGTACACTCCTAAAAGTTCTTCTGCCCCAGTAAATGTCAGAGGAGGATAAACATTTCTCTTTTCCTTTCAAAATCTCCCAATTTTGAGCTCTCCCATTTTGTAAATAACTCATCTGTATGCCTTTCAGCATCTTACTCCAGCGTGACTAGAGCTGTCCTATAAAAAGCCCTACTTAGACATAAGCAGTAGGATTTTGCTTAAAGTCTTAAATTTACTGATGCATACCACTGATCTCCACCATTCCAGTTTAATCGATGATGTCAGATTAAAAAAATCTAAGACGTATTGCAGCTGGAGAGGTGAAAATGGTTTATTTACAATATGCAAACTAACAGCTCTTTTTGTGTGTCTTTCAAACAACACCCTCGCCCTAGTCCTTAGTTCAATGTAAAGAATTTTTTGGGCTCTGGGAAAAATCGAAACAATTCTAGTCGAGAAATCAACTGGGGATTCGGAATGCACATTATGCAGACCAAGCCAAAATATTTCACATTCTAACAGCTACCAAAGTCAGGTTGTTTAGAAGCTTTGATCTCATTAATGAGGAGGGCTTTGGAGATTCCATTGACGCCTTGCCTACAAAGGTATAAAGTACAGGATATAAGTCAATGACCGCTTTAACATAAGCCACTATAATTTACAAAGTTGCATATTACATTTTTGCCACAATTATTGTGGGGGTATTTGATTGAGCATTATTATGTTCACCTAAGAAAGGCATCTTTGTGCTGTACAATATTGCAAGCAGTGCTTTAACAACTCCCTTGTGGCTAAGATGCATTCGGTCCAGTAAGAGACCTTCACAAGGAAAACAGCTAGGTATTTAACTTCTTTCAAAACTAAAATTATCAATCTTTTGTCTGATGAAATTTCACAAATCCTTCCCTTGAATTCGGAAGACTTTTTTTCCACCATTTTTATACATAATTTTGGGTACCATCAACCTGAGAGTGAACGTAGACTTTGTAGCTGTGTGTTGTGCTTCTATTTAGAAAATTTCCTTGTGAGAAATTGGGTCTTTGATCAGTCCACAATAGTCTTAAGGTGGTCCACTGGAAATATGCAATTCTGCAGTCACACCATTTTCTGCATTATTTTGGGTTCACTGCAGTTGCCACAAAAACCACCATCTGATCAATAATTTCCCAATAACCCAAGTGGACCAATAGTTACTAAACATAGGGGCAACATGTGGTGTGGCACTATGATAGGCCTTTGTGAAGGGAAGCTGGTCACCTTTCAGGTGATAATTGATGTATTTTATAAACTAAACTGATATTAATGAGGACACACCTTTGCCCAGACAACATCCATTTGGGTTAAAATGGCAAAAGAAATATTGTTACAAAATGAGCCACTATATGCCCTAAAATGTATCTTTTCTTGCTGCAAAATCTAGTCATCAATGCTGCATTATTTGGTCCGCCACATCAACATGACTTCTATGGCTCTGGTCTTTAGTGAGACAGATGGATGTGGTGTATACATAGTGTATAGCAGAACTAAAGATATTAGGTGATTAAATTATGCAGCTTTCTAGCCAGGTTTGTGCTACTATGTTATTGTGTTTCAGTACACATTGAGATATCCAGAAGAAATGCAGGAATAGTTTCCCTCGTGTGCTTTGACAAACTGGCTGTTTAAATTATCAACAATTACAAATGTAAAAGAATCGTATTAATCATGGATTTACTAGGATGTAGGTGCGGCAGTCTGTGCTTTGACTTTTAATGTTCATGTCACACTATATGTCCCATAAATAAAATTCAGTCGTAGTACTAAGCTAGCATAGACAAAGTGAGCATTTATAGTCTGCCAGTAGCATTCGCTTGTCTCAGAGTTTAAGCTGTACACATGGTAAGAACAGTGAAACTGTGAATGGTTTATTAAATCAGTTATGGCTCAGTTGATTGCTCCAGCTATTACTTGGCACTCTACATTATTCCCTGTTTACTCTCATTTAATACTAACAGGATTCTGTTGTTCTTTATTCTAGGCCAGTTCCAGGCTCACTGTCTTCGCTCCTGCACCTACACAACAGACAACGACAGCCCATGCCTGCCTCTATGCCTGGTACCCTTCCCAATCCCACCATGCCAGGATCATCAGCAGTCCTGATGCCAGTGAGTTTTGTTTTTTCTTTTACCATCTACTGGAACTTCATCATTGAAAAAGAGCAGTCCTTGAACAGTGGGAGGAAAAGACTCATGGGGAGAGAAACAGGTACAGGCTGAGCAGTCCGAAAATGTACAGCACTGCCTTATTGTGATCCTATGTCCAAGAAAAATGTAAAGGGATGTCAGCAGTGTTTTCACAGCACTAGTGATGACGAACATTTTCTGTGTGTTGCTGATACTCGAGTAAGTGTTCGATTACAAACCTCATGCTACTACCCAATTCTTCCCACATAGGACATACTAAACCACCCTCTCTTCCAGTCAAACATACAGGGTTGTCTGTATTTGCTCCTGGATGTTTTGAGAGCTGTAATGCTACATTAATAACAGCTGCACTTTACAGATATTAGATATATTTTAACACCCTCTCTCAGCTGTACAGTTATTAAAGTATGGTCGCAACATCCCATCCACATTATTCATAGAGGATGAAAGAGGCACATGATAGGTGACCATTATTTTGAATATATACAGCTTTCTTATAAAGTTCACATTCACCGTAGTTATGGCCGGCTTTTGATGCCAGGCAACAGATAGCCTCATGTAGCACCAGGACTAAAATTACAGAAGGAAGGTTCAGGTTGGACTTAACTCCTTTACAAAAGCTATGATGCTGGTGTATGAAGCTTAAAAGCTCCAGGGGAAAGTTTAGTTTTTTAAAGAAAGCTGGAAATGGTATTCATCCGAGAAATTTTTGTGATGGCACTCCTGATGATGTGTGATGATGTTGGACAATGTCTTGAAGTAAAATGCTGTTTTCGAATGTTAAGGTACTAACACAAACATCAACCTGTTTCATTTATTCAGTAAAATGTAGAAAAATACTTGGACTAATATTAGTCCATATTTTGCACACATTCATAGTGTTTTCATCATGTATAGGTTTTTATGATTAGTATACTCAAATTACCTCTATTGGTTATTATTATAACTTGGTATAAAAGTGGACCCTCTTACCTACTTCTGAAGAATGGATGTTAAGTTGATATTTCTACCATTTAAACGCTTGCCTGTTTATTTTTTTTAATCTTTTATTGTTTGTGATATATAAAACTAAAGATGTCATTTGATATAAAATCCAATGACAATGCTATTTTACATATAAATTAACAGCTTCCACCCAAAAAGATAAAAGTCCAGATTTAGAGTTTGGCATACAGGTAACACTCATAACCAAAAAGGGAGGGAGGGTAGAATAACGGAGCCACTCTTAAACCCCCTGGAAATATAGCAAAAACAACACAAGAGTGGAGCCAAAGGAAAATCACAACGGCAAAGAGAGTCACTCAAGAGTGTAAAAAGAACCCTCGACATGCTTCATCATTGGGTTCCCACCAGAGAGGCCGAATGCCTCTCTGGTGTGCTACAACGCCTGGTTACAGCGGAGCAGGTTGATTGTGACAGTGACAGTGCAAGGAAGTGAATCAAAGTGAATAGTTAAAATTGAGTTTACCCAACCACAAGAATTATTTATTAGTGGCAAGGTAAGTCAAAGCTAAAAACGTGAGGTGGACGGTAAACTGGGTAAATTGCCCAGTCACATCACTGGTATAAAAAAGACATGGTCTACATGTTTCAGCCTCATAGATGCAACTTAGCGAGGCTTTCTTCAGGACCAAAAAGCCACGGCGGTATGTACACTCTAAGGTACACCCTAACCTGTGGCAGAAAAATGTAACCGCATAACTTACGGTTATCAGGAACACTTCAGAATTGCTGAAAGCGTTAATTATAGATAACGTGGTAAAATATCACGTCATGGACCCAGGCGGGGAGCGAGGACTTGTAGTCACACTTACTCCAAAGTCCGACGCTCACCATCGGGATCCTGCTGCCGGGTGAACTTAGGTGTTTCTGTGAGCGTCGGACTTTGGAGTAAGTGTGACAACAAGGCTGAAACATGTAGACCATGTCTTTTTTATACCAGTGATGTGACTGGGCAATTTACCCAGTTTACCGTCCACCTCACGTTTTTAGCCTTGACTTACCTTGCCACTAATAAATAATTCTTGTGGTTGGGTAAACTCAATTTTAACTATTCACTTTGATTCACTTCCTTGCACTGTCACTGTCACGAGTCAACCTGCTCCGCTGTAACCAGGCGTTGTAGCACACCAGAGAGGCATTCGGCCTCTCTGGTGGGTACCCAATGATGAAGCATGTCACCAACCAGGTTGGTGAGTGAGGGTTCTTTTTACACTCTTGAGTGACTCTCTTTGCCGTTGTGATTTTCCTTTGGCTCCACTCTTGTGTTGTTTTTGCTATACAGGTAACACTATCACAACCGTGATTGATATCCCACCTGCCTTATTACAAGTGCCATAGGATATAATTCACTTCTATCAGTGCTGACGGGATATTTATCATGCTTGTGATTGAGCAATCCATCTCCTAAACTCTAAATCTGGCCTTATGGTCTTCTCTTGTTAAGTCTTTTTTGTCTATCCCAGAATTCTGTGTTACTGAGTAGTCTGTCCTTTTAAGTCACTTTTTTCTCATTTTATCTTGTGCTCCATCCTCCACTGCCACCTGTAGTGCAGTTATAAACTATAATTTCGACCTGGCAAAATAAACCTTTTGCCAGGCCTCAGCTTTGATTTTTAATACTTATAAGTCACCCCTAAGGTAGGCCCTAACAGCTCCTATGGCATGGAGCATAGTATTTAAAAAGTAGAAAATGTGTACTTACGTTTTACATGTCCTGGTAGTGGAAAACTCCTAAAGTTGTTTTTCACTGTGGAAAAGCCTATCTCTCCCATTGACTAGCACTGGGTTACCTAATTATATTTAATAAGTGCTAACTTTAGATTGAGAGCGGGTAGAGATATGCTAGTTATACTCAAATGAATCGGAATTTAAACTCCTCTTTAATAGTAAAGTTGGAATTTAAGTCACAATTCTGAAAATGCCATTTTTAGAAAGTTTATTGCGTTCCAATTCACGTGGAACTCACATCGTGATCGTGAGACAGATGCCGCTGCGGTGCTAAACAAGAAATGTATTTTCCTTTTTCTTCTAAAGAGGCCAATCGATCTAATACCTCTGCCCCTATGTGCTATTGGAGATATCTCATTTGGGAATCCCAGTTATCTCCCGATTCTTTGATTAAGGTGTCAAGAAAATGCACAAGATCTACATTTGTCCTGAAGATGGTCACATTGACTTGATGCAACGGAGACCGAAACGTCGACACCTAAATAAATTCTTCTTTTTAGTGATTGTTAATTAATTTATCTCTGAGTGTTGAATCCTATGAAGATGGATAGCCATACATTGATAACCAGGATATTTTTATATATCTGATTTACATGTTTTCTGTTGTCAATGTTTGTTGAGTTTTTTCGTTGTTATTTCTGTACCCCTATTTTTCTTATTTATGGTATTTGAAATATATTTCTCTACTTTGGTCACCCTGTTGTTGTAATTGATTTACTAATCTACTTTGTTTAATTCAGTTTAGTTATTCCGTTGAGTCACATTAGATATCACTAGAAAGTTGGCATTTTCTTGTGCTAACTGTTTTGTGCCTTCTGCCAGTATCCTGTGTCACATGACTGTGTATTTCTGTGCTGTTGGAGTTTGCGTATTCCTCCCAGATGGTGACACAAAGGGGACTAGCTGTGCAGGAAGGGCCATCATGCCAGGATGGCTGCGGCCCGAGCTGTACCATTCCCCGCTTATACTTTAAAGGGCTTGCTTCCAGCACATACAAAGGAACCTGACACCAGCCTTTTGTCATCCCGGACAGTTTGGAGCCTTGACTGGGGAAGTGAAGAACTTTTCAGAACCAGAGGTGGGGGTAGGACAGGATGTCCCCCACTCACAAAGTCTTACACCACGTATAAATATTAGACCCCCAGTCCCACTCTTCAGTCCACTCCTGGACCTGCAGAAAATTCAGAAGAAGGAGGACCCTGCTGCCAGAAGAACTGCCCTGCTGCTTGAAGGACTGCTTTGCTGCCCTGAAGTGTGAAGAAGGAGGACTGGACCTGCTCCTTGAACCCAAACCCACCAGAGTGACTCCAAGGGCTAGTTGGCTGGCTTCCTTTGTGAGCTACGGGGACATACCAAGGTCTTGAGGCCTTGAACCCTGCTGGTGGCCTCTGCTGAGTGAGTCCTAACCCCCCCCCCCAAGTGGTGCGCCCCAGGTCCTGGACCCTTGGTGTGGTGCTGGAGTGGCCTCCGCCTACCAGAATCCAAAATCTGGGACTTGGAATGTGTTTCACCAAAAGCTACCCGGAGAACTGAGAGAAGACTGTGACCCCCCTTGCCAGCTGATCCGCTCATGGAGCATCACTGCCAGCCTCACTTTGCAGTAGCTCTCACTATGTTCTTTTCCACAGCAGCAAAGCCTCTTCAGCGGACCTCCCGGGAACAGTATCCAGCCTTATGGAGCCCTCTTTGGCTACAGCCTGCAATCTCGTCCCTCTGAGTGAATCTGAGCTCCAGAAAAACCTATAAGTCCGAAAGGTAGAAATCTTCACCAGGCTCGACAACGGCAACCTCCTCAATCTGGAATTTTGGCATCTCCCGCTTGGAGCTTTTTCCCACTTTGGTCAACAGCTTCACTAAGACCTCCTGCAGTGGCTTCCCGTTGTTGACAACACATCCTTGGATACAGCCTGCTGTCTTGCCCTGGTGAGACTTTACCTTCTCCAAATCTTTTTCTGAAATGTCTTCTAAGTCCAAAGATAAGCCCAGTCTACCCCTTGTAGCTGACCAGTGCTCCCTCGCAGTGGCCCTTAACTTTTGACTTTGTCCAGGTCTCCGGCGACCAGATACCCACGGTTTGTGTTTTCTTCTTTTAGGCACTATTTTTCACTAAAACATATACATTTATAACTTTGCTTCTACTGATTGGATTTAATTCCTTTTAGTGTAATTGTACTTATTAAAGTTTACTCTATTTTTCTAAATCAATGTGGGATTTTTCTAGTGTTGTGTTTTCACTTTATTACTGTTTGTGTGCTGCATAAATACTTTACACATTGCATCTAAGTTAAGTCTGACTGCTTTTGTGGAAAGCGACCAAAGGGTTAAGTGCAGGTTAATCTAGTGACTTTCTGTGGTTCACCCGGACAAGGATTGTGTTTATAATGCGAGCGGGGCTTCCACCCCTCTCAACTAATAATGCAGTTACTTACAGTATTTATATAGTCAAAGCTAGCCAGAGGCAGCAGAGTGGCGTATACACTCTTAAGGCAAAGAAAGTATGAGCATACAGCATTTCACATGTCGGGCTATGGGCCAGAAGGGGAGGTGTTACTAAGATCTCAGAGGGAAAGACGACTATCTATGGAGTCAAAGAGGAGAATTCTTAGAAGAGGACATTTTCAGGTCTTTCCTAAACTTAAGAAGAAGGATCGGACAGTGCTGAGGAATTTGGAATGCTGTTGCAGATCCTGTGCATCTGCTAGATTTTTGAATTTTATTACCTCCAGTCTGTCAGTATTCTGGCTGTGGGTGTGTCGACAGCCACTGGAAATAGTGATTTTGTCTGCCATTTGTGTAGTGGTGCCAATGTGATGGCTTTGTAGAAAATTCCGCTGGTGTTTAATCTGGTGTAGGATATTAGGTGGAGTCAATAGAGTGACCTCAGTGTAAGGCTGAATCTCTTTAGGCATTTGATGATGTGTCTGATGCATCTCAGGGGTCAGTGTGGTGTGAGGGAAGCTGTGAATTTGGACACTGCCGCCATCTAAATGTGAGCGAATGTCACCTTCCAGGAGAAAAGGTCTCACTTTCTTCAAAAGAGAGCTTGTGCCAGGCCATCTTGATCTTTTTAGCAATGTGTTCCCTCGTGGCAAGGTCAGGGTCAAAAGTGACTCTTTGCAACTTTATGAAGCAACATTGTTGGAGGTTGAATCCTTCCTGGTTCATTTAATTAAACTGGGGTCTTACTAGGTGTTGTTTGTTGCCATTGACTATCAGGAGGAATTCGGTTTTAGTCGGGTTGAGATATGTAACACATTTTTTCCTTAAGAGTAAAGTGTAATGTGCTACGTAAATGTGAATAAATATAGTCTATGGACAACCTTTTTGCAAGAAACCAAAACTATCTGTTAGTTAGGTGATAAAAATGGAACAATGAGTCTGAAACATAGTCCCAACTTTCAGATTTAAAAATATATTTTCTACATGTATTCGTATTACAAATAGTGCCCAGTGAGTGTGTGCCATATCTGTGCAATGAAAATACAGTTTGCTCCATTCCTTGTTACACAAATATGATGCAAAAGCAGTGGTCCTCTTCTTTCTGAAGTTTCTGTAAGATGGCTCCATAGTCATTAAATTGAAACCGATATAAAATAACATCTCCAGGACTTTTCTGGTGCCATCATATATGAAGTTACATATTACCTTATTTGACGGTCAACCAAGAACAGGCTTCCATCTTATGGTCCAGAGATTCTGTATGCATGTTCATTTGTTATGTAAACAATATGTAATCCCATTCTGTCTATCCATTGTTACATTAATCTTTGGCATTGTTTAGTAGGATCACTGGTGTTGGAATAATTTTGCGAGTGGGAGTGCTGTCCACTAACATCCCCTCATTAAAGCATAGGGAATATTTGGTGGTGTTTCTTTTAAAACACAAAAATACTGCCATAGGAAATAAAATACCTTTAAAGGGCTCCCTTATGGGAGAGCTGCAGCAACTCTCACACCCCTAGTTATGATAGAAGTTGTTTCTTGTTGTTTTATCCCAGTAGAAAAATATGTGGTTTAACCACATAGACTTCAAGATGGACACCTTTACTGGCCAGTTACTACACGAACAATATCCATCACCTAGTACATTCAAAAGGAAAGAAACCCATCTCTGTGTTTTTTGAGTGGTAATTCTGCGGTTTTAAAAAGGGGTAGACTGTTTTGTGAGTCAAATTATCATTGATCTGAGGCTCACATCAAACATTAATCAACAAAAATATTGCCTTTATTTGTGCACGCAATGACAGCTAAATATAACAAGCATTAGCAAAACCAATAGGTCTGGTGTCATCCGCCAGCCTTTTGGCAATTCTTGTTTTGTTTCGTCAAGACTTTTGCAAAACCTTATTGTTTGGGAAGCTGCCGGAAGTTTGTCAGTCTAAAAAAACAATGACTAAAGATGCCATAACTCAGTGTGAATTCAGCCAATGGCTGAAGTGGAGTGATGCCTTGCCCCTTGATGCATGCTCAAATGGGTTGGGGAAAAGTGTGAACACAACCACAGGCAAATGGATGAAGTGTGGCTGAAAATCTCTATAAGTAATTATGGCAAACACATAATATTAGTAAAATCAAAGGATCTTGGTTAACACAGACCTAAAAAAGCCAATTGTTGTGCCATTGGATGTTAGTCTCTTGTCTGACAAAGAAAGAAAGAAGGAAAGGAAGCTGGAAAAGGGGAAGGAAGGAAGGAAATACAGAAGTTAAGAAAGAGAGAAGGAAGGCAAGAAAGAGGGATAGAAAGACAGAAAAAAGGATATGAAGAGAAAGCAAGAAAGAATGAATGAATACAGTAGAGAAAAATAAATAGAAAGAGAAAGAAAAATGAAATAAAGAAAGAAAGACAAAGAAAAAGAAAACAAGAAAGAAGGAATAAAAAAGACAAGAGAGAAGGACAGAAGGAAAGATGGAAAGAAGAAATGGAAGCAAGAAAGATGGAAAAAAGAAAGCAAGTGAGAAAAAGATAGAAAGAAGGAAGGAGGAAGGAAAGAGGGAAAGAAAGAAGGCAAGAAAGAAATCAGGAAAGAAGGAATTTCAAAACCGTAAGCAAGAAAGAGGAAAGAAGGAAAGAAATAATGATAGGCGCAGCCTTAGATGTCCCCGCGCTCTTTGACCATCAGCGGTTACCGATTTTGACGTACGCTGATGTCGCTGTTCTGATGGCCCGAACTGCAATGGGGCTTCAGCGCCTTATAGCGGCCTACGTGGCTTTTATGAATTCATTGGACTTAAAGGTCAATCAATCTAAATCTTTTATAATTATAGCAGGGGTTGGGAAACGAGAAAGACCCCCCTGTTTCACTATGGACTCTGTCAAAATTGAGGTGGTAGACTCGTTTCCCTATTTAGGTGTCCTCTTTGATAATAAGCAATCCTGGTCCAAACTGCTAGAGGGCAGAGCAATGGGCATGCAGAGAAACCTAGCTGTGTTGGAAACATTCTCTAAAAAGCTGGGAGCCAAACCGCTAATTCCTATGAAAAAAATTTATCATGCTAAAACAAAGGCAGCAGTGGTGTACGGGGCAGCAGTTTGGGGGACGACGCCCAGCGACTCTTTACAATTAATAGAGAATACATTTTTTAAGTCTTTTACCTCGCTACCCCAGTCATATTCGAATTATGTGCTTCATATGGAACTGGCTTTACCTTACATTACGGACTCTATCAAAATGGCACCACTCCTACTGTGGCATTCAATTTGGCGGAGGGACACAGTCCCCCTTAGCAACATCTAATAACAACTATTTTAAAGTCAGATAACTACAGTAGGATTAGGTGGATAAAGTATGTGGAGTCAGAACTATCTGCACTCGGTTTAAGTCGCCTTTTTAATGATCCCTCTACCTGTAAATCCCTAACCAAGTGGAAAGTAACTGAGACTTTTATTAAGAGAACCCAATATCTAAGAAGGGAAAAAAAAGTTCACACTCAGTCGGCACGACTGTATGAACTAACCCCAGTATTGGAGGAGAATAGCTACTATTATTTGGCTGATGTTACATTCCCACAGCACAAATATATTTTGCTTAGATTTCGTCTAAATTTGATTCCTTTGATGGTGGGATATCCAGGGAAGAAATATAAACATTCAGAACTTTCCCTATGTCCGTGTGACAATTTATCTACACAGGATGATCTTCACATTTTATTTTTTTGTGGTTTCTACCGTCAGGAGAGGCGTAATTTTATTGTACCAATTTGCAAGCGCTATAATTTTAAATATTGTCGTGTAGCACTGTTTTTTCTCAAATCCTTGCAAAATTCTTTTGTGTGCTTTTCGTTAGCATCATTCCTATGGGCATGTATTAAAAGAGGAAGCAGGTTGGCACATAAGACGACTTAAAATTGACTTACAAAATTTTTACTGTATTATGTATATAGATGAAATGAATTTTAACTTAAACTGTATGGTAGCACACTTTTAAGATTCAGGATTTAAGCTATCTTTTATAATGTCTTTTTCTAAAATGTGACTGTAAATATTTTATGATACTTTTATGATCTTATGTGTAAGATCGAATAAAGGATTTGATTGATTGATTGATAGAAAAAAGCAAAGGAAGAAAGAAAGAAGGAATGAAAGAAAGGAAAGCAAGAAAGAAGGAAAATGGAATGAAAAAATGAGAGAAAAAAGAATATAGAAGAGTAGAACAAGTGATAGAAAGAATGTGGAAAAAGAAAGAAGGACTGTACATACGAATGAAAGAAAAAAGGAAAGCAAGAAAGAAGGAATGAAAGAAAAAGGAAAGAAGGAAAGAATGAATGAAAGAATGAAAAAAAAAGGAAAGGAATGAAATAATCAAAGGAAAGAAAGAAGAAATGAAACAAAGCAAGAAAGAATGAAAGAGAGTACGACAGAAAAAGGAAATAAATAAAGAAGAAAAGAAAGAAGGCAATAAAAATGTGTTAGACGTGCTGCCAATTAACCTCAATAAAGGCTGGTTTTGTTCCTGGGTAAAGTTTAGCAAAGAATAAATTGAGTCAATAATAAATGTTTTCTTAAGAATTGTGTGCTTATGAATTTACATGCATAATACTGAAGCTTTCGAAAACTTAATACAGAACAGTGTCAAATTGACTCAATCTGTTATGCTGTGAAATGCCAACAGTCAAATAGTACACAAAGGACACTCCAAAAGAAATTTACAACAGCATTGACAGGAACTGATAAAGCGTGGATGTGGCCTGTGCTCACATCTGATTTAGCTGTCTGTGGTCACGTCAGAGTCAAACCACAAAGGTAACATCAAAGTAATAAATTTAAAAAAAAACATTGGCACAGAAGGAAATTGCTTGTGTGTGGATGTGCTCCTTGCGAAAGAGCAAAATGCAGCCACTCAAAGTGAAGTTATCCAGTGGCTAAAGTTGGGTGACCCCTGCCGCATTCTTTATGCTATAGTGGGCAGAACCACATGTGAATGACACAGAAATTGATTAAGAAAGCTGGTTGAAAGCACCTTTAAATAAGTATTTTGTACATATATATTTTTTTTAAATCACAAGGCCTGGCTAACGCCAAACCTAAAAGCCTAAATGTTTATTGAACCTGAAAGCTTGATTATCCTCTCACCACTCCGAGGGTGTTTATTCAAAACGAATTTGAGAAGTATTGAAATGGCCGAGTGCAGAAGCTAGTACCAACATCACTTACACTGTATGACATCCTGATACCAGTGGATTCATAATTATGCAGGGAAGCAGGATGCTGAGCAAGTGCAGCCTTCACCATGCTCAAGCAACAGAATGCATTTCCCTATAGCCTCTCAGGCATTACAGTGGTCTGTTCTGCAATACTTAGAAGCCTACATGAAAATGTCTTCAGAGGGCCATTTGTTAAGTATTTGCGCATAATGTGCTCTGTTAGATCGTCACAAGTGACTGACTAATTGGGTAACTACACAAAATATTAGTAGGCAATGCTCCTTTTTACATTCATTTCTTATTACTTCAGGAATCACATAAAAGGCATCGCCAAAGTCAACCTTTCACTGTATTCCCTGTGGGAGATCTGATCACCAGATGCTCTCACAATGCCTAGTGCTGGTCTGCTGTTCTCAAAGAAACGCTCATCATTTCTATCTTTTGACAGAATACGAAGTATGTGTCCATTCACTGTAGAAAAAGAACATATTTTAAGCAGCAACACCTAATAATTTCTAAACGGGCTTTGCATTTTTATGCTACAAATGAAATAGGATCATAGATGGACTACTTTGCAAGACTTTTCAAAGCTTCGATAGATTTACGGAAAATAAAATAAGAACTGCATTGCGATACCAATCCATATTTCACTCTCCGGTTTCCTCAACGATACACTGTAAAAAAAAATTAAAAAAACCCGTCGGGTGGATTTGTTTCAGTCAGCAAAACCGGGATGGAAATGTGGGCTCATATTGCATAATCCTCAGCACACATCATGTTTCTGGTATCTTCATTGTGGAGAAGCGATGGCTGTTTGAAGCAGGAATGCAAGCATCTAGTGCTTATACATAGTAATGATGAGACTTAGAAAATACAAATAAAGTAGATTAGTATGAAATTAGGTGGTTTATTTTGAGTACAGTGTCTACCGTTCCATGTATTTTGTATGCTTAGCTTTATAAATATTCAACTATTATTTGTCTCTTTATCTCTGTCTCTGATGCTCTCTTCTGTTTCTCCTCTCTCCTATTTTATTTTCCTACTAGATTTCTCCACATCCATGACACTCTTTCTGTCTTTCGTTCTATCTCTTTCATCATTTTTATGTTTTTTCTCTCTTTCTCTCTCGTCCTCTCCCTCTCTTCTTCCCGGCTTTCCCTCTTTTTCTTACTCTACCTACAACACTCACTTTCTGTTTTTCTGTCTCTCCCCCACCCTGGTCACTCTCTTCCTCCCTTCAGCTACGTGAGAATCAGTGAATCTTCCCGGTGGTGTTATGTGTTAAATTCAGTGATTGTATGTTTGTATTTTATGACAAAGTATATAACACTGTTCAACTATCACTTCAGATACTGCTAAAATGGGAGTTTTATGCTATAATAACTAGTGCCCACCATTGAAAAAATAGGAAATTATCCAGAAAGCATATCTCGCCAACAACTATGCTTTTATGTTTGTTGAAAATGGTGACCCAATGGAGCAGTTAACAAATGCATAACATTTTTAAGTTCATTTGTAATACCAACGTGTAAAAGCATACTATTGTTAAGCTAAAATATCCACAGCACCGCTTTTTTGCAGAAACATATACCATTTATTTATGCAATATTTGTCAATTTCATCAGTGTTGCATTTATCAGCTTGTAATGCTTTTGCTAAACCTAGCCAGGGTACAATGCACAGCAGACATCTTGAAAGACAAATGTTTTGCCAACTCTAAAAAAAAAGGTGCAGTCTGTGTTGTTCAAAGTTGGATTGCGTTGCCCACATGCGTAGTCAACAGTGAGCAATCTTGAGTAGATCAGTTGACAACTGGTCTCATTAGTCCTTAGGATCCATGAGAAATAATCATATGAGTAGAGAGGATGCGAGTGTCCTGTATTCTCTGCGAGCCATCCTTTGTTTAAGGTTGTTCTCCAGTTCTGCATGTTTAGGATGCCAACGCCTTGGGCCAAGGCTGGTAGGAGAGCTTATCTCAATTTAGACCTTTTACTTCAGCGCACTATTGTCAAGGGTGTCCTCTTTACATTCCTCATAGGTTTTTGGAGTAAATGGTAAGATTTGTTAAAAGAATTCACAAGTAACCTAGACATAGCATTCTGGTTTTAAAGCCATTGCATTTGCTGCAGCCTTCCCTAGAAAGAGCTTATTAATGTTCATGAACTGGGTCTTGCTGAGTTTCGTCCTTGACATAACATTGTCCAGATGAAAGCCACTGACCTCCTTTGGGAGACATATTTTGCAATAAAATCATGATCAGTGCAGTACTGTAGCCCATACTATAAAGCCCCTCATTCCGAGTTTTATGGAAATCATGATTTGTGTGCATATTTTTGGAATCAGCAAGCCAAGTGTTTTGACTCAAGGCTAAGTCAAAGGTTTTAAATCATGCTTAACTTGAGCCGGTGGTTGCAGTTGAGACCCACCGGCACTCATTTTTTGGGGACTGGAACTTATTCTTCATCATCAGACTTTGACACAGAACGAGAGGGAAAGGCAGAGAAGGGAAGAACAAGATGAAAAAACAATGACAAAGTGAGAAAGCAGGGATGAACAAGAATCTACAAGAGTGAGCCAAAGGAGCAGGAAGTATAGGGTGGTGGATGAAAGAGGGATGGGTTGTAATCAAGACTAGACAGCCTTGATAATTGTAAACCCTGACATTTGGCAGCGTGGGTGGTGGGCTTCTGAGAAAAACTTTGGGCCCCATCACTCATTCCTTTACAATTTAATCACTAGTTTTAAAGTAAAAATGAGACCGGTAATGGATCAGAAAAACACACAAAAGGTATGCACAAGAAAAGTCATAATAGAATCATTGGGGGCTATTCACAAAGATAAACTTACATGTGACATAAATCTACAAGTGTAAGTTTACTTTTACACTTTTGAATAACTTTACTACTTTTGGCTATTCACCATTTACGAGTATAAAGTTACTCAGAAGTGTAAACTTACATGTCTCCACCCCGTGAAACGGGGTGTAGTCAGTTAAACCATTATATCTGACCGTAAAGTACTATTAGTAGTGTCTTTACGATTGTATTTGACATTCCACACACTTGGTGGAAACCTCCACTATCAGGGTGGAGATCTCCCGCTGCTAAAGTTTTTAAAATTAACAGAAAAAAAATAAAAAATATTTATGTTAATTATTAATTTAAATTTATTTTATGATTTTAGCTTAAAATTAGGACAATTTTAAAGAAATGCTACAGCACTATTAACTTAATTTTGAATAAAAAACGCAATGAATTTAGGTATATTAAATTTAAATTACTACTTTTAAAGCTTTATTTAAAGAATAACCACCGAAAGTACAGGTTTATAAGTATTTATTATGTATTAAAAATTACTAAAAGTTATGTATAGAATTGTTTAAAATTAGTTTAGTTATTTAAAAATACTTTACACTTAATTTTGCATTAAAAAGTTAACATATTTTTAAAATAAAATCATATTTATTTATAATTTATATATATATATATTTATTTTTATTTTTAAATTAAACTAAATCTGTATATTTTTGAAAAGGTAAAATAAATGAATTTAGTTTAACAATATTTCCAATGGGATTCTATTTTAATAGCTCCATTATTTTGTATACAAAGACGTTGTAGTACCAGTGGTTGGTCATGTGTGATGCTAGATTTACTCAACTTCAAACTGGATTACACTTATGACTGTTTTAGATCTTTTGTGACTGTAGTAACTAAAGAAGTGTAGTTTGTGAATTGTAATGGGATTACTCGTGTGGGTGGGTGCATGCCCCTACTTAAACCCCTCTGTAGCCCCCATTTAAGCCCTCCTTACTCCTTCCTAATCCCCTTCTTATTCATTCATGAATATTTGCCATTTTCCAGCCACTTTTCCCTGTCCCTCCCTCATTTGCTACTAACATGTACACCTGCATGTGCCTCTGGTGTTTCTACTTCTGCCATTGAAGCTTCCAAGACATCTGTAGCCCTGTGATATTTTCTTCTGTTGTACTTTGTTAAAACTTCACAAGACAAGATCCATTCCCTATTAAGAAAACCCCTAGACCTTAGCTTCTCCAGCACTCTCTGTAATCACTGTTTTGTAGATGCCATTTCTGAAGACTATGTTTAAAATGGTCCCAAAGCCGGAATATTTAGCCTTGAATGGCCCTACTCTGCTAATACCAGCTACATCAATGGGTTTTCATAAGTTCTCCAAAATAGAGGATCTACTAAATCAATAAGAGAGCTTAAAAGGAGCAAGGAGGGTATGGTGGTGAATGAAAAAGGCACTGATTGGAATTAAGACGAGGCTTAATTTTTTTACTTACTCACTTTGTAACTCACTCATCTCCCACTCGTTACTCACTCTTTCATATACTCAGTCTTTCTCTCACTATAGTCACTACAAATGGTAAACACAAGAGTAAAACTGACGTATCATGAATACCTTCTGTCTCCTTGTGAATTTGTAAAAAAAAGTCATAAATGTATAATCTCTCCACATAACATTGAGTCAAAGCCCTACTTTAGAAAAAGAACACTTTGTCATTGTAGCACCCAATGCAAGCTCTGACTACCTACCCCTCTGCACCTAAACCTCCTGTAAAAGGGAAGGTCATATACACTGAGAACACAGTGCATAGATTGACAAGTGCCTATTTATTTTGCTTTACTAGATGGACAGGCAGATGTCTATGAACTCTAACATCATGGGGATGCAGGGGCCCAACATGAACAACGCCTGTGTTTCACCTCAAGGCCCTCAGATGCATTCAGAAGCCAAAATGGTAACTATCCATGAATATCTTACTTGCACATTTGTTGTGAATAATATTGAAGGCTTTTAAACACTGTGTACTGCCCATCGAGATGTATTTTCCCCTGAAAATATATGTGCGAAAGCAAGTCCAAGACAATGATGAAACTCTTACGACGTGTGCTTGAAACATCAATACACTTCCAGTTGCATTGCATTTTCCATCATAATTTGTGTTGCTTCAATGCTTTTGAATGATTTCAACCTCCCGGATTAAATTGAGATGAGAAATGTTCCTTCCTTGGTGGGAGAGATCTGTTTGCCTGTGAAAATTGTGCATTGAGCAGTGACTGGTTTCTTAATATGAATATAGTTCAGAATAACGATTAAAGTTGGAGTTAAATATGTATCATGGATAAGGATTTGAGCAAGATAACAGGAAATGCTGCAATGGTTTTCATCATGAATATGTTAGCTAGAAGACTATGGTGTAAATCACTGTGAAGTACCATATTATCATTATTGACTCTGAAATCACCAACAATAACGACTGCAAGATATTGACTTGAATGATATCTTCAAAGCACATAAGTGTGGAATTAGAATAGTAAACATACACTGCCCTACGCATGATACCTTGATGATAATGTGCAAGCCAATATATTGCAGTTTATATTGCTGCTATCGATATGTTTGTATGAAATATTTGGACATACATCTGTTAATCATCAGTGTTGGACAAGAGCAAAATTAAATTATCGTTCAGATAGTGGAATTGAGAAATTTCTCCTAGTTTGGAATTTTTTATTTTGTAGCGTTTGTATGCCGTATTTGAAACAATCAAGATTTGTGGTTTTATTTTGCATTGTGCAGTAGATGTTTATTAGCACAGTTGGTTTTCTTGTTACATGCAGCAGGTTAATCTCACAAGGTGCTTCATGTTAAAACCATGCAATGTGAATCAGAGATTGATTTTCAGCCTTTTGAAGTGTCATTGTCACCCGAACGTGTGTAACTCAGTGAATAGGTGTTCTTAGTACAATATTTTCACATAGTAAGGCCTGTTATTTAGAGCTTTATTAACTACAAATCCGATTTAGCCACCATAAAGGAAGGTGATAAAGGTATGCAGTTTGGAATGAATTAAACTATGTCAGACCCATTCCCAAATGCAGTGACATAACTTCCTAAAACATCGCGGGGGTAGTGGAAGTGTTCACCTTTGACACCTGCTGGCATCACAGGAAGTGTCATCACACTACCTTTGGTCCTAATTGGACCGACTGTAATAAATCCCCTGTAGTAGCATGGTAATGGATAAAAACCCTACATCTATCGTAAATCAATATATTACCTTCAAAATCTCACTGATGATAACAGGAGGACATGTCCACATTTTAAAACTAGCTCCAAGAGTGGTAAATGTTATTATTAACCCTTTTTATGTTTTTCGCTCCACTGCTTTGGGGGAAAGGGTCTGTGTGCTGTTCGGCAGGCTTCTGAAGAGAGCTGTTGAAGAATTTGTAAGTTTTCATCAGCTTTTCACTCCCTGCACTGCCTAAATGACATAAGAAAGGATGCAGTGTGCAAGACTGTATGAGATGGCAAAAACAATTTCAGAAATAACGCAATTGTTTTTCAAATTTAAAATGACTTCTGTTATTAGAAGTAAAGTTTTTTTTTAAAAAACCTTTATTTATAGTTTTACACAAATTACAAGATGTACATTTCAAGACAAATGCTCGACATATTCATCTTTCCTTGGTCCATACTTATACATAGCAATCCTGCATAATACAACTTAAATGCCCAAGCCATGAATACACAGAGACACATTTTTTATCTACCTCTTTTGTCTTCCCCCCAGGGAGTATCTCAGCTACCCAGGTCTCTCTGTGAGCTGGTGCCCTGTTCCGTCTGAGAGCTTACAGATGTCTGTTTCATCAAATATGACCGGTAGGGCTGCCAAATATCAAGTGGCCTAGGCACCGGATGTTGCAGCTGAGCATACAGCTAACTGGTGGTGCTGCAGTATGACATGCTAAACATCCAACCTTTCAATGTCGGCGGGAATTTACTCCCCCAATGAACTGCAATCTCTCTTTTGGCTAACAATAATGCAATTGCACTAAAACGCTTGTACGGCTTAGCAATCTCTTGCACATATCCTAACAATGCTTGCATAGGTGTCAGGGAGAGGCCCAACCAGTCCTTTTCGACAGCTCATTAAAAACTTGGGGCCAATATTGTGCCACTTTGTTACATGTCCAAACCATATGGGCAAAATCAGCCATCGGGACGCTACATCTGGGGCAGGTGTGCGCGCGCGAGGGGTCCATGCGGTGAATCTTGGCAGGGGAAACATAAGCTCGCCATAGAAATTTAAAATGTAATATCTTGTGTTTGTGGTTAAACTAAACTTTACCTGTTTGCTTGCAACATGCACGCCACTGAGCTTCTGTGAGGGGGCTACCCAAGTCCCGCTCCCAGGCTGCTCGTATCCCTTCATCTCTGACTGGCAGCATGGCCACTGTGGCCCTGTACATCCTAGACATGAGATGTTCTCCGCTTATATCCTTGATAAGCAATGTCAGTGAGGGAAAATCCGGTGGTTCTAAAGGATAGCCCAGGACCAGAGATCTGAACGCTCTCTGCAATCTACACAAATTGAACTGGTCGAGGAACGTAGCTTCCTGAAACCTGGCCTCCTCATCCCGGGAAAATATGTTTCCGCCTGGAAACACATCCCCAATTGTAGTCAAATTAAATTTGGTTAAGGTTCGCTGCATCGTTACCTCCCTAGCAATGGGAACCCAAATATTCCCTGCAAGCGGGAGCGGCGGGGAGTACAGCTGCTGTGTCCCCGTCACACGAGTGAGCTGCATCCAGGCCCAGCTAGTCGTTGACAGCGTTTGTATGTCCAGTGGGTCCTGTTTTAAACAGACTGGGAGCAGTGCCGACAAGGGGATGGGGTGGGATAAATCTGCCTCGGGGCGCAGATATGGAACCTGTGAGTTGGTATGAAACCAGGGTCTAGAAAAGCTGCACTGTGCAATCAGATAATAAACGCGGAAGTTAGGAATTCCAAACCCACCCCGCTCATAAGGGAGTGTCAAGGTGTCCCAAGTGATTCTAGGTTGTTTGCCACCCCACACCAGTCGAAATAACTTGGAGCGGAGCATGGCAAAAAAGGCCTTATATAGTGGCATTGGAATATTCTGGAATAAGTATAAGAACTGCGGCAAAACAACCATTTTGATCAAGGCTATCCTGACAGCCATGGCTATGTGAAGCTTGAGCCATCTCTCAATTTTATAGCCCAATTTCTCCATGGCTGGACCATAATTAAGGTGAAGTATTTGAGCCGGATCCCTGTGTACCCATATCCCCAAATATTTCACCGAGTCACCACACCACCTCAAGGAGAACTCGGTGTTCCGATTACAAGGGGCCTCCATCAGCGGAAAAAATTCCGATTTACCCCAGTTAATATGCAAACCCGACAGAGCACTAAAGCAATTTATCTCCCGCAGCAGGGGCCCCAAGTTGTCATCAGGGTGTCTCACATATAAAATGATATCATCGGCATACAGTGTGATCAACAGTGGGCCCGTCTTGAATTGTATGCCCCTATGAGAATGATTATCCTGGAGGTGACGCACCAGGGGGTCCATTGCTATTACAAATAACAATGTGGAGAGTGGACACCCCTGACGCGTCCCCCTCGACAGAGTAAAGGGTGCCGTCAATGAACCATTCACCTGAATTTGTGCCGATGGCCACGTGTATAATAACGAAACCACCGCTATAAACCTCGGAAGGGCCACTCTAGTGAATCAAAGGCCTTTTCGGCATCCAAAAGTACAGCAGCTGCTGAGAGAGAGTGGGTGAAATCCTGTGTAAGGTGGCAAACAGGGTGTGAAGCTTCAGTGTGGTGGACCTATGTGGGATGAATCCTGCCTGGGCAGGTGATATCAGTTGGTCGACTATCAGGGCCAGTCTAGTAGCTAACATTTTAGCCAGGATCTTATAATCGAAATTCAATAAAGACAGCGGCCTGTATGAGCCACAATTCATGGGGTCCTTTCCTGCTTTGGGGAGTAGTGTAATCACCGCTTCGCGTAGGGTCTGGGGAAGCACACCGGTGTCTATTGCCTCCTGATAAACATCTATAAGGTGGGGGGCCAGCGTTTTCTTAAATGCCTTATAAAAGATGCCGGATAAACCATCTAGGCCCGGCGCCTTCGACCCGTCCATTGCCTCTATGGCCTGAACCATGTCTTCTACTGTGAATGGCTCCGCCAGAAACTCTCTATGAGCATTCTCCAGCCAGACCTAGGCTTTTTTGTCCAGGTAGCTAATACTGGCAGCGATGTCTGGGGAGACTTTAGTAGTATATAAATCTTTATAATACGAAAGTATTTTGTTCTCTATACCCTCGCAATCAGTCATAGTCCCACCATCATCCCCCATCAAGCTGGTAATGTGTGTGGGGGCCCTGTTGGGTTGAATCATTCTAGCTAACGTGCGGCCTGGGCGTTCTCCCTCCCCATACCTCCTGGCAACCACATATTTCCCCAAATAGTGTGATTCCCGCTCCGCAACCTCATGAAATTCAGCCAGGAGAGTCGCTCGGCGCCTCAAACTCGAAGTCGTCTGGGCGGTCCCCCGGTCTGCGTCTATTGCCATAAATTGAGTTTCAATCCCGGATAGGGTGTTGCGCAAGTCTTTGAGAATTCCAGCCCCTTTCGATATACACACCCCCCTGATATAAGCTTTAAATGCCTCCCAAAGCATGGCTTTAGTGTCCACTGTGCCTGTATTGAGCTCAAAGTACTCGTCAATGGCCTGACCTAACTCGGTTTCAAATACTTGATCCCGGAGCGCCATTTCGGGGAATCTCCACCGCCTGGTTCTATCACCCGAACTTGGGACCCTTAGTCCTATCACGACCGGTGCGTGGTCTGACAAAGTATGTGGGAGGCGATTCGCCTCGCCCAGCCATGTGGCTATGTTGGGCGTTAGCAACCAGTAGTCCAACCTGGTCCAGGTTTTAATGGGGGGCCCGTAGTGTATGTACATCGGCGTGTCTGTGTGTAAGTGACGCCACGCATCAATCAACTGGTATGCGTCTATCAGACCAAGTAATGTGTGCCTGGCCCTTGGCTTCTTGTCTGATGTCTTAGCTGTGCCATCCAATCGTGGATTCAATAAAATATTCAAATCCCCACCCACACATACCCGATCCGCCCCCATCCTGTCTATGCTATCGTGTAGGTCTATGAAGAACTCTGGATCGTCTATGTTTGGAGCGTACAAGTTAATAAATAACATGGTGTTCCCCAATAGCCATCCCTTTACCAGCAGATACCTGCCCGCCTGGTCCGAATAAACCTCCACCGCCCGGAATGACACCTGCTTGTGTATTGGAATGGAGACCCCTCTAGAGTATGTGCTGTAACTCGCAAAATATCAATTTGGGCCCCAACTGGAGGCGAAACGGGGGGGTTATGTGGTGACAAGTGTGTTTCCTGTAAGAAAGCTACTTCTAAGTTATGACGCTGTGAGTAATGCATGACTTGTTTTCGTTTCCGTGCATCGTTGAGTCCCCGTACATTCCAAGACATTAGTACCATGTTATCAATCTTATTATTACTATGCATCATTCTCCATTTTTGTAGCTAATCCACTGTTTGGACTCTCAACCGTTATATACATTCTGAGCATGTGTCTACTATTACAAAGAGAAGGCAAATGTGTGAACTTGGCCCATCCCTCCCACCCCTCTCCCATTCCCTCTATCTTCTCAAGGGGAAGACCCCAACTCCCAAACAACAGAATGATCATAATACTAAAGATTCCAAGTAATCAAACAAGTGAGGGTGCCTAAGCACTGGGGGGTGACAGCGCCACACCTAATCCCTGATTGCATGTCATCAAATAAAGTAGAAAATATTAATTTGGCCGTCCCCGCGGCCTCGAGCACCCCAGCACTCCCAGTACGGTAAGAAGCACAGGCAGTACTTATCAACAATATATGTAACAGTTAGTTCATCAGCTGGCAGAGAACAAATCAGCACTGGTACCAGAGTCTGGAATTCCTGGGGATCGGTCCGGCGTTGGGGACTTTTTTGGGTGACCATTTGCATCACGTGTTTTCGGAGAACTTCTTGCACCACAGCAGGCGTTTCGAAAATACGAGGCCGACCATCCACATCAACTCTAAGTCTTGCAGGGTACAACATACCATATTTCGGGCCTGCCCGTCTCAGAGTGAGCTTGACCATGGTGTATTTCTTACGGGCATCCTGCACCATTGCCGTAAAGTCCGGGTACAAGGCAATACTTGAACCCTGCCAATCCAATGCCCCTTTTTCATGGGCCATACGCAGGGCAGTGTCTTGGTCCCTAAAGTTGAGAAGCCGTGCCATTATTGGACGTGGTGGACATCCAGGATTGGGCCGAGGGCCAAGGGTGCGGTGCGCTCTTTCAACGACAAATGTGGTAGTAAAGGAGTCTCGACCGAATAGATCAACCAGTAACCCTTCCACAAATCCATCCACATGGCTTTTCCAGAATTGATTTCCTGGGGGTGAATAATGCAGTCATAGCGCCAAGACACCTCTGGGTATTCGTGCGCTCAACAAGTCTCATTAACATTGACATCCAGCCGGCCTGTGTTCGTTGTCTCCGGCACACCCATAATGCGGATATTGTTCCACCTCCCCCTGGCCTCAAAGTCTTCATTCTTGATGCCTATTGTTTTAAGCACCCTTTCCATCCTCTCTCTATCCTTTTGGTAGCCTGCGCTGCGCCGTCCTCCAGGTCCGAGATCCTGCCTTCAGCGGTCTCTAGCCTCCCTTCATGTTGATCCAACCGAGCCCCCATTTTGTCAAGCCGTTTGTCCAGGGAGTCGAAGCGCATGTCAAGCACCTGGAATCCTGCTCGTAACTCAGTCATTAGTGCTTCACTACTCTGAGGGTTTGTCTGTGGGGGTGCCGCAGTGTGGCCTCCTTCCGCCATTGATGTTCCAGTTGTGTCTGACCCTCCACCAGGCTTCTCAAAGTTGAGCATCCTTTGTTTGGGGTCCCCTTTGCCCATATCAATCCTTTACAGGTACTGCCACGAGGCCGAAGGTGCACTCTTGTCCTTGTAGATGTTTGTGTCACCAGTACACTGGCGGGTCCGCGAGCAATCAACGTGCCCGGTCCCTGCAACAGCTTTTCTTCCCGCAGCTGGGGATCTCACTGTTGCAACGTGTGGCGCGGTTCTGCCTGCACGCCCTGCTGTAGCCGATTCGTCTTCCCACTCACTCTACCAGCCCAGTTCCTTCCTTATATCTGGACCCCAACAAATCTTGCCGCAGCAACAGAATTTAATGTGGACGTGTTCGTGTACATCCATGAAAAGCAGTATGTTGTCCCCGCCGGAGCCCCGGCGAATCTTCCTGAGCCGCTCACCCACACGAGCCTAAACTGGCGACAAGGGGGCAGCCCACTCATGTAATACAGCCTAGGGGCCGACCCCCGAGCGCACCGGCCGTCCCTAGCGCCGCAGGGGCCACGGGGGTAGTAGGTATGGGGCTTCCGTGTTTAACTAGGGCCTCTAGGCCTCCCCACCAACAGGCCTCTTGCCGCTTCTCAGGCAGGTCCTCTGGCCCGGCCGCGCGACCCTCTTATGGCCGCTCTTTACCTGGGTTTCCCCTGCTCATGTGCTTCACCCGGCCGACTGTTGTCTATGTCGTTCTTCAACTTTTTGCCACAAACACGGAGCAAGAGTCCCGCAATGTGTATCCACCAATTCTGCAGATGGGTTTTCCCCACCGGGTCCCGGCTAATCTGCTCGACTCCGCATTACATGAGGATTCAAGCGGTCAACCTGGAGACAGCCCACCGCCACAATGGCCGCCCTTCGAGTTCTCCGCTGTTCTCAGCTTTGCGGGGCTCCCGGGGGGCTAGAAACTCAGCTCACTGGTTGTTAAATGCCTCTCAGTCCTCAATCAGCGTGCCGCGCGCAGCCGCTCCGACTCTCAGTAGTTTCTCATCAATGTGTGGCCATCTTGTTTCTGCCGCAGCGAGGGCCGCCCAGTCTCTAGACAGTCAGGGGCCGCGCCGTTGATCTCAGCGCTGTCCCAGCCAGTACTTGAGTGCCTGACCTCTGGCTGCCACGCCCTACCTGGGCCCGCTATTACCGATGCACACAGCTCCGGACCACGGCCTCAGTTTCAGACTGGAGCAAGATCGTCGTGTCGTCAGCCGTGAGGACTCTCGCCCGTACTTCCGCCGTGTGTCTGGGGCGCCGCTACCGCAGGGCGGCCGATGTCATCGAGGGAGTTCGGCGGAGCTCCTCAGCTACGCGGCCATCTTGGTCCGCGGCTTGGCCACGCCCCTATTAAAAGTAAAGTTCATAGGACTGGTATGGAAACAGAATGTAATATAAATACAACCTTAAGCATACATGTGGGTGATCCTAACGTGTTCCTCCCTCATAATTACCAGTGACGTTTTTGCATAGGAATCATACCAGCAGTGAAAGCTTGTAAACACTGGTCTATTTGAAAGCATGTTACTGAAGAGTAGCCAGTAGAAATGATTCGCCCTACAGTGAGCAAAGTTAATTTTTTTAACTGAAACTACTGAAACCTCTTACCCCATACAGTCTACAACATCATAGTGACTAGATGATCTTACATAATAACACCGTTTTACTTTATAGGGTTATAGATATAATAAAAAGACTATTTTCTGGCTGAAGTTAAAGCCCTTAATCTGTTCAGCCTGATACCAGAGTGATGTGGAGGCTGAGTGGTGGCAGAGGTGAGTAAGAGATGGGTCTATAAACAGCCTTGGGCAGGCATTTCACCCCCTCACATTTAAATAAATAATATTATTTTTCAAATTAAAAATTTATGTATGTAATTGAGAGGACCTTGAAAATGTCGATTACATGAAAGTCAAGTTGAAATTTTTGTAGCACTAGTTTAAAAAAAAGTTTTTTTAAATGTGTTTTTTTCTTTAAATTTAATGTCTTTGACCCACCCGCACTTGCTCCTTGACTGCTCAACTATTGAAGTTGGGGCATCTCCCACCCCTGCCCTTGTTCCTTACCAGTAGCAGGACCACACTCTTCATCCCCCACACCCTGCCCATGCACCCCCAGCCCTTCTACTCTTCTTCTCCTTTTCTGTTGTCCATATTGTCGCCCTTACCTTTACCAACTTTTTGTCTTCTTTTGTGGGGGGACACACCTCGCTCCTCTGCCCATGTACATACTGTTGTTCTCTTTCATGGAGGGCACAACCCGCCCCTTGCAAGGCCCTCACATGCAGTGTTCACTATGCATACCACCCCTGCTCCCACTCCACTCCCTTTTTCCTATTGGTTAGTGCTCTGCCCCCACACAGTTCTACTGTTCTGGTGACAGGAGGTTTGTCTGCTTACTATTTTTAGGGCCCCGGCCTCCCACCCTTTAATTTTGTTGCTGCCATCTTAACAACATAATTTAGTAAATCATACGCCATCCATCATAAAAATATTTTGTACACCACCTTTTTCCACTTCTATATTTTTAAGGATACAGCTTTTTAATTACAGCTTTTTTTAAACTGGTGTTTTGTGCATCATTTTACTGCAGACCTTTAAATAACGTTTTAAAGGAAGAAATAAGCAAGTAAAAAGCATGGCAAATGTGGGAAATGTCCGGCTGTTGTCTCAGTCCCTATATTAACTCAAACCTCAGGTGAATGAGAGTACCGACTAAGAAGTTCACCGAAGTCTAAGGGTGATTGTTTATTTAATGCCATTGACTATAATTCTGAGCATAGGTCAGTAGTATGTGTAGAATACCAATGAGTGTAAACTGTTGCAGCCATGAACTACCAAGTCATTTTTGCAGGCAAATAGACACCCCCATTTATTTTCAAACCTCCTTTTAATCATTTATCCAAACATGAGGTTGCCCGTTGCCAAGGAAAAGTTCTGGGAAAGATGTGTTTGTGCCATGCCACAAAGTGACAGTGATAACTTTCCTGCCAGATGACAGCATCTAGTTCCAAGCTGGTTAAATCATTTTGGGCTAGGCCAATGCTTTTCGAGCCAAGTATACCTGAGCCAAACCAAATACTTTGAGAAGAGTATCTGCTTTGGAAATCAGAATCAACTCAGAGATGTGTGTTATTTTTCTCCCAAATAGAGCTTTTCAGTCAAACATTGCATGAAGGTTATCGAAGAAGTTCCAGTTTATTTGCTATGCACCATGCCTAAGATTGAATTCCAAACAGATGATTGAAAACATATTAATGGCTAACACTTCTTCTAAAAACATCACACTGCAAGCCGTCTTAGTTGGAAGTACATTTTGGTTTCTGTCTGTCGGTGTCAGATATTGGGACATAAGTTAGAACTTAGAAGGGAAAATCTGTGGTGAAAAATCAAGGAACCAATGGGGGAACTCCTAAATAGTAAGAATGGAGGACATGAAATAGAGAGAGAAAAACTGCCAGAAAAGAGGAAGTTCTGTAGATTTCCTCACAAATTACCTCTACTCAAAAATCTTTAAAGAACAAAATATTTTCTTGAAGACTGTTCAGTTCAGTTCAAAATCTTTATTCGGGTACACAAAGTATCCATAAAAGCACTACATATACAGTAAGACAAATAAATACATAATAAAATGTAATACATAAAAACAATCATTTAAAAAGAAGTCACTACCTTCTGTGCAGTCACAGCACATAGCAGCATAGTCAATTAGTCCAACTTATTCAGTATTCATAGAACTACGGGCTCGAACTGCCGTTCTCAAAAGGTGCCTATATGAGCAATTACCTCTTCATCAGAAAGTTGGTATAATGTATTAAAAGCTACTGTATAATCATTAATATTACGTCTTTTTATTAGGGGAAGTAAAAAGTGTTTGGTGTACATAAAAGCCACAAAAGAATAGAAAGTGCAGTGTGGATTGCCCTGATCTCCCATCACAAGAACAAGGTGTTGAATCAAGATTTCTTTGGAAACCTAATGGGAAGCATAATAAGTATTTAATTGTTCAAGACCTATGGCAAAACAATAAACTGTGCTCCCAGTGAGCCTTTGGTTCAAAAAGATACCTTGTGAGTGGACTATCTGTTATCTCCAGATAAACTGCCACAGTCAACTTCCTCCTCTCCATAATCATTCTTTCACTGTGGGCAAAATCATACCAATCTTTCTGTAAATGTTTTTTACTAATGCCAATGGAGCGCTCAGGGTCCATAAATACATGCTGGTAACCAATCTTACAAAAATTAGATTCCACGCCTGCTAACCACGCCAGACCTTTATCACAACTGAGACGGTCCTTAATAATATCTCTTGTAAGGCACGTCTTCTTATTTTTCGACCCTGTTAACTATAATAAGGAGGTCGGGCTTTAATAAAATCTTCGATGTATGAAAGGCCCAATTCATTGCAACAGATAAAATGAGATGATGAAATGGAAACCTCTAAACCTTTTCTGCAGAAACTGTTCTCTTCTATGTGGATGGAGGCGCTGTTGGAAATTCCCCAGATTTTTGCACCATATGTCGCTGTTGGGACACACTGCATCTTGTAAATTTACAGAAGGGGCATAAGAGCTCCCCTACTCCTGGGTTGAGGTAGACTAAAAGTGTGGCAATAGTCTTAATCATCTTTGATCTGCAGTAAGCAGTATGAGCTGACCATGAACCTGTGGAATAAAAAGTTAATCCTAAGTAGGGAAAAGTGCTTGTGCATTTTAGTTTGTTCTCACCAATAGAAAGGGTGGACAAGTGGCGTTTTCTATGGCCACAGGCAAGATATAAGATTTAGCATAATTTGTTTGCAGATCTAAGTCACCCATAAAGTCCACAAATCCATGTACTAAGAGGCGCAGAGCACTTGGTATACGTGCCATCAGCATGGCGTCATCCGCACACAAAAGGGAAGGAAGAGGGTACCTTTGACTTTCGGGACATTGGAGTAATAGTAGTTAGACAGGGGTGAAGATTATTAATATATAAAATACAAAAAAGCTTGGCTAAAACACCCCTCTGTCTTACTCCTCAAAGAATTGCTATATCTTTACAAACCTCCCATGGGTATTGATTCTAACTCTTGCCTTCATGTCCCTGTGCAAATAAGCTAAAAAGTGCATCAGTGCTTCATTCATTCCATATAATAGAAGGTTTGACCACAGCTTTGAACGGTTTACAGAGTCAAACACTGAGGTCAAATCCATGAATGCCAGATACAAGGGGGATTGCCTGGCCACAGTGTACTTCCCAATAATCCGGGTCAAATATAAACATTGCTCTATTGTCCCAGCCCGGCTTCTAAATCCATATTGACAAGGGTGTAGGATGGTCTTCTCCTCTATATTGACAAGGATATAGGATGGATTTCTCATCTCTAAAAAACTTTAAAGAACGAAATATTTTCTTGAAGACTGCCAAGTGAACTGGATGACTGTGACTCATGTGATTAACAGCAGAAGAATCAAGAATGAAAAATGTGAATTTCTTCTGGATAAAATGTTATGTTCAGTTGGTTGTCTATCAGAATATCATTAATAAAAATATCATCTGACAGAAATATTTTGTCCTAAATGCCATTTACAAAAGTATTATCACATTCCGTGTAGATTTTTGATTATTAGGTCCAATGGGGCAATATTTTGTAAAGGATATTTAGGGCACAATTTTACTGTCAGACGATATTTTGGTTACTATACTCTAGTATCACACAATTCAGGTATGCTGTTGGTTTGTATAGTCTTGTACATTGACATACTGTCCCTGCAGACGTCTGGGGGGAGGGAGGTATAGGAGCAATGAAAAAGAGGGAGCTGTAATGAGTCAAATTGTCAGTCATGATAGCAGGAAATAAGGGAATGAGGAATGAACCCTGTATATGGGCTGGTCCTTCACAAAATGGTAATATCACACCAGGCAGGGACAGTGTATAATTGGTAACCCATCTTAGGTGTTTGACTAGCAAGTAGAAAGGAAGAGATCACTAGTGGTTTTGGGGAAGGATGGTGAGGAGGGAACCTGAAAAAGAGAGGGCAGGGGACGAGGAGAAAATTTGGGTGAAGCGAAGTTGTGACAGTGAGAGAAAGGGAGGCATTGTGGAAATCTCAAAGATATGGTTCATTCTCAGAGAGATAGGAAGACAGTCCAGAGAGAAGATCGGGGTGTCAAGAGGCTGCCTCCTCCCCGTCTCCGCAGTGTCTTTAGAGAGACCGTTCTAATCGATACATTTATCTGCGTGATCACACCTGAACAGAGAAGGGCAAAAGCTGAGGAGATCCTTTTTTCAGTGGGCTTTTGGTATGGCAGAGGAATCAGAGTTAGAGCAGGAGACTTCCAGAGGCTGCTGAACACTTAGCCCTAGTACTTACCTAAGCTAGTATGGCCTCGCATTAAGACCCCCTAGCTGTGTGTTCTGTTGAGGACCCTATGCTGTTAGCTCTGCCATGCCTCAGGCCTGTCCAGCTTTGCAGCATTCTTTTGTGAGTTATTCTGCACACCAGGAGGGCAGAGAGTGCAGAACCTTTCCCATTCGACACTTTATTTCTGTGAAAACAGCAGGTAGACAGACTTGTAAGACCTAGACCTAGCTAGTGGGGTGTAGGGGCAATGAAGCGAGAGTCCAAATTTGCAGTACATCATTGTAAAATACTTTTTGGCATGTCAGCTTAGATAAATCTTGCCAAGTGCACTGATTGTGTTTTTTTTTAGCACTGTACGCTTTTTAAGCATTATAATTAAAATATTTATCGAAGAATATGCCCTAGATATGTTCCTTTCAGTTTAAAAAAAATACCACTACATGGCAGTGGTGCAGGCAGCAGTGCAGGATGCTCAAGACAGGATAGTGGGTTTGGATATTCATTCAAACGCCTACTGGCAGCAACAGTCTGGAGACTTGCAAAGGTCGCTAAGAGTGGGCCCGAGTCTATCTAGTCAAAGCCTGGTGTGAGTTTGAATTTGATTCAGTCACACTAGGCTTTATAGGGCATATGAATCTTCCAGATTAGCCCATGACCCGGAAAGCAGTATCCATGCAGGTTTACAGTATTTAGTGCAATGTATGTGTGTAATAGGAGATGATATACAAAACGAGACGATGAGATAAATATTGAATAAGCATTAAAACTAGAATGTTACCAGTACTGAATAAATCCTTTGTTGTGTTCATCTGTGCGCACTTAACAGAATTCACTCAAGAGAATTCACTCAAGGGCAGTGGGTAATCATAGCTGGCATATAGTGTGATTAATTGCTGAATACATTAATATTCATTTAATGTACTTCTTAATGTATAAAACAACTACAATACAATTGGAATTCTCATCAGAGTTGGGGGCGTGCAGACCAGTAGCGACCCGTGCAGGTAAGAGAGGTGGGGCGTGGTGGTGGTGGTTGGTGGGGGGGATTTGACAGATGACAAGGAGGGAAAATTAAATATTTATTTAATTTTCCCTCGTCGTCGTCTGCCGAATCCCTTCCCTACCCCGCCTCACCACTCTTACCTGCACGGGCCGCTCCTGGTGCAGATGGATGAGTATAGGCTATGGTAAGTCAGGACAACAGCACAGGCTTCTCCCATGGGTAGAAAGGACCTGTACCAGTTACTGTGTAGGCAGATGTTGGGATTTGTTCTAGGAATGTGATTGGCCCTACATTACCAGTGGTTTGAGGTGATATGTGTTGCAGTTTCCAAGAGATACCATGCCCACTGTCACACGGAGACCAGGAAAAATAGGGTTTAGGGGTCATAAAGGTGTACGTGTAAGTTGTCCCTAAATGAAGGACTATGCATGCATTAATGTGGGTAACTGTAGAGTGTGAAACTAGCTGGGGTGAATGGAGTGATGTATTGGGTCAGAGGCCCAAAGTATGATTCAAGATCATGTACAGAGTAGGCTGGAAATTGAGATGTCAGTAAGAGTTGTGTGACCTGTCAAATAGGTACAGAGTCTTAAAAATTATCTCTTTTGTCTAGGAGCAAACGTAGAATTTTGAGGACAAATACTTAAACCCTGATTATAAGCTGGGGTTAAATTCCAATCACTGTGCAAACAGAAGTATGCACAAGGATCAGAACTCTGTTGCATGATGATTAAAGCACCCCAGATGGCAGTTATCACACCGTAAATACCTAACCCTGGGCTAACAATATTTACGTGGTGTAATACTTTGCCATATTCTGCGCAACTTGTAATCAGGGAATAAGCGATCCAGTTTCTGAGTACTTTCATAAATCCAAAGTATAGTGAGGACACCACATGGATAAGAAAAGGAGGCATTGTAAAATGACAGGACATTTCCAGATTCCAATATGTGCAGGGCAACTGAACAGTCACTAGCCTGCTTGGGCTTACTTTAATATTGCAATGGAGTTAATATATCAGCGGTAACTTCACAGGTCCAGCTCATATGATGGGGTCTTGCCACCAAGAACCCCTGGTGGGTGGCAGCCATGCATTATAAGATAAGATAAGATAATACATCATATAATATAAAAAAGAGTAACAGCATAGATAGCTGGGGCCAAAGTGTAGTCTATCTATTGCTTTGCAGTTGGCAGGGTTGGAAGCCTGGATATGCCTGACAATCTATTATTGATTATCTATTGTCAATCACTCTTTATTTAAGAATGAAAAACGCAGACCCACATTAGTAAAGTGCACCAAAGGACACAATGAAATTCCACAGAACATGTGGAAACAGTGCAAAATATTGCCATAGTTGGATTCATTGAACTGCGCATTTTTATCTCCAATAATAAAATATCTCACAGGATGTACAATACATTTTGTACTAGCCAGTGACAGTTTACCTACAAATATAGCCAGTATGGAGCTGTGCCATCGCTGATATTGAAATATCCCACACTGTGTACATAACATTTTGTACTAGAGAATTACAAGTAATGCAGGAACGTGCCTGAAAGTGTCCTCCAATTTTGATACACTAATGTTTGTTGTTTTTTGGTGGTCGGTTCCACTTTATCTAGTGTTGCACATGCCTCCCCTGCTTCAGCCATTTTCAGCTTGAATCACTGTTTCTCTTTTCTTCCCATGAGACATTGCAACCTGTGCGGTACTGGAACTGGCACGTTCTGTGTGGGCGTTAATGTACCAACTCCTTTCTAAACCAGGGAACTACCTTTAGTCTGAGCCCAAGTTTCCTTTTTCGAAATCTCTATTTTGCTATTTGAAAGTAAGTAACGTCTTTTAGCAACTGTTTCCTTGTGCAGTATTTTTGCTCTCTGTCAGAATATCTAACTTTGCAAGATCGCAGTCTCGAAAACAGAATAAAGATAGCTGTAGGTTTATTAAAACTGAACTGACTATCAAGTCTTGGAGGAAATGATCAGCCACATTATTGCAAAGGTAAACACGAGGCCCAATGGTGTCTTGTAATTAAAAAGTCTCAGACGCACAAAGGAAGAAGTAATGTTGTTTCTTTTTTCCACCCTCGCCCTTACTGCCACTCTCGTTATTCGACCTGATACGCCTTATGTGCATGCAGGACCTGTTGTACCACAACACAGTTCTAGGCACCCAGCAGAATCAGGAATGGCCCAAATGTAGGCCTGGGTGAAATCTTAATAGTGCTGGTAAAATGTGCAAAATTCCCAAATTTTGTTTTGTCTCAAAATTATGCATTACATAAATTTGCATAATTCTTTTCATGCAAAAGTGCATTGCACGTTAAAAAGTCTTGCAAGATACCTGAAAGAATCTGGTTCCCACAGAAAGTGCCTCGCGGAGAGAAATTTTGTACTTGGGCTAGGATCCACAATCTCAGGAGACTTTTTTAAGTAAGGTATGCGTCCAGGTAAGAAAAAGTACATTGTCATGGATTTTCATGGCAAAATCATTCCACCATTTCACCCAGCCCAGAGCATGAAGTGATGCAATGTTACTTAACCTATGGCACCAGATGTATGTGCATGGTTCTTTATTGCCTTATTGAAAATTATTCTTTACTCAGGTCGCCATGGTTGGTTTTCTGCTAGTCTGGCCTATAAAAGAGTTTATGAAGCTCCATGCCACAAGCAGTGATTCTGCTATTTAGCATCACAATCATAAAATATAGGCAGTTGTTGGGTACCTGATTTTCTTAAGCTTACACATGATCTTCTCTCTCCTGTTGGTATTTTTCATCTGTCCTACGAGTCCGATGCTAGGATTTTAAGCAGCCCCACACAACATTATATTTTGATATTTGGAAGCTCAGTTTCCCTCGCAACACAGCATTTTTAAGCCTTTTGCTAAAATCTGACACCCCCGTAGCTTTTTGCATATGTGCCAAGGTTTCAGATTGCTATGTTTGACATTGTCATAATTTCAGTGTAATTATGAGTGAAATTTCAACGACTATGAGTGGTATTTTCTCGCGAGCAAAATCAAGCAATGAAGACAAGGGAAACACATAAATATCAGAAATTACACCCATTTGAGCAACGAGAAACTCCAAGTTAACTGCTGCAAACCATAACAAATACTTGTTAAACGACTTTCATTCATCAGACTCTAGCCAAAATCGTGAAAAATAGATAAAGAGGTCTGGAATAATTTAATTATAATCAGCTGAGTGACTCACAGACTCACTCGACTGACGCCAGTGACATGAGCAGTAAGCAGGACTGCATTAGAAATCGGAGAGTGGGAGTCACTCATTTAGATCACAGCTAGCCAGGCAACTGTAATTTATTTTAAGCTCGACCGGTGCTGGGAAGATTGTTGTTGTCTGTCCGGCATACCGCCCGCAGCACTATAACCAGGTGAGTTGCACAGCCACAGTCTAGTCAGTGGCTAGTAGTCGTACTCAACCCCCCCGCCCCCCCAAAACGACTCGAGTTAGGCAGTGTGCTAGTAACGTAGCTGAAAAACTGAGCAGAGACAGACTGCATGACTCAGTACAGGGGTCCAGGCAGCTCGGAATGAAGCAACTAGTAGCCTGATAGCAAAGTTAGCACTACATCACTGATCTGACTCTGAGAACACATACTTTCGAAGGAGGCGACGAGCTGACGCCACAGCAATGGGCAGGCCCACTGCCTGGCCGCAAGCAACATCTGTGCTGTGGACCGTCGCTGACTGTCTCTGTCTCCCCGCAATGAATCTACTCAGTCCTGATGGCACACATGCTGGCCGTGGCGCCCGGTGGGGTCGGGACCAGTAGTAGCTGCCGGATACCACTGGTGTGCAAGCAGTGAGCTTCCCAATAAATACCATGATTGTTTGTCGCAGCCAGCCAGCAAGCACACAACATGGGGTTGGGTCTGATTGCAATATACCGCGTGACAGCCTGCGGTGTGAGCAGCGCTGCCATATCTAAATCCATTGCAACAACAGTCTGCATTTTGAACTGCACTGCGGTCTGCCCGCATGCGCCGCAGGAGGCAGGAGCCAGACCCGCCTATTAAGTCACGTCAACCAACTCACACTCGGTAGCCATTGAGCACACTACCTTCAACACGTCCTCCTGACATCAGTGATATCGGCGCGGTGTCGGGTGTCCTTAGTAACTTATTGTTACATTGTCAATGAATCAATCAATCACGGGTTTGTTAAAGCGGGACTACTCATCCGTAAGGGTCTCAAGGCGCTAGGGGTGGGGGGGGGGGTGCAGGTTCCATCCATCAAGGAGGGGGTCTGTCGAAGAGCCAGGTTTTGAGGTTTCTTGCGAAGATGGGGAGCGATGTTGTCTGTCTGAGGTGGAGCGGAAGGGCGTTCCATGATTTGGCCGCGAGGAAGGAGAAGGAGCGGCCTCCCGATCTGGTCTTTCTGGTGCGGGGGACCACGGCGTAGGAGAGCTGGGCTGATCGTAGGGTCCTTTGGGGTGCGTGGAATTTGAGTCGGCTGTTCAGGTATGCTGGTCCGGTGCCGTGGAGGGCAAAACACACAAGATGATGGACGGAATGCTGCACATTGGCAAACATTCACCCCCAGTCACAGATCTGGGTTTAATCCATCGTTATTTTGCTTCACCACGCCACCCCAGTTCAGACATAGCCATATGCAAATCAGTCTTGACCCTGTGCCTCATGGGAACAGTCCAGACCGAACTGCCAAGCCATGTCTTCCCTGGACCGGAATCAAGCATCCTAGGACCGGTTTCAGGCTATCAGCCTTCATCATCCAGGATAGCTTGACTCCAGTGGCGTAGTGAGCACGTGACCCACGTCTGGGCATACCCTTCCCACTTAGGGCGAAATGCAAAACACACAAGATGATGGATGGAATGCTGCACATTGGCAAACATTCACCCCCAGTCACAGATCTGGGTTTAATCCATCGTTATTTTGCTTCACCACGCCACCCCAGTTCAGACATAGCCATATGCAAATCAGTCTTGACCCTGTGCCTCATGGGAACAGTCCAGACCGAACTGCCAAGCCATGTCTTCCCTGGACCGGAATCAAGCATCCTAGGACCGGTTTCAGGCTATCAGCCTTCATCAGCCAGGATAGCTTGACTCCAGTGGCGTAGTGAGCACGGGACCCACGTCTGGGCATACCCTTCCCACTTAGGGTGAAATGCAAAACACACAAGATGATGGACGGAATGCTGCACATTGGCAAACATTCACCCCCAGTCACAGATCTGGGTTTAATCCATCGTTATTTTGTTTCACCACGCCACCCCAGTTCAGACATAGCCATATGCAAATCAGTCTTGACCCTGTGCCTCATGGGAACAGTCCAGACCGAACTGCCAAGCCATGTCTTCCCTGGACCGGAATCAAGCATCCTAGGACCGGTTTCAGGCTATCAGCCTTCATCAGCCAGGATAGCTTGACTCCAGTGGCGTAGTGAGCACGGGACCCACGTCTGGGCATACCCTTCCCACTTAGGGCGAAATGCAAAACACACAAGATGATGGACGGAATGCTGCACATTGGCAAACATTCACCCCCAGTCACAGATCTGGGTTTAATCCATCGTTATTTTGCTTCACCACGCCACCCCAGTTCAGACATAGCCATATGCAAATCTGTCTTGACCCTGTGCCTCATGGGAACAGTCCAGACCGAACTGCCAAGCCATGTCTTCCCTGGACCGGAATCAAGCATCCTAGGACCGGTTTCAGGCTATCAGCCTTCATCAGCCAGGATAGCTTGACTCCAGTGGCGTAGTGAGCACGGGACCCACGTCTGGGCATACCCTTCCCACTTAGGGCGAAATGCAAAACACACAAGATGATGGACGGAATGCTGCACATTGGCAAACATTCACCCCCAGTCACAGATCTGGGTTTAATCCATCGTTATTTTGCTTCACCACGCCACCCCAGTTCAGACATAGCCATATGCAAATCAGTCTTGACCCTGTGCCTCATGGGAACAGTCCAGACCGAACTGCCAAGCCATGTCTTCCCTGGACCGGAATCAAGCATCCTAGGACCGGTTTCAGGCTATCAGCCTTCATCAGCCAGGATAGCTTGACTCCAGTGGCGTAGTGAGCACGGGACCCACGTCTGGGCATACCCCTTCCCACTTAGAGGCGAAATGCAAAACACACAAGATGGACGGAATGCTGCACATTGGTAAACATTCACCCCCAGTCACAGATCTGGGTTTAATCCATCGTTATTTTGCTTCACCACGCCACCCCAGTTCAGACATAGCCATATGCAAATCAGTCTTGACCCTGTGCCTCATGGGAACAGTCCAGACCGAACTGCCAAGCCATGTCTTCCCTGGACCGGAATCAAGCATCCTAGGCCCGGTTTCAGGCTATCAGCCTTCATCAGCCAGGATAGCTTGACTCCAGTGGCGTAGTGGGCACGGGACCCACGTCTGGGCATACCCTTCCCACTTAGGGGCGAAATGCAAAACACACAAGATGATGGACGGAATGCTGCACATTGGCAAACATTCACCCCCAGTCACAGATCTGGGTTTAATCCATCGTTATTTTGCTTCACCACGCCACCCCAGTTCAGACATAGCCATATGCAAATCAGTCTTGACCCTGTGCCTCATGGGAACAGTCCAGACCGAACTGCCAAGCCATGTCTTCCCTGGACCGGAATCAAGCATCCTAGGACCGGTTTCAGGCTATCAGCCTTCATCAGCCAGGATAGCTTGACTCCAGTGGCGTAGTGAGCACGGGACCCACGTCTGGGCATACCCTTCCCACTTAGGGGCGAAATGCAAAACACACAAGATGATGGACGGAATGCTGCACATTGGCAAACATTCACCCCCAGTCACAGATCTGGGTTTAATCCATCGTTATTTTGCTTCACCACGCCACCCCAGTTCAGACATAGCCATATGCAAATCAGTCTTGACCCTGTGCCTCATGGGAACAGTCCAGACCGAACTGCCAAGCCATGTCTTCCCTGGACCGGAATCAAGCATCCTAGGACCGGTTTCAGGCTATCAGCCTTCATCAGCCAGGATAGCTTGACTCCAGTGGCGTAGTGCAAAGTGCAGGACTAAATGTGGAGACAGGGTTGAAAGGGAGGAGGCTACCCCCCCCAGATTTAAAATTAGCATTTTAGAAGAGTTTTCACTTTGGCAAATATATATATTTTCCTTGTAGAAAAAAAATGGGATTTGCAGTTCAAAATTAATGTAAACTCGTTCAATCACTGGTTTAGAGTAAGAACTAGAGGAGTTAGGAAGGGTGGAATGCTTGGGGCCTATGCCTGGATTTTCAAGAAATGTCCGTTTCTGATTTTATCCCTATGGTTTTCGGTGAGTTACCAACAGTCCACTCAGCTACATGTGCTCTCACTTTGTGGAAGAGCCTCTGGAGCTCTTAGCAGGAGTGGCTCGTGCAGGTATGAGCAGTGGGGCGGTGGTGCCGGGTTGGTGGGGGGGGGGTTCGACTGACGACCACGAGGGGAAATTAAATAAACAATTAATTTTTCCTCTTCGTCTGTCCAAATCCCCCCCACCGGGCCCCACCTCTCTTACCTGCACGGGCCGCTGCTGCCTCTTAGCACATCATCTCTTTTTAGCTGATTGCCAACATTTTCTCCTCTCACTGCTCCTGCATCTGTGCTCCTGTCTCTCATTTAGATCCCTCTTCTCCTGTAACTGAGTCAATCGTATCTTTTTCTTGGACCCCTGGGCTTTGTAGGTTGGGCATTTATAAATTTGGCCTGCTGTGCTGCTTATATCCACCTTACCCAAAAATCTCCTTCTCTGAGATCAATCAGTTCACAAGTTGCTTGATACTCGTGCCACAAACACCGACCACTTCCTCTTGCATCTCATCAACGTGAGTACCACATCTCTTTATTTACGTGCCAGTCTCCCTCCACCACATTCCTGTTTTTGTGTCTGTCTTTGACTAGGTCCTGCAGCCAATCCCTGACACAGACAATGAAACCGGTGCACTCACTGACCCATTATTGAGAGCTACAGTGTGTACTAGCAGCACACATGCGCCTCCGTCCTGACAGTTGATTTTCAATGTCTCTTTCCCTCTTTTTCTAGTTCCCTAACTTAACTTACCCTTCTAAATGTTCCTTCCCTTGTCCGCTGTGGTATCTCTTTCCATATCACTCCCACTTCCTACACTTTAGACTCCAAATGACACGCTAGTGTCAATTATTTTTAATCTCTTTCAGACTTTACTAATAACATAGGGTGCGATTCACAAAGGGCCTCTGCATTTGTGGCGAAGGCCCCACATTTGTGGCGGAGGCCCCGCAGTCGTGGTGGGAGCCCTGCAATGGGTAACTGCAGTACGGAGGTCCCGCCACGACTGCGGGGCCTCCGCCACAAGTGCAGAGGCCCTTTATGAATCGGGTCCACAATTGACTAGGTGTGAACAGTAATGAAAGGGATCAGTGTGGTTGCAAAGGCAGAGTTAGAGTACTCTCTTTCTCTAGTTGTAATGATCAATCAATCAATCAGGTATTTGTTAAGCGCGTCTACTCACCCGTGAGGGTCCCGAGGCGCTGGGGAGGAGGGGGGTGCAGGTTCCAGTCCATCAAGGAGGAGGTCTATCGAAGAGCCAAGTTTTGAGGTTTCTCGTGAAGATGGGGAATGATGTTGTCTGTCTGAGGTGGAGCGGTAGGGTGTTCCAGGCTCTGGCCACGAGGAAGGAGAAGGAGCGGCCTCCCGATCTGGTCTTTCTGGCACGGGGGACCATGGCGTAGGAGAGCTGGGCTGATCATAGGGTCCTTTGGGGTGCGTGGAAAGTGAGTCGGCTGTTCAGGTATGCTGGTCCGGCGTTGTGGAGGGCTTTGTGTGCGTGGGTGAGGATCTTGAAGGTGATTCTAGCCTCGATGGGGAGCCAGTGGAGTGTGCACAGGTGCTGGGAGATATGGCAGTGTCTTGGCAGGTTGAGGACTAGTCTTGTGGCGGCGTTCTGGATGTTTTGTAGCTTGCGGGTGAGGTTTTTGTTTATTCCGGCGTAGAGTGCGTTGCCGTAGTCAAGTCTGCTGGTGACGAGGGCGTGAGTGACGGTCTTTCTGTGCTCGAGGGGGATCCATTTGAAGGTCTTACATAGGAGGCGGAGGGTGTGGAAGCAGGAGGATGCGACGGAGTTGACCTGGCGGTCCATTTGGAGCTCGGAGTCAAGGATGATTCCAAGTTTGCGTGCGTGGTCCGTGGGGGTGGGTGGGCTTCCGAGGGTGGGGGGCCACCAGGTGTCGTCCCAGGCATCAGGGTGTGGGCCCATGATGAGTACTTCTGTTTTGTCCGTGTTGAGTTGTAGGCAGCTGTTTTTCATCCATTTGGCAACTGCTTCCATGCCTTCTTGAAACTTGTGTTTGGCTGCGTTGGGTTCGTTGGATAGGGAGAGGATGAGTTGGGTGTCGTCTGCGTAGGAAACAATGTTGAGTCCGTGGGTTCTGACGATGGGGGCGAGCGGAGCCATGTAGATGTTGAAGAGCGTGGGGCTGAGGGAGGATCCCTGGGGGACTCCGCAGGTGGTCGGTGTAGGGTCCGAGAGGAAAGGAGGGATTCTGACCCGCTGCGTTCTACCGGAGAGGAATGAGCAGATCCAGTCGAGGGCTTTGTCCCGGATCCCTGCTTCGTGAAGTCTGCATGTTAGGGTGCGGTGAGAGACTGTGTTGAAGGCGGCTGAAAGGTCGAGGAGGATGAGGGCTACTGTCTCTCCTCTGTCCAGGAGGGAGCGGATGTCGTCTGTTGCGGCGAGGAGGGCGGTTTCTGTACTGTGGTTTTTTCTGAAGCCGGATTGGGAGGAGTCGAGGATGTTGTGCTCTTCGATGAAGGTGGCGAGTTGGCTGTTGACGGCTTTCTCAATGGCTTTCGCTGGGAACGGGAGCAGGGAGATGGGTCTGTAGTTTTTGAGGTCGGTGGGGTCCGCCGAGGGCTTCTTTAGGAGGGGGTTGATCTCAGCGTGTTTCCAGTCATCGGGGAAGGAGGCGTTCGCCAGGGAGCGGTTGATGGTGTGTCGGAGCATGGGTGCAATGGTGTCGGCGGCTCTGTTGGAGATGTGGTGGGGGCAGGGGTCTGTGGGGGCCCTGGAGTGGATTGACTTCATCGTCTTCAGTGTGTCTTCGGTGGTGAGGGGTGTCCAGCTGTCAATCGTTGGCTTCAGGGTATTGGGGGCGTCTGGTGAGGGTTCAGTGTGGTGGCTGTCTTCGTCGAAGTTGTCGTAAATGTTCTTGATTTTGTGGTGGAAGAAGGTGCTGAGTTTGTTGCAGAGGTCTTGTGAGGGAGGAATGTCAGTAGATTCGCTGGTGGGTTGGGCGAACTCTTTGATGATGCTGAAGAGCTCTTTGATGTTGTGCGCGTGTGTGGAGTTTCTGCCTTTGATCGCTGTTTTTCTCGTATTTCTGAGGAGTTGGTGGTGGGCGTTGGTGGCGGCTCTGAAGTTGTTGTGGGCTTCTGTGGATTTGGAGTTCCTCCAGGCCTTTTTGAGGCGGTGGCATGTGCGTCTGGACTCTCGAAGTTCGGTGGTAAACCATCTGGCTTTCTTGGCGTGTGTGTTGTTGTTCTTCTTGAGGGGGCTATGGTGTTGGCCCTGTCGGAGATCCAGCTGTGCAGAGTTCGGGCTGCGGTGTTGGGGTCGTCGTCTTCCGCGGTGGTTGGGGTGGAGTTGCCGAGTGAGGAGGTGAGCTGGTCGTCGGTGATTTTGGTCCAGTTTCTTCGTGGGAGCAGGTGCTGGTGTCTGTGGAAGGTGGGTGTTCTGAAGGTGAAGTGGATGCATCGATGGTCTGTCCATGGGAGTTCGGTGGTGTGACTGAAAGTGATGGAGTTTCCTGTTGTGAAGAGGGGTCGAGAGTGTGACCTGCTGCGTGCGTGGGTTCGGTTACGATCTGGCGGAGTCCTATGTTGTGGAGGTTGTCCAGGAGGGATGTGGTGTTGGGGTCTTGTTGGTTGTTGAGGTGGAAGTTGAGGTCTCCCAGCAGGGTGTAGTTGGTGGACGCGATGGCTTGTGGGGAGATGATGTCCGTAATGGAGTTGGTGAAAGGTCCGCGGGGTCCGGGGGGTCGGTAGATGAGAGTTCCCCGGAGGGTGGTGGTAGGGCTGGCCTGTATCTTGAAGTGTAGGTGTTCCATCAGGTCTGTGGGCTCGTCGGGGAGTGTGATCAGCCGGAGGGTGGATTTGTGGACGATGGCGATTCCTCCTCCAGTGCGGCTGGGGCGATCCTGTGAAGTTATCACACCATGCACAAATTATTACAGGATCTGCTTTCCACATGTGCTGCTCAGTACCATTATAATATTTGGAAGACCCATGAGTAGCCTCTTTGCAGAGCTTGTTCTTTGCAGCACTTCATATCATATCCAGTGTACTCAAAAGCCTATAAGAAGATTCAGCCTTAGACTTCGGTCATTTTTTAACTCTATAAAGGTTTGTGTTTGGAAAGGAAAGCATGCTTACTAAGTACTTCATGAAGTTGTATACCATCTTCGGGGATTCCTGTTTGGACAGGACACATAAAATAAAATACCTCTTTAAACAGAACGCTGCAATTCTGTTTTTCAGCCCATATGCAACTTTCCAGTTAGCATGCAAGATGTGAACTTCATCAAAAACATATATTGATCCATGGTATGATATGAAGTTATGTATGATTTGAGGTGAGTGTTAGGCAGGTATTATGTATCAGATTGTTGGTGAACAGGACATCACCTGCTGTTATGAATACAATTCGACAACTCTACATGATCATGATACAACAAGTGTCTCATTCCATGGCGTATAAAGGCGCTGTTTTGCCATTTGTGCTCCTTGTAACATACTCACTGAGACTTGTACGTCCTTATTATGTGTGGTTGTTGGGGTACTTTATCTCATGGATTGCATTTGGGACTTGTAAAATTGGTTGCAATCAGTCCAAATGTTACCTACACTTAATTTTTATGATGGGTTTGCTTACTGATTAAACATTTGTGTCCTGTTTAATCTAATATACTGGGTGTCCTGTTTAAAGCTCTCATCCTGCTTTGGGTTTGGCTAATTGTGAAATTGGCAGCACTTTCTGCTATTTTAATACTTAACTTGGCTCTAAATGTCTAAAACTCCTTGCAAGTGTGCCGGCAAAGGAGGATCTCAAACAAGGTGCAGCCATTCTTATTGGTTTCATTGGCTTCTCTCCAAGAAGCAGAATACTCGCGCGATCTATAAGTGCCTCACACTGATAGATTTTTAACAACAAAGATGCTGCAGTAACACAAGAAACAGAACTACTTTATTAATTGTTTTTCTGTTATGTTAGAAATTTTTATAGCACATTTGGGCAATTTGCAAGACCTTTTAGCACTTTCTGGGCCCTCTTTCCGAACTGTTTTGCAATTGCTGTCAAGTGGAACTACTGTGGTCTGCACTCGTTGTGTTGGGTCAGTGAGGATCAATGTGTTCAAAATAGTGTTTAGAGATGCTTTGTACTTTTAAACTGGGGTGAACATGAAGTGTCTGGGAAAGGGGAAATGCCAGTAACACTATTAGGAGTGTGATGGTGAGCTCTCAATTGCTCCAATAGAACTCACTTAAGCATGTCCCTTCTCTCCAATCCTAATTGAACACACTCCTTCACTAAACGCCTCACGCGTTCCCCCAGACCATTTGCATGGGGCACATAGAGGGACACCATAAAATGGGTAGTATACAGATCATTTAAAATTTCTTTCATCTCTAGTGAGACAAATTGAACTTCATTGTCGGTGGCAATAATGTTTAGTACACCCTCATAAGCAAACATTTTCCTCAAAAATTCCATCACAGTTTTAGTGGTAACTACACTCACACAACTCGCACTAATCCAAACCATTCCTCTCTGCAGGAGGTAACAATTCAAAAGGTCCCTTTATGTCTAGGCCAAGTTTTGTCCATTGCTCCACTGGCATTTCAACTGGAGAAAGTGGTGCCTTTCTGATGATTTCGGACATATCACTGTTAGCACACTAGACCAAGTTTCTCATCACTGCCTCCACCTGTTTATCCATTTTCAACCACGAATATTTCTTCCTTCTCATGCCTTTGTAAAAATCCTTCGCAGATGCCCTTCGTTAGCCAAATTTACAATTTTACTCCTCAAATCACTTGGGAGCACTAACCTATCACCCCTACACAACTCTCAATTTTCAATGCATAATTCATTGCGGGCACACCAAAATTCTCTAACTTGGGATTAGCTCACCAAATTCTTGGCAACCTCCAACCACTAACTTCTTTAGTTGAAGACTTTCAACATCACTATTGGATTCCACGCTCCACTCCTGTTCACTTAAATCTGACACCCTAACCCAAGTAACAGACTTTTTTACCTCCTCCAACACTCCACCATCCATCAAAGGCAACTACGAAAAGTAATCTCCAGTGTCACTGTGCACACTTTGTATATACTCAATGTCAAAACTGTACACCTCCGGCCCCTCCATTCACCTCTTGATCCTTGGCGTGACTGTTTCCAAATCCCTACAGATGAATAACTGGACCAGAGGCTTATGATCTGTGCTAAAAACAAAAGGAAGACCCCAAAGGAAAAATCTGAAATGGTGGATCACCTTCAAACAAGCAAGTGCCTCCTGTTCAATCACACAGGAAGCAAACACTACCATCTTTTCTCAACCTTCAACTCGGTGTGCTAACACTGACACCAAATTGTTCATTCTGGCATCCAAAATGCAATAATGTAGGCAATTTTCTAATCTCTTCCTTCACTAAACGGAAAGCCTGATCACATTCACCAGTCCATTGAAAACTATTGCCCTACTTGAGAACAAAATAATCTAAGGGGTTGAACCAGATTTGTAAATCCCTCAATGAATTTAGAATGATATTCTGCAAGGCCTAAAAAGGACCTGACCTACTCCTTGTCACTAGGAATTGGTGCCTTCACTATCTACTCTGCCAGCTCAATTTTGGCACTAATTCCCTCACCAGAGATTGTGTGTCCAAGTTAAACACCACTTCAACTCTGATCTTGCATTTTTCTCTTTTGAGAGTGAGTCCTGGCTCTCTTAATCTACATAACACTTTCTTCCAAATGTCATCTTGACTGGTTTTAGCAACCCTGTACACAAAGATGCCGTTAGAAGGAACATCACATTATCCAGCTAGAACCTTGGTGTGAGAAAGTGGATTATTAGTTGAGGCGGATTGTAGTCCATCTCAAGTAGTAAGGGCACTGTTATTGTTAAGTCCACTAAAGGTTTCAGTAACTTAAACCTGAACTCCACCCTTGCTGGTTATGGCACAGAGCATAAAGCTTAACTTAAGAACATGTATAAAGCATTTAGAAGCCCCAAAACAGTTAAAAAGTCAGAATCACAACACACTAAAAAGAAATCCCAATCCAATTTATAAAAATAGAGAATAAGAGAAGCCTCCAAAATCTACATTCTGAAGCTTTCCCCAACGCTAAATGAGGCAGGCAGAACTTCGCTCTGGGTATTCAGTCGCTGTTGCAATGGAGTATCCTCTTCGCCAAAGTCTTAATCAGGCCCATAGTCTTTTTTTTTTTTTTTAAGTCAAAGTACTTCAGCCTAAAAGACATGCGTATAAATCTGAAAGTACCATATGGAGTGACAAATTATGAAAATGCTTGCAAATTTTCAGAAGCAAGCCCTGCTGGTATGCTGCAGAGAGGTTCATTACACTAAAAACTTTTGCACCAGAAAAAAAAAACAAAGCCTTAGAAATGTTCCGCAAGAGCTGGCGGTCAACCCAAAGGCTTTAGTTAAGATCACAAAGATCTACCCACATTTATTATACTGATTTTGGCACCACCATCCTTGGCTGCCAGAATCCATGGCATCAGCTATTCTGAGGCTTCGATTTCTTCACTAATTCCTGTTTATCTAATTCTACATGCAGGGGTATAATAGTCAAAAGGCCTATTCAGTACAAAAGTATGAATTTAACTCTTGCATCCTAGTTCTGTTTAAATATATTTGGTTTTTGGTTTCACCCTATGCTCAACAATGACAGTAAATAGCATATTAAACTCTGCACATCTGCATGCATACAAAAATAAATTGAAGAATTAGTCTGCTCAGTATTTTAAGCATGTAAATATTATGTATCTGTCTGGCTTTTGACAGGCTGTTAATAGTTGTATAGACAGGTACCTACTTGTCTGTGTTTGTCAACGATTCAAGGTTTAATTTCCAAAAATAGTTGTAAAGTAAATTAATTTTTGTCAACCCTATTGGTTTCACTACCTTCACTCAGAAGTTGAGAAGAAAAGACTTCTTCGCAGCCCTAATCCAGGAATGAAGTACCGCATTTTATTAAGAGGACGCTGAGAAGGAGCCTTGTTCTTGGTGCCAAGCTCCAAAACAAGCTGTAATCAAGCTCATCAGTTTAGTACTGGACCTCAGACAGTCTTAAAATGTACTGTTTTGGTTAAAGAACCACAAAGACCACAAAATTATACAATAAAACTAGGAAATTATGTGTTGCAGCTCCTATTTTTAGGGTGCTGTCAGACAATATTGGGTTATTATATTTTTCCTGTTATCTCCCAAATCTTAGCAGTAATGCTTGTTCTTTCTTATCAAGTGTATGTAACCCATCATTCAAGAAATATCCAAGCTTCAGCGTCTTAACTCAAATTAAAGAAATAATATAAACAGTGATATGCATCGGGCCTGAGCAAAAAAGACTAGGGGCTCATTAGGATGTCGGTGGGACCGACACCGACGGTACGTCAATGTCGGTCCCACCAACATCCGAAGCAGCGGTCAGACCACAGCATTACAAAGCGGTCGGCCCGACCGCATGTTTGAGAGAAAGACCGCTGCGGTTCCGATGGGCTCAAGGAGCCGTCGGCCCTGTGGTCAGATTGCAATCCCTACAATGAGGGCGGCGCCTGCTCAGGCACCACCGTAGGGATTACAATGGCCCTTTCTGAAGGCCTTTCAGTGGCGGTCCGACCGCCATTGAAAGGCTGTTGGAAACGGACTTTGGGGGCCCCTAGCAGGGCCTTCGCGGCCTCTGCTATGAGGCCAGGCCCCAGGTGCCCCCACAAACATCCATGCCCATGTGGCAGGCACCATGAGGTGCCTGCCACAGGGTGCAGGGATGTTTAAAAGCATGTCTTTTGGCATTGGGGCTTGTGCTGTGGCCCTTTTCTGGGCCGCAGCACAAGCCTCAATGCAAAGAGGCATGCTTCAAACTGCCTCCACGGCGGTCAGATCCTAATTAGTTTGTTGGGACTTCCGACTACCTGTCAGCCAGTCCCTTTACCGCAACGATGCCGGTCGGACGCTCGTCCGACCGACATCATAATTAGGGCCAAAGTATTGTTACCTGTATGCATGCAGGTGCACAATCCTGAGGTGCACCATAGTGCACCCTTAAATGGCAGAGAACAGAACTGGGCGCCTGGTTACAAAAAAACGCTGTTGAAAGTACAGGTACGAATAGGTACCTGCACTGGCAAACACGCATTCGGGAAAGGCAGACTGGACGTTGGAAACTGCCGACCCAGGTATTACTGCAGATGGCAGACCCAGGCTTAGTTTCAAGTAGTAGTAGTGATCCCCCACAGGCGGGTGCACATTACGACAGACCCTAACTGTGGAAGGATGACAGGGAAGCACCTGGGAGCACATTAACTGTGAACCCCTTCACATGTGGCACATTATTAGCGTGCCTTCAACTGTTTCTTTGCCCCTCTGCCTGCATCTGTAATAAGATGCAAATGTGAAGGTAAAAAGCATGACCTCATGCAAATTTGGAAAAAAGAAGAAAAAGGTAAATGGCCAACAAGGGGATAATTTGCTTTACAGTTTAAATATTTATAAATATTTTTAATGTCCTAGAAGGTGACATGAGTATTCAATCAAACTCAATAGAACCAATATAATCATAAATTTAGATTGAGAAAAATTGTGAAGCAAACAAATGAAAACAGTTGTACGTAATGAAAGGATTTCAGAAATAGGTTTTATAATGAAAAAAGCAATTAACCGAAGATATGGGATGTGTAGTCAGAAATACAATAATACATTCATCATGTCTGTACAAAATACATTTCCGATTATGTGTTGACCATAGATCAATGGGACATTAGAACCATTTATAAATATTTAAACCTTAATGTAAACAATCGCCTTGTTCGCCATTTACCTTTTTCTCCATTGGTACCCAAGTACACAAGGGGCTATTGAGTTGCCCTTTTTCTCTTGAATCTTATGCACAATCCATATTACAAAAGGGCCACTCTAGCATTGGCGATGCCCTCTTTAATACCAAAGTGCCCCACAGGGCTATATATGCCCAGGGCACTATGTGAATGGCTGTTAGTGGTCTCACTAGCCTAAAATAATGCACCAAACTACATTGAACACTTAAAGAGCAACATTTATCAACTGTGAGCATTATCAATGTATGATAAAAAAAATAACGATAGCAACATTAAAGCAGAATTTTAGGTTTAATTAATGGAAAGTAAGAACAAAAATCTGGAATTAGTATTTGGCTTAAATATGCAATAGCAATTCAGCTTCAAAACAGATCAATATTGGGTCCGACCAGCATCATAGCGGAAACGGGACCGCCCGAAAAGGAGTCAGCGGTCCTGCTACCATGATTAGGATGTGACCGTCTTCACGGCAGTTGGAAAGTGAATTTTTCCTATTGCTGCTTGTACTGCGCGCTGCAGCACAAGCAGCAATAGGAAAAATAAACTTTTGAAACATCAATGCACTATGTGGCAGGCACAATGCGGTGCCTGCCACACAGTGCATGGATGTTTAGGGCGGCACCACAGGTGCACCCCAGGGCCAATTGTGGAGGGCCATGGGGGACAGGGGCCCCAAAAGACCCTTTCTGCCAGCCTTTTTATGGTGACAGAACCGACATGAAAATGCTCTCGGAAAGGTGCATCGTAATCCCCACAGTGGTGCCTGAGCAGGCATGCCTCTATTTTGGGGATTAGGATCCGCCCACCACCCCAACATGCTCCTTGAGCCTGTCAGAGGTGGAGCGGATTCCCCTCGCAGGCATCGGTCGGACCGCCTGTATCGTAATACTGCGGTCGGACCGATGCCTCAGATGTCGGACGGACCGCCACCAACGAGCTGTTGGATGGCCTTCCGCCCCACATCATAATGAGCCCCATAGTTGTAGTATTTTCTGGTACTACATCTCCAAAATGTTTAACTGGAAAGTAAAACCAAATCCTCTATAAATGTTATTATGAGATTACATCCAGTAATCAGATTTTTATTGGGCGTATCAAAGTGGACATAATGAAGCCAAGAGAACTTAGTTGCGCAACTCTTTACCGTCAACAAAAGACCAAGATTGTTACCAAGTCAGAGTTCACCTCCCTCTAAAATATCCTTTTAGTCTAGGCTACAATATACTTATCTAAATACGTTTTTATCAGCACTCAACTTTGAAACTTTCTTTTAAGTCACAAGTATTTCAGAAAAGCAACAGAGCTGTGCATATTGTCAGACTGTAAACCTAGATATCAATGAGAAAAATATCAATTTCACTTAATTTTGAAGGTATGAAAAGACAATGCAAAGTCAAAGTACAGTCATGATGGTTTCAAGAAAACCATTCTTCTCCTGTTGACTAAAATAGACCTGTGGGTTCAAAGTTTCCATTGTGGATACTCTTACCATCTGAAAGCTAAGTAGACATACTCACAACCAGTAGATATGGTGCTGGAACATAAACGAGATTTTCCTCTACAAACTCTGGGGAAATTGTATGAAACATTTACACCCTTTGGATGGTTTAACCATTTTTTAAATGTGAATCAAAAATAAAGGTTTTGATTTTTGCAAAGCTTGGAGGGAACATTTGAGATATCACAACACTAACGTATGTTACGGTACCACAATATCACTTAACAAAAGAAATTCTGGTCTGAACAATTGTAGAAAATTTGCATTATAAAATTAACTGTTGTTATTTTCAGGATGTTAGTGTCTCATTATAAGGGAATTGGTAAAACAATGAAAAACAACTCCCATCTTTAAGCTGCAGTCCAGTTGTTGACATCTATCACATCCCTTAACAAATGAAATATGTCTTCATACAGGAAACCTAAAATATGACACCCAAAAATTATTTCAACGTTACAACAAAGTACCAGTTTGTCATCTGATTAAGAGCAAATAGAAAAAAGTCTCAAAATGTTCATGGTTAGATGACATTTATGTGTCAGACTCATGGAACAGATAACGATGCATCTACCACTTCCCACCACTGGCAGTATTACAAAATACTTGTTTGTACATTGGGCACACACATATGTTTGTGGCTCAGTTTGTGCACCATGCAAACAATGGCATTACATACAGGATCCGTAGGACTATGCCAAGTCTCTTGACTAAAGTATGCTTCCCATATCGTATCTCAATTGGTCACCAATTAGGCCTCTTAAATAGTGCCAATGAGTGTCTCAAATTGACAGACAGTCAACAGGGTGAATTATTTCAGCCCTGGAATAGAGTACTAGTGCCTGTCCGAGTATACTACTAAAAGTTTCAGGATGCTGATGATGAAGAATCTTTAGAATTCAGAACACTTGAATTTTAGAACATTTCCTTTGGACATAATCTCTGCATAATACATAAATAAAAAATAAAAAATAAAAATATATATATATATATATGTATATATATATATATGTATATGTATTTATATACTTTTTCTCCTTCCTCTGAGAGGAACCTTGACAGTTCTGATGATTGTAAATGTGAGTCCTTCAATATTAAAACAGGAAAGAACCTACTTTCTTCTACCTTTTTATTTTAAGTTAAAGGGCAAGAGTGTTTTGTGATACATTGTGAGCAGCAAGGCTCAAACTGACTGGTATTTGACATCTGACTTCCTTCATCAAGTAGTATTAGAAGAAACAGGCCTCACAAATATGCTATCGTGCATGCATATTATTTATTGGATACACTTACGCAAAATTAATCTGAATTGAATGGGAATTTTATTGTATATTCCTTGGTTACACTGACATTCCTGACATAATGCACTTTCAAAGAATACTAATGAGTACTTCTGTTGTAGGGGATCTATTAATGAGAGTCAAGGTGGTTTTGAGTAGAGTCAAACACTATTTTTCATTATTGTGTATGAAGTTGCCAATTTTACTATGGAAAAATAATTTTCACGAAACACTGGAGAGGATTTTGATTGTAATATTTGGTAAGGGATGTGACTCGCGCCATTAATGCATGGAGAGGATAGATGGGTCTTGCGCTAAGATGAGGGCATTTTCAAGCGAATTTTTAAGCTTTCCAAGTCTTGAAGTAAGTCCCTTGACTTTCTGTTGAAAGCTCTGCCCTTCAATCCTCCTCAGCACAGATTTGCTTTTTGAAGATTTTCATTACAAATTGTGATTTATTGATTGTAACCCTCTTCCAGCTATAAACAATGTATACAAGAAGCACTCTTCTGCTTAGTGAAACGTATAAGGATTTTCATTTGTCCATTGAATTGCGTCTTTTGTTGATAGTATTTGATGTTGTGTCTACTGTTTGTACATTTACTTACAGAAGCCAGAGTCCAGTGCACTAGACATTTTGGGGTCAGGCAAGTTGACTGGCATTAGGGGAGCAGTGACCTAGGCTCCATGGTTAGTTAACATATAATAGAAAGCATTCAAACAAAAGAGATGGTGGGTCACTAGCTGTAGTTTGCAATAATTTTCCAGTAACTATCATGATCAAAGATCATTCAATACTGGAGTGTCAATCCTTATGTGTTTGCTGTTTACCACTTACAACTTTCTCTCCTTCATTCCTTCTCATCAACTGACCACCATCACACAAAGCAGCCTCCATAAATAAAGCAGGCAGTTGGGTTTGCACTTTTATTCATGCTGTATTTTGAGTGAAATCTGCTACCTTGTCACTGAGGTTGACACATAATATAAGTCAAGGCCCTCATTCTCATGATGTCGCAGATAAAGATGTAGTCTCTGAGTCAGTCAAGCACTTTCTATATAAACCTAAACACTTAGTATGAAGTTATTTGTTATGATTAGTTGCTGTCAGGATCCATGACTACTGACTGGTTGGTTCAAATGCCCCTCCCCTTTTTCAGTTAGTTCTCAGTTATTGCAATAACTCACTGTGGGAGCCAAACCCCAATAACCACCTTAATTCCGATATTTGGTCTCCCCGATTTTTACCTAAATAATTCGACTCCAGTGTCTCCAGTTGATTTAGTGGTTAGAGACTACTCTCCTCATCAGGAAAACACAATTTAGCAGAGTTAACAGAATAAAAATTTGGAAGCATAAAGGATTGAGTTCTAGATCAAATATAGGTAAAAAGTGAATTTATTACAGAATAGTCAAAATTGTATTACAGAGAAAATACATGAAATGCCATGATGGCCCAAATGCAGAAGTATAGATATTGCAAAATTTATAAAATATAATAATCCCTAGTTAGGCAAAATCTACCCAAAATTCTAAGTGTCAAGCTCGTAGAGTACTGGCAGCATCCCATTAGAGAGCTTAAGGGCAAAAAGAGGAGCACCTACAAGGAAAATAGTAAAAGAATCTCTTGAAAGACAGAAACCCAAAGGTTTTATAGACAAATCACACAAGCTATTTATAGATTCTGCAAATCCAGCATGGTATGATCATGGTTAGAGCCGCATTGGCAAATCAGAAACGACAACGTAGTATTTTAAATATTTAGCACTAACCCATTTCTTAAGTTGAGAGAAATCTCCCACCTGCTCCTTCAGCAACTGCTCTCCGGAGATGTTCAACACAAATTGAAACATTTCCTAAACAATTGCTCTGAGAATTAGCACGTCTACACCAACAATTCCAGTGCAAGTCCTTGAAAATTATACTTTGGGTACACAATGGAAGCTTTTTTCATAATACTCATTTTCTAACAATGTAGTACAAAACTCATACATTGACATCATTCACTTGGTGATACACAGAAACCTGGGGAGAGATGGTTTGCAGTAGGACATTGAATGGGAGGGGAAATAAATAGGAGCAAATTGAGTCGAACATCAGAAACTACATCCATTTTAAAAATAATGGCATCTAACACGAAAATATTGCATAGAGCCGTTCATCGGTTATAGCTCTATGCATCATTAAAAACACTAATTATCAAAAACAAATTTCACACATCATTTGCACATTGGTCAGACACTTTGAAGTCGTCTATCAGTAGCTGAATTATCTACTATACTAGATGAATTGTATACTATCAGTTTTTAAAATATTTGGCATTGGTGGTTCAATTCTGCTCTGCTATTAACTCAGCAGTATATTGTATTTAGCTTTTCATTAGCCATCTAAAGTTGAATTGTTTACTGTTTATAGCTAATATATGTACTACCGATAAATTAATTGCATTCAATTGGTAGCTGAACTGTGCACTGTTGGTAGCTGAATTGTATACCGAATCGGTCTACTGTCCATTTAGCAAAGAAGCCAAATCAATTGCTGGTCACAGGTACATTGTGGAATATCACCAGATAAACTGTCCACTATCAGTACTTAAATTGGGGACTATATCAGTCTAATATTGATTGATGGCTTATGGATTATCATATCATGCACAGATTTGTCTCATTAGTTCTGATTACTTTTATATTACTAGATTCCGAGAAAGACCAACAGACGCAAAATTATTGTTGTAAGTTTTATTTCAAATATCCCGTTGGCTGGTCAAGAAAGAGTGTGATTCCTCATTTGTGGTATTTCTACATAACATAACAAATTAATATGGATTTGTGAAATTGTTGAGAACATTGATTTCATAATTGCTTTCTATGATCATTTGTGTGTTACCCAGCAAAATAATGCCCATACCATGAAATGACAAATACTCCATTTATTAGCTTGTATTTATTTGGTGTCCATAACATTTTGATAAGAAATGTATTGCAAAAGAACAGTAAAATAGTACATGGAAACCATGACGGATGGGCAGGTGACACAAATTCGTTTCAGAATTTGAGGTAATGGTAAATGACAATTGGTTTGTGAAGAAGAAGAGTAATGATAGACAAACTAAAACTAAAATGAGCCAAAAAATTAAGAAGGTTTGAATATGTGTAATTGAAAGGGACTTAGCCTGTTTTAACCTTAGGGAGGTCTTTTGTTTTATTGATAAAATAATTATTGTCATTGTACTTTATTGTCGTTGGAAATTTTGCATGGTTTTAATTCATCAACAAAACATTTTTATATACCGATAGAAGGCATGCGTCACCCTTTGCCTTACAGTGTCTGGAGATTAATATTTAGGGCTGCTTCAAAGTCCTGAATTCAGGAGAGGGACCTGATGATAATACTAAGCAAGTTCCAGTCGTAGGGCCCTTGAAGGCAGAAGAACCAGCATTTTAATGAAGCAAAGAGTTTATTTGAGATGTGAGTAGGCTCTATGTGCAGATGGGAGACAGAGAATGGTATTTTAATGGGCTTGTTTGATAGAAAGAGAGTCTGCGGATACGCCATGTACAGCTTTGAAAACAGGTATCAAAAATGTGTAAAGTTCCCTGGTTTATAAAGACAGACAGCCAGATGCTGACAGGATAAAGTGTGGGATTATGGCTTATGAGCTGTAAAGTATTCTTGTAGAGAAGTTTAACATCTTGTCAAGGGGGACAAATGTGTACTGAGGCAGCCTAACAAGCAAAATGTTACAGTAATCAAGTTTATTGAGTATCGCGAATGTAACCGGGTTTTATTAGTATGGAATGAGATGAGAGTGTAATTGAAAAGCAATAAAAATCACTAGGTTATTGAATTTTGAAATCATGGACAGAAAGGTTTAACTCTTATGAGACATGGGGCCCTGCAGTGTGAGGGAAAATGGACCAGAAAAGATTGTAATAAATACATAATCACTAGAAAAGCAGCATATGATGTCAGTGTGTGGTTCCTTCTCACTTGGCCTCTGACTTTCTAATCCTCATGTCCAGTTCAAGCTGCCTGACCCCGCCTACCTGACCCCTCCCAGCCCTCCTAATGAGCACTGATTGATTAGGTAGAACTGCGAGAAGTGTGTGTGCCCTGGTAAGTACTTTCCCAGGGGATACTGAACTGAATAGTTTATGAGGTAATTAGTATTTTAATGCCTTTTCAAATGAGCCATTTCAGCAGAGAAGTCCTCTGGGAGGACATGATTGTTTCCAAGGCTTTTCCTCACGAGCAGCAGAAAGCCAAGCAAACCTTGATGGAGATGTTAGGGCAGTTTTAGAACAGTGATGGTCAAATTTGCCCAATTGTGTTTTCTTCCGTGTCGAGGAGAAATCCACCAACTCTTCCTTGCATTAGACTTCATAGCTCATGCAAAGAAGGCCACCATCTTTTGATCACAGATACTGAGGCTTCTAGAATAACTATTACGACACCCTCCTGGTGTTTGATGTTTTAAATCAGCTCCGGACCAAAGTGGGAAAAACATAGATTTAGCCTCATTTTCCCTATTTTAACACTGGTATGAGTTTCAAAAAAAGGGTAAATTCTTCTGTGCCGATTCAAGTCCAGCTGAAGTAAAGTCCAGTTATTATTTAGATTTTAAAACTCAGATTAGCCTGTTTTAAGTACTATTTATTTGGCAGGGCCCTGGTACTGAAACACAAGGCGATAAAGCAATTTGCGAGGATCTCACAATGTAGAAATGTGGAGGAGCAGCAATTGGAAACCAAGGCTCCGTGTTCCACAGCCAACACTGTCCGCATTAGACAGGGGTCTCTTTCAGACCTGTGCACAAAGGGTGAAACATTTTCTGAAGGAGCCTTCAGTGCCCTGCACCGCTCCCCCCGCCAGCTTGTGAGTCCCACTGAACTGGGTGGACAGTCAAGTAACAATTATAATAGAAATATTACTACTGCTACTAAGTTGACCATGATCACCACTATCAAAAACTACCACTGTCAATTATAACAACAACAAAAACAATAATAAAACAACATCAATGATAAAAGTATTTGTAGGTAAATGTGGATACATTGGAAATAAGTCCTTATGGAGTAAAATAGGATTTTGGAATTTGAAGTGTCATCTTAAGTCTGTTCCAGCATTGTTTTATGTGATAGTGTGTTGCAGTATCTGTGAGTGTCCATGTTTGCTGTTTGACTTACTCCAAGGCTGGGCTGGAGTTCATTTTACATCTGTTTTGTCATATTTAGGGCTGGAGTGAGTTTAGAAGTGTAGTTTGCAAATAGCAATGTTCTTACTTTTTTGTGGGTGGGTTTTTAGCAGCCAGGCCTTCACTAAACCCTACTTTACCTTTCCCTAAACCCTTCGCATTTTGTAGTTGATATTCCCCATTTTCGGACAACTCCTCTGCTCACTCCCATATTTACCCATATTTACTTCTAAGGGGCCGATTCTGATCTCGCTAGGAAAGCCCTCCGTACGACCCGGATCCGGAGGGCTTTCCTAGCTGTGAGAGTCCGATCAAACGAGTACGATGCATCCGTATGCTGACGGACTCGGTTCGCTCGGAGTCCCATTGAACTCTATGGGAGCCTGCATACCGATCGCGTACACAGGCTCCCATAACAACAAGCATTGGCATAGCCAATAGGTCTCGCCTTTGGGACTTTTTAAGTGTTTAGCTAGAGCTATTGTTAAATTTAACAAGTGAAATGTTATCTCAAAAAGCACACAGTTTGAGTAAAAGACTGTTTAAAATAAGAATAATCTCTCTCACACCCACAAACTCCTTAATGCAACAGCAGGTGTGGGGAGGCACACACGGAGCAAACACATACCACAAGTACTTAGATTTCCCTTGGCAACTGCCATAGATATTCACCCGGCCCCATAAATACACCATTAGAAGGCAAGAATGCAGACAAGGTAAACCAGGCAATGGGGGGGGGGGGGGCTGAGAAGGACCTGCACTCGTATAATGTGAGCATCATTGCTTATAATATTAATGCATAAGAACTCATAATACTGTTGTGATAGCAGTATCTTTCATCTATTTCGCCAGCAAATGCTTACTGGCGTTTTCCATTACGGTTTTTAGTGTCACGCGTTTATTATTACATATTTAACAAGAAACCGCAAGCTTCCATATCAAAACCTTTATAATAGAAAACTAAGAGGAACTGAAAATGTGCAACGCCTCAACAACATGAAATACAAGTAGGCGCTATACCATTCTCTAAGTTACTGTTGAAAGAAATAAAAAATACAAATTGAAGGGGCAAAATGTGCTGAAGTCAGAATCCAGATCACAAAGACTTGTTTAAAAATCCCAGCTGTGCTCATGACTCTTCATGACAAGCACTAATTGTAACACAATCAACATTCAATGCAAAATAACTAAAACTGAACCGCAACATGATAAAACGTCACATGCAAAACATCTGCGTAATGAGAGTTCGGCACTCTACGGGATCACATATCAAAAGTAAAATAACTAGGAAATAAAGGTTATGCGCCGCAACACAATAAAATACTGAATGCAAAAATAATGGAGACACAACTGGACTGGACAGAGAGCGGGGTAAATGAGGTTGGCGAGCGGAAGGGAGGGGGGGGCTCCCGGAATGTGTGCGTGCCTGTCGCTGACACTTCGCTTAGTAATGTGAACCTTGTACAGACATCTGCAGGGCAGACAGGTCCAGCGCAGGCGGTGTTTATTTAATAAAGAGCCAGTGAAGTAACTGCAATTGTACCAAATGCACAAAAAACAAGCATTGGCCGCGTGGCCGTGAAACTGACACGGCCGTGAAAGTAATCGCGAGCGATAAAAGCCGCTGCGAGTTATCAGGGTGGGAAGCCAGATGGCGAGGGAAGCCATATGGCGCCTGATCGGGCGTGCACGCTCGCGTGAACGCAAGCTGGTCGCCAGCAAAAGCCACTGCTGTTTGCACTTCCAAAACCCGCTTACTAAAACTCTCGCCGAGAGCAGCGCTAAGCGCTGGCTCAGGCGAGACCTAAAAAGGGGTCGTTAGGGAAAAGCGTACACCCTGTGGCGGGCACCCCATGGTGACCGCCACACTGTGCATGCTTGGATCAGGGGGAGCCATGGGCACCCCTGTGACCGATTCAGAGGGCCCCGGGTGAAGGGGGGCCTGCTACGGCCCCCCGAAGTCCGATTCCAACAGCTGTTTCATCTCGCTGAGATCGAGTCGATACAGCTGTCCGAATCGTGCATCATACTCGCTTGTTCGGAAGCCGGGTCCATTGCACGGCACGATTCAGCTCCGAACGAGTCGGACTGACAGGTTCGGGTCCGGAAGCGATTCGGTCGATGCTGATGAGATCCTCGCATCATACTTGGTCATTAGGAACGGGCTACGATTCGGTCAGAAACATAGGCTCCGAATGGGTTTAGGCAATTCCCAATTCCGAACCGGAGCCCTTCCGACGAGATCGGAATTGACCCCTAAGTAGTAAACCTGCATGCATGGATATCTTACCGTAGAAAAGATAGGAGAGGTGGAGGCTGAGATTTCCACTTGTAGGTTTGTAAATTGCATTTTGTAGTAAGTAAGCAGTACTGTAGTGGTACTACTTTACATACTACAAAATCATTGTGAATCAGGCCCTTTGTGTTTGAGTGGCACCTGATGAAAAAATAGTTCTATGTAAGGTGCTAGCTGCTCCTTAGATTAAGATATATGTTATATCAAATATCCGAAAGGTGAGTATGCTTCTGCTTTTAGCAATATTCAAACAAGTTTTATGTAAACAGTTTTTAAAGAAATGTTTAACGTTCAATTCTATGTTTGAACTGTTAATGGAACTTCTTTGAGTGAAAACACACAATGGGTTGAAATATGCCCTCTTGTTGATTATAAGATTTTTGGTCTCCTAGGTATTTGTGTCATAAGTGATTTTATAGTAAACTGCAAATTTTAATACGAGACAAATTTTTACTTCCTCTGAAAATACATTTTAAGCTGTGCCAATACAACATATATATAGAGGCATAGTTGGACAGTTTTGCACAAATTCGGATTTCCTAAATTCAAAAAGGTTGAGATGTGTTTAACTCTCCTGTGATCTGGTGAAATATTGTCTAAAGTGTTTGGGCCTTTCCATCGTAGATAGCATACAAATGAGATTAACAGAAACAGAAAAGGCGAGTACATGCATAAACAGTCTGGTTCTTCGTTTCAATGGCAGCCCAGAATTTGGGGTGGACGAAATTTTCTCTCCGCTGGCGGAGCTCCCGGAGTTTTGCCCACTCTGCATTCCACTTTGGACGCAGAGTTCCGGCAGAACTCTGCCAACCGCCATGTGCAAGAGTTTTTCTCGCACACGACTTGCCAATGTTAAGTTGACGAGCGAGAATTTACGTCCTCTCCCCTGACTTTTCATTCTTCCTTTCTATATGTACTTCCTTGTGTCACCTCCCCTCCTCCATGCCCTCTCTCTCACACATTCTTTCTCCTCACCTGTAAATATTGCATTTTCTTTTCCTTTGGCGCTGGCCATATTCCAGCAGTGGTGGTTGCCCAAATTCACATAAAATTACAATTGGCTCATATGTGACTATTACTCTGTGCACTCAGGGCCGGACTGGGAACCCAAAGCAGCCCTGGCAATTTTGTAAGACCAGCCCAGGGGGATGGGGTGGGGGTGTAAGTGTGAAGCACTGCTGCTTGTGTTACTGGGGGCCGATAACGCAGAATCAATGCAAAACCGGCTTTCAGTAACAAAAACGACCCCCACCCTTGCAAAACCGGCCCCCACCCTTCCTGCCGCCTGGGAAAATGCCCGATGCCCGCTACTGCCAGTCCGGCCCTGTGTGCACTCTGCAGAGAGGCCAAAGTTTGGATGAATATGTAATCTGAACACCTTATAGACCCACTGACAGCCTTTGCAAGAAACTCGCACAGCCTTAGCTTCATTTCCAGAGGCCTTAATTGTGTCCTGTCATGAACACCCAGCCATAACCTGAACTCGCCCAGACACCTAGAAGTGATTCAATTCACAGTCTACACCATGCAAGAGACTGCAGAAACATATCTGGAAAAAGCAAATACTCTCAGGGAATGCATGTGGAACAAGTGAATGTAAACAGAGACTGCATCTCTGGCACTGGTTACCTTAAAGGTTTAAATAGTCATTGTTGAGAAACCGAGCAGTGTTTGTGCCTGCAAAGGTAAGGACCTGAATACAGGGGCCGGAAGGGAGCCGTTTCAAAGTCAGTTTTTAGTCACTGCTGGGTCTGAGACCTGGCAGGACCAGTCCCACTTAAAGTCATGGTTGACCCCCTTGTGCCACATGTAGCCCCTCAACAGCCTCTTATTTGGTGGTAAGAGCAAATAGTTGAAACTACAGCAATTAAGCTGGTCTCCTAAAGCACTAGTGACTTGCTGATCCTGCAGCTGCAGTCATAACCCCTGGCATGAGGGGTAAAATAGAAGTCACAGGGGTACAAAGGTCAAGGCTGGCCTGCTGCATCAAGCAACTCCGAATCCGCACACATGGCACCCTTTGGCTAAGAAGACATTTTAACGATTATAATCACTAATGTAACGATTAAAGAGTGCTTTCTACCCACGGTTTACGGCTTCAGAGCGCCATCGTAATGTTTATATAGTGCTTAATACCCACGGACTGTAGCTTCAGAGCGCTAATGTAAACTTTATATAGTGCTTACTACTCCCGGATTATAGCTTCAGAGCACTCTAAGTGAAAGGCTGACGGATCCACCAGGATTTAGACCTGTGAATTGCCGGTGGCACTCGGAAGCAGGTACTGAACCTACTGAGATATCACTGTTCATATGAGTAGTGATCTAAGTCACTGTGGTTATATTTCGCTAATCCGTGAGTAAAAGGTAGTACAAGGCCTGGGAGCTCTGCCCATGAAAACGCTATAAATACAAAGGCGGCTCGGAGGACTCTTGTACCGCGGTAACCCCGCTGCGTGTAATAAGCTGTCAGTGAGCCCTGCTGTCGCATTACAGCCAAGACAGGACAGCTACACCTTGTTACGGGTGACCTGACCAGCCCTGCGGCTCAGTAACAGCTTGTAGAAATGTTACGAGCTGCTCTCATTAAACGGGCGACCCGAAGAGTGAGGTGTGTGCCGAGGATCGGGTTTCCTGCAACTTTCAAGCCCTCTTTCTGCGTAGTGTGCAAAGCTGAGCTGGAGCGGAGGGGGCCCGAGCGGTCTACGAGGTGTGAAACCACGAAGTCCCCAGCATTAAAACTCTACGGCATGGAGCTGTACTTCTGCTGCAAGAGAAGCAGGCGCTTCTTTGGTTCAAAAGTCATTGAACAGAATGACTGTTTGAGGCCACTGCCTGCCCTTAAAAAATAATATTGCATGCATTTGCAAAGGGGAAGGGGTCCCCTGGGGACCCCTTCCCATTTGCGAATGCATTACCACCTACTTGAAGTAGGTGGTAATTTGCGAGTGTTTCGCGACCGCAATTGCGGTCGCAAAACATTGGTACATAGTTTTGCGGTCACTATTAGGAAGGGAACACCCCTTCCTAATAGCGAGTCGCAAAACAGTATTTTGGGAGTCGCAATTTATTTGCGACTCGCAAAATACTGTTTGTACATGGGCCCATGCTTTTAGCGTGCGCAAACGGGTCTAAGACCCGTTTCGCACGCCAAATGCATTGTACATCTGGCCCAAAACCCTTATGCATTTTCCATGGATTTCTTTAGACAGGGCTGCAGCAAAAACTGTTGAATGGAATTGCACCAAATTTGACAGGAAGCTAGATCTTGGTACGCAGATTGTGCTTTTTGTGATTTGGTGTAAATCAGTTCAGTAGTTTTTGAGAAATGAAGGTTCAAAATTATTTGGTATCTGAATGGTTGTGACCACAAGCATCTCGTGAGTGTCCCACAAGTTAAAAAATGGAGCCCTGTGCTTGGTCGAGAGGCCCGTTTTTCTCGTGAGCAAGTCCCACAGGAGCAAGCACTCTGATTGGCTGGCAGTTGGAGGCTTAGAAATTAAATGGCCGCAATTACTGTATACTGTGAAGAATTGCTGGTGTTGTGTGAATGAAGTAAAAAGCTATATAAAGAGGCAGGACATAGGCATCCTGTCTCCCTAGTTATTTAGAGGAGTTTTGTTAGACAAATACTGTGATGGAAAAAAATGTAAATTATTTTTTACACTCAACTATGTGCACTTATCACTGTAGGAAGCAGTCCTACTGGAGATGGTATTTGTTTATCAGAGCCTTCTCTTCACAGCCTACAATTTGGGAAGAGATCTGAATGGAGATGGCACTCTCTCCCCACATCCTAAAGTATGCCATTTACCTTGGCAAGAGGTGTCAGCATTGAGGCCAGTTCCTCCCTACACTCTACTATGCATACCTACCATCTTAGTGAGAGGTCTCAGAGAAGAGGCCACTCCTTCCACGCACGCTATTACACCCACCTGTCATGTGAGAGAGAGGTCACAGTGGAGAGGCCAGTCCCTCTCCTCATCCTACTATGGACATCTGTCATAGAAGGGAGAGGTGTCAGCGGAGAGGTCAGTGCCTCCTTATACCCTACTTCGCACAGCAGTCATCCAAGAGAGAGTCTCACATATAAGGCAAGTCCCTCCCCACACCCTACTATGCACACCCATTATCCAATAGAGAGGTCACAGCGGAGTAGCCAGTTCCTCCCCACACTGTACTACAAACACCCATCATCCAAGGGAGAGGTCTTAGTGGAGAAGCACGTTGTTCTCAACACCCTACTTCACACACCCTCCGGCCAAGAGAGAGGTCAGAGTGGGAAGGTCAGTCCCTCCTTATACCCTACTACTCACATATGTCATCTAAAAGAAAGCTCTCAGTAAGGAGGGCAGTCTCTCCCCACACTCCACTAAACACACCTGTCATTCAAGGGAGAGGTGTCAGCGGTGTGTCCCACACTCTACTACGCACACCTATCAAGTAAGAGAGAGCTGTCAGTGGCGAGAGCAGTCCCTCTCTATACTCTACCTCACACACCTGTCATCCAAGGGAGAGAGGATAGTGGAGAGGGCAGTCCCTGCCTATACCCTACTACGCTCACCCGTCATCCAAGATAGAGGTGTCAGCAGAGACACCAGTCCCTCCCCAAACCCTACTACACACACCTGTCATCTAAGAGAAAGCGCTCAGTTGAGAGGGCAGTCTCACGCCACAGTCTACTCCAGACACCAATCATTCAAGGGAGAGGTGACAGTGGAGAGGTCAGTCCCTCTACACACTCTATCTACGCACACATGTAATCCAAGAAAAGGGTGTCAGCAGAGGTGCAAATACCTCCACACACCCTACTGTGCACACCTGCAATCTAACATAGATTTGTCAGTCAAGAGGGCATTTACTCCCCAAACCCTAATACGCACACCCGTCATCCAGTAGAGGGTTCTGAGCGGAAAGGCAGTCTCTCCACAGACCCTACTATGCACACCCATCATCCAAGAAAGAGATATCAGTGGAGAGGCCAGTCCCTCCCCACACCCTACTATGCACACCTTTTATCTCAGAGAGAGGGCCCAGTGAAGAGGCTAGTCCCTCCACACACCCTACTATGCATATCCGTCATCTGAGAGAGAGGTCTTAGCACAGAGGCCAGTTTCCTCACACACCCTACTATGCACACTTGTCATCCAAGGGAGGGGAGTCAGTAGAGAGGCCAGTCCCTCAAAACACCCTAATACGCATACCTGTAATCTAACACAGAGGTGTCAGTGGAGAGGGCCCACCCTCCCTAAACCCTAGTACCCACACCTGCCATCTAATAGAGGGATCTCAGTGAAAAGACCCATCCCTCAACACACCCTACCTTGCACCCCAATCATCCAAGAGAGGGGTCTCAGCAGACAGGCCAGACCCCGTACACCCTAGTATGCCCACCTGTCATTTGAGAGAGAGGTTTCAGCAGAGAGTCTAGTCAGTCCACACACCCTTCTGTGCACATCCGTTATCTGAGAGAGAGGACTAATCATGGAGGCCAGTTTCTCCACGCATTTTAGTATGCCCACATGTCAGCGGAGAGGCCAATCCCTGTACGCACTACTAAACAAGTGATTACCCTATTTTACTAATTTACAATCACCTCTTTGATGTAAAAACACCTACACAGTCCGTCAACAATTTTCTGTTAAATTATTATTCGACTTGGTGAGATGATGTCTTAACATGACACTGACATGGTCTGACAACATGGACAATCTCATCTGAAATGTTGTCTTATCACAATACCCTATGACACTCAGCCATTATTCATTACAAAGTTTTCTCCAAACAATGCACTCTCTACAGTTATGGTAAAATACAAAGTAATTCTCTTTGGAAATAATGTGTTCAGACATGATACATCCTTTAGCCTTTGTACCATATATACATTGAAAATGAAAAATGTATTTTTTTTTTTTTTTTTAAACCTTAGAAATTCACTGAAAACACCAAAGGTTAAGGTAGCTTTATGGTTTGGTGTGATAAAAAGATCTGAAGTGGCCTCAGTGATGTCATTTGAGATGTCATTACTGATGTAATAAATGATGTCATAGAACCTGTCATGAGTGATGTAATGTGTGAGGTCATAAGTAGTGCATGACGGGCGAGCAAGTTATAGTTAGCTCTACTACCTATAGCTGTTGAATTTCCGTGGTTTTTAGTTCAAAAGGTTAATGTTGTGACTGACATAGTCACATAACTATAACTTTACTTTAACCTTTGCTTTTTTTCAGTGAATTTCAGTCGTGTGAGGGCAACCACGATGTTATCGACCTGGTAAGTCTTCAGTAGATGTATTATGCCACATTCGGTACAAAGTTCATAATGCATTTCTCCTCTCTTTTATCCATGCTGACTAGATGGAGCAAATAGTAACCATGAGCAATTCCACTTTAAATTATTCAGTTCCCCTCGTTCTGCCACAGAATGCAACATCAAAGTAGGCTGCAACAGGAAAGCACATGTTTAGTAACTCCACTCTTACATTTTCTAATACATCTACTGAAGACTTACCAGGTCGATAACATCGTGGTTGCCCTCACACGATTGGTGAACATTTCGTGCTGACGAAGCGATGTTTGAATTCTATTGGCAGTATTCCAACCAATGGGAGTGAGTGAAGCCCTACAACAACGAGGGCTTCAAAGTGAATCCACGCAAAGGGCATTGATAAAGACATTTCTGTTGAAATGAGTCTTACTTTTTTAACAGAATAAAATGGATTATTGCGAATCCGCTGAGTGCTTCCAATTGATGGACATGATAGATAGATAGATAGATAGATAGATAGATAGATAGATAGATAGATAGATAGATAGATAGATAGATAGATAGATAGATCATAGTGCCAGTCACCACTGGGTAGTTACAGTTAGGTCTGCGTTTCCATAGGGAAAGTATTTTTTGGTTTGCTTCCAACTTTGTTCACAAAACTTTCTAAAAATAAAAGTCTCATCCACTTCAGATCCTTCTGGAAAGAATTTTGAGGTGATCCATCAATTGGGGGGAGAAAAGGGGGGGGCAAAATGCGATTTCCCCATTATTTTTGCCAGCGGGACATTAAACAGAGAAACCACAAAAATTGCTAAACGGAATTACAACAAATATGACAGAAACCTAGCTCTTGGCCCAGAAAGGCATGCTGGTTGTGATTTGGTGTGAATCGGTTCAGTAGTTTTTAAGAAATTAAGGCTCAAAGCTTTGTATATTTCATGCCGCAGAGGTTCCCTGGAAGATCCACGGCATATCTGTGATGGATCCGCGAGCTCAACCACACATTGTAATTGGCTGGCGGCAACCTCAAGGAAAAGTTATGAATGACATCTTAGGACTCCGGGACTCAATCCCAGGTCCTAAAAAAATAAAACAAGAACAGATATATGGGGGTAGGGTAGGGGTACACTGACACCCCCTGGCCCGTGTGGAGGGGTCCCAGAGGGACTCTCCTCCCTGAGGTCAACCTTTTAAAAAATTGTGTTTTTGGAAGGGTTCCATGAATTTGCAGATCCACCTCAAGATTCAGTGTGACACCTCTGGGGCTTCGCGGTGGGTCCAGAGTGACGCCTCCAGGGTGTCATGCGGAGCGTCAAGCTGGATCTGTAGATCCACAGAACCTCACAAAAATAAAAAAGGGGTTTGGGTGCCCACTGGGGATGAATGTATGGCTGGCCACAGCCAGGTCCTGCCCCCAACCTTATGCCCTGCACGGTGGAAGGGTGTATGCTGGGGGAGGTAGGGTACCTGTGGGGGGTCAGATGCAGGGCCTGCCAGAGGCCTCGCCCTGTGCCTAATCCATTACCACACACAGTGATAGACATCTTACTTTATATATATATATATATATATAATATACAGCATATATATGGGAGTCTTGGCTTGCACACCTGCTGAGACACTAGTTCTGGAAGACGTCAAAAAAGCATCTGATCATTGCTGTTTTTAGGCATTTTTCATGGGTACATTTATTTGAGCGGTCAGAGGCAGATCACCCAGCATTGATGCTAAGCAGAGAATTTCTGCTCCTCTTCAAGAGATGTGGTGTGTGTACTACCTACCTTTGCAACTTCGCATTTTTTACAAAAGTTTCCCAGGTTTTGATTCACATAAAATACATTATACCATTGGAATGTTGTGCGATCCATTATGTGGCTCAAGGCTAATAATGACTGGTACAGGCCTTCTGCTCCAGCTTTCCAATGTTGGTGTTTCAGTTTGTTCCTTTTTAATTTAGAACATTTTACTCTCAGTGAGTGGAATGTTCTAATAGCCTATTAGCCCTCCTTCCTCAGGCTATACTGGTTATTAAAGTCCCCCTCTCTCTCTTTATAGTGCCCCACCTGCAGCTCTGGTTTATAATTCGGGTTCAGGGACTTTAAGAACTGGTGTATGCCTCGGCACCAGGCTACATGGCTATATTATTGAATTCCTTTAGGAGTAGTGGCTAAGTTGCGAACCTTGGAACCACGCCACAAAGCCTCTGCACCAGGGCTTGCAACAGCATAGACGGCATTTCTTATAAACACACATTTAAAGTGGGAGTGTTAAGGGCCCCATGCATACTCATACTGCTCTGTGCAAACATGGGTAGAGTCATGTGTAGGCCAACTTAGGCATTAAGATGATTGGTTGCCTGCAGTGCAAACATTCAGAATCTTTAAAAGTCAAGGTACATCCTTGTTCACAGTGCCTGGGCCGGAATAAAAGGATGTCTTTTGCGTGCTAAATTGCATAGGTGTTGTACTTTGTGCCATTTTTTTAAATGTGCTATATGCTATGTATAATTTCCTGGTTGTATTTTGCACTGCACATTCTGCACACTTAATAGAATAGAAATTAAATGCAAAGCACCACTCTTTCTATGCATGGTAGAAGAAGAAATCATGCTTTGGCAAAAAAGACTTTTGAGTCTTTTAGGGACTGTGGAGAATTATGCCCACAGGTGGAATTTTGAAAGGCTCACCAATTGAAAATTGGCAAGTAACCAGGTCTGGGGCCTCTATGGACTTCTATATCCACTCCAGACATTTGTGTTTGATCTCACAGTTCCCCTTAGCCGTTCATCTTTCTGAGGTCGATAAAAAGCAGAGCATTGAGTTGGGTAACAATAAACATCCAGGACCTGATTCACAGAGGGCCTCTGCTGTCTTGGCGGAAGCCCTTCAGTCGTGGGGCACCTCTGCACTCGGGGCGGAGTCTTAGCAAGGAGAATTCTCATTGTGGAGTATCCGCCCTGAGTGCGGAGACTCCCCTACGACTGCGGGGCATGAGTGCGTAGGCCCTTTGTGACTCTAAACCCCACTATCTGCCAATAGTTCCAAGACAGCTCTTCCAGCGTGAATGAGCACTCTACAGAATGCACCTCTTTCCTCACATGGGCAATGGGATTTTTTGCAAATTTCCAAAAATGACTTGCTTTACAAAAATCTTGTGTGCACATCGACTAATAAAGTTCCTCGTTTCAACATAAATTAAGCCTAAATGTTTTAGACTGCATCATTTCAGCTGAAAGGTATTCTCTATATTGATTATTTTTTTCATGAAAGAGTATTTTGGGATATTACTTCAGTTCCTTATATATCAACCACAAAAAAAAGTGATGGGAGGAATGCCTGCAACAAGTCTAACCACTGGCAATCTCTCAGGGAAGCATTCCAACCCATTGTTCTTTTGCCCACCATGCCACCTCAGATTAGACCCAGCCACATGCAAATCAGTCTTTGTCCTGCTCCAATAGGAACAGCTCAGCCCGAACTGCCAGGCCAGGTTGTGTCTGAACCCCAAGCATCCCAAGACCGGTTTTGGCTTGATTTGACTGGGTGTAGTCAGGTTTCCGTGGCACAGTGAGCAAGGGACCCACATCTGGGCATACCCTTGGCCACCCAGGGCATCACATCAAACGCACAAAAGGTGATGGGAGGAGGGCATGCAACTGGTTTAACCTCTGGCATACCATGCCATCTCATATAGGCCTTCATTCTGAGTGACATTATAATGTCCAAGGGACCTGAAAAAACATGTGAAGTTTCCAGGTGAAATGCTGGTAAGAAAAGAGGAATTTGATTAGGGAACCGAAACCAGAATTATCAATTCCTCTAGTAATTCATATTTTTTTACAGGAACACTCAGGATCCCATTTCCTCCTCCAGAGTTGCCAGGACCAGTTTCTGATATTGGTAACTCCAGGGTGGATGAGTAACCAGCCCCATTACTGAGGCTCTAGTGACATCCCTCCACTCAAACATTCTGACATCTTGTACTGTGGTTATTTCAGAATGTCAGTATTTGTCCTAGTCCATCTGTTTTCCAGGATTTACATGTTTAGATTTGTGAGCATCTCACATGAGCTGCCCGTCTTTTGTAATTCTGGAGGTGTCCATTACAAAACAGCCGAGAATAGGGGTTGATCACAATTGTGATTTTTACGCAGTCTTCGAGAAGTTCTTTGGAACACTTTACAAGACTGTAACATTTTACACTCCGCGCATTTACATGAAAATCTTGACTATTGCAATGATTTGTGGTATAGTTTATGGTATACTTGCAAAGACAAATTCCGTCTTAACTTGTCATTGTGCTTAGAAAAACTTTGGTAAATATAAACGTGCAAAGAAAAAGTGTGCATAATTTTTTAATTTTGGCAGGGTTTGATTAGATTGAACATTACCTCGTTAATTTATAATGTGGTAAAAATGATCTGCTGTAGAAGTTTGGAGGTAAAATCAATAACCAGCAAAAATGTCACCACAAAACCTTTGCAAAGGTGAAGTGCACAGTAGCAACTCATCTCTGTTTTCATGATTGTTTTTCTGAAATAACTTGCTAACGATTTAGACTTGCAAACCAAAATCAGACAATTCCGCATCTTCTTTAATTTTTTAGATTACCTTTCCTAGGCTTCAGCTGCATTATGCAAGAAACATTGGCAAACAAGTAATCATGATTTAATGGATTAAAGTATGCAAACAATATTTGTGCACATACCAGTGTTGGTGTATTAAAGCCAAAGTTTGTTCATCGGGGTATATGGATTACTCCAGTCTGCAAAATATGGTTCTTGTTTAAGACGATGATAAAAGACTACTGCAGTAAAAAAAAAAATGCGGCCATTATTACATAGATTGCATGCAATGCAGTGTAGCATCCAAATGTGCTGTGCTACCTTGCTAGAAGGTGAAAACACAGCAGAAAGCTACATCAACTCAGATTGGCCTGCTACTCATGTTAATCTCTGCATCGGTGAACAGATAGGCAGATTTGCGCCACACACTGCCTTGCACCATGGTGCGGAGGCGATTGTGCGCTCCACTATAGGATTTGTACTGGAAGCATACTCTTCCAGTACACATTTCTATTCAAAGGCAACCACAGAAGGGGCAGATGCTCTGTATATGTGCTTTGCTCTGTGCACACACTCAGTGTACCGTATTTGGGCAAAATCAATGCATTCTTCCTTGTTTGCACTTGCTTATTCTAGGCTTTAGATGTTGACACAAAGACCGTTCAGGCTACTTCAATAAAATGGGGGGTTGAGTCAATGGTATTTGTGGTGATCCGCCCCCAGAAATGCCACCTTGATGCAAAGTGGACTTGGTGCTATGAAAAGGCCACCTTTTCAGTGCAAAACCCCCTTTGTGCTGGAAAGTAAATCTCTGTTGATACTTTGTGCCTCTTTGCATCTGTTTTTGTCCCACTATTGCTGCTGCAAAGCATTAGCAAAAATTGACCCCGAATGTCTGATGACTGTATACTTCTGATATGTAAAACAAGTCTCTCGTGCACTGGGATGCAAGCACTCCACAGGAAGTGGAATGATGCCCCAAACTTCCAGTAACAAGAGGTGAGACAATACTCAAGAGCCAAAGCGCATCCCATGTCCATTTTAAAGACTTTGCAGCAATAGGTCATTTAGACTGTTGCAATGTTAAGCCAGACCTAAAAAGACAAGGCACCATGCAAAATATGGCGAGCAGGCTCCTGAAGTAACTTTCTAACCATAAAGGTCCGACCCTGCCCATCCTTAACACCTCAGCGTTAAACAACGTGGGTTCCTGGCCCATATTTAATGCCAGTGGGGCTTTGATCTGGGCCAGTTCTGGTTCTTGGAGCCTGAAAAGGGGGTGTAACATAGATGCCTACTGGTTCTGTGTTGCAGGCATTACCCATGTATGACTGTGCCAGTCTTAAGTGACCATTATCTGACTCAGACACAAAGGGTGTTCGCCCTCGGTTTTTCACTTTGAGCTTAAATGAGTTGCGTGCAAATAGCTCACCTTCTTAGCTTTTGCATTGCCAGTTTCCTACAGGTTCTACAATAGCAGTAAAATCAGGCGCCAAATCAGTTGCTCAAACTTGTTTTTGAGGTTTTTCACAATTATACCAAGGTATTCTTTCCCACCTATTACCAACCAACTTGAATTGAGGCTGTAAGTAAAACTTTAGCGCGCCTTTTAAAATTGTGCAAAGGGCACCATGATTTTGTAGCACACTTCTGCTGCCAGTGCAGGGTACCGGAGCACATTATCCAGTCGCGAGGGGTGGGGAGGCGGAGGGTTTCTCTAATTATGCAATACCGAGGCTGCCGCATTTTGAGCATAATAACGGATTATCAGCATAGGTTGAAGCGTGCACTACAGCTGCCGGATTCTTTCCAAGATAAATAGCCTTTGCATTCCTCTGAAGTGGGATCCAAGCACTAGCCTGCTGCTATAGTCCAAAATCATGACATCATTCTTGGCTACCATTACGGTAATTGTTCCTATTCAGGCACTTTATATATACATTCCTGGGATGTAGATTAACAACGCAATGTATTCTGGGAGTGGTAGTCCTGATGCACTTCTTGTGTTGCCATTGAACTAGCACACGTGTAATGAGTTGCAAAAGAAAACACAAGATTGAAGCGTTGCCTACTTGTTGGGGCATGTCCCTTTTTAAAATATTTTTGAGGAATTCAAACATTTCGATATTTTACACTTTTGTCTCTTACACTTACGTAAAGCGGGATTTCAGACCCCATGTATTTCTTAGCCGTACATATAGGTGAAAATCTGCACTGCAAAGGCTTGGTTGCTGCAAAGGCAACCACTGCACCAGCTGCTGGTACCAAAGCAACTCAGGATTATACAAACTCTCTTGAACAGCTGCAAGTAGGCTGCACAGATGAGAGTCCTCGGCATCTTCAGTGAGCGTACTATGACCTGTCGTTGTGGGAAGGTAGGAGTCGGGTCTCCCTTCCCCTTCTGGGTAATTCAGGGTAATTAGCATTCCTTGACTGTACCTACCCTCGCAGGGGTCTCACACCCCCTCAGTTGCCAGGGCCCCACTGTCTAGTGAAGGGTAAGACTGTGCATCCTAGTGTTGTCAAAGGGCCTTATTGTGGATCGCCGTAGTCGTGGTGGCGGTCCGACCCCCTCCACACTTCGGGACCGCCTGCAGTATTATAAGTGTGGCAGTCGGACCACCACTGCACCACTGCTACTGCCGCAGATCAAGGATCCTGCTGTGGTCTGGCAGCGGTTCGAGGCCATAATCTGCTGGCGGTGCTGTAGCTGCACCGCTGAGCATATTTTGAGTTGCCTCACTGCCACCTTTTTCAGGGCGGCATGCCACCCGCTCCAGAGCAGCTAAAACTCATAATAAGGCCCTAAGACATTTCCTGTGAACTCTGACAGACTTTGAGAGGGGTCAAGTCCATTTTCAGAAGCAGCATCACCCAAATGATCCTAGAAACCATTTTGCAAATTTTCATCTCAGTGGTATCAGGGTGCAAAATGATTACCACATTTTTGATGGCCTGAATGTTCTGTCTCCCTGCAGTGGCAATAAGGCCAAGTGCCTGTCCATAATTGGAACTTGCATTGGACTGAGAAAGAAACCCCTGCTTTTCATGGCGATTATGTTATGTTAAAACAATTTGTAAAGCGCGCGGCTACTCGACGGAGTGTCCCGGCGTTGGCAGAGGGAGAACAGACAGCAAGAGACGGGACTAATGGATAAAAAGATGGGTTTTGAGTTTCTTCTTAAACAGTTCAAGACTGTCTATCAGCCTCAGGTACGGCGGAAGACTATTCCATGTGCGGGGGCCCAAATAAGCAAAAGATCTCCCACCCATCCGGAGACGGTTAATTCGAGGGACCTTTGCCATATGAGTCGAAGAAGAGCGAAGAGTGCGGGCAGGAATGTAAGGACTAATTCTCTCCTTAAGATAGGCAGGACCCGTCCCGTTCAAGGATTTATGCATAAGGACCATGGCTTTAAACGTCACCCTCTGTTTCATGGGGAGCCAATGGAGGGCCTTTAAGTGCGGAGTCATGTGAGATCTTGAAGGGAGAGAAAGCAGAAGTCTAGCTGCTGCATTCTGCACTACCTGGAGTCTGTTGAAAAGGTAGTCCGGAAGGCCCAGGTACAGCGCATTACTGTAGTCCAGTCTAGATGTAATTAGAGCCTGTACCACCTTTCTATCTGCTGCCTCGGAGAGGAGCGGAAGCAATTTTTTCAGCGTGCAAAGCACGCTGAAGCAAGTCCCCGTCAAGGCTTGGATCTGCGGGAGAAAAGATAAAGAGCTGTCAATTTTGATTCCTAAGTTCTTGACACAGTATTTCGGAGATCCCGGATGTGGACAATTCCGAGGCCAGCAGTTTACCACAAAGTTGTGAGGGACAGCTCCAAAGGTCACAATCTCCGTTTTCTCCGGGTTGCATCTAAGGTGGTGCAGCTCTAGCCACTGAAAGACACCGGTGAGACAATTGGCGATCGCTTTCTCATCTAAGTCCCTGTCTTTATCACACGAAAACAAAAACTGAGTGTCGTCTGCATATGAGATGACCTTAGCACCCAAAGACTCTGCCAACGTTGCAAGAAAGGGGTCAGGTACACGTTGAACAGTGAGGGGCTAAGAGCCGATCCCTGTGGCACTCCCACCACCAGAGGCCTGGCCTGAGCTGTAAAAGGAGGCAGCCAGACTTCCTTGGACCGTTCGTCCAAAAAAGATGCCAGCCAGTTGTAAGCCTGATGTCTGATTCCTATTTCATGTAGTCGTTCCAGCAGCTTGTGGTGAGGTACTGTGTCAAATGCTGCTGTAAGGTCGAGCAATTTCAGCATTGCTTTTCCTCCCCTGTCAAGGACGTTGCAGATGTGCTCCGTCACTTCCAAAAGTGCTGTCTCAGTACTAAATTGAGGGCGGAAGCCAGATTGCGTGGCATGAAGAATACCATTGGCCTCCAGGTATATGGACAGTTGACGGTTCACTTCCTTCTCCAAACTTTTGGAGAAGGCCGGGAGCAGCGAAATAGGCCTATAGGTTGTCACTAGCTTAGGGTCTGCTGTAGGTTTTTTTGGCAGTGGCAGGACTTTCGCTTTTTTCCACATATAAGGAACCACCCCCAACGCCAAAGAGGAGTTAAAAATATGGTTTACAACAGGGTTAATCGTTGATGCCACCATATTTAAAACTGAACTAGGGCAGGGGTCAAGAGGGGAGCCCGATATAAGACTTTTTAATGATGCTAAGGACTGAGTCAAGGGGATGGAGGTAAAGGCATCTAAGGTGGCATAAGTGCATGGAGAGGGAACTGATCTCAGCCCCAGATTCTGTGCCGCAGGAGCAGGAGTCCCAAAACTTTTTTGAAGTGACATGATTTTGTCATGAAAGAATAGATCGAGCTCTTTGCACCACTCCATGGAGGGGGGGCAGGCTCGAGGTGACCACCGGACGCATAAAGGAGTCGACTATTTTTTTTTTTTTTTTAAACAGATTTTATTCGTCAAATAGCACATTTGTGGCAGAGCTCTGTAACCCAGAGACTTCTGTATAATAAACGTAAGGCATGATGACTTTGACATTTTCATAATAAGATCAAGGAAAAATGAAGAGCAATGCAGATGAAAGAAACAATATAAAAACCCCCATCCCAATAACCCCCCTTCGCACTAACAACTTCCTGAGAGCAGCACAGCAATAAAACATGCATCACAATAAGCGATTTCAGCACACGAAAACACAATAATCCACCGTTTGCACCAACAAAGTGAAACCTAAACTGGATTGAGGGGCCCCGTTGTAAGGAGTCGACTATTTTGAAGATAGCCTTTGCTTTATTATCTGCTTCCATAACTCTAGTGTGAAAGAAACTTTTTTTTAGCAAAGTGCAATTTCATTTGATCTAGCTTTAAAGCATCTTTTTAAGCAGCTTTATCGACATTGGAGTATCCTCGTCTCCATATTCTTTCCAGCTTCTTACACTGGCCCTTACAGAGAGTCAGCTCAGTATTATACCAAGGAGCCATTGAGCAAGCTCTTGATTGAGAGGACTTCTGTATGGGTGCTTGTGCGTTCACCGTTTCGCCAATCCAATTATTCAGCCGGACGGTGTCGCAATCTACGTTCCCTGTCATAGCTGGGGCGGAAAGGAATAAGGCTTGATTAATAGCCTCAGTTTGTAGTTTATGATAAGCCCGATAAGTGGCGGGGCCACTACCACTATTTATGGCAGCTTGCTACACATCTGAGACCACGTAAAGGTGATCAGGTAGTGATCTGTCCAGGGGAGAGGAGTAGATACAGTGGTAACAGAATTCAGATTGGAGAAAACCTGATCAAGAGTATGACCAGCCAGATGGGTGGGTCCAAAAACCTCCGGTTTCAGTCCCAGCGGGCTCATAATCTCCTGTAAGGCAATGGTTTCTGGCCCTGCAGCATTATCTAAATGAATGTTGAAATCCCCCAATACCATGAAGTTAGTATATCTCATTGCCCATGATGCCAGTGAATTTTCCAACGAGCGGAGGCACTTGCTGGCCGAGCCAGGGGGTCGGTAAACCAGCACCCCTGCTAGCAACTGATTTGGTGAGAGGGTGAGGCAAAAACTTAAAGCTTCAATCTCAAGGAGGTCTGCTAGCTCAAAGCAGGCACATTCATAGTCTTTTTAAAATATAATAGCAATCCCTCCTCCTCTACCAGAGTCGCGGTCCTTCCTAAGGATTCTACAGTTGGGGGGAATGCCTGATGTTAATGTGGGATTGGATGTCGCCGACAGCCATGTCTCTGTGAAGAAAAGCAAATCTAATTCCTCATCCCTAAGTAGGTCAAATATGAGCGTTTTATATTTCTGAAGTGATCTTGTGTTAAGTAGAGCAGCCTTCAACTTAGTCGGAGTGCTCCCAGTGGCAGAAGATTATACCTATGTAAAGAGATTATACCCCATTACCGAAACATACAGAATAAAGCAGTTGGCATGCATTGAAAGCGGGGCTTCACTGCGATTTATGTAAATCCTAAATACGGTCCCTGCAGAGTAAATGGCATATTGTGATTTGTACGGGGGCCTCAATTTTTGTAAGGATGCCTCAGATTTCCAAGTGTGGACCTTTGGCCAACTGGCCTATTTCATTTATGATCTATAGTTCAGGATTAAATGAAAACTAACAACCTAGAGCGCACCAATCACATCTATTGATGCTGCCCTGTGACTTGGTGCAGATGGAAATGCACGCCGAGGCCAAACAAACTCATTCCAACAAACAGTTTGTTGGAATCTACTGCATCGGTGAGTCCACATTCATTATACTTCAGCTCAGGGTCAGTGGCCGCTGTGCTTGCTAAGTTAGCTGGTGCACATGGCAGCAGCATGTGCAGTGATTAGAAGTGAGAAATTCATTGTTCAATTTAATGTCATGCACCTCTGACCCAGAGGTTGAAGTGGGCAGGCTCAATAGGTTATGACGTGCCCATGCTATCTTAATTTTACAGATACAGTTCCCATACTTTTAGTTAAAAACAACAGTCCCTGGATGGTTAATGCCGACCATCGGGTGCCTCTGGCTAAAAGCGAGGTCAGGGGGGTCTCTGTGCTGAGAAAAGGAGAGAGCAACAAGTAGCCAATGAAGAAAGAAAAAGCCTTCTTGTCAGGGTGTCTACTTCCTGAAAGAAATGTAAATGTGTGCAATTGATTATTCAGTAAAGGTAAAGGCTGCTTGGGAGCCAGTATAGGCTTTAATTGATGGATTCACTTGACTGTTCATGGTCATAAAGAGTCATTCTTAATGTAAGAATGATACCAGCCGAGTTCTGGAGCGCGCCCTTCTAATGGACGCTTATAAATAATGTTTGAATTAGGCACCGTCTGATTGTGTATTACTGTAGGCTCATAGCCCATTGTCTAGGGCTATAGCAGTTGTTAGGGGGCTTTGACCAGAGTTATAGGCCCGTGCCACATATAAGGGCCTATAATGAGGGAAAGGATCGTTAACAACCAGTATAGCATGAGGCACATGGGCTATAAGGGTATTAGAACATTCCACTCACTCAGGGTAGATTGCACTAAATTAAATAGGGAGACATAAAAAATAAACATTGGAATGTTTGAGCAGAAGGCCTACACCAGCCATTATTAGCCATAAGTCAATCCATTGTCTTCAGTGGGGCACTCAACATTTGCATTTTCTCATAAAATATATATTTTGAAACCACTAGTTTTATCTTGCTCACTAAATGTTTTTATATATTTTGTGGCAGCCTATCATTGTGTGTAGTGCAATTTTACAATAATGTTGTACATATTCACAGTTTTTTCTCTAACAAGCTGGGACCTCGTAGCACTATAACTTCACAAGTCACTATTCCACAATCCAGCAACTCTCTGGTTACATACACAGACATCTGGAGTGATCACATTAACCAATTGAGGCGTTATAACAGAAAAGAGTGCATTTCCCACGGATTATTTTAACTTGCATGTCTTTTCCATTTAAGGTGTGCGCATTATTTTATAAGTAGTTACCTGAAAGTGGCATACCAAAAAAGTGTTATAGAATATTGTGCTCTCTTTAGGTGTGTCTTTGACACCGCCCCTTCCCTCACACTCACTCTCCCCACCCCTTTACACTCAGGATCATAGTTCCCATATTTTTTTATGCACTTCAGCCACTTCTTTCACCTGATTCAAACAGACTGATCTTTCATTACATAAGCATGGACATTTATGTACCTAACGACAACCAATCTAGAGCACACAACAGGGCTTTCTTAGGTTCGATTAAGGGTAGCCAAAGCATGACTTCCAAATCTAATCTCAACACCTAACTCTAACCCTAGCCTCACACTTAACTCCAAACCATAACCCTAACCTCAACAACTAACCCCATCAACTAACCTGTACCCCATACTTGCGACAATAACAACAAACTTTACAGTTTTAATCCTGACCAAAACAATAACCCTAGTGTCAACTTTTAAAGCTAGCCTCTAACTATGCTTGTTAGAGGACAGCGTAACTGATGACAATGTAAAATGTTATGATGTAAAATAGATCGTGTAAATGTTGCTGAAGTAAACAAAGGTGAAAATGTAAATGTGACTATTTAAAGGTCCAATAATGTAATTTTGATGATTTTAAGGGTGCCCCTTTAATGACAGGTTTAATATGCATTGGGTTGCAGCCCAGAGTGTCCGGCATTCGATTCCCACTGAAACTGGCTATGGTACTAGACACAAGACAGTGGTCCTTATGATAGAACATTCCTGCCCATATAGTTGATATGGTAAATTTCCCCACCAGGTGACAAAGTAATACCCCTCTTCCTAAGTAGGTGGGAAATTAGAAAAGACGTTCAACCCGCCTCCCCACCACTTGATGTTTATCTAGCATTTCAATGAACTGCTGAGAAGATATCCATTCTACCTGGTTGAGCGCCTTTTGCGCTCCCTCCTAAAATGTTGAGTTCTACATGACCCCCCCCCAGTACATCTCTGAGAGACCCAACAGCGGGCGCCGGGACGCCCTGTTTGCTCAGCGCCGTGACGCCCCGTTGCTGGGGCAGCTGCGCGCTTTACAAGTTATCTTAACATAACATGCATGGGAAAAGGAAAGAAATACTGGGCATTGATAGGGTATCCCAACTCCTGACTGGACAGAGAGAAGCTCACGTAGGGTTTTGTACAGTGCCCGGGCCCTTCAGGATTTGAGAGGAACGAGCCCAGCGGGACTTAGTAGAGATGCCCGCAGGACTTAAAAGGGCAGTCACAGGTACCCTATTGATGTGTGCCTGCTCCTGAGGAAGCGCATGCTGCAAAATGCACTGAGAATTACTAAATATAAAAGTAGGCCCATATATGTCCTGTGAAATGAGCTTGAAATCAACAAAATGAGTAGAGACTGAAAAGTTGTTACACAAAAATTGAATAAGGGAGTAACAAATGATTTCAAGTGACACCCTGAGATGGAAGGTGAGTAGAAAGCATGTCTTGAGAATGTAAAGAATATAAGAAACAAACGTGTTGTGAGCTACTCTAGTGCATGTAAAACCGGATCTGGAAAAAGCACTCAGATCATAAATATTTAAGGACACGTGCTAAACTGACACTTAGCATTGGTAAATGCAGGGAGTTGCCCACTCTGTTTGAGGGAAATAAATTAGGCGGACATGTTTGGAAACTTTCAGTGCCAATTTTACCTGAATAATAGAACTTGAAAGTTCGAAGGCAAACACAGCATATTCGTTAAAAACCCGCGACAAATGTTTTTGCTTGGTTAGTGCGTATCAGCAACTTGAGTTCAGGACGCAAGGGAATAAAGCCATTATGCTTAAACGCTCTACAGCGTGTCTCCATCTTGTGCTGGCGGCCATGACACCGTCTGAAGTAAGGCTGCGGTGGATATGATGAAGCACCATTTTTATTGACTATAGCACACTCTGCTCCACGTTCCTAGCTTACGGTGGCTCGGATGTCTCAAGAAAGTATGTGAGCGCATTTTATTTGTAAAACTTGGGCCAAATGTTCATATATAAATTACGGGCAGGCTCCGGGCTATAAAAAGTACTCTTGCAGGAATTAACCTAGACCCTAACATGACACACTACGCTGACTTATTTCTTATAGGTTCCAACAGGCTTAAAAGAAGCCAAAAAGAAAGAGTCTTTGTTTATTAGGGTAAGTTATTTCTTTCAATAAACCCAGTCACCATTAATATCTTGGGAGAAGATACTTTTCTTGCAGTAAAGCAACACAGAATTAAATCTAGTGTTATATAAAGGTTAGCTTTATGCATCCTATATTTATCGTGTACTATACCTCTCATATCTACACATACCTGAAGAGGCCATGGCCTCACAGAAACGTTCATGTGCCTTTAAGAGTGCGTTGGCTGGTACCTCCCACACCAGCAGGGCCTGTAGATTCAGCTGTGTTCTTACCTCACTTTTCCTTCTGCAGTGACCTCACTGGGTTACAATGCTACTATTCATGCACGAGGGTTGGACGCCTCCCTACAAAAGTCTCATTTAGTCACATGAACATGAACATTTGGACTGTTGAAAAATGAAAAGCTCAGTACCTCAGTTTTCTGGGACTCCATCGCGACACCCTTTCCTCTCATCGCAGGCCAACCCTTAAAACAGAAAGTGAAAGAATTTTTTCCAGGCTGTGCTGGCAGTCTGTTTTTGTGACCAGCACCCTATGCTAAGATCCATGCTTCTGCTGTGGCAGGTGCAGACCTAACAGGTCTCAGCTGGCTGACAACTTTCTGCGCACTCAATTTTTCCAAATTGGTTTCTCAATTGCCTAACACACCTCAGATGGTCCTGACCTGGCTCTTTGGAATTCTCCATTACCCCCTCATAAGTGCTCCTCGTCCCAGTCTATACTAATTGAGGCTGTCTTGCCTCCGGACAGTCTATATACAAGTGATCAGCCACAGACTCTTTAGTCTTTCTACTATATCTTTTACCATTATAAATGCACCTCCCCCCATGGTGTCCAACCAGTTTATATTGTTGGTTCCATGTTAGTAGGGAGGGAGGGTCAGCTTGGATGAGAGGCAAAACACCTCGGGGTAATGAAGTTTACTGGTAAGTAATAAAACCATTCACATTTTAGGACCTGTACTTTTAGTAGGGTGTAAAGCACACATACCAAAACTGTATGGTTAGACTTTTGTGCCTTCTTGAACACTCCGTAGCTAGTGACATTGCGTCTCACCATGCCATGTCACCATTTTGCATGGATTTATATGACTCTGCCTGCTTTGCCCCTTCCAAAAATAGATTATGTTGTGTGTTTCAATGAGAAAAGAAAATATTCAAGTTTTAGTGGCAACTTCAAAACAGCCACACATTTTATACTAAAAGCATCTGTCATGCGGAGAAAAACCATACCTGCTGTGGTCTCAGGTTGGCAATTGAAATTAACATAATTGTGGCCCAGCCAACGAAAATTTGTAAAATTGTGGCCCAGAATATTCTATCACTGACTGGGTCTCATTTCATCAGGCTTCCTCAAATCTTGAATCAGGATTACTTGGAGTCACATAGACGTATGGGTGCAGAATGCTGTCTATAGCATGTGAAAACAGATATATTACATTTGATTTTATTATTTAGTAAACTTATTGAAGCAATTTGTTTTAAAGTTCCCATAGGATTTCTTTGTGTGGGTTCTGAACATTCTTAAATCGTACAAATTGGCCACACAACACAACCCGTCATAAAAAGGTGATTTTAAAAATATTTTATTTGGTCTCTAAAAGCATATAAAATATATGCTAGGCACAAAAAGCAAATTGCATACATTGTAAATGTTATTTACATTAAATACAAATGCTATCGAATTGGGCATATAAATAATTCATAAACCAAGCTTTAGGACTGCTACCTCGCCTGAGTAGATATCCTGTCATCCACCCACTGCAAGCAGGAATGTAGCATCAAATGTATTAACAATATAACTTCTGCCAAATTTAAGACATGCATACACAATAGTACTAGTATGACAGTCAACCCGAACCAACTTCTGTATATATCTTTCCCAAATATCATGCGTCCTTGTGGATGCAATTAAAGAACAAACGTTTAATTTAAAAGCAAAACTGCCGTATTTTCTGTCCCCAATGGAATTCATTAGCAAACAAGAAAAGTTTACATGCCTTCTACAAAATGGAAATTATAAGACCCTGTTAATAACCTAATTTGTGACCAAATCAGCCTTCTAGTGTCGACTCATGATGTGAGTGATGACCCATTTGAGTAATTAGACCCCAAGAAAGCATTGAGGTTAGGGTTGGGTCTAGTGTTAGTGTTAGGGATGGGGCAAGAAGATGGAAATTGTGTTTGAGCTTTTGGGCTTAGGTTAATGTTAATGTTGGGGCTAGCTGACGGTGGGAGTTAGGTTTAGGTTTTTGTTTGAAAATTGTGTTGGGTTTAGGTTAGTATTAAGGTTAGGTGTAGGGACAGGGTTATCCCTTGAACTAAGATTAGGATTAGGGTTAAGGCCAACGTGTAAAAACCGTGTAATTTAAATGTACTGGCAATGCAACTGTGTTGATGTGGTGGTAAAATAAGTGTAAAGTATGTCCTGAGAATGGCACTGTATGACGTTGTGTAGGAGTAAATGTAAACGTTGACAATGCAATGTTTGTAGATGTGCGAACATATTTTCTCAACAAGAACTTCACCATATTATTTTTATTTACGTAGGTATTTTGGAATTTAAAAACATGACTCACTAGACACATCAGATTATAGAATGTAAATGGCCATCGTTCTTAAGCTTAAAATCAATGCAATTCTTTTGAAGAGTGTACACACCAGAAAAGTATAACCTAAACAGGAAAAATCAACTCACAAATCCAGATGCCATAATCCATAAAATGCATCTTTGCAGTATCCAACATAACAAAGAATTTTAAATGTAAGAAAAGTTGTCTTGGTTTTAAGTCAACCCTAGGAAATCAGAAACCAGGTATTTTATCTAAGTTCCGTTTGTAGAATAAAGAGAAAGCACCAAGTACACCGTGCAGAGGTGCAAACATACTAACATGCGCACAATCAGTCTTTGAAAAGCTATTGTTTGTGATATCCATTTCATGAAAAGGGGGCAGCCCAGGAACCTCCTGGAAGCAGAGGTTTATACACTCAGGAAGAATAGAGGTTCCTTGAGGTGTGATCAATTACAATAATAAGGTAAATAAATAAACAGTTATTTAACCACAAACAATGTCGAAATTCAACGCATCAATGAAAGACAAGAGACTCCGCCTGTAGACTTTCATACATATATTTTGCAGCTTAATAAAAAGTGCTCAGTGTTTCGGTGATCACAGAGTGAGTGAAAAACAGAGTATAGTGCAGTGGTGTATATGATACAAAAGATAATGGGCAAAAGTAGTTTTTTTTGTACAATTTGGGTCAAGAGGTCTCAGGTTCCAGGTCCAGAGGCTTCAGAAATAACCAGTTGCTACTGCTACATCCATTGACAGCGTTTCAACCAGTGGTGGATTAATGGTCATCATCAGGATAAGAAAATGTAAATTGAAGCAGGAGCATTCAGTTGATTTATGCTGAATGGACCAATTTAAAAAATGAGGTGAGAAAAGGCGTAATAAATTGACCTAGGCAAAACAGAACCAAATCTTGTCTGGGGAAGGTGCCCCGTGATCGATAACAGCATCACAGGCTAACTAACACCATTATCACTTGTCATTTAAGGAATTGGCTGTTTGCACTTTTGAAGCAATCCTGAAAAACAATCTCCTATACTTCTGCGGTATATTCCACTGTACATATTATCTGATGTCACATTTTACTTTGTCTACCTTACTTTGTTAGGAAATAATGGGTACTTCACCATGCTGACAATGAGCAGAGACAACCGACACTTACATCAAGCACAAATCGACTGATGATAAAAAAGTTGGCCGATTTATGGCTGAGGAGCCACTCAGCGAATACTGATTGTTTGTATCAATGGATGCAACCACTTTCCAAATATTTATATTTCCATGGAAATTCCACCCACAATATGTTGAGCAACAAAGTGAAACTATTTTTGGAAGCTTTCTGGATACCCCAGGAGAACCTTTCATTATTGTGTTTGGCAGTGCCTGCCAAGGGTGAAAAGAGAGAAAGACTTCCTGCACAACTTCAGTTGTCCTTCTCAAGAAGAAACCATTTGCTTCAAATTAGCCACTGGGCAACCTTCCACAGGTCCGATCAATGTGGCTCTGTGTAGAAGCAGTTCAACATGTGCTTTATTGTAAAACTACAGATGGTTATTTGGCAGCAGTCAAAGAGATACCTCGAAAACTCTTGGTAGTCTCCACTTCAATGCTTTTTCAGTTGTGAAGAAGACTCTTTGGAGTCTGCACCGGCATGCTGTCTCTGTACCTGAGCGTGCTATGCCTGGAACACACTTGTAGTTCTGCACTCTAGTACTCATCAATGCATGGAGGACATTTCATGCTGAGCTTGAATTTCCATCCCTGGACACTAGACTGTCCATTAGTATTTGGGCTTGATTCATGCTTGGTTGTAGTGCCATCCTTGGATAAACCTTTGGAGTCTGCACTAGAAAGCAGTATTCACAGGCTGGGGCATGTTGCATGCCTTAATTGAGAGTGTCATGCCAAGATGACTCAATGTAGAGGCCGCTGCATGCCTAACTTTGAGGGCCCATTCCCGAAAGATTCTTTATTGCATTCTCTTCAATGGCAATGAGCATGTGAATTCATTACGTGTAGTAGTAATAACTTTATTCGGTTACATAAATATAAGCATAAAAGTACGCATAAAAATACAATAAAATGAAGTTGGCATAAAACACAATAAATACAGCTCTTTAAAAATTATTGTACATCATACAGCACCAGTCAATGAAAGTTCAGGGGACACAAGACTTGTCCTATTCGGAGCAACAGAAAATTACACTAATGGAGTTAACATCTTGGGCAATTAAAATTGTGTGCAATTCAAGCAAGCTTCCATCAGAAATAAAAGTTGAAATTAAACATTCTTAGGCAATAATGGTTGATGTGTGCAAAACATGCATGCTTCCATCAGGGTTACAGGCCCGGCCCTTATTCTCACTTAGGCAGCCCATGGCTTCCTTGACATTCTAGAGCAATGGGTAATCAGGTGACCTTATAAAGGACCAGTGTTACATAACAATCAACATAATATCACAATTCCGGGACTCTAGTTTTAGCCTAACTTAGAACATACATCAATCCGTAATACGGGGCAACCCTTGTGTCAATGCAAACTCTAAGGAGTGCCATAGCCAAAGTAGCATTTTTGTGAAATCAGGTGCTCTGATTTAAATTGCTACACTCCCAAGTGTGGCTCCTTCAAAGTAGTGGCCATAAGCTAAAGTGTTGTGTGCTTTCTCATCGTATAAACAATTCATCAAAACATAAAAAAGAAAACATTCTTTGTTAGAATCAGCTGTATGGAGTATGAGAATCATCCTGTGAGAGTACAAGTAACACAGGGGCAGATACTGTGGGACCCATTACATTACAGTTATGTATACTGCCTACTTTGAGGGTGAGCTGTTAGGGCTGGACGGTTAGTTTAAGGCTTCTAGTCCTTAATGACCATGCCCAATTTAAGAATCTCAAGATCGCAAAGACTATTGGTTTGTGTGTCTCGTGACTGAGGATACGCAGAGGCTCTAGACAATGGCCTACGGCTATGTTCTGACAAATTGGAGAAATCCACTTAAAGCGTGGTAGAAAATACTTTGGACAGAAAAATATGAAATGAATCACAGTTCCCCTGGCTTCTGGGCAGAAGGAGCAAACCCCTTCCACATCTTCTCTCTTCATCCATTTAGCAGTCAGCGAGTTTAAAGGAAGAAAGCCAATTCTGAAGTGAAAATATAAAGTATTGGCTGTATGGGGAGTGATCCTGTCCATGTATGTTTCAAATAGGGGTAGACACTTGTATGTTAGAAATTCATCAATCAAACCCTCTGGGCGAGAATCACACTGGACTTCCGCAAGCCTATAGTCCAAATCAAGAGACTTGATCTTGGTGCCTAAGTTTCTTGACAGATTTCTTCCCATACCTCTGCCAGATGTAAACTAAGGCAGAGCTCTTTGACTGCCTTGAGCCAAGGCATGGAATAGTTCTTGCCAAGCCTAATTAACTTCTTGATGGACATTCTATGAGAAATGAGCTCTGGGGTTGGGCAATATGGTCCACCCTCTGAATGTCCAAATCCCATCTCAGTGGAAGCATAGTGGTAATGCTAGGTAAATTTAATAGTGACCTTAAGAACCCATTTTCTGCTCTTAATAAAAGGGTAGTGTCACCGTAGCCCCTAATTCCGCCCCATATGAAGTCCCACCCAATGCAACTCTCTGTAGACCTCAAGAACCGGAGACAATGCTCTACTTGAAGTCAGGCTGTATTTCTTCAGGGTTACTGCTGATCTATGTTGCAGCAGAGATTTACTTTTCCCTAGCTGGAGCTTCCAAGATAATTTCCAAGATAATTTGTATGAGAGCCTGACACCTAAGTAGTCAAAGCTCATGACTTGCTCGATCAGTTTCCCATCAACCTCAGTTTTATTTTTAAAAGAGCAGTGGGGGTTCAGGGGCTTAAATGTAGTCTTGCCCGCATTAATTTCAAGACCTTTGTTTACGCAGAACTTCTGAAATTTACCCAGAAGAACTTGGAGACCCATCGTAGTGCGGGACAGGAGTAGCGAATTATCTGCAAACATCAGCACAGGAGATCAGATGTTTGCTAATTTAGGAGCATCATGCTGACAGCCGTTCAACCATCCCACCAGACCATTTATAAACAAAGAAAACAATGTGGGAGCAAGGGCGCAGCCCTGTCTGACCCCACAGTTGATAGGTATCTTCTCAGTGAGGTCCCCATGGCTGTTCCAATTAACTTGAGCATAAGTGCCAGTGTGTAATTTGATTAGTTAGTGTAAAAGATCTTCAGGGATGTCATATTGCCTGACAACTTCCCACAGGCGTTTCCTTGTGACTAGATCAAAAGCGGCCTTCAAGTCCATTAAGGCCACATAGAGATGATCTTTTTGCTGTAGAATATATTTCCAACATATAGTTGAAAGCACTTGGGCCATCGTACTTGTTTTCTCATGAAAACCTCCCTGGAGATCAGACAATACCTGGTGGTCTTTCATCCAAGCCTGATGCTGGGCAAGAACATGCCTAGTGTAGATCTTTTGCGATGTATCTAATTGGCTAATGGGTCAATAATTACCTGGGTTGTCTTTCTCTACCTTCTTGTATATAGGGCGATAATGGCTCCTTTCCACGACTCAGGGATAGGTTTCCCCACAGCTACAAAGTTAATTAGAGCATTCAGGTATGGTATCCATATTGCTGACCCAGAGAGAAACAGATCACCTGGCATACTATTGGGGCCAGGGGCTTTGCCCTGCTTCATTGAGTTTAGGGCAACCTCAGTTTCTTTTAGTGAACAAAAGCACACAGAGGGAGGATCATTAGGTTACAGCGCCCCCGCAGACTATTTTTGTGCTCAGTAGTCATTACATGTATATCATGTAGTGCTGTTCATGGGAACATTTTGTTGCCGTCACTAAAATGCTCATTAGTGCTTGAAGATAACTTCAAGCTAAGCTTAGAGTGCTGATGTTGGACAACTCCTTGATGCCTTCACTTAAACGCTCATCAATGAATTGGAGCATTTGCATTGCAAGTTTGATGTACAATCTTGCAGCAATGCTGTCTTCATTAGAAGGCTCATCAGTAACTTAGAACTTGATGTATACCTAGTTGGATAGAACCTTTGAACCCTAGAATGTTCATTGGCACACACAACCTGATTCATATTTAGCAATGAGAGCCATTCCTGGAAGGCTTGGTGTGTCTTCACTAAAATACTAATTACTGCTTAGAGCGTGGTGCATGCCTATCTTGGAATGCCAACCGTCAATGATGAACAATGCTTGGAACTTGTTGCGTGTCTAGGCTGGAGCACCATGCCTCAACAATGATCTGTCTTCGTTAGAATGATCACCAGTACCCAGTGTGTTGCTTGTAGTGTCATCCCTATTTGACTCTTTGTGGCTCATTAGAATTCCTATCAGTAATCTAGAACAAGATGTGCATCTAACTTGGAGTGCTATTCCTTGAAAATCTTTATTGTCTTGACCAACTTTTTTATCAGTATGTGAATCGCATTTCAAAGTGATTGGAGTAACATCTCTAGACAAGTCTGTGTTTTTTAAGACAATCCGAGAACACTCATAAGTACTAAGTGTTTCATGTATGTATCACGGTGTGCCACTCGTTGGTGACCTTTTTGTACTCACTAGAATTATTGAGGATCAATCCATGTCTAGAATAAAATGTCTTCCTCAAAAGAGTGAATTTGTTCTCTAGACTGGCCTTCAGTGCATGCAGCTCAGCATATGCTTTCCTTGAAGTACCATCTCCAGATAACTCTTTGGGTGGGCGCTTAAATGCTCCATAAACAGCTTTGGTGTAACACATTAAAATGCTCCTATGGACGATCACAAGAATTCTGCATCATAGTCATCTCCATGCTGAAGCCAATCAGATGACAAGCCTTCCAGTCATGGGTCCAAGATTTTTGGATGGGAGTCTATTTACAGTGAGACTGTAGCCTAATCTGTTCATTTTCCAATGAAGCTTGAATAAGAGTCCTTATCATTAAGCATTTCTGATCCAGACTCTATCTCTTCGACGTCTAAGCTACGATAATAATTCACAGCCATTCTGTACTGTTCAAAAACTGTTTGTGTGTCATCTAAGAAAATCCCACATAAAATACCCAGGTACAATGTTTAAAAAAATGTTTGCAACCTTCACAAAGGTCTAAGAAGAATGTCCAGGCCATGTGAAAAACGCCACTTTTGCTACGCGTGGAGCACATGCCCTTCAATAGCACTAAAATAATATACTGCATTAGATATACTTCACAGAAAACAGTGTTCTGCCACTGCACAATGCCTTTCTACATAGAAATGTTCTGCATAAGGTAAAGTTGCATAGAAACGTCTGCATACACACGCCATTTTGCTTAGAAAAGCTCTGCAAACGGTGAACTTGCAGAGAAAGAATCTGCACACATTGCAAAAATAGATTGCACCCTCCACTCCTAAATGACCATTGATGTTTCTATTAGGTAGATGGTTGGACCTTTTTTGGCTGCTGGAACTATATTTTATTTCTTTATTTACTTCTTGTAATGTGAGACGTTGCTAAACCGAACTTGGTGGCTGTTTAAGTGCAAATCTCTAGACAACGAACAACAAAAAAAGGATAAAAAAAAAGAACTTACCTGCAGCCCGTTGCATCACTGTCTTCTGCTCCTCTCGTGGCCCCACTGCAGGCAGAGACTCCCAGACTCCACTGCAGTCAATCCTGAAGCTGCTCTCATGCATGAGAGCAGCTTTAGGACTGGCTTGAGCGCCGATGATTTGCCCTCCCAGGGAGACTGTGCTTTGCGTTCTCCAACCCAGCAATGCAGCTGGGTTGGAGAGAGCATCAATGCGCTGACTGTTTGACCTGCCTGAGACGGCGGGCCAAACCATCCTGTGCATTGATAACATTGCATACCACTCCCCGTGGGTGCCTGTTATACCCCTGGCCCTGCCCCCAACACTCCTGTAAACAAAATAAAATAAGAATAAACATAGGTTATTATCGTGTTTTTTGGTGTGTTTTTTTGCGCTGCTGGTGGGGTGGAGGGGCGGGGCGACGCTCCTCCGCCACATCGGTGAATGTGCCGCAGAACAAATGCTACTATGAGGACTTGTAAAAAACAAGCATTAACCAAGTCGTTCATTTTTAGGTCTCGCCTAGCGATGCAGCGCAAAGCGCTGCTCGCTATGCGAGATCTATTGTTGCCGACTTTTGGTCGGAAGCGGGACAGGAGATGGGCACGCGCATGGTGCGAGCAGGAGTTGTAATAACGCCGCAAGCCGTACGCGTGCACATCAACTGTCTGTGCTGACGCTTAACAGACAGGAGATGTGCACGCGTACAGCTCGCGGCGTTATCACAACTCCTGCTCGCAGTGGAGAGGTGTGGTGCAGCGGCCAGGGCAGCTGACTTCGGAGCACAGGGTTCACGGTTCGATCCCCGGCTCCGGCGGCAGCTCAGCTCAGCTCCGTGTGACTCTGGGCAATAGCTCACTTAATTTCCACTACGGCCCCCAGCGCCTTGAGACCCGTAAGGGTGAGTAGCTGCGCTATATAAAAAAACTGACTTACTACGCGTGCATATCTCCTGTCCAGGCGCGGCAGGGCCGCGCCTTCCCGGTGTGTCAGGCGTCTTGGCACACACCGGGCGGCTTTGGAGTGCTCGAGTCGGGCGCTGTTCCGGTCTGAGGAGCCCACAGAAAGGTAACAGGGCGTCTCCATGACCACAGCGAGCTCCGTGTGCGGCGCAGCCCCCCAGGCCTTCAGCGTAGCGTCTGCGGCCCTGGGCTCCGAGGCGCGCGCTCTTTTCTTGTTAGACCTTGTGCATAATATGTCACACCCATTATAAAAGTCGCTATCACTTATAAAGGCCTCAGCCCTCTGGCTGGTGCTCTTCCCTTCAGTCTCGAGCAATATTTGGAAGTATCACGTGGCAGTGCGAGTCGAAGAATTTTAATTTAAGCTCTCATGTCTTTAGAAAAGAAGAACCATCTGTGTGGGCTTGCATCTGAAGGCTTGATCCCCTTTATAGAATAATTAATCGTAAGCACTTACCAAGCCCGCACTCCATTGGGGCCTAAGTTTAGGTTTATTTGACATGTATAATTTGTATATAATATGTATATAATGGACTAATGATGATTTTTGTCAATTATTGTTTTTGGTTCTTAAAGTAATGCAAGAATTTCTATTCATTTTTTGGTAATTTTCTTTTTGTAATTTTGTATAATCTGTTTATTTACAAGCATAATATATTAAATTACCTCCGGATAGGGAATATGGCTGTCTGAATTTTAATTTTGAAGGGTCTGCTTTTGAAGGAGATTAGTGGAATATGCCATTTTATGGAAGTAAGATAGGGTGAGATGAAGGTTATTGTGGGTGGCTCTCCTGGCTGTATCTCCCAATGTTTAAAGACTTTGTGCTACATAAACCTTCTGGTACATTGACTGACATGCTACCCTGTCAGCTGACATGTTTTTTTCCTCTTCTTGTTTATTTTATTAATAGTTTAATATTGGTTACAAATTTACCATATATATATATATATATATATACGCATTAAAACAAGAAAGTCTCCAAATGCATAATTAATTTACACAGAATTTCTTTGATCTTATCTTCTTGCTTTACTAACTGCTTTCACCTCTTCATCATATATCTAGTTCCTTCAACCCTTTGCAAAACTCACAAACCGCCTTAATTACAGACTTGTCATTTGAATGCAACAGTAATTTAATAGCTCTGTTCTGATTAGTAAGAGTTAAAACAAGCATTTGCAATGCAATAGGTCTCGCATTTACGCGAGTTTGAGCTATTGGCATTGAAAATGACAATGCCTTTATTTATGTTTTGGTTTTTTAAATATAAATAAAATGCATTGTCATTTACAATGCCAATAGCTTAATCTCGCGTAAATGCGAGACCTATTGCATTGCAAATGCTTGTTACCTTTGTAAGCATGCAACGATTTTTCTTAAATATACTTTTTTTGGTAAACCTATGCAGTATACAAACAAAATTGGCAAACATATTAAATATAAAAACAAAAGAGTGGCCTAGCAGCTCTGGCAAACCTGTCCTGTAACTATAGTGCACTCCTTTCCAAGTATCTCTGCACGTGTGATCACAATGCAAGACAGTCAATAAATGAAGTGAGTTGACCCATGCTGCTTGCTGTGGTTGGCGGAAGCAAAATGTGACTGTCTCTTGACACACCAAGAAATGAAGAGGGCTGATCGATAGCAATTACATTTATGTGTGTGTGTATTTTTATTATGAATTGTTTGAAAAAATGAAGTTGGTGGCACATCTACAAATGCCCCTGTTCTGGGATTAAAAAGACCAGTGGAAGTTTCAGAGGCAGAAATAAGGACACATTATTAATTAAAGTAATCATTCTCCATGACTGCTAAACCACACTGTGACAATTTGCACCAGCTGTTTGACAATGAATTAATGTTCATGTGATAAAATGCCAAGTATTACTGACAATTCGTGTTTATTTTTCTGGAAATCTTTCCTGAGGAATGTCGGTTCTCCTTTTAATTACATTTTACTAAGTACTCTGAATGCTTGTGGCTTAGGATTGTGCTGCCCCTTGGGTGGCTAATACCAGTATTACTTCTGAAGGAGTCTGAAAACACAGTGGTTTCAGGTTTTCCTGTTCCAAAACAAGTCCTGGGTCTGTGTTTCTTTATTTCAACGAATTTCATTGCAACATACAGTCACGTGATCAGTTGTGAACCTGTTGAGGGTTATAATCGAGTCGATTATGTGGCTCAAAATAGGATCAAAATGCTTTTATTATATTTCTCCTCAAAGCATCAGAGCTCCTTGTTTAAGAAATCATACTCGAAAAGTCCCTGAGCACTTATTAATTACTGCTGTTTTGTCCAAAACTAGGTCCATGTGGCATTTGCACTACATCCTAGTGTGACAACACACTTTTATCATATTTATCACCCATTAGAGTAGTGAGATCTCCTAGGATTGGCAATGCCATCCGAATATGAACTTTCAACACATTCCCAGGGGCAAAGCCGTACGCAGACATGAGGAAAACTCAGGTTCGATCCTGTCTTCAGCGATAGGCTTGGCATCATCAACTCTGGGCAAATCATTTAATCTACCTGTGCCGAAAAGATTGTAATGTGTGAAATGTATTTATGCAGCTCCCCATTTGAAGTACACAATCTAAGATCATTTCCAAACACCCCATGTAATGCACAACACTCTGTTGCTTCGCTTCCTAGCTGGGTTTGCACATGGTCATGCGGTTGGTGGGGTGATGAGGGGCAGTTTTAGGTACCATAGTGCCTGAATTCAGAATATAAAAAGTATCTGCAAATATTATATGAACATTTTTGCTTTAAAATGTACAAAACTATATTAAATATAAAAATATGACCTAAGCGAAATTAAATATTTTAAAATATTTTTCAGTAGGGTTCTGTTGTGTCAGTATTTGATATTATTACGGCCATTGTGGTGTTGTAGTAGGTCAGCTGCTACTTTTCCACTTCAGCTTGATAGGGAAACACTGAGAACTACGGAAGAGGCAGGAAGAGTCTGAGGAGGGTGAAGATGGGCCTCTAGAGTTGTTAATGGCAGCCCTGTCTCTCCTATCTTTAGTAGTCTCACTAAAAAAAGACAGTTAAGTCCTTTAAGCCAGAAGTTCTCTGCTTCAAACTGAAAGAACAAGCTCTGGTTTCTATCTTCTCTCACTTGAGTTCTGTATTAATGTTTGACTTGGCATTATAACGTAAAGTGCTCTACCAAACTCATCCAAAAACTCAATACACTCTCCCCAGCCCCAGTGATGACTTCATTTCTTGTCCTGTTTTTGCAATAGATTTTTATTAGTTCCCCTTTATTAACCATCCCTGTTTTAGGGCTGTGCTCTGAAAACTGCTCAAGTTAGAGCCTTCATTGCTTGAATCGCAAGCAGGTCCTTGTAGACACATGTTGGAAGCCAAGGGGTAGATCTTTTGTGCTTTCCTTGTGTAAATAGCTTTCTTGCTTCTTCCACTGTCATGTTTCATTCCTCTTTATGTTGACATACTCAGTGAATTTCCTATACACACTATGTGCACGATTCTCAAAGATCTATAGGGATGTGTCTGTAGACCTACACACAAAACTTGCCATAATGACATGTGCAAAAACCGTTTTTCAAATTCAGAAAAGTAAATTTTTCACTTGTAAATATATTTAGTCACACAAATATCTGTTTGAGTAAATCTACCACCAGGGGTAAGCAGTGAGGGCGCCGTGGGGGGGGGGAATTATAGGGCGGAATGCACTGTGCAATTGTGATCAATCACACACATTCATTTGTGAATATTCACCACCTCTTCTCATACCTCTTCTCAACGTCGAAAAGGTCTCTCTGAAAGGCATAATTAATCCTTTTGCTGGTGGGAAGGGAAAGGAAGCACCCCATAAGTGCTTAGAGTCTAGTGGAAGGGGTTCCTCCACGAGGAATTTTTTTTTGCTCAAGTCAGTAAGTGCATTTTCACCAGCGCTGATTTTCCCACACACAACTATTCAAAGGTATATTTTCACATGAGGCAATGGAATTCACAAATGTTTCCCAGGAGTACCCCTTGAAAATTGCAATTCAAAGGTTTCCAGGTGTAACCTGGATTCCTGTTGTGAATTTGAAAAACTCAGAGGTCTGCACTAAGGTAAGGTTGGAAATCCTTGTGTCCAGATTTTTTACTTTTTTGGGGACTCGGGCCCCAATTATTCTCCATAAATATTCACAGCCTTTTGTTTGACCAACTCTAATGTTCTGAAAAGACTTCATTCAACAAATAATGCTTGTCTCGTATGAAAAGGAACTAAAACATTTCAAATAATTGAAACTTCCCATTTGCGTCATCTGAGTCGTTTTTATTGGTCTCGGGAGTCTTGCTTTATTTTCCAACCCATGTCTGTCCAGAAATTAAAATAAAACTACTTTCTTTATATCTTTATCACAACGATGCAAAACGTGCTGCCTCCAGGCGAGCCTTTTTAAGACATTCTTCGACACAGTTAGATTGTTAAATGGATCAGCAGTGGTGGATTCTGCCATTCTAAATATTTAACTGTTCTTTATGTTTCCTCTCTTTTAACTTCAGATTATGGTATTCTTGGGTTCATGTGGTTAGTTAATTTTTCTGTGTCTTTTCCTTGTTGAAAACATGTAAATGTATTATTGAGATAACACGTTTGCAGCTTTTGATTTGAAGCAGTTGTGTTGTTTTTATACGAAGTGTGTTTTTACCACTCCCATTTGAGGCTTGTTCTATTCATATGCTACCTTTTAAGTAAAAACAGATTTTCTGATGTTGCTTGTGAGCTGCCCCCATTCAACTCCACCTTATTTTTTGTTGAATGAAATTGCTATAGCAATTTGTGCCAGAGTATTTTGTAATAGATTAAATCAAACAGTACTATAAATATGTAACAAGATTATGAATAATAATGCAACCCAGAACAATGGCGACAAGATACAATAGAAATAAAATCGTGTTAATAGGAAACAAATAAGAGTTGTATAAATAAAACTATTAAAATAATGTTAAGGTCTCAAATCCTCTGTAAAATGAACAAAGAGAGCAGTAAAACATGCTGACATATGACCAAGTGGCCCAATGTCAAGCAATCTGCCAACACTAGAGTGCAAGCAGCACTAACGCCTCATTGTGTGTGTCATGCTAGAACCAGGAGGTAATCCATTTGGGGAAATACTGTTAATCCAGGGTCAGGGTACTTCCCCTGGTAGATTTAGTACCCGATTCTTTGCCACTTGAGCTTCCTCAAGGCTTTTAAACAGAAAAGTGGCAGTAAATTAAACTTTTGAGGACTCAAAAGACCTATCACTTTGAACTGCTAGGTCTGACTGCCTGGTGCATCTTTTGTTTGCCAATGACTTGCACTGTTATTTACAGCAAGCTTTGCAACTATTCAACATTGCCTTGAGAGAGCTCGAAGTGAACCGACCTCAGCAAACTCTAAGCAAATGATGTTCAGTTGGCTGGTAAAAGTAGCTGGGCTGTTACCAATCATTCAAATGGAATGATTTTCGATTGCGTTTAATGCTGAATTGTTTATCGGAATATTGGATTAACATATGAGTGTTTCCTGCCTACAAATCTTTGTGATGTATGATTTGCATTGATTCTTGTACGTGACCCTCAGGATTTTTGTGAGTCCCAAAAAATGTATACCTTTACAAAAATCCTAAGCGAAAGTCGACAATTCATACTTATATGAAGTGCTAAATAGGAGATGCTTTTGGAAATGATAAACTGTCCCATCGTACTAGTAAATTAAAGTTGTTGTAAAAAATGTGTACATCCATCTTTTGATAGTACTGGTGCTCTAAGTGTCCTTTTAATAAACACAAAATAGAATGGGTAGAAAGTAGGGGTGTGTTTAAGCACAACATATACTATACAGCAGAAGTTTCATCAAAGTCCATTATTGGGCTACTGCCCTCTTTTTTATGTACCTCTTGGAAGTTGATAATTTAAAACTGAAATGCCTTAAATCTTATGAAATGTTATGATAAGTGTATTTGTATAGTGCGCTTATTACCCTTGAGGGTAAGAAGGTCGTTTAGGCAGCTGTCTCCTTGGTGAGGTTATACAAGAGCCAGGCCTTCAGCTTCTTGCGGAACTCCAGAAGCGATGAGGAGGCTCTGATGTGGTGAGGGAGGTCGTTCCATGCTTTGGGGGAGACGTAGGAGAAGGAGCGGCCTCCTGCTGTGACTTTGTGAATGTGGGGTATGTGTGCCATGCCAGTGTCCGGCTGAGCGGAGTTGTCTGGGAGGTGTGTAGAAGTGTATATGGCTGTTATGGTTTGCAGGGCCAGTGTTGTGTAGTGCCTTGTATGTGTGTTTGTGCAGTTTCAACTGGGAGCTATTGTGGATTGAGAGCCAGTATAGTGCTCTGAGACGTGGGGTGGTGAGAGCTTATTGAGGTAGGTTGAGGATGAGTCCTGTTTTGAATAGTCTGGAGTCTGTTCAGGAGCTTTTTGGTGGTCCTTGCATAGAGTGTGTTGCCGAAGTTGAGTCTGCTGGTGATCATAGCCTGTGTAACCATTTATCTGGTTCTTTCTGGTAGCCATTTGAAGATCTTTCGCAGCATCCTGACGATGTGGAAGCAGGTGGAGGTCTCTGCATTTATTTGGGCAGTCTTGTCGAGCTTGTCATCCAGAATAGTTCCCAGATTTCTTGCGTGGTTAGTGGGAGTGGGCAAGGGGCCAACGTCAATTAGCCACCAGATGGAGTCCCTAGCAGAGGCTTTCCTTCTGAAGATCACCACTTCAATTTTGTCAGTGTTTAATGTGAGGCAGTCAGATTTCTTCCATGTGGTTACCACAGTCATGTATCTGATTAAGTTGTTTTTTGTAATGGAGGTCTTGTCTGACAGGGAGATTATCAGTTGAGTGTCATCTGTATAAGAGAGTATGTTGATGTTATTTGATCTGATGAGGTCCACTAGCGGGGTCATGTATATGTTAAATAACGTTGGACTGAGAGATGATCCTTGGGGATTCCGAATATTAATTTCGTGGCTTCTGACTTATAGGGTGGTAGGTTGACTCTTTGTGTTCTTCCTGTGTGGAAGGAACAGATCAAGTTGAGGGCGAGTCCTTGTATGCCAGTCTCCTGATCATGGTGAAGTGGGAGACTGTGCCTAAGGCTGCGGAGAGGTCAAGCAGTATAAGGGCTGCCGTGTCAATAATTGGAAAACCTACATCCCCTACAAAGTGAAATCAAATATGGTGGATGATTTATTTTGACTTTAATGTTCCAAATGCTCATGTTGTTCTGTTTTAAATACAAGCCATAACAAAATATTTCAACCAGTGTTTCAGCTTTGGTTGAATATGTGACAAATTCAAGATATTCTTTTGTACAACTGCTACAAAAACGATCCCACTATGCCTTCATATCTTAACATCCATATATCCCAGACCATGGGAACCGCCTCAAAACCAGGGTTACAAGTAGGCAGGTCCCATTCGGTCTCAAAGGTGGCAGTAATTAAAACTGGACTTTGAAACTGGTCCATATTGGGCCGTATATTCATGGCCTTAATTTCACAGTCAAAAACACGAACCAATTTCTTAACACTAACTGTAAAAAAAACCTTAATGTAACCAATGTCAACAATAGAGTCTCTGTTTACATTTCACCTGTTTTACTTCATCTTGCATTCCCTAAAAAAAAAATATATATATATATATATATATATATATATATATATATATATATATATTGTTTTTTTCATGCAGCATGTGACTCTAATGTAGCGCATAATGTGAACTAAGTCGTCTGTAGGTGTCTGGGTCAATTCAGGTTAAATTTGACACTCTCACCCACATTATTCAACTTGTTTATGGAACCTCTTAACAAAGTTCTGAAGCTCTCAAACATTCACTGCCACATGCACTCTGATGATACACAATTGTATTTGAAAATGTCCTCATCCGAAGATATCAACGTGCTCAGAAGCAACTTACTAAAAACCTAACAATATCTGACCCACAAGCACCTCATGCTTAACACTCTCAAAACTGAATTCCTCCTGATCACCCCTCAAAATCTCTCTGCCTCCACAGAAGAATGGCTCAAACAGCTCACTGCTCTCAACTGCATCCCACACATTATCGACTCCACTAGATCATTAGGTATAACGATGGTCAAATAACTGAATATGCAAGATCATATCAGTGCAACCACCAGGAGAGCCAACTAACAACTGAACACACTAAGGAAAATCAAGTCCTTGTCCCCGGATGACTTTCAGTTAGCAGTCCAATCTCTAGTCATCTCCCGATTAGATTACGGGATCGCTACTCTTGCAGCTTACCCAAAGTAAAGCTGACTCCTTTAAGGGCCCCATTGACCTCAGCTGCTAGGCTCATCACAAGATCCAGAAGATTTGACCACATTACACCAGACCTAAACCATCTAAAATGGCTCCCATTTGAAGCAAGAATCCAGTTGAAGATAGCTTGAATGACACATAAATCCCTTTGCCCAACACACCTGTCTACCTGGCCAAGAACTCGAACTATCGAGTGCTAGTCATTCCTTGAGAAGCGCTAACTCCCTACTGCTGAAGCCACAGAAGTTCAACAAAAGAGTCCTTACAACCGCTCCTTCTCCGGTCTAGCCCCAACAATATGGAACGCACTGCCGCCTGAAACTAGGACAAACCCCTCAACTACCTCTACTACTCTCAGTGGTTGTTCATGATTTTGCACAATTGAGCGCTCTTGAACTGAGGTTGAAAGCACAGGTTTCTCACGGTGCCTGTCAATGGTTCATCAAGCTGTTCAGATTGAAAGTTGTGTGAGAGGGAGAACAGGAGTGACTGTGGCGTTCTGAAGGCCACCACCGCTTCCACAGACCTTAGAAATATTTAATTCTGAGTCGTATTTTGTCACAAGTGAATCATTTTCAATCATAATTATTCACAACAAAATCATTGCTGTTAGTCATTTATTTGATTCTGTTAACAAACATTGGCAAAGCCAGTAGATCAGACTTGTTTTAGGCAAATGTCTATTATGGTGTTGAATGTCTGGATGCAATTACAGAAAACTCATAGAGAGGAACACAAATACTGCTTGGGTCATACACTGTGTGAAACGCAGGATTATAATTTGTATGTTTTCAGTCACACCCTTAATAACATAGGCACCCTCTCTAGGAAAATATTTCTAATTACACATCTTTGGCCACACCCCTTATAGAGATTCCCCTCACCTTTTTCATCCCACTTAAAAGTACTGATCAAAGGATATATAGTATCTAGTATTCTTTCAACTACAATTTCCATACCCTTAAAAAGCATTAGAAAGGAGACAGGCTGCCAAAGAGTAAATCAAGAAGCTTCCGTAACAGACCATGCCCTCTAAGAAGACAGTAGGGCTGGGTCAGAGACAAACAGGGGTCAGGTAAACTTAACTCTTCTGGCTTCCTAAAAGCCCCGCTCAATTGCAATAAGGAAGATTCCTGAACGGCACCTTGTCTCGAGTTTCGACTGTCTCTTCCAAAGAGTACATCACTATTTTCATAAGGGGGGACTTGCAAAAACACAAAATAGTGACGGGCAGCTGTTATCTGGGAGCAGCGTGCCTGGGCATGCTACCCCTCTGCTCTGTCAGCACTGCTTGTTCTATAATGACTGGGCCTTGCCTGCGATCCTTCTACTTGAGTGTGCATTTAAGTTACTACCGCCCTTAAATTCCATCTATGAAAAAAGCTTGTAATTTTGAAGCGAGAAACATCTAAAAAAAACCTGGCATAATAATATGTCTGTTCTTTTCACACAGAAATGAATTAACTCTGAGATTTGAACACGGCAACTAGCTAGAATTGTGAAAAGGCGTCACCTCTCCTATATTGCTAGACTGAATCTTTTTTTTTTTTTAATTCAGTCTTACTTCTGGAACATGTGCCTTTTGGGAATTAATGCAGTGCACATGCAAAGCGTTAGTAAGCCACATTAAAAGTCCTTCGTAAATTTACTTCATTTTGGTGCATGCCATTTGTGCAGGGTGAGGCAATGTCGTTTTAAATATGCAGTGGCCATTCAGCGGTATCTGGGCCCTCATTTAGACTTTTCCCACAAACTGATAATTGTGTCACTGCATCTGGAACGCAATATGTTGCCACAAATTTACACTTACCAGGGGATTCACTGATTCTCAAGTGGAAAAAACATTTTTTTGCATGTTTTTATGCTTTTAGTGGTACAGGATTATGGCCAATATGTATTTCTAAGCTTTAACTATTCTGCAACCAAGCCTCCATTCCACCATGAAATGCTGATCCACAGTAGAATTTGTACCTTAATCAAAATATTCACATTAAGGTATCTCCTCAACACAAGATGAAACGGGTATTAATAGTGGTTTCTAATGAACAGTAGCAACATTTCCCTCCCAGCCCTCTGTGACACCGAATGCATCCATAATTCCAAACATTTCCCATAATCTATCAACACCAGGAAAAATACATCCTGATTATGTGGTAATTCAGAGGGAGAAACTGTGGATAAACAAAATAGAATGCATGTGCGGAAACTGACTCGCATTCTTGCATTTGCCTTGGTGCAGTGTCTGCATTTGTGGACACGCCTGGGATTATGGTATATACAAGTTCTAGGGCATCCTTGCTTTGCAGAGAAATACATAGTAATCTGTACTTGTAGTACCTCCTATTCCCTTATGTGCAGGCCTGCTGCAGGAAAAGGCGTGATGCAGACAGAAATATTCGCTCTCTGCATTGAAGACTTGCGTGCCACAGTTCTTGAAATTCATGAGTGCTGGAGACCAACATCACAACTCTATCCCTAATTTAGCGATACAAATGTATTTCTATCCATTGTCAATCACGGCCTCTTTTAAACCCATCCACAGTGAAGCAGAGGGAAACCTGCTTGCATCAGGAGACCCAATCACTACACCTACTTGCAGTACTTAGGGGGTCATTATGATGGCGGGCGGATCGCCCCGCCGGGCCGGCGGTAGTCACCGCCAGCCCAGCGGGGGCGATCCGCCCGCCATCCTGACAGCAAAGACCCCCCGCCATATTATGATGGCTGGGGGTCCGCAACGGACGGAAAGACCGTCCGCCGCTGTCCCGACTGGTCGACTCGTCGACCGGCGGAAAACAAGGATGATATGGTGGCGGTGTCTCCAAGACACCGCCATCCATATTATGATGACTGTGGAGTGCAACCTTTCCATGGCGGCGTTGCCGCCATGGAAAGGCATACGGTCTTTGTATATGGGGGCCCGTTGCGGGCCCTCACGGTGTTGAGGGGGTGGGGAGGTGCACATGGGGGTACCTATGGTACCCCCCTGCATATGTATGCACAAGGTGGCAGGCACCGCGCTGAGCCTGTCACGTTGTGCATGCACATGTACGACGTGCATTCACAGCATTGTGGCGGGCGGTGCGGTGAGCACCGCCCGCCACAATGCCGTGAATAGGGCTTGCCACCGCCACGGTGGCATCCTAATAGCATGTGCGGGACCGCCGCACCCCTTGCGGACGGTCCTGCATTCCGCTAATTTTAGTAAAGAGGCTTAAACAGCAGTAGATATGCACAAGGTTGATACTGAAATGGTATGTATTAATATAAGTACATTGATTTATCACCGGTGGCTTTTCATATCATTGAAACCTCTCAGGCGTTCAAGCTTGACTGCACATTTATCAATAAAATAAATGTGGAAATATAATGGTTTCAACTTCCTTTTTTCACAAAACCCAAATTAAATATGGATAAATAGATATAAAATTAGCAAAAAATAAATATGGATAGATACAGACTGAAGAGTGAAAAAAATAAATACCATAATACCGGGAGCCCTAATTATGCGTTAGGACCTGTGGCAGATTATGCGGTCACACATTTGGAAGTGCCATTTTTCTAACCTCAAATGTGAGGCTACATGCATGTTCATGCGTAGGGTCATAAAGGTATCAGACTATTATGCATTGAGGTCATCCTGTAAAAACAGGAACCTGCTTGCATTCCATCTCACAGGCTTTATTTATTATTTCTTTTGTTAGGCATAGTCACTACAGGCTTGAATAGCTTAACAATATTGGTGGGTTTTATCGAAGGGCTAGCAAATAACCTGGCTCGTTCTATCAGAATGATTTACATATTGTGGAAGGCTTCTAAACACATAGAACACAGAGCAGAATTGACCTAATAATTCACTTGCATTAACGAAGAAAAGAAAATATTGTAAACCAATGGCATCGCACGTAGCTACCCCAATACATTCTTTTCATGCAAGTGCACACATTTCACAGAATAAATCTGTTCCGGGTAATGAGCCCTGCCATTGTCCGCGCGGAGCTGCGCGTGATGTGGCGTGAAAGAGCGGGCTTTGTGTATTCTGTACAGGGCTGCCGCGCCAGCACGCGCCCAATCAGAGGCCGGTTCCTGTGTCACTTGCACAATTGCGCATGTTTTATGAGCGCCTGCGAGAAGCGGAAATGAACCTTGCCAAAAAGTTTGGACGTACAGCAAGGAAAGAGTGATTACGCGTCTTGCTGCATAATTTGAAAATCGTTCCTTTCAGGAAGTGCATGGTTTCTTCTTAGGACAAGTTTCCAAATGTGATATTTTTCTCGATTTATTTATACTAGCGAAAATGGCATAAACCATGTAGGAAAACATATCTTATGATCGATATGGGGCTGCGTGAGAATTGTCAGAAATGCTACATAAGTATGCCTGAATGTATATCACTATGTTCGCTCACATCTCTTAATTAGTTTTACCGGCTGACTTGCAGAAAAATATACAGATTTGTGAAGCGGGGAAGCAATTCCATGTTTTAATTAAATGAACAGCAGACAGTCAGGAGGTAACCACATTCAGGAGGGACTGGGTTATACAAAAGCGTTTTTGTGACATGCTAATGAAAGTACATCGCATTAGTAAAAACCCAGCGTATCTTGTAGTTCACGCCACACTTGGTTAATTTTTGAGCGTGGCGCAGAGATAGGCAGATGAGTTAATTTTAAGGAAATAATTGTAAGGAGGGAATCACAATCAGCACAGGCGCTAACAGTTCAATATTTAGATGTTTGCATTTATTTAATTAGTGCCATATTTTGCCTCGTGACCTATAAAGGACAGTAGAGCAGACAGCTGAAACTCAGCAAGTGCAGGCAGGGTCAGGGTGTAGGCCAACTTGTATACGGAGAACCAATTTTGTATTTTTCATGCATGCCCCTGTTGCTGCAAGCCTGGCTGGGGCTGAACAACTCTCTCAGTAGTCCAGTGTGGAGAGCTTTCTGAACCGAGGGTGGTAACGTTCTTATATTAGTCTGGGGACCTTAATGTTGGGGAGAGGATGTGGCCTTATGGCTATAGCGATTGACCTCGATGCTGGGGAACCGCATAGCTGCCAAGGTTTCAGATTGCTATGAGTGACATTTTCATAATGTCAGTGTTAATATGAGTGACATTTCAAAGACTATGAGTGACACTTTCTGGTGAGCAAAATCAAGCAATAAAGACGAGGGAAACATGTAAATATTAGCAATTACACCCATTTGAGCAATGAGAAACTCTATGGAGAGTCGCATCATAGGCCACAGGGTGTATTATGTCAAAAGGAAATATGCTCATCAAAAATATCAATAGCTGACTGAGCAGTTCTCCCTGGTCCATCGCGCTGCACACTACCTGCCGAGCCCTGCTGGCAGCAGTCACCATCACACCAGCTGCAGCTGTCACTACAGGCTCTGCTGACTTAGTGACACTCGGCACGCTGAGAAGTTGACAGGCACCACAGTGGCTCTTACAGTCACCCGACCCTAAAAGTGGAAGTGACTGCTAACATAGTTTAAAAGTGTCAGTGAACAGGTAGACCTCAGTATGATGCAGAGTTCCCAGCTGTAACAGGGCAGGCGGCAGCTCAGATGGTGATTAAGACTGTCACCGCGCACGCCGTCAGAGCAAATTTTTATTAGCATGATGGGTAACACCGCTCCGTCATGTTAGGAAGCCAAGCGAACACCGCGCTTTACAGTGAAAATGTAATAGAACTTTAAACACAGGTCACCGGTGTAGTCCATCTGAATATACCGAGGCGCCGGTGACCACGGTAGACGTGTGAAAGACACACAAACATGAAGGCCATGTGTGGGCACGACACATTATATACAATAATATCAAACATATAAAGTGATCACTGCTGACGGTGTCTGCTCTAACGCCCTCTTTCACTCAATTTACAAGCCTTATATGCAGGATTAGCAATTTAGGCCTAAGAGATTACCTCACGGTGGCGAGCCCGAGCCGACGGCAATTGGCGGGCCGTGGCCGCAATGATTCGTGCACTTCCCTGATCATCATGTAGTAGTATACTAATAAAACACTTACTTGAACGAAGAGTTGTCAGAGACTTTTGTTTTCCCGGTCCGTCCGGCGGCCGCGGGCCGCACAGGGACCCCCGCCGCGGCCGCACAGGCTCAGCTGCACTGTGAGTGCTCTGCACTGCTGCATGACAGATCATGCACTAGTCTCTGCAGCGACTGCAGACTGTTCTTCTCCGACCCCCACTGCAGGCTGCTGACACACTCTCTCGTCCCCGGGCCGGCCCCGCTTGGCCGCAGTTTTGCTAAGTTTGCGCCCGCCGCCGCCCGGCGATCACCGCGGTTACTGTCTGCCTCTTCGCGGCGGGCGGCGGCGGCCATGATGAGTCGACAGACACTAGAGTGTCATGGTGTGTGTCCTGGCGGTGACAGCAGCACGCCACGGGGGACTCACTCCCTGACTTAAATTTGAGTCCCCCGCCGCTTTTCTGCCTCAGTGCTCACTTCCTCTGAGAGTGACTTCCTCCGGACGTGACGGCAAGTCACATCCGGGATTCATTACCATCACCCCCTGGTGAGTGCCTGGCTGTGTGAGCCAGTAGGCGCATACTGCTGAGAGGGCGGCCCCGCCCCCCTCCTTATTGGCAGCAAGAGTGTGTGAGCGCGGCGCGGCAGGAATGTAACAACCAGGCTGAGGCAGGATTGTTACATTGTAGCCTGCTGCCTAGCCGCGCTCTCAGCGAGCAGTCAGATCATCGCCGGTGATTTATATCAGAACTTAGCCCAGAGCTGAGCAGCTGCTGGCAGTGGCAGTCTTTCCTCGGAGCAGTAGAGCCCTGCACCGGCGCCGCCGGTGGCGCCAGCTGGCGAGTCGGCAAAATGCGTGACATTGCATTTCAGTGCGGTGATGCGGAACACCGCACTGAAATGCGTGAGTGTCACACCTGAGGCGTGATACTTGGCAGGACTGGAACCGGGCTCGAGTCTCGGCAGGGACGCCCAACATCCTGTGATTCTTGGCAAATCACTTAATCTCCCCGTGCATAACAAAAAAAGGAATGTGTCCGTCTGTAACGCAACTGGTGCTCATGTAAAGTGCTCTGATACCTTCGGGTCAAGTTTGCGCTATATAAAACTCCGGGGGAATTTTTTTTTTGCCAGAGTGATGGGCTCTGGACGATCAAAACCTGCTTCCATCCTTCAGCTGTGTGAAGGTCTGCTGTCGTTTGTATGACAGAATAGCAAGTACAAAAATGTTGTACTGCAAAAATAACCCAAGTAGTGGACTACCAAAATATTAAGACGCTAAGTATACATAGGTAAGTATAGATGTACTATTCTTAAATCAACATCTGTGTACCATGATGATATATATACTGTCAAGTTACTTAGATGTGGAGTTAATTATAGAAATTCTATATATACCTGTACATACTTACATTCATGATATTTTTGTAGTTGATATTCCTGCTAAGATATTTTCATGACATGATACTTAAATATATTTACTTGGCCAGGCTCTGCACCCAACCTGTCTTACGGCCAACCTACTCTGTGCAGGGCTTCGGCTGTGTATGGTGGGAATTGGCTTCAGGGCGTGGAATATGGACAGATCCTAAGTACATCCCACAATCGGTGGCCAACCCCATCTGCCCACAGCCAAAGCTCATGTGCAGCAGGGGTTAGCCAAGTGCAGTTATAATAAAGCAAAATATTTTTCAAATGTTTTTGCATGATTTGTGAATCATGTGCCAGATTAACAAATCCTGAGACCACCGAAAGGTTTGCTGACATCAGGAATGGTTTAGGATTTGCAAATCATTTTCTTAGTATTAATTTTAATGCCGGGGTCCCTTTGGTGTCCATCCACATGGGTGTGGGGGTCAGGGTAGGCTCACTCTGTCCCTTTTTGTCTTTATCTTTCCCAGCATGGTGTTCAATGCACTGTGTTGGGTAATGGTCCAGATATCTCTAAAATGTAACTTCTTCTTGCACAGACCAGAGCACTTTTTAAGTGCTAATTTCTGGATTTGCAACAAACAAAGGAGCAAAGAATCTTTTGGGAGTTAAAATGGAAATTGCTAATTATGAAACCACCCACCCTTTTTTGTCCCCCGCCTGACAGCTCTGCACAAACATGCCTTATTGAACCAAACGCTGTATGATATTTTTGTTTGGAAAGTTTCATGCAGATTTGTCCAGCACCAAAGTTGTTAAGAAAACAAAAATGGCTTTTCAGTGGGAACTCTGTCCTAACCAGAATTACCAAAGTACTATTTTTGCATATATATATATATATATATATATATATATATATATATATATATATATATATATATATATATATAATATATATATTATCTACTGTCGGTCGCCAGTAGATAGTTATAGTTAGGACCTATTATCCATAGGAAATCCGCGACATTCTATTTGCAATAACGTTGGCGCCGGTTGACGAATCTTCGCGAAAGCTTCCAACTTGTTGGGGCGCTCCGGTCCGCTCCTACCCTGAAAGTCTCGGGGTGATACGTCAAGCGGGGGCCGAGAAAAAGGGGGTCCCAAAACGCGTTTTCCCCATTCATTTTTCCATAGGAACCTTTAGTCGCAGCTACAGCTCGAACTGCTGAACGGAATTACCCCAAATTTGGCAAAGAGGTAGCCCTTGGTTCAGACTGGTGCCTTTTGCTAAAATGGTGTAAGTCCGTTCAGTAGTTCCTGAGAAATTCACAATTAAAATCACATATATATCTATGGGCGCGTCGGATCCGCGTACCCTCCCGATCACGAGCTGCATGCTAATTGGCTGTCAACACTCCAAATCAAGAAGTGTTGGCAGCCATTTTGTCCCGAGGGACAGAAACAAGTGCGCAAAGCGCAAAAAGGGGGCAGGGTAGAAACACCCTGACCCCCTAGGTCTGCTCAGGGGGTCCCACAAGGACCCCCTGGGCAAAAAGCATTTTTTTTTTTAAATCGGCGGGATGCGCTTAGGGTGCGCGGATCCCGCCGAGAAAAAAAGAAACAAGTGCGTAAAACGCACAAAGGGGGCAGGGTAGAAACCCCTAACCCCTAGGCCTGCTCAGGGGGTCCCACAAGGACCCCTGGGCAAAAAAAAGCATTAAAAAAATAAAAAAATCGGCAGGATGCGCTCAGGGTGCGCGCATCCTGCAAAAATCGAAGCGCGGTCTCCCGCGCTTCGATGTAAATTTGCCCCCGGGTTTTTGAGATGTCATCAGTGATGTCATCAGTGATGTCACTGACCATGTCATGAGTGATGTAATATGTGACGTCATCAGCAGTGCATTGCGGGGGCGCGAGTTATAGTTAGCTGAACTAACTATAACGGGGAATTTCACGGGTTTTGTACGAGTGCAATGTCCAAGTAACTACAACTGTCCCTAAAACCTTTGGTTTTTTCAGTGAATTTCAAAGGTTTTTTAAATGCTAATTTCTAACTATAACGTGCCTGAAACCTATGGTTTTTCAGTGAATATATATATATATATATATATATATATATATATATATATATATATATATCCACCAAACACCGGCCGACAACCGAAAGAAAACGGGCACGCCAAGATCCGTGTGCAGAATACATCCTTTATTTCACGGATTCCAACCAAACTGATGCGTTTCAGCTCTACGTACCTTTCTTAAGGCGAACAAGTGCCATTGCCTGTAAAAAATAAATACCAACACATCAAAACACTGAAGAGGTACTATGCGCTAGAATGGATCAAAATTGCAAGATATACCTAAATATCAAAACAGTTATTTCATGTGTCAATCCATCAACGTCAGTGATAAAAACAGATTAAAAAAGGTTAGAGTGCATAAACCCAAATCCCACATATCATGTGCATAGTTTATGCCCATTACTCCATAGACATAGAAAAAAATCTTGCTCGACATATACCAGAGGCCTGGGTCTAACAATTGAGGGTGTTGAGGTTAATCGGGGGAAGCCCATTTTTACTGGAGGATTCCCCATTTCATAAATGTTAAGACACTAACTAAGTAATGCCAAATAAAGTGATAAAAAACGACAACATACATAAAAAACATAAAAATCAAACAATCATAAATCATAGTGCATAAATGTACAATATATGCAACTTATCAATACACTCCCAAATATTAAAGAGGAGATTGGTGACTGCGAATCATGCCCTAGTGGGCAAGTGGTCATCAAGGACGACTTATTTAATGATATTTAATCTATTGTTACATGTCAGTATTGTGGGAGAGTGCCTATTACACGTTGCATTGGTAAATCAACATCCAGAGTGTTTTACATAACAATCAGGGACTATTCCCGGCGGGGATCACACAGAGATCCCTACTTAAAGAGCTCACGTGGCACTGACCTGTACAAGAACAGAATGACATACAGAGAAACACCTCTCATTGCAGTAGTATATGGACTTCTCATCTTCCGTTATTACTGGAATGGGATGTGAGAGAGGGGGTAAATGGGGAACAAAAGGAACATTCAGCTAATATGCAGTTCTAATTCCTCATCCTTATTTAACCTGGATAGGAATTTAGTATGTAGATCTAATATATATCTCGACTCAAGTTGTCTCAGTAGTTTGATTCTATTGCCCCCACGGATGTTCCACTCTACCCTATCTACGGGAAAAAACTTCAATTTCGACACATTACAGTCATGTTGCTGGGAAAAATGCCTCGCCACAGGATATGCGAAGTCTAAGTTTCCGATGGCACATTGATGTTCAAAAATCAGTTTCCTTAATGGGAAAATTGTGCTACCCACACACATGAGCGTGCAAGGACACTGCAGGACATAAATGCAAAAATCTGATGTACACCTCAAAAATTTTCTGATCTTCCTTTCATGACCACTAGAGTTTGAGTACCCTTAAGTATTTGAAATATGTCTGAAGGCCTTGCATTGTCCACACTTAAAGAACGCCTTCGATTTAGTTAACCATGTATCTTGTTTCTGGGTCCTAAGCTGGTAGCTATGTGTGAGATTGTCCCCTAATGTTTTTCCTTCCCTATACATGATAGAAGGCCTGGATGACAGTTCTGGGCCTACAACTTTGTAATTTTTCAGAATGCATTAATGTTTGCACATCAAATTTCTAATCCTATGTGAAGAGGCATTATAGGAGGTAAACAGGTGTTCCTACCATCATTCATCATTCAGATATAACAGTTGATCCCTAGACAGGGGCTCTGCCTTCTTTTTAACTGTATGTAGGACTTTGGCTGTGTAGCCCATCTCTCTAAATCTTTGTTTCATGTGTGTTTCCTGTTTGGTAAACTCGGTTGTAGTGCTGCAGAATTTTTCTAGTCTTAACATCTCCCCATATCGGATGCTATCAATCAAATTTTTAGAATGGAAACTTTTATAGGGCAGCACACTGTTCCCCGCTGTTTCTTTACGATGTATGGTTGTGTGTACTTTCCCATTTTCTACCCATAATTTGAGATCCCCAAAAATCGATCTTCTTGGTACTCATATTGGTAGTGAATCTCACATTAAAGGGGCTGTCATTCAATTTGTCAAGGAAGATGCATGCCTTATCATGGGGACCGTTCCAAAGTGAAAAAAACAGATCGTCGATGTATCGGGTCCAAATTTGGCTAGATTCCTGAAGTGCCCATCACGGTCCCATCTTCTGGCGGTAGTAGATCCTATCACGCAAGAAGATGTTTTCCTCAGACAACATTTGATCATCGTAAGAAGCATTCTGTTATGTTCATAAAAACACAGCTCTAGTCTTAAGGAATTACTCGCATGCTTGTACCCCAAAATAGTGGTCTATATAGGTGTACAAAGACGTGACGACCATAGTGATCATGAGAAATGAGTCAGACTAGTCCACATTATGTATCTTGGTGCGAAAATTCACACTTTCCATGCAATATGCTGGTAAGGCAGTAACAAATGCGTAGAGGAAGGAGTCAATGTATATGGCTGTGTTTTCGAGGAATCCCTCATTAGAGGAAACAATCGGCCTCCCTGGGGGGGTTTGTTATACTTATGGATCTTGGGCAATACATAGAATGATAGCACCCTAGGATGATCCATCCTCAGGAACCCATATTCATCATGATCAATGATCCTTTTTGGTCACGCCAGTCACTGAGACAATCATAATATTGGCATACAGTGGTCTTATACACTTCAGATGTTATAACCTCATAACAGTCAGACTGATTGAGTTGTCACATTACTGCCTTCTCATACATGATGACATCGAAGAAAACAACATTCACCCCTTTGTCAGAGGGCTTAATAACTATTGTGGTGTTTGATTTCAACATTGTCAAGGCTGCTCTCTGGGACACGGTTCCCTCTTAACCCTGCCCCTAGGAGCAATCAATTCTCTGGTGATTATATCATGAAAAACATCTATGTTGTTGTGATGTAAGGATGGCATCAGGTGGGATTTGGGTTTGAAGCCACTGCCGCTAAGGATGTTCATGTCTATCGCTAAAGTGTCAAGGACTTGACTGAGTGCTACCTCCAAGTCGTACAATGCCTCTAGAGCCAATAATCCCTCCACATCATCAATCTTAATGTCACATTGGGGTACACCAGTTCCCTGTAGGATAGTTCTTCGTATAGACATTGTATGCAGTTTCAATTTTCTGATAAACATCTACAAATCAATCCTTGTCTGAGCATAATTAAAGTTCAAACTCGGGCAAAAAGACAACCCCAACTCCAATCTTTCATCATCAGTCAACTTGCGGTTGGAGAGATTAATAACCATAAGTCTAGGGCTCAGTTTCTTTTGTTCCATTGGGAAGCCTCTCCTGATTGTGGCGTTTCACCATCCCCCTCTTTTTATCAGTCTCCTCTGTTTCCGCCTCTTCCTCTCCCCTGCCTCTTCCTCTGAGGGGGGTCTGTCTTTTCTTGGTTTGTCAGTCTGACGCAGGAGATAATATTCGTTGTGAATACCCGATGCATTACCCAACCTAGTCACATTGGTCAACTCCTCATTATCTGTGCTCACATCTAAGCTGGACTCCGTGGAAGTGAAGTTCTGCTTTTTCTGAATGTCCTCCTGATTTCCATCCAATATATGTCCTATTTTCTCACAAAGGTCAGAATTCTCCCATCAACATAACCTCTTCCTCATATTTTGCGAGTCTGTCAACCATTTTTGTTTGTAAATCCTTCAATGAGGTTTGATCTTTTTCACTCTCAAGATCTTTTTTGAGATCTTTGATTTCATTTCGAATATGAGTCAGATCCATTTCAGCATATTTAACCAATATCTGCACGTCCCCTTGCAAGATTTAGCTGTGAAGTCTGCCCATTCCTCCAAGAGTCCTGGATAGGGGGATTCAAAGGTGGGAGCAGTGAATATACGTAAGCAACGTGGGACTCGGTTGACTTCTATATACCTCATAAGTGAGGTTAACTTCCACCGTTTACTGATCTCTTTCTTTAACAGTTTCTCCAAGGTAAATATATATATGTGTGTGTTTCTCTAAGGTAAATGTATGAAACAGCTCTTGGCACTTTACATATCTTATTTTTGGGAGACGGGGAGAACTAACTAAGTATAGAGGGTAACACAAAAATATAAGGAGATTTATTGGGATTGCATATATTCTGTTTGCTTTACATACTCATTATTGTCAATGAGACATTCAAGTAAACATTATTTTGTGTTCCTCTAGACCACGGGTACTCATAGTACGGCCCGCGGGCCGCCAGCGGCTCGGCAAGCCTTCCTTGGCGGCCCGCGGACCTTGCAGACTTTGTACCTGTGTTTTTTTTGTTTTTTTTTAAAGTGTCAGCAAACACCGCAGCGCGGACTCTGAGAGACTCTGCTCTATGGGGGCCGGGTGATTCTTTAAAAGACCATTCACTTGTTAATGAGGCTTTGTTGTATTTTACCTCTTCTTAGCGCCCCTGCATCTCCACTCTGAGTGGAGATGCAGGGGCGCTAAGAAGAGGTAAAATACAACAAAGCCTCATTAACAAGTGAATGGTCTTTTAAAGACCTGTGAAGTACTCGGGTGCGGCTGTGTGTGTTCCCGGGAAGCTGTCTCAGCCCGGGCTGACACAAACGCGGGGTAAGGTGAGAGAGGGTGACAGAGAGAGGGAGACAGAGGGAGGGAGACAGAGGGAGGGAGACAGAGAGGGGGAGACAGAGGGAGACAGAGAGAGAGGGAGACAGAGGGAGGGAGACAGAGGGAGACAGAGGGAGGGAGGCAGAGGGAGGCAGAGGGAGACAGAGGGAGGGAATCGGGGGGAGACAGAGGGAGGGAGAGGGAGACAGACAGAGGGAGACAGAGAGAGGGAGACAGACAGACAGAGGGAGGGAGACACAGAGGGAGACAGACAGAGGGAAACAGACGGAGACAGACAGAGAGAGGGAGACAGAGGGAGACAGACGGAGAGGGAGGGAGACAGACGGAGAGGGAGGGAGACAGAGGGAGGGAGACAGAGAGAGGGAGACAGAGAGAGGGAGACAGACAGAGGGAGGGAGACAGAGGGAGGGAGACAGAGAGAGGGAGACAGAGAGAGAGGGAGACAGAGAGAGGGAGACAGAGAGAGGGAGACAGAGAGAGGGAGACAGACAGAGGGAGACAGACAGAGGGAGACAGAGACAGACGGAGACAGACAGAGAGAGGGAGATAGAGGGAGGGAGACAGAGAGAGAGGGTGACAGAGGGAGACAGAGAGGGAGGGAGACAGAGAGGGAGGGAGACAGAGAGAGGGAGACCGAGAGAGGGAGACAGACGGAGACAGAGGGAGAGAGACAGAGGGAGACAGACAGAGGGAGACTGACAGAGGGAGGAGGGCGACAGACAGAGGGAGACAGACAGAGGGAGGAGGGCGACAGAGGGAGTGAGACAGATAGAGGGAGACAGAGAGGGAAACAGACAGAGGGAGACAGAGGGAGGGAGACAGAGAGAGATAGAGGGAGGGAGACAGAGAGACAGAGGGAGATAGAGGGAGGGAGACAGAGACAGAGGGAGACAGAGGGCGGGAGAGAGAGAGAGGGAGGGAGAGAGAGGGAGGGAGGGAGAGAGAGAGGGAGGGAGACAGAGAGAGAGAGAGACAAACAGAGTGAGTGAGACAGAGGGAGACAGAGAGAGAGGGAGGGAGAGAGAGGGAGAGAGAGAGAGAGAGGGAGGGAGACGGAGAGAGAGAGGGAGAGATAGAGAGAGGGAGGGAGAGATAAAGAGAGGGAGAGATAGAGAGAGGGAGGGAGGGAGACAGAGTGAGAGAGAGAGAGATAGAGAGAGAGAGAGATGTGTGTATGCCGGGTCTGGTGGCTCAGTGGACGAAGGCGTCCGCTGCAGGGGCCTGTGTTCAACCTCATGGTCATAGTTTTTAGGTCTCGCCTAGCGATGCAGCGCAAAGCGCCTGCTCGCTATGCGAGATCTATTGTTGCCGACTTTTGCTCCGATGCGGGACAGGAGATATGCACGCGCATGGTGCGAGCAGGAGTTGTAATAGCGCCGCAAGCCGTACGCGTGCACATCAACTGTCTGTGCCGAAGCTTAACAGACAGGAGATGTGCACGCGTACGGCTCGCGGCGTTATCACAACGCCTGCTCGCACCATACGCGTGCACATCTCCTGTCCAGGCAGCCGATGCGCACGCTCACGGCGTGTCTTCAGCTTGTTACAGATTTTGGCTGCCACTCGTGGGAATGCGTACTAGGCTGATTGGTAGGACTAAGTTACTGCACACACTTGCCACGACCCGTGAGCTTCGGGCGGCGTTGTCGATGCGAGTCGGATATGCGCAGGTGCGGGGAGGTAGCGTGGCGGCGATTTGGACGCCATTCGGGGGGGTTGTTTTCCGGGCTCGGCACACTGGTGGGTGGCTATCGGGGAAGAGTGGAGGTGCTACAAACGTGCCCCCCCTTGCATAGCGCTTGCCTGAATTAGATAGCGCTGCGAGGAGGAAGGGGCAGGTAGAGCGGTAGCCCCTTCCTTCACCCTTTCTTCCGGTCTCCCTCCTTAGAGCCGCCTTACTCTGCCTCAATAGCAGGGTCCTGCCAGGTCTCAGACCCAGCAGTCATTAGGCACTGCCTTTGAACGGCTCTCTGTGGACGGGCAGACACACTCTCGACAGTGTAAAACCCTCCAGGAAGTGGCAGTGCCTGCAGTAACTCGGAGTGGCTCTTTCTCCGGATTTTGTGTGTCTGTGTTGGTTTCATCGAGCGCATCGCCCGGTACAGGGGGCGCTGGGAAGTGATGGCCTCGGTGAGTGCAGCCGGTGGGTGTGTAAGGGGCCACGAGTGGGCGCTCTGGAGCAAGGCTGTGGGCACTACAGGTGTTTGGCTGCGGGTCATAAGAGTCCAGGAGACATGCCCATCCAAGCCCTGGCCTCTCTGAAGAGAGCACGCAGCGATGGTCCGCTATGTGCGAGTGTGTGAAGGGGTGCACAGCGCTGAAGGAGGTTACAATGGTGTGTGAGATGGGGTGAAGGGTGAAATGCCGGCAGAAGGACAGCGTGAAAGACCGTAAAGACGAGGAAGTTGATGACGTTTGAGATGGAAGATTCCAGAAATATGTGGGGAGATATGGCGTGAGATAGCGCCTAGCAGGCTGCAGGGGAGGGCGGGGTCACCGGGACACTCCGAAGGCCACTGTTCACTGACACTGATGGCAGGAGTAATTTGCTAACAGCGGCGTAGAGGCACCAGTCGGCAATATGAGGGAGACACTGGGTAGCGCGCTCGTTGGCACACAAAGGCGGTGGCGTGTGCATACAGGCGGCAGCGGGTGGTCACACACACATGCCTTCTGTTCCTTGCAATGGCGCCCTCCCTCACAGGCTGCTTCCTCCCTTCCTCTCAGCCTGCCTTTGTGTCTCTCCTCTTTCCATGGGAGTTTATAAGCTCTCCTGCCTTTACAAAGGCAAGACCACCACCAACTTGGAATACCACATACCATCGTCCCTAACAACCCCCATATAACGCCTTCATTTCCTAAAATGTGAGGGACAGTACAGCAGCGAAAACTGGATTAAAAGGATAATGCCAGCTGCGTGGCTAATATAATAAAGGGAGTGGCTTAAATTACGTGCACAAAAATCGGTGCTTAGCATAGTGTGCTGCCCCACTTGTATTTTGCTGTTTCTGTCATTGCATCCAGATATATGATACAAGAAGTAGCAGCATACTGACAATAAGTCGGGTATATTGGCTTTGTCAATGGTTGTTAGTTGCATAAGATAAATAAGCAGCAACTATGGCTTGGGCTAAATTATGCGGCAGGGTTGAGCGAATTATACGGCAAAAAAACACACCCAAAAAAACCCCGGCAATTTATGCGGTATAATGCAGCACATTTGGGTGCATGGTGAGTCTAAAGAGGCGCAAGCTGCCGAAAGATAGTGGGAACACAAGTCACACAACTACAGGTGAAATGTAAGGGGATAAAGGCACGGGGAGATAATATTGCTCACTGGCTAGGGCAATCAAATAACGTTCACGGGTAACAACGTATGATGCTAGGCGGAAAAGAAAAAAAATTGCCGCTACACCAGAAGGTACAGTGTACAAAAACAGCAAAACCAAGGGAAGGGAGTTGTTCAACAGGACCAATATATTTTACTAAGGATGGAGCTAAGAAGGCTACAATAGCGTTAATGCATGTAGGTCAAGCAATAAGGCAGCCATGCAGGAATGGGGAAAGTCCTAATTCATACGCAGACTCCCTCTTACAGCACGGTATATTAACAGAGGTATTAAGCTACAAGGCGGTGGCATAGCAGTGTTGCCCCAAGGGCACAAACAAAGGGTGCAGTATTAGGGGATGGCAGCACAGCCGCATGCATAGTTATAGTCCAAGGGTCCTGCGCCATGTCCCAGTTAGTTGACTACAGTAGGACAGTGTCCTTGGAAAGGGAGGAGATCCATTCTGACCCTCTGGCCTCGGGATGGTGTGCAAGGCTCATCGCCGGGGGTTTGGGGTGGAGGGGGTTGGGAGAATGGTGAGCTCCTGGCGCCTTCCTCCCCTTTCCCCAGCGCTCCTCCACCAATGCCGGATGGGTCGGGGAGGGGGGATGGGTGATGGAATAACAGTCAGGAGGGAGTATACACATTTACTTACAAAGAGGCACTGCCCACCTGGCCTTTGGAGTAACAGAGGGAAGGAGAGGTATATTTCAGTGGGAGTCATACTACCAACGATAGACACGCCTGGGGCACAACACTAGGTGGGTGCCAGGAGGTGGACAACGATGGTAGTCTGCATGTACGGTTCACAAGAGCTGGTGCGGCAAAGTCTGGGTGCAGGTGGTGCAAATAACAAGGCTAACATGTTGTTTCTATTTTAGATTATAAGCAAGGAGGGAGTCCATTTTGATGGAGAAGGGGCTGTGTAAACGGAGCAAAAGGGGTGTCAGTAGTGGCGGAGGTCACGGACTGGGCAAACAAAGCAGGAACAAGCATAAGGGGTCGGGGGACTGGAACAAAAGGTAAGTTTGGAAAACAGGATGGGCGTCAGGCTTCAGAGTATAGGGAACACCACCAAGACAGTGCTGGGGGGTACCGTAGCAAGCGTATGGACCTCTGCGGCCTACACCAATGCCGGTCGGGTGGAGGGGTGGGAATTGATAGTCGTCATTGGCATAGAAACAGTTACCCATAGAGTAACATCTATTGTCGTCGGTTTTGGTAGCGAAGGGGTACAGGAGATGTGCACACGCCCGGACAGGCGTGCACGCACACGCCCGGACAGGCGATGTGCACGCGTACGGCTCGCGCGTTCAGCACATTACTGCTACGGAGTTTGTGTGCGAGTAGCCGAAGGTTTCCTATGCGTAATATTTAAGGTGTTATGTAAAGTGCCAACTCATCAGCAAAGTGCAGAGCAGACGAATGCTTCACAGAGAATGTTATATTTTTATTTCACCAGCAGTAGCCCAAGCATGCTTGCAATACAGTATGTTTTGGCGGGGGGTGCGCTAGATGAGACAGGAACACTCAATTCTCGATTGGGACAGTACACTTTACATTGTGTTTTTGTGGTTTATGTTGCACACATTACCACAGTACACAGATCCACAATTTAAGGCACTGTGAGATACTTTTCCCCAGAGCCACACGATTTCTGGTCAAGTACCAAAGGTGGGACAGGTACTGTGTTGGAATATTAAATATGTATTTAACTTATGTTATTTATAGCAGGATATAGCGCTGCCCGTTTTACATGCAACAATAGAAACTATTAGTCCAGAGAGTACTTTTTAAAGAAAATTTGCTCATTTAAGTAACTTGTTTTTCAAGGAACTTTTTAGGACATGCAATATTCGAGGAGAACGGTACCCTGATATACAGCTGGGTATCAGGAGCATGTTGATGAATGTTGATGCTATCTTCTCTTCGCTATATCTATAATGTTTAGGCCCCATATACTTGTGGCAAGAAATTATTTTAATGATGACAGCCAGCCTTATTATAAAGGACACAAGTCATGTCGACTATATTTTGTGTATGGGCAAAAAGGGTTGGGAACAGAAGCCTACAGCTTTAAAAAAACCAAAGATATGAACAGATTAGAAAAGTTGGTGGCGCCCATTTGTATTAAAAGCAATTTACCTATACATTGGAAGACGTTGTGCTCGTGGACTTGGTTTAACGCTCTCTCGAACGTTGGACAAGCCTGGCCTACAGAGCCACGTAATGGTTTCATGGTCTTAGGTACTTTATCAGCACATTCTGAAGATTAATAATTAGCTGCTAAAACAGTTTATGATTCTTCCAATTCAATGACAGCAACCAAGCTCTCCTGTTCTTCATTGTGGCTAGTCAAAACAAGCATTTGCAATGCAATAGGTCTCGCATTTGCAAGAGTTTAACCTATTGGCATTGTAATGACAATGCCTTTTATTTATGTTTTAAAAACCAACACATAAATAAAGGCATTGCCATTTACAATGCCAATAGCTCAAACTCTAACAACTGCGAGACCTATTGCATTGCAAATGCTTGTTTTTTTTGCTATAGCCCCGCCCCCCTCCCCCACTGACCCCGCCCCCACCGGTGCGGCCCTCGGCCACAAACCACACTGTAAATTTGGCCCCCGAGAGAAAGTTTGTGAGTACCCATGCTCTAGACAAACTTGTAACATACAAAAAGATGCGGAGCGAACAAATATTGGTTGCATTTATGAGCTGATTAATCTTGCAGCTTGCTCCTTCTTGCATGGGAGGGTGAAAAGCAGAGTCTTGAAGCTCTTCAATAGCCTGACAGTGACTAATGTTCCAAATATTCCTTTACCGTGCTTACTGAATGACAAGCACTCTGTACGTGTCTTTTGATGTCTGCGTTTTTTTTTTATTATGGGAAGCAATCTAAGTTATATGATTTGTGTGTTTCAAACGCTGTGGCTGCAACAAACAGAAAAAACTTCCAGTTTTTACTTTGAATGATTAGCAGTCTGCATACTGTGTTACATTCTGGCCCCTTATTCATCTATGGCAACATTTATATTGGGGATGATGTACTTTTCTTAATAGGAGCCGAACGTCCATCGCAGGGCTGTGCTGCCTTCCATCGCCCTGGCTTAGCAACTGAACAACTAAATCCACATGTTGGTTATCTGTAAATAAAATGTAGAATCAATATGCTGTAGCAAGGTCTGCTTTGCTTGTGGTATTTAGAGGGGGTTGGGCAAGCAACAGGGAAAACGAAATTGTAGGGTATTTTATCAATTTTATCTATGAACGTACATTACTTGTTTTTCGTCAGTTTACAAGTAGTCTGACATGGAGATATTACATGGTTTTAAACACGTCCAATTTACTCAATTAATTCAGTCTTGCTTGCAGTTTATTTTTTATTTCATGGTCTGCGTTCCTTAAAAGAAAAAATGAAACACAGAAAAGAATTGAGGATCTTTTCTTTTAAGTAGCCCTGTCTTTTCTCACTCGATGTGTTTTGTGTGGCATATTAATTGAGATAAGTTTATCAGCCCTGCTCAATGTCAGTTTTTATCTTTGTTTCTTGAAAGAAATGCCATTAAGCCCCTCTATAATGTCTTGGGTAGCTCACAGTCAACGCGCAGAAAATTATTATCTTAGTTTACCCTCAGCCGCGATGCCTCCTCCACCTCGACCGACGCCAACCTCGCAGCCAAAGAACTACACAGATGGATAACCAACTGCGCAGACGAACTCGCACCCCTTCACAACCCTGACAGACAGCACCCCAGAAAGGCCACTTGGTTCATCGCCGACCTCCAAGAATCCAGACACACCTGCAGACGTCTCGTGAAGAATTGGCGAAACAGCAAAATGTCGGAAGACCGCACCACATACACGAACGCCATGACAGAATACCACCAACTCATAAGATCAACCAAAAGGGCCTTCATCCAGAACAAGATCACTGCCAACTCCAGCAACTCGAAGGAACTCTTCAGCATCATCCAAGAGTTCACCAAACCCCCCAGCGAGGCCACGGACATCAACCCCTCCCAGGACCTCTGCAACAAGCTCAGCTCCTACTTCCATCTGAAAATCAAGTCCCTCTAGGACAACTTCAACGAAAGGACACCGGACTCCGAAACCACTCCCTCCTCCAACGCCAGCCAACCCACCATCTCCGCCTGGACCCCAACCACCACCGAAGACACTGAATCGACCATGATAGGCATCCACTCAGGAGCACCCATGGACCCCTGCCCTCCGCACATCTTCCATAGAGCCCCCGCCGCCATTGCACCAGAACTACGATGCACCATCAACACCACCTTGAAAAACGGCTTTTTTCCAGATGACTGGAAACGCGCAGAAGTCAAGCCCCTGCTGAAGAAGCCCACAGCAGATCCTTCCGACCTCAAAAACTACCAACCCATCTCCCTCCCCCCCTTTGCGGCCAAAGTTACCGAGAAGACCGTCAATGCCCAACTAACGAAATTCATCGAAGAGAACTCCATCCTTGACCCCTCCCAATCTGGATTCCGCAGCAACCACAGCACCGAGAACGCTCTACTTGCCACCACAGATGACATCCGCACCCTCCTCGACCAACGCCACACCGCGGCCCTGATCCTACTCTACCTCTCCGCAGCCTTCGACACCCTCTCCCACCGCACACTCACCGCCAGACTCCATGACGCTGGCATACAGGGAACCGCCCTTGAATGGCTCCGCTCCTTCCTCACTGGCAGAACCCAAAGAATCAGACTGCCACCCTTCCTCTCCGAACCCACAGAGATCAACTGCGGAGTACCTCAAAGATCATCACTCAGCCCTAATCTCTTCAACATCTACATGGCCCCCCTTGCCGTCATCGTCAGACAGTCTCCTACGCCGAGGACACCCAGCTCATCCTCTCCCTCACCAAGGATCCCGTCACCACCAGACTCAGCTTCCAGGAAGGAATGAAGGACGTCGCATCCTGGATGAGCAGCAGCTGCCTGAAGCTCAACTTGGAGAAGACAGAGGTTCTCGTCCTCGGACCCTCCCCCACTGCATGGGACAACACCTGGTGGCCAACCGCCCTCGGCAGCCCGCCCACCCCCACGGACCACGCCCGGAACCTCGGCATCGTACTCGACTCCTCCCTCTCCACGACCCGACAGGCCAACGCCGTCGCCTCCACCTGCTTCAACACCCTCTGCATCCTTTGCAAGACCTTCAAATGGATCCCCCCCCGAATCAAGAAAGACCGACACCCACGCATTCATAACCAGCAGACTGGACTACGGAAACGCCCTCTACGCCTGAATCAACAAGTCTCTGCTCCGCAAACTCCAGACCATACAGAACACCGCAGCCAGACTCGTCCTCGGCATCCCTCGACAAGAACTCATCACCCAACACCTGCAAGACCTCCACTTGCTCCCCGTCGAGAAGAGAGTAACCTTCAAGACACTCACCCACGCCTACAAATGCCTCCACAACACCGGACCCCAATACCTCAACGAGAGAATCTCCTTCCACATACCCAAGAGAAACCTCTGATCCGCTGACCTCGCCGAAATCCCGCGCATCCGCAGAGCCAGAACGGGTGGAAGAGCCTTCTCCTACATCGCGGCCAAGACCTGGAACGAGCTCCCGATAGACATCAGACGCGCCCCCTCTCTGCACATCTTCAGGAAGACCCTCAAGACCTGGCTCTTCGACTGACCGGAGCTGCTCACCCCCCTCTCCCCCCCCCCCAGCACCTTGAGATCCTCACGGGTGAGTAGCGCGCATGACAATTCCCTGATTGATTGATTGATAGGATGTGGAGTCCCTACTCAGTTACTTTGAGTAAGGAGATTTTTGGCATGAAAAAGGTTGAAGACTCCCAAATTCGGTGAACAGTTTGACATATTTAGTTGCCAATATTATTATTATTTGTTATGTTTAGATAAACTAGTTTGGAAAAATAATCCTTTAAAATTCTTGTTTTTCAAACTCGTTCTGACAGTGATTTAGATCTCTGGCATTATTTTCTCCTGTCGGTATTTGATCTGGGGAGATTTACAATACTATCTGCAGTCCTATCCACAAGGTTCTAAAATTGTAGTAATGTATAGTAGAGGTACTTTTCAAAATTCGAATTTCATACCTTTTCAAATTAAACGTTTACAAGCTAAATATTTTTTTAATTAAAGAATGACAGTAATTTTTTCCCAAAATCATTGTTTCAGACAATTTGTCTAACTATAAAAAATAGAGTTTTACAAAGGTTAAGGGGCGGCCAGTTCCCTGCTGGTGCCACTACATGGCAATTAACTATGTGGCAATCAGCTAGACTCAATCAGTTGGTCATGTTCTTACCTGCCAGGGTTGACCCCATCCCTCAACCTAAAACAGCAGCAATAGCAAGTGGGGACCTGCACGCTCACCTGTGGTCAACAAAGGATGTGCATCACTATCTCTTGTCAGTGTGCAACTCGGATCCCCAGATCAACCCTCACTCACATCGTAAGGGTAAAATGGCCCACCTACAGATTTTAAACCTGGTGCTACAACGAAAGAAGCCACTGACCTTTAAAACAGTAATCAAATATACACAATTTAAAACCTTGTTCAAAAATTTTTAGAATTATTTTGTCATTTCAACAAAGAACATCATTATATAATCAGAATTGAAGACCATCAACAAAGAGAATAAATAAATGACTGATTACTCTCGCAATTTTTTTTTTGCAAAACAGGGGAAATTGTTTTGCAATAGATGGGAGTAACAAAAAAGACTAGTCTTAAATTCACGCGTAGGCATAAGCTCTTAGTGGAAGAGTCTATCTGTTCGCCATTATGGCAACATTCTTCCCACTCTTTCCATGCACTGGTATTTCTGGTCATATATGCATAAAATGGGGAGAAAGTATGCAGACGCATCACAGCAGCACTTTCCTACTGACAATGAACTTCGAAGCTACGAATCTTGTAGCATTGAAATTTTTGTGGCACTCATATTGTAGTTCTCACACCCACATGCTCTCAAATCAGCGATTGCTTTTCTCAATCAACCAACTCTGTCTCCTCCTCTCTTTCAGACCTCCGCCCTTAAATTCCAAGTCCTGTCCATTTAACACCAAGTATAATATTGTGAATTAAAAATGCCAAGGTTTCCCTCATTGTCGTACCTACCCTTACAGTGCCTTTCTAGTTTCCAAACCCATGAGCCTCTTACCTGATTTCTCTCTATGCCACTGGCACAAGTCACATCTCACTTTGCTTTTGAGTCCCTAAGCCTGGAGATCCTCACACCTCGTACATTGACGCATGTATAGTGTCATGTCCTTGTGACCACTGTTTACTGCCTTGATGCATGATATGCACTATAGTGAGATGTACATCTCAGTATGACTGTACAGCACAAACCATACTGGAAATCGACGCATGAATGGAAAAGCAAGAATACTACACAAATAAACTTCCAGATGCCAATTCTTTGTAAATTTGAGCAAACTGAGTCATCTAGATTTAAGGAAGAAATTAAAAACATTCAAGGGCTTTTAGACCACCTACCTGCTGTGTAATATTTAAGTACACTGTGTTTAACCTTTATAGAACCCCAAATGTGAATGCTAAAATATTTCGAGTTATATGAAGGAGCAATACTTCTGTTAAGCTCAACAATTTCAGTGAAAAATCTGAGATGAAAATTTACCATACAGCCCTGATAAGTCTTTTTACTCTGATGTTCAAGGGAAAGAGATGTTGCCTTGAGCTATCAAGTTATATAGGGCAGAAAATCACCCATATCACTGGCTACCGAATGACAAGAAAGTCAGAATTACAAGTATGGTGCATGTAAGTAGCTACTGAATTACAGTAGAGTCAAGATTTCAAGTATGGTAAGGCCAAGCGTAACCAAAAGTCAGGAGAAACATCTATCGAAAGGTTTCTTTATGTCGCTCTTATGAGTGAACATGGCTGCTGCCCATATTTGCTTTATCTTCACAGTGTCCTTTTTCACTCTGGCAAGTGCTAGGATAGCATAGAGATTTAAACAAATTAGCTTTCTCCAGAAGAATAAAAGAATTCTCAAAAAGGAATGGTTGTTTTATGCGATTCATAAGAATAACCACAATGTCGCTGTCTCCAAGATCTGAAAATTCCACAGGATGAAAGAACAATTGGCTTGCTGAAGATGATCATGTTTTTGGTTCTACACAAGCTTTATTTATAATTACAAGCCTGAGATTAATTTTAGGTTCTGCTTCCCTGTAGAAGTTATGTTGCAACATAACCCTTGGACGCCTCAGCAATACTCCCCTCCCTCGATGAAAAGATACACCACATGTGAAAACCTTCCTTTGGGAATCAACTGTGAATACTGAGGTTAATGGAAAGGCATGTTCCTAGTTTGATGCAATTTATCATAAAGTCATGAATCGTTAGCAAAAGCACTGCAGGGAAGGGGCGTAGCTGACATGTACCAAACACAGCTCATCAAGGCCTGGGTGGAGAGTCAAAGCTGACATCATAGAATCCCAGTGGCGTGCGTCCTGCTCGTATGTGGTAAGGAACAAATTCCCGCTGTGCCACTGATGTCATCTGAAGAACGTGATTCTTGTAGACGGGCAGGGCTTACCTTGGTTAGACGTGCTAATGGCCATGGCGCACTACATACCAAAGATAAATTAGCACTTGTGGTGAACAGAATGAAATATTCTGTTTGTCACGTCCCTAAAAAATTCAAAGCACGGGCCATGGCACGGAGAACCTGACAGCTTTTATTGTGAAAATTAGGAATGGGTGAAAAGAGTCCTAATACTGTAAAATAGCATGCCCAGAGTCACTGGGGAAGTCCATGGCTGAGCAACCACACATTATGAAAAAGAGACTTGCAGAGTAAACAAACTTAAATTACTCTTGGCAAAATCTGTTAATTAGCTACAGTACGTCCAGGGCCCTATTTTTGCATCCCTACTCCTAGTAAACCTCAATTATAAACTTCTCACCCTGCAGAAATTAGAAAATCTTTCCAAATACCGCTTTATAGAACCTGAGGAAAATATTCCAAATCCAGGTTTAACACGCACATTCCCTTATAATATCATCCTATGGGACACATAAATAAAGCCCTGCCAATTTCTAACATCTAATATTCTAACCAGTCGATCATGAATGTAGGGGTAGCATAATTCACCATTTTAATTACTATTAGCAACACCATATTGAACTTCTTACCATTAAATACATTCTTCAACACTCTTCCTCTCTGCTTTATTCATCTCTCTCTCTCTCTCTCTCTCATTCCCTCTCTTTTTTCTTCAATATCTTATTGAACTTCTCACCACTTTTATCCCCTTTAATTTATCCCTAGCCATTCACCCCTTCACAGTGGCGGCTGGTATATAAGGAGGTTGGTAGGGTGGGGGGACAAAAATAAAAGCAAAAAATAAGTAAACAAAACATAATTCAACTCACCTTCCTGGCGCCACGTCCTCCTCGCTCGGGTCTTCTCCAGGCAGGTAGGCTCCAACACGGGACCCAGGAAACTGCAGTAACCAATCCTGGCGCTGCTCTAAAGTAGCATGAAAGAAGCACCAGGTTTGGAGGGAGTCGCCTCCTTCTGCGCTCCTGCGGACACTGGAGCCCTATGCTGTCTCTAACCCAGCTGTCCAGGACAGCTGGGTTAGAGAGGCATAAAATGTGCATGTTTGGCTGGCCGTCGCAAGATGGCCAGCTAAAAAGACATGCGCACTTTAAACTTAACGGGCCCTGCCCATCACTGCTTTCTACTGCTGCCTGATTGGCAGTAGCAGAAATCAGAAAGCCCCGCCCCTCGTCCTGACGCTAAGCTCAGGACGAGGTTTTGAAAAATAAAATGGTCATAAATTAACTTTATTACCATTTTATTTTTCTATCTCTGGGGGCAATTTTTTGTGGGGCGACATTCCTCTGCCTTAACAGAGAAGCCGCCCCTGACCCTTCATATGCCTAAGACATCATGGTAGGTAAGCAGCTCAAGATGTTTAATTTGAAAATCATTATTTTTCAAATATTAGCTAAAGCCGTCACCTTGAAAACCTATCCACTTAAAAGTTTGAAATGCAAATGTTGACCACACCACCGCTTGACAATAACATGACTGGGCTCTAAAACTCAAATTGACTTGGACTGGAAACTTAGAAGGACACCTGTCAGTTCAAGTTCTCGCAAGCCAAGTTGATGCCGAAGGTCTAAATTATCATTAAAAAGGGATTGCAAAAAAGCATTCTTTACATTTATATTTTTAAATCCATTTCTGAGCAAGTGTTTTCAAGCTAAAGGTAAAATGCATAGGCACTTAACAATTGTCATCGTAACGCAAGACCACTAGTTAAAACTGGATTACTATTTTTTTCTTCCTGCACCTAATGACAAAAAATGTAATAGCTGATGTACTGATTTGCAAGCAAGTCTTTGTTTCCTAGAAATAAAAAAAATGACATCTATGAACCATAAAATTCCTAACTTGGACTTTGTGAAAGAAATATATTTTCCGACGCTCCAGGTAATCTTCAAACAAGTATGAAAATCTCCACCCCTGATAAGGTACTTATACCATAATTCATAAGCCTGATCTGATATATTCTACCTGAATTCATAATGAGTCTTAAATCCTCCTCCAGAATACTGGCTTTGATTCCTGTAGCCATCTAGAGCTTGAGTCTTGCTATCTAGTTAATGGTTTCCAATACATGATTCTCAGATTAAGACTCTTGTCCAATTTTTTACATCGGACATAGGAATCTGAATGTCATATTCCTAGTTTTTGTAACTTTGTTCCTGTAGCCTGAAGCTTCACATCAAAATTCTAGGATCCCAAATTTGACCTGTGATTAATGATACCTGAGCCTTGCCCTACGGTGTTTCTCTTCCAATATTTGACATATTAAGCATTGCTGTTAACACCTTTACACAAACTGCTGATGCAGAATGCCCGACTACATTTTGGACCTGCAACTTTTTCTGAGGCTTGACTCCAGATAGGCAGTGCTCACTTTGTAAAATAATAAGTGCCAGGGTCCAAGGTTTCGAAGGTCAGGGTACCAAATGCCAGGGCTGTGTATTCTTGAACCCAGCTCATTTCTCTTTAATCCATCCCCAGACCCTCCTGCTTCTATATCTTCCTCTTGTAGGTGCTTTGTCATCCCTGCCTTCTTTCTTTGTCACAGTTATTCCATCTTTCTCTTCCCCCTTTTTTCACTCTTTCGTGTTTTTCACTCTGTTGTGCTGGATTAAAATCTGTTGTTGAAAAATAAGTGTTCGTCCGGAAAAATAAGCAGCGGTGGGCCCCAAACAGCAACCACCAGCTCAAATTAAACTCTGCTTATAGCCAATAGCTGTCACTTGAATGGAAACATTTACTATCAATTTCTCCAGGTCTGTTCCTTGAGATCGGACTTCTTCGGAAAACTGAATCCAGGATTATTATACAAATTCCAGGTCTCTGAAATCTGATTCCTGTGACAGATGCCAGACTTTTTCTTGCTTGTCTACTATGGAATGGAACACATAGAGCATGTTGAATTTGACCCAGGGCAAAGCATGGCGGAAACGGACTTGACACTATTTTGGCTGTTTACGTAATAAGACATGGATAAAATTAAAATTCTCCACTTTATAATCTTTAAATATTACTGTATTTTAAGGCAAAATCAGTTTGTTCCCTTTCTTAGTACATAAGAAGCAACAGTAATGCAAAACCAGCTTGCTCTAGTTTTCCATAAAATACCTCCACGAATCACTTGCAATAATTCAGAAGGTTATCTGCAATATGTGTTGATGGTGCTGTGCTGTTTATATATCTTTATTATATCCTATGTCATTGGAGGAGCTGCGGGAGCATGCGGATTGCAATTGGTCTTTGTTCTACATTTCTACTTGTACTATTTTGTTCTACATTTAGTTCTACATTTCTACCTGTTCTATTGGAATAATGCCAATAACATTGTTTACAAAAATATATTTAGAAGAAAAATATGTGTTGCATATGGTTTCACAACGTCTTATCCATGTTTACCCTGGTACAAATTCTTTTTTGTGATATAGACTTGAGCCAAATCTGTTTCCTCCATTAAGTATTACACAAATAGAAAAAACGATTCAAATGTATTTGACAAGGTGTTTTGCACCCTTTGCAATGTTTTTGTGATAAATCTAAACCCTGCCTTATTTCTGATACCTATGAAATGCAATGTATAACTCGTGATAGCCGATGCCCGAGAACCAGTAATTGATTCATAATGTCTGACTCTAGATTATTGGTTCTGATGTGTAATGCCTTCTACTCAAGTCAGACCCAAAATTTCTATGTCTCTTGACTCATATGCTAATTAACGTCTGAGAGCTTTGCCCTGCTGACTACTAAAAGAGTACAGAACAAGAAAATGACACTTTGCTTCATTTAGTTTAATTGTGTAAAATGCACACTTACTGCTGTGACTTACCAAGTCACTAGATTATTATGCCATTGATTTCAAAATGTCGGAGAAAAGCGTAGAGACACAAGTCTGGTGATTTTTAAGCAACTTTGCATAAATTTAATTATCAGGTATTGCTAATGAAGTCGCGGGATATTGGTGTCTGATCTCTCAGTAAATATATTTTTATCCGGATTTCTACCCCATTAAAATCCTAATTGTGTCACACAGACACTGATGCTATAACAATTGATGTCCAGGAAAAGGTTGGTTTGTCCGACAGGTATATTAAATGAGGGACAGGTAGATCAAATGCTGAACTTTGCAACATGTTAGTGCAGTTCTGAAATATAATGCAATACTTGAAAATCTCAAATTTTGTGTTACTGAATGCCACGCTCTATGCCCATTTGTTGCTGGGTGTGACGTAGTCTAGACTAGTGGGAATTGTTGGGGGAGGTACTGGGCAGTCAAGCCCTGTGTCAAATCAACTACTGGGGCTGTAGTACAGTGTGCAGTGGCCTCTTGTTATTGCCACAAATTGCGCCCAGCAGGCACCTTGGGCTTGGAGTACTGACAGGCCATGGCTCACTGCTTTAGGTAGTCCTTAAAACATCCGCATAAAAATGTAGGTATATCATATGTGATGTAATCAGTTATATCCTAGATTGTACAATTTTTACATCATATGTGGTGATAAGTGTGAGGTTATGAGCAATGACTTGGGAAGAATTATCTTTTGCCTTGCTTAGCATGACTTAGGAATTTCAGTAGTTCTTAAAATTTTAATGTACCTTCATTTAAAGTTACTTTTGGGGAAATTCTGGCCCAAATGTACAAAACCATTTAACGGTCCGTAAGGTTTTTTAAAAGCATCACGTTTTCCTTTAAGACGAACGAGCAGCATTAAAAAAAAAAAAATAGTGTTATTTAAAAGCACTCACAGACTTGGTTGTCTGCTGACCCCAGCAGGCCACCTTGCCTATGAATGTAGCCAATTGCAGTGGGCCTCAATATACGACCGACCTCATGCATATTAATGAGGTAGGTCGAATTGCGACCCACTACGAATCTATATTTTGAGGACCAACCTATTAATATATAGGTCAGCTCCCAAAATAGCAATGGATTAGTTAGAAGTCGGTGCACAAATTGCGACCACTTCTATTAAATTCATTCTGTAAATTCCATTTAAGGATTCGCATATTGCAAATCGTTATTTGTCAAATGGAATGTTTGTACATGAGGGCCTTAATCTTTTTTTTAATAACATTGCTTAGTGGCTGAGCTTAGTGTCTAATCATAACTTACCTTAATACAAGAGAGAGAGAGGAAGGGATGGAAAGAGAGGGAGGGATTCAGGGAGAGAGGAAGAAAGATAGAAAGGAAGACAAATATGTCTACCTTTACAGCAGAAAAGGGGCAATTGAGTGATTCCACTCTCCCTACAAGTTATTTATGTCATTCTGAATTCCTTGCATCCCAGAACCATTGCTTGGCTCCCGCTTGACCCTGAGGATATGCATCTGTTTTTCTCCCTTCACCCCTCCACAGGTTCCCTGGCAGACATTTACCACCTGCTCAGATTAGGTGGAAACTTGCGGAGTTAAACCACATGGAGCAAAGCATTATGCGTGGAACACCACCTGAAAAACTGATCCCCACAGTTATTCCTTATTCCATGGTGTCTAACGGGCAATTATTGGTATTCCGTTTGGAGATTTCGGCCTATGTTGGTAATTTCAGCTACTGGAATCATCAGGTGGAATTCTGCATTACTTCTAATTGGGATCTTAAGGGCTTATTTTTGTGGTAAATATATCTGCGGTACACTTGCCATGCCAAACTGGTAAAGGCTAAGGGTTGACAAGCAGAATCACATAAGGCCTCCTCTATTAACATAACAAGAATCTCAAAAATACTCTCAAGGCAGAAGGGTGCCAAAATGGCGGGTAATCATGCAGCAGACGGCGAGACCCCTTGAAAGAAGTTTCAGAAGTAGCCCGTGGTCCCGTAAAAACAAACATGATGGCTCATTATAAAAACAAGATGAAAGTATGTGGGGAGTCACTGGAGTGGAGACGCGATAAAGTGTTAGTAGTTAGCCCAGACAGGGCTGCACCAGGAAATTGCATGCGTCAAGAATCATTAATACAATTATGGTGCAGTGAATCAGACCTTGCCTCGTATAAAATAAACACAGATTTGAAAATGGTGTTGAAGATCATTTCAATAAGCCTTTCTGTCTCATGGGACCCAATACAATGCTGTTCGGCTTCTCGATTTCCACACACAATATGACTCCATTTTTATACTGGGGCTGAAGCTTAAGGTCAATCATAAATAATTTTATATTTTGACCTGTGGCCCAAGAAATACCTGTTCAAAACCTTATTGTTATGGAGGAAACTCCTATCCTGAAAGCAAAGAACTTAAGCTACTTGGGTATACTGTTTAATGCTAACATGAATTGGGAAAGATTAATAATTAATTCAGAGGGCCCAGTTGATGGAGGCTTCCTGTGAATCGATTTTTTGGTTCTCCAAGAAACTAGGAAAAAAACCCTCTCAAAGAAATGATTATGCTTTATAAAAGCAAGTGCCTCTCGGCGGGAACATATAGGGCCAGTGTGTGGGGGCACAACACTGTAAAGACCATAGAGCCGGCAGAAAATACATTTTTTAAATAGGCAGCTAGGGACCACTAAATCTAATCCGAGTTTTATATCTCACAATGAATTGGGGGTAGGCTATTTGGAAGATATAGTAGGCCTGGCTCCAATTCTGCAGTGGATCAAAATTCGGCCCACACCTGAATTGTGATTCACACTCAGAGTAATGGAAGACAGTCCGGCTCAAAGTACTATGATAGCCATTCCGTGGCTTCAATATGTGAACAGTATCCTTTGAGATCTGGGATTGAGTAACCTTTTTGTAAGCACAGTCAATATCAGCCCACATTCCAAGGAGTTGCTCAAGAAAAGGTTCCTTGTATATAAAGAGAACACTAGGATTTTGAAAGCACTTGATATGGTCTCGGTTCATTCTTAAGGGCTGCCTGTAACTACTCAAGGCATGGAACCTTACTTAACCTGGATAAAAGCGCAGGAACTTAGATTCTATTTGACATGGTTAAGAGTCAACATGATACATTGTTTTTGTGGCCTTTCACGTTACAGGCACCTGGTTTGTGTCATTACTGTGTTGCCCGTGTGATGGGAGGTCTCCTCAGTCAACAAGCACTTCATGTTATTTTGCACTCTGTACGCTTCTTTTAGAATATGGTTCCTCCGTCACATGCTTAGTGGAAGATCTTTTAATACACACCAAGAGGGTTTTCTCTTTTTACAGTGTCTTGAGTCTCCTGCGATATGTTTCTCAGTCCTGAATTTTATTATTCAAGCGCTGAAAGTACGGAAGAAATATGCATTGTGATTTTAGTAACGGCACTGAATTATTACTTCCATTTGTGCAGTATAGATCTGGTTGGCTCTAATGTAACTGTATTGGCAACGCGATACTTGAGCCTGTTTGTGGTATTTTTCTCCTTTTTGTGATTTTATGGTACTGGGATACTTTGTATGTGATTTTTAATGTGCTTTTATGGTCATATAAATGGCAGAATAAAGGTGATTATAATGATGACTCAATTTTTCTTGCAACGTTTATAATGCTATTTTGATAAAGTTATATTTCAACAGTCTTTACCATGAATTAAGAGTCTGTTGAAAATTTCAAAATTGTATTTGATTGCCTCTGGACGGCTTTCCCCCTACTGTTTCTTTAGACTGAAAAATTCTCATCGCAGCTCACAAAAACAGCAGTGGAGGTTTCTTGCTGTGTGGTAACTACTGAGGGAGGTGGCATTGATCTTCTGGGAATCGTTGCTTTCTGTTTAAGCCAATCAGAGAACCAACTGAACACGGCTCGAGTTTCTGAAATTGCCAAAAGCCCCAGTCGGGTCTCTTGGCTAAGTAGAGTAATGCATCCACTTAAAGGACCAGTGTTTAACCATGTGGTCAAAACTTCGACTCCTGATGGTCCTACTCAGACTTTCATCCTTCTGAGGTCGATAAAATGAGTATCATTGAGTTGAGTAACAACAGCATCTGTTAACCACTGCCAAGATGCCCCAAGGACTTGACCGTGTGCTTTACAAATGTATCTAGTGATGCAACAGTAGAGGCATAGTGAAGCATGCTTTATTGCAAGGAAGTCTAATGTAGGTCCAGATGGCTGGATCCATAAAGATTTTCAGGATATTAGTGTGAGATACATTACATACAATGATTGTAAATTGAACTAATTTAAATCAGTGTTTATCATGGTAATCTGGCATGGATCAAGTCCCAAGTTCCTCTGAATAGTTGTTATGCACACTTGCTGTAGAGGTTGTGGCGTGGAAAACCACAGACTAAGGATAAATGACAAAGTTGAGGGTTGTATATAGATATAATTGCAATACAACTGAAGTGAAAACCAGCTTTCCATATTTACTGGAATTAAAGTTAGTTGTGACTGGCTGATGCCTTCACTCATTGGGTGCATGTAAACTTTCATGGACAGTACACCACTGGACTTGACTCCAAAAAGAAAGATTTGTGTTAATCTTCTCTGTTGGTGCTTAATGGTTGTAAAAGGTGCAAGATTTTCATTACTGGCTACTGGAACCTATTGCACAATACCAACTGCTCCTCAGTGTTCAATAGCATGCAATAACTGTCATTGCCTTTGACCTGTAAAGTGCTCAGGTGCCTTTGGGGTAAGATTGCAAAGTATAAATATCATACACATATATGCATATAGTTTCTTTACAGAATATCTTCTACAGAATTGTCATCTGACATAAATCAATATTTTTGTAAACGATATTTAGGGTAAGATATCCGTATGAGACAATATTCAGATTATGATGTACTCATATCTTGCCCATGTCAGCACACTCACACCAGTAAGAGAATAGGCCAGACTCTCTTCCTTCCATCATTAGCCTCAAAGGGTCTCTTTAAACAGCTAATGATCATATTGGTAGTTTGTAATTGGCCGTGCTAAAGCCATGGATATTTGACTTGCTTTCCAACTAGGACACTCTAGTTTAAAAATTGACCAGCTCTACTATCTTTCATCTTCTTTTCATTCCATCTTTGGGAAAATGTATCCCCCACCACATGACATTGACTCTGTTGTTCAAGCCCTGCTTATTTATTAAATTATCTCCGAAAACTTGGTGCTGGCAGAGTTGTCAAAATAATGTCTCTCTTGCTTACTGAGTACCATGCAGCTTCCAGACTGCTCTTGGGATCAAAAGCTCTTTTGTCATAACTCCAACTTTAAAATGGCTTCACTGACTGTCCCTTCCAACACAAAGCTGTCCCTACTGGTAGCTGTTCCTATGTGGCTAACAAATGAAAGCTTTTCAATGATTCCAGGGGGCTATCAAGTGGAGAGAAAGTTAAGGTGGAGGTACCAAATGTTCTAAAGTTAAAAACTACAAATAAACACCTTCAGGGTGTGGGGATGAGGTGGTGTGTGGTATGGGTGTCTGTGTGTGTGTAAGGTTTTCTTAAAAGCAGTTGCTCAGGTGTAGAACTCGCTTGCCCTTCATAATTGTCTTGAGCTTCTTCTCCCCTCTTTTAGGACATCTTTTTTTATTTTTCAACTTGTAGAAGCAGAACATGATCATTATTTGTATTTCCAGGTAGCACCAGGAATGCCAAGCACATAGTTCTTGCAGATCACATCATTGCCAGCACTAACCGCAGCAAGGAAATCTTCACCATCACCAAAGAATTCACTGCACCTCTTGTTGCCTCCAGTAACATCACCGGCTCACAAGACCTTCGCAACAAGATCTCAGAATTCTTCTGTAACAAAATCACCTCCATGTTCTGCAACTTCAACCCTCAACCAGGCCCCATCGCAACTCATCTTCCCATCTCAACTGATGAACAAACCCTGAACTCATGGCCTACTGTCACCACTATTGAAATCGCTGCTACCATGAAGACCATCCACTCGAGGCTCCATCTGATGCTTGTCCCCACCACACCTTCACCCAAGGACTCTAACTGATCAGTATAACACTAACACTCATCCTCAATGCCTCTATTGCCTGGCTTAGGCACATTTCCAGACACAGGGAAACATTCCACTGCCATGCCTTTCTAACTACAGACCCATCTCCCTCCTACGACACACGGCAAAGCTCTTAGAGGAACTAGTCAACCGATGCCTCAACATACACCTCAGCAACCATCAGCTCCTCGGCACCACTCAGTCCGGATTCAGACCCAATTACAATACACAAAAATAACTCATTGCCACCATAGATGACATCAGAACAATCCTTGACAGAGGAGACATGGCAGCCCTCATTCTCCTGGACCTCTCGGCAGCATTTAACATGGTATCACACCCCATCAGGCGCCTACAAAAGTGGCATCCAAGGACCCGTTCTCCACTGGATCTGTTGCTTCTTAATGGCTAGAACACAAGCTGTCAGCCTGGCACCCAGCCTGGCACCATACCCCTCAGAAGCCCCCAAACTCATCTGCAGAGTGCCTCAAGGTTCATTGCTCAGCCCCACCCTTAGCTTTTTTTAGTTGAGAGCAGTGCTTAATTTGTGCCGGTGTTTGCCAGTGTGGTGCACTGGCACCAGAACTTATTTCTATTTCCCACATGCTGTCTCTGTGTGTCTATTTTTGAGTAGAGCACATCAGCAGAGTGTTCAACAATTTAATATACATTAATAATAATAATATATATCAGCTTGTCCAAGCCATTCTTACAGCTTCAGGTGGCATGGAATAGCTCAAACTGGCATATTTGTTGGAGAATGGTGGTTGGAATGTAGCACTGGCATTTGGCAGCACAGTGGGCAGTGAAAGTTGCAGTGGTCTCTTATGTAATACCTTGAGTCAAGGCACTTTCTTTTATTTACAAATGAATCAATGGTAGAGCCCTCTGTCTCTGTTGTTAGTGAAGATTGCAAATGGTCACCTGCAGCAACGTAACGCAGGCCTCTTCAGCCTCTTTGGTGCATGGTCCCCGCAACCCTCTTCAGCCTCTTTGGTGCATGGGGCCCCCAACCCTCCAGGGGGGCACCAAACCCTAAAGGGGGCCCCATTCAGCCCTAGGTCAATGAATATCTGTAAGATATTAGAGTCCACTCATGGGCCCTGCATCACATTCTTCAGGGGGACCCCATCATTTTTAGGTCGAGCCTGGGCAGCGCATGCGCTGCGAGCCATGCTGTATCGGAGTATAGACTTGACGCTCCGCCCATATTTGTCATTAGCTTGTGTCATTGTCTTTCGTAAATGCTGGCTTCTGATTCGTTAATATGCTTGTTAGTCCATCCTTAGTACCAGCTTGTCTTTATTTGTAACTTCCCATGAAGACTGGCCCTTTTACTTTGGTTGTTACACGGTACGTCTTATTTACTCAGTAAGCACTATTTTCTTTAATGGTTTCTCCTACTGCAGGCACAACATGCTTTCCTGCAGCATTCAGCGCACCATGTGCGCTTTCACGGTGCGCTTTTACAAAAAAAGCACCTCATACTGCGATTTCACTTTAATAATGGCCGCGGACCTTTCTTTAGACACGGCTCGTCTAAAGAAAGGGGCTTGGCCTCTAGTGAAAGCGCAGCATGGGGCGCTTGTAAACAACAAGCATTTGCAATGCAATAGGTCTCGCATTTTAGAAACTTTGTCCTATTGGTATTGTAAATGACAATGCCTTTTATTAATGCAGATTTTTTAAATACATATAAAAGGCATTGTCATTTACAATGCCAATAGCTCAAAATCTTGCAATTGCGAGACCTATTGCATTGCAAATGCTTGTTTGTTATGTCACTGTTCGCCTGATGCGGACTTGGATGGCAAGTGTGAGTGGAGCAGAATAGACACAGGTTTTCTGTGATTAATTGTGCCATCAAGATGATTAAAAGATTTATTGTACCTAGACAGTTATGGTTTCAGGGATGTTCTAAACTGGAGGTGGTAGGGTTCCGTTCTCAGGGTTGCTCTGAGAGTTCTACCCGAACCCACCAAAGTAACTTGTCGTTCGCGGTAGGCGCTATGTAATTATAACTCCCCAGCACTGACCACGAGGCCACAATTACACAGCAGGGTAGCCTAAATGTTTATTGAACCTTAGTAAATAATTGCTGTTTTCTTCCATATAATGATACCCTGGGAGCAATGCAAGCCCCGTCTGGAGAGGTGCGCGTCTGACACTCCGTGGCCAGCTTCAGTCAACCTCTGAATACAGAGCGCGACTATCGTGTGGGTGATTGAACCACTACAGGGAAATACCACCAGTCCGCCACACCATGAACCCCCTGTTAAACCATCTGGGCCGCCAACAACAGTCATCTGTCAGCTATGTACACTTTTTGTGACATTTTTTCCAATAACCTTTAAACAGCGGAAAAGAGGAAAAAAATAACTGAGTACATTTATATTTTGGTTTCATTCATATATGTGTTTTTTTACAACCCCGCCCTGAATTCTTCACTTTTTATTCTGGTCACTTCTAATGTTGGGATATGAAGCTGTAATAAAACAACGCAGCTGTAGCTATTAAACTTTCAGAACTCCGTGACACTATTTGAAGAAATGTCTGCTAAATCCTGCAGAGGTCCCGTGGTTCCAGAGTAGGGCAGAGCCCTGGTCTCTTGAAACGGAGGGAATTGCGCATGACGCGTGTTTTAGAGAGTATTGGCTGGGAGGCGAGGTGTGGTGCGTCGGCCTTCCACCCAGGCCACATGTGGAAGGGCTGGGCGCAATTACTCGCTCCGCTGTTTAATAAGAGAAAAGCACTTGCCATGGCAACCACGGCAGCTTGGACAACATGTGCTGCTTCGGGTCACGTTACACACTTGGAAGTTTGTGTCAGGTGTTTTGGGACTCGCCGTGGCCCTCTTTTGAGCGTTACCAAAGCTGTTGATTGTTTTGTTTAGGAGTAGTGGCAGAAACCCATGTTTTCCTCTAATGGGCACCCATATGAAACGAGGCCATCTGGCGCGTGCCGAGAGGCCAATCAGTATTAGACACCCCTGGGAAGGAAATAGAGAAAAGCACAGCGCGGCAATTCAGTGTACCACACACAGCACGGCTGTTCCATGCGCAGACCTTCACTCAGACAATTATGTGGCAGGCATATAACCGTTATGTGGTACACCAAACCCAGCACCGGGGCTCCTTGCACGAAACACTGCATAACAGAAGTAGGTGCATATCATATGACGCTAGAATGATTTCCTGAACACAAGACTGTTGCTCTCTGTACAAAGCACTATACAGTGCATTATGTGGCTAGAATATATGCATGCTCTATGCTTAAAACAATGCAAAATAAATGTAGGCGCATATCATATAGCCATAGGGTGATGTTCCAAACACAGCACTGCTCCGGAGTGTACTTCACACTACATAGTACATGTATGAATGTATGTAGCTAGATGTAAGCATCGTGTGGTGTTCGAAATACAGCACTGTTACTCCCTGCACAAAACACTACGGTGCATGTATGTGGCTAGCGTGGAACCATTGTGCACTGTTTTAACACAACACTGTTGCTCTGTGCACAAACACGTCACAGTAGATGTATGTGCTTAACATAATGCCGTAGTGTGATGTTCAAAGCACAGCACTACTGTTCGAAGTCCTAAATACAGTACAGTATTTTTGTTGGCCAAGAATAGCTCAATTGTGCAATGTGTGAAAGGCAGCACAGCAATTCAAAGAACCAACCACAACACAGTACTGTTGCATTGTTGGCTTCCAAGCATAGCTCGGTATTAGAATGTTCCAAATGCACCACAGAATTTCATTTCAAAATACTCAACAACTGTAGTGCACACCATGGCGCCGTGGTTACATGTACCAAACGGATGACTGCAGTTCAATGTACTAAATATAGCATTGTAGTTCCGTGTGACAAACACTGCACCCTAGTTTGAGGTTCCAAACATAAACCTGTAGTTTGGTGAACCAAACACAGTGCACCGAAGTATCAAAGTCCAAACTATTCAAAACCAAGCAGCTCGGCTCTTTTTCAATCACAAACTACATGTTCGCAAGAGCAGTTTATTGAACGTGGTCAGGGCACAAGTCCTAAAAAAAGAAGTGGGGGTACTAACCTAGTTAGGCAGTATGCAAGTGACATCATGGCATGCGACATCACGGCGCGCGACATCACGGCGCACAACATCACGGCGCATGACATCACACATGCCATCACAGGAATTGACATCATTGAAAGTGTCATCACAAGCCACAACTTTACAGGAAGTGGCATCACAAGAAGTGACATCATATCTAAAGCCCTCACATATATGTTTAGCAGGTCTATCGTGTACGTTTGAGCGCATTGCGAGGATAATAGCACTGTGAGCTATGGAAGATGATATGTGACTTCTACACCTTGCTGTCCCCAGTTTTATGTGACACATCCTGTACATTCATTTACAAACGTATATACTTTATTGTACATGTAATATGCACGTGTTGATGTAAAGCGCTCTGACACCCTGCATTGGGATGAGTAGGGCTATACAAGAAAAAATAGTGGTACTTAAATTATTTCAACACCTCCTCAGGGGAAGTAAGCTCTATATACATGCAATTTGCTATGTGTAAATACTGGGAAAGACCAACACATCTGACATTCTTACAGTGCATGCATATCTCCTAAAAAGGGACTGAACAAAGTGAAAAGCTGCCTCTCTTAAGTATGTGTGAAGTGCTAACAAGGTGTGAGCCTTTGTTCCCCCTCCTCTTCATTTGCATTAGGTGAGAGGCTCCTGACTGCTCCCAGCCAAGAGACTCGAACAAAAGGAGGCCTGATGACCCCTTAAATTCGGCCTTTGTTATGGGCCCAGCAGGAGTCTTAAATAAGAAAGCCCCTTCCCTGCCTGCACGTTGTTGCTTGTTGAAGATGGAAAGCAGACAACGTGCAGGCACTGCTGAAAGTGTCCCAGTGTTTGGAAATTACACTGGGATGAGTTCAGCACATTATTCAGAGGGGCCAAAATTCTTGGCAGGGTAGACGGCGTTCACCCTGTGCAAATAGTGGGTAGACGCCGTCCACTTGCGTGTACTCCCGACTCGTGCCCTGAACGTGGTACACTAAAAACCAGCATAAATGTGACTTCCGTGTTTATGACTGATGGAGTCCTTCAAGACACCAACACTCCATCCATCAAGCACATGGTCGCCAAACACACACCATCTAGACAGCTCAGGCCATCAAACATCACCCTTCTGGACCCTCTAGATTCACAATTAAGGGATTGTGTGGTTTGAGATTATCGTTATTGACTCGAGGTTATGGGGTTATCTAAATTCAGCCACACTCATCCCCTCCTTCTTATAAAGATGCATGGGCATCCAAAATGCCGGGGGAGCGGAAGTAACATCACACCATATAAGCTTCAATTTCACTCACACACATGTTTACACATGCATACATACACATTCACACTTACACACGCTCTGTCTCAGGTAAACATACACTCACCCACAAGCGTGCTCATAACACACATTTAAAAGCATTTTTTTCTTACCTCAGCTGCCGGTGAAGGTTATATTCCAGGTAATGGTATTCCATTATATATTACACTAATATTGAATAATAAGATATTATTCACCATTAGTGTAGTAAAAAAATGAGAGAAAACAAAGAGTGGCTCCCCAACTGAAGTCCATAAGGACGAGTTGCCACTGTGGTCCTAGCACTGATTTTGCCATCTCTGAAGCCAGGGCCAGGGGTCACAAGTGACAAGCCAAGGGTCGCAGCTCAGACCCCCTGGTGACCCCTAAATTACGTCCATGTAAACATCGTGACTGCAATTCAGAATACAATAAAAAGCCATATATTTTCAATTAAATGCCACATTGTCCACCTGCATCAAAAGGCTTTTTCCCCACTCTTTTCTCATTTCATTTTTAACATCCACTACCCTTCCCCCGCTCTCCTATGCACTTTTGCTTCTAAGCTTCTGAGTGTATCCCAAATGATCAATAAAGACTCAAACAGAGCACTCTAATATCACATAAGAAACAGAGTGCTTTAGTCATTGTACCAACCAGAGCAGTCTATATCGATATTCCAAACCCAGCACTCTATATTATTACACCATACACAGCAATGAAGTGGAATCTACCAAATGCAATGCAAGTGATGCAACAAATATAAGGCTTTCATGTTAAAAAAGCATCACAGTTGTTAAAATCGCCAAACTCAAACCGTAGTTCACGGTTGAATATCAATCTAATAAACATAGCACTGTAGTTTGTTGTAGCAAGCACAGCATTGTGATTGTTAACATACAAAAACAAAAGAAGGGTTCAACGTACTAAAGAAAGTGTTGCATGTTAAAGTGCTGTGCGTGCCCCCGTAGGAAATGTACCCGTCAGGGCGTTGGTTGAACCAGATGTGACCTCTGCCGCTCTGCTCCTCAAGTTGTTTTCCCTTTTTACACATTGTGGAGGTTGAAAATGCAAGATGTTTCCTGCACCTGCCCCGAACCCCCTGCCCTTACTGGGCTTCCTTCCATGGATGCGTTCTTTCCATTGCTGTGTTCTTATACCGCTGCTTTCCCTCTTCTAGTGGGATAATGCTGTTTCGATGCCAGTGATTGGTTAACGTGATTGATGGTAGCAATAAAGTTGTCCTACAGTAAAATGGCGTCCGTGATGTGAAAGTAACATTGCAATCAAAGGAAAACTGGCATGGGGCGAAACGTTAGGTCGTCGCCTGTCATTCAGAAGGCTTGTTCATTTTTATTGATAACTTCATTTATGAGGTATTTTCTCCAGCCGCATCTCCATTTGGGATATCTGTGTCTATCGAATATAGGGCACTTCTTCTTGAGTTTCTCGCTCTCCAGAACACTGTTGTGAATTGACTCTTTTCTGATTGGACTGCAGTGGTTCACCTTTAAAGATCTCAATATGTTTAAATCATATGTTTACTTTTGAAATATGTGACATTGGATACACCATTGCGCCATATTAGATAAACTTTGCAACGGGTAGAAAAAAGCAGGACAAATCCCTTTTGTACTCTGTTGCTGCCTGTCTAATGCAGAACGTTGTGTATAGATTTGCCCATTCCATAATGCAAAATGATGTTTCCAATACGTCCAAATTGAAGAAAATGGTTAGAAGTCCTGCTAATTCTACATATCACGTTTTCTGCTTCTAAATGTTTTCCTATGTGCAATAGAAATTTTTTAACAAGAAACACTAATACTTGGATAACATTTCTTTTGAATGATTTTGTACTTTTTGCATTTTTATAACACTTAAGAAATACAGACATAAATTATTGATTACAAATCAAGCTTTTTTACATCGTTCGATTTTAAAAAGTTGAGAAAATGTATATCATCCCTTGTTCATTGTATAATCCGGTGAAAAGGACATGGCATCTGCTTGGTTCTATATTCCCTGATACACATATGTTTTTGTAATACACAGAGAGCTGAACGGCTCTAAAGGATTTGCTATTTTTTCCACCAGTGCAGCATTTCTGTAATAACGCAGTAGTTTCAGAATGCCTGACCTCTGCCTGTGTGTTGGACAGTGAATGGAAGTAAAGATTTTGCGTGCTGCCAATTCAGAGAAAGCGCAACCAACTATTTTACATAATTGAATCCACAAATCAGATTGGCTAGCATAATGCCGGCTACCATAACATCATGTTTGACAGGTCGCTTGAGGTAGAAAAAACATTTTCTTGTGCTGTAGTGTTAGTTTTCTTTCCGTGGCCAGACATTATGCTGTGTTTTTTGGCATGAGCGAGTAGTTACGCTTTTCCTCCAACCTGTGATCGTGAGTTGTGCACGCGACAGTCTACTCTGAATTACTGTAGCTAAGGAACAAAAACAGACAAGTGACACAATGCCACAAACACCCCAACAGCAGTTTAATCGATTGTCGTAAAATTGGTAAATTGATGCAACGCTAAGAAACAATATTACCTTGTAACTACAGCCAGACCTAACTAACCATGGCCCTGGTAGACTTAAAAAGCTTTGCTCCCCGATGCAATCCAGATGTGACTCAAGTTAGTTAAAGCAGGATCTGGCGACAATCCTACTGTATGAACTTAAGTCATCATTTTACGTCGACAATGCAGACCTATTTGCATTTCTTTTGCTCTAGTTCCCACTCTCCCTACCAAATGACTACCAAAGTGTCGTTAGGGTTTTGCCCCATATTTGTTTCTCTTTCAACTGTGGTTTTTAAAAGCCCTCGAAGAAGTACGTTTCAGAATTATTGAAACCAGTGAGCAGAGATATAAAAGCATCGAAAATAACATGCATGTGTTCTAAAGCCAGCAATGCAAAAGCTGCATTTACCATCGCGGTGTTGGCCTCATCAGTTCAATTCTCTGTAGTGGCAGAGTCATGTGTTGTAGGACTTGCGCCTGGAGGACCATCAGCTGGCACTAGCACACAGCGGCTGTTGACCTTAAAAGTTGTTATTTTGTCCTGAAGTTACTATGGAGAATAACTCAAAAAGGCCCATGTTCTGAAAATTGTCTTGGGAACCACTTGGTCTCTGAAGGCCTCAATGTGCGCCCTTCTTGAGTGGATTATGGGGAAGACGCATGTCAGAGTCCTGGTTGCATCTACCGTCCAACTTGTTAAAAGACACTGTCTGCCATGCCAGTTTCTAATGTGTGGCAATCGTAATATATTCTTTGCCCCAGTTTTGATGATTTTTATAAGTGAAAAAGACAAATGGAAATAAGAAGACTAGAAAGTAGTTGACAGATGACCAGGATACGTGTATCGCACATGGACGGCGTACCCGCGGTTTATGTGTTGTTATAAGTAATTGGGGACGCCATTCTTTATCCCCAGAGTAAACATTAATGCTGATGGCATTTCCAGGTCTGGGCTGACATCTAAAAATTGATTTCTGTACTTAGGGTAATGAGTTTTAGTGCAGCCATTTACTCTCCTCTGGTATTTTATAAATCACAGGTGTCCTATTGGGGGTGTAATAAATACATCTTGCTGGCAGCTTTATCTGCCCTCTCAAAGAAATGTGTTTCATTTAGCTCCTAATAATACCAGATTCTCTCTTGCCATTGCTTCTCATCTCACTGCTTGCATTCTGCATGCTTGCACTCTCCAGCTGAAAGGCTTGCATTAATCATTGCCCCTCCACATCATCCCTTCTGTCCTTTTCTCCCCATTTTAAATCATATTGACCATCATGTCCTGGAGGTTGCAACAGTGGCATCCAATTTGTCTCTTTTCACCTGTGCATGTTTAATTCACACCAAAATGAATTGAGTGGATTTTAGGACTAAACTCTCTACCTAGCAAATTGTCGATCACCCATATGCTCTCAAATGTGGGTGTATTGCGTCTTAGCTGAAATTATGTTTTGATGCTGCCTTTCCCTGGCTGTGGTGCCATATTTGCTGTTTTTTGATCAGGACAGTATGGCACCTCCTTCCTGGTGGTGCACTATGAGTCTTCCAACTTTTGCCTTCCTTTACAACTGGCTCTGCCATATAAAAAATCAAAACAAATCAGTTTGTTATAACAGCAGGCTGATCCTCCATAATACAAATAAATTTAAAAAAACAAAGATCTTTTAAAAGCAAATAGTCTTTAAAAAATATACTCCAAACAAAGGAGAGAGTGAGAGGAAAGAGGAAAGCTCGTCCATCTTCCCTTAATTACTATATCCAACAATGAGAACGAGCTTGCTACCATGCTAATCCACTGTCATTAATGTCATAACTAAAGTCTCAGAAAAACCATTAGGTTTTTAAAAGAACCCTCACGACCTACCTAGTTGATGGCATGCTTCATCATTGGGCTCCCACCTAAGATGCCAATGCAGATGGTTGATGGCAAGAGACAAGGTCATGTGAGTGTAAGACCTCGGGAATGGCCATATCTGAAGTAATGTTAGGTGCAAGTGTGGCATGTTTTGTGTGCACCAGCTCCACTGCAAAAATTGGAGGTCGTGAGATGGCTGCCACAAGTGTGGAATTTGCTCCTGCCCTCTCCAGCTTCATTAGCCTCCCTGGGAAAGGAAGTTAAAGGCTGGACAGTCGGGCACCTCTTGTGCAGACAGTTCGATTAATGGAAGCAGAGGTCATATACAGCTTCTTCCTCCTAGAGGTAAAGTCATGGAGGATTTGGTAAGTGGAACATTTAAAATAGCAGACACATGACAATGACATCAACATACACATCATTTTGTTTCAAGATTGTAATGAGATGTGTTTTTCTTATTACAAGTGCCTTCTGATGTCAAAACACGACTGTAATAGGAAATTAAAGTACTTGAATAATCGTCTCATACTTACTACAGTTTGATAACGTGCAGAGAGAAGATGGGATCTCCATCGTTTTTTAGGTGCGTACTTGAACATGTTGCTTACAGTTGAGTATCCTAGGAGCCATGCAAATAACCCATAAAATAGTGCTGCATTGTTTCTAGTGTTCTCTGTTGTACCCTTTTATCTAACACTGTTGTGCCCCTCACAATTTTCCATCTGACCTCTTTCTCATTTTTCACTGTCTTACTCCCCCCCCCCAACCTTCAGCCAATCTTGTCACAAGATGGCATCCAGGTCACACCACATTGGCAACCAGATTAGACCCAACCTTTTCATGCCTGCCTCATAATGCCGCTCTCCCACATCAGCAGCACCCAATTTTCTGAAGCTGCAAAGTCTTTCAGTCTTTGTCACCCATTTATCAGCAGTCACTTGTAGACTGCATCTGCCCTCCAAGTAACAGGTCCATGTCGCAATTTCCATGAAGGATTTTAACACCCTCAAGCTGATGCACGAATAGTTCCATAGATTTCATCTGTTCCCTCCTGCTTCTACGCTCAACAAATGCTCCCATGACTGGGTGGCTTCTTTTTTGTAAGTATAGCTTCTTTGGCAGCTCAGTGGCTCTTTTCAGAGGGACAAAATTATGAAGGGACACGAGAAAATAATTGTCTTATCACCCACAAGAGGTTGTGTCATCAAAGGTGGATGGAAGCAATTTGATTGATCATGTATGGAAAGCTACCCTGCTTTAGCGTGGAAGCAGTCTTTAGACAGCAGTGCTCTCTGCATTGCAAAGGTTGCTATCTTTGGTGCTGAGGAAGCACCTTCTTGTACTCTCACTCAAAAGGCGCCATTGTATTTTACTTCTTTGTTTTGACTGTTTAGCGACCATATGGAGCAGTTCGGAAATCACATTTCTGTGGTTCATTTTGTTGGTGCCAGTTTCTTGATGACAGCGATGATAGATTTTTGCTCTCATGCCTTTGTGTTCTGATGACCTGGCCTTTTCCTTTTCCTGGTCATTTAATGAAACCCTCCTGAAATGGATTTTCGTGCACCTTTCCAAGGACATGGCCATGTGTTGGTTTCGGACGTTGCTAGGCAACGAGGGGAGGTAGTCAACACTTCCTGTCATCACATCTGATGTGAGGGGGATCCTGGATTCAGTATAAACAGTGCAAGTTTCCATCAATCCCCAGCAATAAAGCACAACCGCCCAGTTATGCGGTCGACTGTCTTCACCGATTATTCCCATTCTTTAATAAGGAGAAGCATCAACCTGCATTCATCTCCAGGGAATCGAGGAATTTGCTTATCCTTCTGAATTTAATGATCTATTACCTAACTACCTTTCCTGGCTTCTCCATGAATTTCCCATCCTATCCAGGGGAAAGGAATTCTCGCTAATGTTGTATCTGTAAAACTCACCTGCAGGCAAAGCGGCCAAGTTACTACAGATAGCCTAGTGCATACCTAGCCTCAGCAGTGCTTGTGTGCGTAATAACCCATGGAAACAGTAACCCAAAGCTTGTATTAATGGTTAAACTGCATTTCTTTGCCCAAACATTGATAAGGTGTATCATGCCTTAGAACTCTTTGGGGGCAGCACATTCTGTATCTGTGTGTGTCTATCATGTTCCTAGCTTTACAGGGGCTAAGGGAACAATATTCATGCATGTTCAAGAGGGTTAAACACTTTGCAGTGTATTATCTTATTCTGGACTCTGCCTTGAACAAGATACTTTGCAGACCTTTATCTGATGCAGCTTATCTCTCTTGGTGTAGAAATATAGTTGTGACAAATGTAATGACCTCCATGACATTCAAGTATACAAGACATTATCTCCTTATGCCTGCCAGCTGCACCGTGGTATCCAACGTGTTCATGGATAGATCATGGGATGTAGACACACATTGGAGTCTATCACTGGAAGTACTGAAGTAGATCTCCATGGTGTCCTTCTGACTGATCAGAGGTGCAGAGATACTCTGTTTTTCAACAGCAGAAGAACTACATCTTTCTAGTTTACTCTGCAGTAAAACATACAGTGGCGGCTACTCTGCTATGGCGAAGGAGCATCGCCCCCACCGCCACCCTCAAAAGTTGGAAAAAAAACCGATAATAAATCAAGTTATTATCGTTTTATTTTTCGATTTGTACGTGCTGCGTCCTGGAGGCGGGGCCATCTCAGGGCAGTCAGGAGAGTGAGTGGTGGGCAGCTCTGCTATCAGTGCGCATGTGGATTTGGCCGGCTGTCTCAGGGCGGCCAAACCCACATGCGCACTGAGCTGTCTCCAACCCAGCTGCATTGCTGGGTTGGAGACAGCAAAGCACAGGCTCCCAGTCTCTCTGGGAGAGCAAATTCCCAGCGGTCATGCCAATCCTGATGCTGCTTTCTAATATGAAAGCAGCGTCTGGATTGGCCGCAAGGGAGGCTGGGAGCCTGTGCTACAGCGAGCAAGGGGAGGACACGGAGAGGGGCGGCGGGCGGCAGGCGAAAGGTAAGTTCTTTTTATTTTATTTATGCCTGCCAGGAATCATTTTTGAATTCCTGTCAGGCAGACGTAAGGTATTTTCAGCTGTAAACGTACGTAAAAGCCGGTGTGGATTGGGCCCACCATCGTTTTTCATGTGCGGCTACTGCAGTGTACACACGGTAAAAGTACAGATCAGTCTCACAATATTGCCCTTTTTCATAAATAATGTAATTTTGTTTCAGGCTAGTTTGAGTTAAATGTATGAACTGTAATTTTGATAGCTGTGAAAAGTGCTAAATTGCAGCCGATGCTGGTCATAGCACAACTGTCCTAATAATACATTGAAGACTCCTGGTGAAACTCAGGTTCACTTCCAAGATAGGCTTGGTCCACAGGTCTCTGAATGGACAGCACTTAAACGTTTCTATCCTCTCATCAATACACAACTCACCATTTAACTATTTCTTCTCATCTTTATTTGTTTCAATATTAGAGGCTGTTAGAGGCTGATATTCACACCTCTTAGCTAGCAGGCTCTTGAAACCTCATCTCATATGAGACATGAATCAGCTAACATCAGACAGTATATGAAAAACGGGACAGTATAACATAAGGGGCACAGAAATAGACACCATATCAATACACTAGATGAATAAAGACAGTCAAGGTAATTGATTAAAGACAGCTGAAAGGGGAGGTACCAAGATGGTGCATGACTTTGTTAGAACTTCTATGGAGAGAAATGAAAAAAGTTAATTCTGTATCGTCTGAAAGAGAGAAGAGCTCCCTTATGGACCTTTAAATACATTGGTGGCAGAGAATAGTGGAGAAGGCAATGCCGGCCCCCGGGGGAAGTAGGGTCGCAGACCAGTCTTCCCCTGGGTTTTCGCGCAAGGGGCTGGAAGGACAAAACTGTGGGGGTCAAGGGGTGGGGATTAGGGTATGGTTTATAAGGGTGCAGGGGAGGAGTTTCTTCCTCTTCCTGCACCCGGCGCCACTGGGGAGGGTTGATCAAGTTTTGGACCACCCACCCACCCTACAAGTTCAGGGGCATGGTGATGGGTTGGTTATAGCATGCCAGTTTAGGACGGGTTGTTAGGTTTTGGTTTGGCGGTACTTTGGAGGGGTGGGGAGTCACTGACAGGCACACCCACCCCTCCGGGGGGATGGGGGAAACAGGTGAATGATGGGGGTGCGGGAGGCAAGATTGCGACGGCTGGAGATACAGGAGAGGATGTTGAAAGATAAGTGAGGAGGTGAATGAACAGATGGAGGAGGTCACAGAGTGAAACGGGAAGAGATCAACAGGAGTGAGGGGAGAATGGATGGTGTGAATGAAAGGTTTGGTTGGGGTCTGTTATAGTTAATGATGTTTTGGTTAAATTATTGTGTTTACAACCTTGTCCTAATAAATGGCCTTTTACGCTTCAAGCACAGCGTGGAGTGTAATTATTGCGCGAGTCTAATTCTGCAGAGACATACCATGCTGTGCTGAAATCCACATTCCTGCATTGCAGCAGTGTAATTATACATGTTCGCCTAAATATTTCCTTCTTTAGATTCAGAAATGATATTTTTGGATGGCTGTTTTACTGCACTGCTGACAGCTCAGGCAATTATGGTACTATGCCTGTCTTTTTGTCTCACCTCTATAAAATATAAAAAGAAAATAATTCGTACTGAAAACGTTTTTTTCCCTGTGTTTGTGTTGTGTCTGCATCATAAGTCTCGCAAGTCTGCTTGATGCCCTCCCCTCACCATGATCCAGCAGCAGTGGTCGAGAAATGTGTCACCACATCCAGACGCACGTGTTATTTCTGGCAGACTGCCATGACCATTAATGTTAGGTAGAGGGTGGTGTGGTGCCAGCCTGCTCCCCGTTCACAAATATTTCTCACTAATGTGAGGTACTGCGCGGCACACCTTTCCACTCTGTACGTTGTATTCTATTGTTTTTTTCATCGGAATAGTAAGTCAGGCTACAAAAAGTAACATGAACATTACGTTATAATGATTATTATTTTAAGTAATGTCATTATGCTTGGAAGGAAGGGAATATATTCCGGCAGGACGGACACTACCACACACGCATTGTTACTAGTTGATTATGTATTGATGGTTATTATTATAATAATAATAATTATTATACCTATAATTTTATTACATAATACTACCATATTTGTGTTTTTACAAATCATCGTATTAGGCAGCCCTATGGAGCCCAACGCAAATAGACACATTTTAGGGACTTGGAACCACGATTGTCTAACCATACTAATATTGATTCACACCTGCCACATAAGGTAAGGGCTGGTAAGTCTATAAAGCAACATAGAGAAACTGACTTACTGCATAGCTAGCAGAGGGCAGCAAAGAGGGACGTATTGCATTTGGGAGCTCTCAATGGGGCACTTGCATCTGATGGGGGAACAGGGTAATGGGCCACAATACATTCTTGCCTGTGGCACCAATAATCCTAGCACCGTTATTGCATTAGTGTGCCAGGGGTGTGTGTGGAATGTTCATTGACCCACTAGGATGCATCACTAGACATATTGTCAAAGTATTCTGCCCATGAGACATCAAAAAGTGACATTGAAAGTACACACGTCAGGTTGCCTATAGGGACTGCACTAATAACGTGAAGTCATTTGCTGTGGAAAACAATATTGCTGCAAATATTGTGTACCTTTGGGTTACTGCCAGTATGGTCATTTCCTAAAGTAATTATTAGATTTTTTTAAATACATAAAGTAGAACTCCTGTAGCACTATTTTAAGTACTCTAATACACCTTTGATAACTGACCATACAGTTCTAAAATTAAAATACAATGGCATTATTTATGAAATATTTTTATACAGTTTTACAAATAGAAAGGACTGCAGGTGTTGCTGTGGGCGTTCCACCGCAGCACCCATTGCTTTCTGACGCTGCCCCAGATTTACAAGGATCTGTAAATCTTAGGCAGCCCCAAAAACTAATGCTATGCAATAGCAGCTGTAAGAATGGCGCAACGAGGAGAAATACTTCTATTTCTCATCGTTTTTGCTTTTTTATGTGTGCTAGCACACATAGAAAGAGCAATACACCATTAATGATTGTTTATGTGCAGGAAGGTGTCCCTTAATGATGATTTTGCTATTTCATGTGTGGTGCAGAATGCAGCACAGATAGAAGTAACAAATCGCCATTATTGATTGTTTATGTGCAGGAAGGGACACCTTCCTGCACATAAACAATCATTCCCTGCAACGCAGGCATCCTTGCACTATGGCGTAAGGGTATCTGTGTTGGTTCTAGGCAGCTATTTTTAGCGCCAGCGCTAGGGAAAACACAGGGGTGCACCATTATTGTTGTAAATACCGCGCATCCCTTCGTCTTGGAAATGGCAGGGCTCCGCCATTTCCTTGTAAATATGCCCCAATGACTATAGATACCCATTGTACTACTTTTTTAGGTCGAGCCTAGCGCAGCGCGCATGCGCTGCACTATGGGAGGCTTCTTGTAAGCACTCTAAACTTCCCCAAAAGTTCTTCGTGTGGGTCTGGTAACTCCCACACATTCTATTGGCTTTGCGTGTGGCTTTCAATAATCAAAGCACGCAAATGGCCAAAGGCGGGTGCATGTCTCACCTCTTTGTGTAAAGGTCACTCCCACAGCGTTTTGGTGTCGGGAGCGAGCAGCGGCGTGCTTTGTGGCAGCTGCATTCCTCCCTTGTTGTTGTGGATCATGTTACTAATGAAATACAGCGTGGTCGCTTTCACTTTGCGACCGCGCTTGTTTTCTGTTCCCATGTTTTTTGTCCTTGTGCATATATTGCAAAGGCACGCGTTATTTTAACCCCTTATTATTTTTTTGCAACGGTTTATATGCATTTGAGGCGCCCTTTTGTCTTCTTTTTTATTCTTAAGTATGATAATATTATTAATTATTATTCCTAGCAACTTTGCCATTGACATTATTGCCCTTCATTACACTATTTGTTAGTCTTTAAATCAACAGCAGGAAAAGTAATATTAATACTAGTTCTACTAGAACTAATAATAATGACCACCTTAATAATTATTGTAGTAATAATAACAACCTTCCTTTAGGTGTCCCTCCTTGCCAAAATTGGTCCTGACTCTGACTGACTGACTGACTGAATGACTGACTGACTCTCTCTCTCTCTGACTGACTGACTGAATCTCTCACTGACTGACTGACTCTCTCACTGACTGACTGACTCACTGACTGACTGACTCTCTCACTGACTGACTGACTCTCTCACTCTCTCTCTCACTGACTGACTCTCTCACTCTCTCTCTCACTGACTGACTGACTCTCTCACTGACTGACTGACTGTCTGACTCTCTCTCTCTCACTGACTGACTCTCTGACTCTCTCTCACTGACTGACTCTCTCTCTCACTGACTGACTCTCTCACTCTCTCTCACTGACTGACTCTCTCTCACTGACTGACTCTCTCACTCTGTCTCACTGCCTGACTAACTGACTGCCTGACTGACTCTCTCACTGACTGACTGACTGACTCACTGACTGACTCTCTCACTCTCTCTCTCTCACTGACTGACTCACTCTCTCAATCTCTCTCACTGACTGACTCTCTCACTCTCTCACTGACTGATTGACTCTCTGACTGACTCTCTGACTGACTGACTCTCTCTCTCTCTGACTGACAGACTGACTCTCTCACTGACTGACTGACTGACTCTCTCACTGACTAACTGACTCACTGACTGACTGACTGACTCTCTCACTCTCTCTCTCACTGACTGACTGACTAAATGACTGACTGACTCTCTCACTCTCTCTCACTGACTGACTCTCTCACTCTCTCTCTCACTGACAGACTGACTGACTCTCTCACTCTCTCTCTCACTGACTGACTGACTGACTCTCAATCTCTCTCTCTCACTGACTGACTGACTCTCTCACTCTCTCACTGACTGACTGACTCTCACTGACTCTCTGACTGACTGACTGACGGACTCACTCACTCTCTCTCTCACTGACTGACTGACTGACTCTCTCACTGACTGACTCTCACTGACTCTGACTGACTGACTGATTGACTCTCTCACTGACTGACTGACTCTCTCACTCTCTCTCTCACTGACTGACTGACTGACTCGCTCTCTCTCTCTCTCACTGACTGACTGACTGTCTGACTCTCTCTCTCTCACTGACTAACTCTCTCTCACTGACTGACTCTCACTCACTCTCTCTCACTGACTAACTCTCTCACTGACTGACTTTCTCACTCTCTCTCACTGACTGACTCTGTCTCACTGACTGACTAACTGACTGACTGACTCTCTCTCTCACTGACTGACTGACTCTCTCACTCTCTCACTGACTGACTGACTCACTCTCTCAATCTCTCTCTCACTGACTGACTGACTCACTCTCTCACTGACTGACTGACTCTCTCACTGACTCTTTGAATGACTCTCACTCTCTCTCTCCCTGACTGACTGACTGACTCTCTCACTGACGGACTGACTCACTGACTGACTCTCTCACTGACTAACTGACTGACTCTCTCACTGACTGACTCTCTCTCTCACTGACTGACTGACTAAATGACTGACTGACTCTCACTCTCTCACTGACTGACTAACTGACTGCCTGACTCTCTCACTCTCTCTCTCTCTCTCTCTCACTGACTGACTGACTCTCTCACTCTCTCTTTCACTGACTGACTGACTCTCTGAATCTCTCACTGACTGACTGACTCTCTCACTCTCTCACTGACTGACTGACTCTCACTGACTCTCTGACTGACTAACTGACTGACTGACTCTCTCACTCTCTCTTTCACTGACTGACTGACTCTCTCACTGACTGACTGACTCTCTCACTGACTGACTGACTCTCTCACTGACTGACTGAATCACAGACTGACTGACTGACTCTCTCACTGACTGACTCTCTCACTCTCTCACTGACTGACTCTCTCACTCTCTCACTGACTGACTCTCACTCTCTCTCACTGACTGACTGACTGACTCTCTCAATCTCTCTCTCTCACTGACTGACTGACTGACTCTCTCCCTCTCGCTCTCACTGACTGACTCTCTCAATCTCTCTCTCACTGACTGACTCTCTCACTGACTGACTCTCTCACTCTCTCTCACTGACTGACTCTCTCTCTCTCTCACTGACTGACTCTCTCACTCTGTCTCACTGACTGACTAACTGACTGACTGACTGACTCTCTCTCTCACTGACTGACTGACTGACTCTCTCACTCTCTCACTGACTGACTGACTCACTCTCTCACTCTCTCTTTCACTGACTGACTGACTGACTCTCTGAATGACTCTCACTCTGTCTCTCCCTGACTGACTGACTGACTCTCTCACTGACAGACTGACTCACTGACTGACTCTCTCACTGACTAACTGACTCACTGACTGACTGACTCTCTCACTGACTGACTCTCTCACTGACTGACTGACTGACTAAATGACTGACTGACTCTCACTCTCTCTTTCACTGACTGACTCTCTGACTCTTTCTCTCACTGACTGACTCTCTGACTCTCTCTCTCTCACTGACTAACTCTCTCTCTCTCACTGACTGACTCTCTGCCTCTCTCACTGACTGACTCACTCACTCTCTCTCACTGACTGACTCTCTCTCTCTCACTGACTGACTCTCTCACTCTGTCTCACTGACTAACTGCCTGACTGACTGACTCTCTCACAGACTGACTGACTGACTCACTGACAGACTCTCTCACTCTCTCTCTCACTGACTGACTGACTCACTCTCTCAATCGCCCTCTCACTGACTGACTCTCTCACTGACTGACTCACTCTCTCACTGACTCTCTGACTGACTGACTCTCTCACTGACTGACTGACTCTCTCGCTGACTAACTGACTCACTGATTGACTCTCTCTCACTGACTGACTAAATGACTGACTGACTCTCTCACTCTCTCTCTCCCTGAGTGACTGACTGACTGACTCACTCTTGCTCTCACTGACTGACTGACTCTCTCAATCTCTCTCTCACTGACTGACTGACTCTCTCACTGACTGACTCTCACTGACTCTCTGACTGACTAACTGACTCTCTCACTCTCTCACTGACTGACTGACTCTCTCACTGACTGACTGACTGACTCTCTCACTGACTGACTGACTCTCTCACTCTCTCTCTCACTGACTGACTGACTCTCTCACTCACTGACTGACTCTCTCAATCTCTCTCTCACTGACTGACTGACTCTCTCACTCACTGACTGACTCTCACTGACTCTCTCACTGACTGACTGACTCTCTCACTCTCTCTCACTGACTGACTGATTCTCTCACTCACTCTCTCTCTCACTGACTGACTGACTCACTGACTGACTGACTCTCTCACTGACTGACTGACTCTCTCACTCTCTCTCTCACTGACTGACTGACTCTCTCACTCTCTCTCTCACTGACTGACTGACTCTCTCAATCTCTCTCTCACTGACTGACTGACTGACTCTCTCACTCTCTCACTGACTGACTCTCTCACTCTCTGACTCACTGACTGACTCTCTCACTGACTGACTGACTCACTGACTGACTGACTCTCTCACTCTTTCACTGACTGACTGACTAACTGACTGACTCTCTCACTCTCTCTCTCACTGACTGACTGACTGACTCTCTCACTGACTGACTCACTGACTGACTCTCTCACTGACTGACTGACTGACTCTCTCACTCTCTCTCACTGACTGACTCTCTCACTGTCTGACTCTCTCTCACTGACTGACTCTCTGACTCTCTCTCTCTCTCACTGACTGACTCTCTCTCACTGACTGACTCTCTCTCACTGACTGATTCTCTCACTCTCACTGACTGACTCTCTCACCCTCTCTCACTGACTGACTGACTCTCTCACTGACTGACTCTCTCACTCTCTCTCTCACTGACTGACTGACTCTCTCACTCTCTCTCTCACTGACTGACTGACTGACTAACTCTCTTGCTCTCTCACTGACTGACTGACTAACTGACTCTCTCACTGACTCGCTGACTGACTAACTGACTCTCTCACTGACTAACTAACTAACTGACTCTCTCACTGACTGACTGACTAACTGACCGACTCTCTCACTGACTGTTATACAGGTACTATTTCCCAACCTTCACCCTCCTGTTATTTATGCCACCCCATAACAAAAAAACCATAACAAGCAACCATTGGGACAGGCAGATAGAAGTTGCCAGCGTTGAAAGGACAAAAAAAACTCAAGACATTATTTATTGTTAATACTTTTTTAATATGGTCGTTCAGTTGTGCATAATGCTTTCTTGGATATATATAAGGTAACAAAAATGCTTCTGACACTTCTTTATTATAACTTTTCAGCATGCTGCAGACTTCTGTACAGCACAGCTTAAAGACATAGGCAAAGTCAATATCTCTGGCTAAACACTTATAAGGTCCCAAAGGCGAGACCTATTGGCTATGCCAATGCTTGTTTTATTTCAGTACCTTCTCATTGAGAACAGTGCAGGAATGCCCGAAGGAATTCCTATTTAAGACAATTAAGTTCTGGCCTCTGAATTATGTAGAATATATAAGTCAATGAAGTAGAAATACAGGTAGATGGGGTATCCGTGGCTATGGTGACTAACCACTCTAATTATATTACAGTTTCTTACAGTATTGTGGTTTGATAACTGTGGGGGTTGGGATATTTATGTGGGCAGACCTCCAATATGGAGTTCAGGCACAAATACACAATACAATCAGGATCACAATCTGCAACATTATAAACACATGCTCTTCCAACAAGGGCAATGGGTTGTTTGAGTAAGTTGTTGAAATCTGATCAGATTTATCTGCTGATTTGAATACACATTGGATTGTTATTTTATTTCTCCTTGACACTGGGTTTCCTTCTAGTTGTGTGTAACGCATATGTTTTACTAGATGAATAACTTTCATTCAAATATGTGCGTTTGTCTAGAACAGTTTTGGGTGCCATTATATGTTATGTTATAGTTCTTATTTGAATGTTTGGCCAGTAACAGCAGTTGTCAACTGAATCAGAATTACGAGTGAGGCTGGAACACTGCCTGCCCAATGCTTTGCCATTCATGCTGTTGGTTTGCTAAAGTCAAGGCCTGAGCAAGAGCAGTGTGTGCCTGTGATCACTGATTGTGTACAAAGTGAGTGACTGTCACTGGGAATCCTAGCATTGAGAATGTTTTGTTCCACACTAATACTCATTCTGAAACTTCTTCTGCGTTTGATGATGTTCACTACAATAATGCATGAACATAAGACACCCAAATCTTAGAATGCTATTGCCCTTGGATATTTGTACTCTATTAATATGGCTCCTATTAAAGCTCCCAAATCTTCAAAATAGTGCTTTCATTACTGACTGAACCGTAACCATGTTTACATCATAGTTGGACTACTATGAGAATACATACAAATATAACACTTGCCCTTCTGATAATGCTTCTTTCTTAGATTATAAGTTTGCTTAGGATGCTTCTGTCTTTGATTTTGACACCTCTGAGAATGTTTCTTTCCTTGGAGATACTCATTCACCATGAGAATGGTTCTCTCCTTGAAGATAATCGCTTATATTGAGAATGCTTCTCTCTTTTTCATGCTACTTTAGATAAAATGTCTCTGCTTGATGATCTTCACTCTGAGAATGCCTCACTCCTTAATGATACTCGCTGTGTGATTACTTCTCTTCTTGGCGGCTTCTGCTCTAAAAATGATACTCACTCTTGTAAATACCTCTGTTTTTGATGATAGTCACTCTGATAATGCTTCCAATCTACATGATACTCACTATTGAGAATAGTTCTCTTATGGATGATTTGTACTTTCATAATGCTTCTCATCTAGATGACACTCACTCTAAGAATGTGTCTCTCCTTAATAATACATATTTATTGAATGTTTTTCTGCTTGATGATTAAGAATAGTTTTCTCCTTTGGACTTTTCTCTATTTGGAATACGTCTCGCCTTGACGATGCTCACTCTGAAAATACTTATCTCCTTGATTAAATACTTTTCTTTCTGATGATATTCACTCTGACAATGTAGCTCTTCCTCATGATGTCCACTGTGAGAATATTTCTCTACTTGATGATACTCTACATAATTATACTCTACATGAGTACACATATTTTGAAGATAATGCTGGTTGTGTGGATACCCTCTGAGAATAATACTGTGCTTTTTGATCATCACTCTAGGAATGAAAAGCCACTGCCGAGTCTCTCTGAGACTGTTTCATCCTAACAAATCAACACTTAGACAATGATTCCTTCTTTGATACTCCCTCTCTGATATAACATCTCTTTTTGATGGTAATCACCCAGTCATTTTGAGAATGGTTCATTACTTGATGATCCTCAATCTGAAAAGGCCTCTCTACTGATGATATGCTTCCCTCTTTGATAATTTGCACTCTGTGAATGTCTTTGTCTCTGTTCTAACTCACCAGATGTTGGATCAGGTCTTGATCAGGGGCTAAAGCATAAATTGTAACAGCAGGTTGCACAAGGAATGATTATTTCAATTACCATAGACATGCTCAATTCAGAACCACTGATGTTGTGCAGATCTTGCAGAAGATTTGGAATTTAATGCTGCAGGAAGCAATGTTAACATCGAACAAATTCATACAGGTTTTACCAGTGTAGTGGAGACAGGAAAATGTAACTTACAATCTAATATAGTGTATGCTGCAATATACTCAGTTGAACAGCAGAATATTTGTTTGCGATTTATTCGCAATTTCCATATGCGACAAAAAAAGTGCAGCTCTGTAGTTTATGGAAAATTATCCATTTAGAAATGTGTTTTTGGAGGTGGTTTGCTTTACCCCAGTATGAGACAGAAACTGATAACTGAGTAATCTTGGGTATGGCTTGAGAGGCTGTTTGGGGTCATTAATGTTGATGTATTTATAAAGGCTCACAAACTTGTCCTTAAAAAAGGATGAAAGCACTGTTGACTGTGTGGAGAAATACAGTCCTACATCTTTTGCATTGATATATGAGAGTAGCAGCTTTTAAGGTTATCACTTGAGGAACTCTTTGTACCTTATGGTACCCAACACATCTCATGACCCGGTGAGACTACCAGTGCAAAGAAGCCTGCTGTTTGATGAGAAGAATGCTGAGAGTTCAACCCTCAGAAGTTGCCAATGAGAATAAGAACATCTGCCTTTTAGGACAAAGACATCCTTGATCATCTTATGGATAGACAAAGCAAAGAAACATTGTGTAGCAGTACTCAGGACGGTGGACAGCAAACTACTTGTCGGTTTTATGGTCGTCATGGTTTGCCGATCTGAACAGGCAGTGAAATTAATTCCATCATTTGTTGGTGTATGCGTTTTATCAAATCAGTGTTGCACTCTGCACATTGGATGTATTTGTGGTATGTCTTATCGCCCAGTTAAAAACATGCTGAGTGAATTCAGCCCAATCTCCATGTGATCCTTCCATACTTAAAGGTTGTGTGATTGTACCACCAGTGCCACAGGCATCTGCTGGTGAGCTGACTGGCTGATCGGTGAGTTGGGCCATCCAACTTCAACTAAAGACTCACCTTGAGCTCTCTAAGCCAGTCTTTGAACATGGGAATCCATCGTCAGAGGGAGTCATTCTTCTCAACAGAGCATTTCTCAGTGTAAACAGAAAGTAACTGAGCTGTGCATTCGTTTAAAATGTTCTTGGTTTCGATGCTTTCGCCAACTATTGTGCCTTCAACCTTTTGACATTTTGTGGTAAAATGTTTGGGGCGATGGGATTTGCCCAGCTGGAAGGGCTCGTCATGTGGGTGCCGGGCTATCTGGCTGAACACTAGAACACAGGGTAGAGGCTTTCCTGCTCTTTCTAGCAATTGAGCTCCTTATCAATACGTACACGGTGGCATTTCTGCTCTAGTGATTTTGCCTTGTTTTATGCCTGTAATACTATTGAGCAGGGTGTGTGGGTACTGCTCTGGCAGGACCGGTATGTTTTAAGGGCAAAAGAGAAGACACATTTTGAAAATCCCCCAACAGTTATCCTCCCCGCAAACGATTTAACATTTTACCGACGGTTCATGCAGATTCTTTAAGTAAAGCCAAAGGTATTAGCAACATTTTTTTTCCTATTGCCTAACAGATCCATGTCTAACTTTAGAAGCCATACTAAGCGTCCGTAATGTGGGGACGCTTCTGTATATGTGTGTGTGTGTGTGTGTGTATATATATATATATATACACACACACACACACTAAAGTTATGCATAGATCTATTAGACAATAGGATATATATATATATCCCCCCAAAGCTTGGGAGCTAACCAGGGTTCCCTGCTCTTTTTTGCATAATTTATGAGGCACTCTAAGCCTGAAAGGGCAATATATATATATATATATATATATATATATATATATATATATATATATATATATATATATATATATATATATATATATATATATATATATATATTTCGCCTTTTCAGGCTTAGAGTGCCTCATAAATTATGCAAAAAAGAATTATATATATATTGCAACAGTCCCAAAATCTAGGAAAGAGGTGGCACACCATCTGAGGCCATGTGATTTAATATGTGTCCTTTTGGTCTGCACATTAAATCACATGGCCTCAGACGGTGTATTTCCGGACGGTGGCATTTTGAATGTGTGATGGGTGCCACATCCAGGCGGCCTCTCATATGGCGGTGTGACTTGGAATACATATTTAAATATCAAAAGAAATGGATTTGACTGGCTAAGAACTTTCGGACTGCTTCACCATGAAAATATAGACGCCACTATAAGACCTTTTCCATTTCTGTTCCTAAATCCTTCTACACTCCACATGAACGTATGCATCCCACGTAGCCCCGTTTTTCCGAGCAGTATCGTGTAATTATTTTTTATTTGGAAATATTTCAGCTCTGCCCAGACAAACTGAGTCTTACGTCCGCTCACATGTATTTGCTCACTTTTACGTCAGGGAATGTTGTCTTATGAACCCCTGAGATCCCAGGCCCTGGCCGACTTCAAGCCACCACTTTGCGGCTCGAGTCCACGTACTCCAGTGACACGCTATAATTTTGGGGCTTCGTTCTGCTGGGTAATCAAAATGGGGAACTGTGACAACTGTGTCCCGGTTTGTTGTGTTAATAGAGATGAAATTATGGGTGTAACTTGCTGGCTCTGCTTGCACAGAAATTTTGCAAACTGTTTACTCAGCTGTTGCAAGGCGACACATTCATCAGCAGGGATCAGCATGTTATCCTGCACGAGCAGAGTGCCTTTTACCAGTTAAGTGTCAGCGACACGGCTGGATTTAGCCCGTAAGTGCCCCAGGGCCTATTGTCACAGGTGCCTGATCCACCTAGTCTTCTGTGCCCCTCCCCTACCTCGATGCCAAGCCCAGCAGGCTCAGTTAACCATTAGCAATGAGCAACATCCCTCCAATGCTCACAGAGATAAAATAAAACACTAATACCCAGATTTCCCCTAGCACTGTCTCTGCCCTAGCATGCCGGGGAGCTGATTGGCTGATTGGTGAGCTGGCTGATTCAACTTCATCTGAAGACCCACATATACCCTATGCTTAATTTGTAATAAAATTAATTCAGGGCCCAAGGTTTTCCTTAGGAGCCCGCCTCTGGTGCTTCCAAATGAACGAGATCTGCAAACCAAAACCTTCTAAGTTCACTGCACTTCATGCCTCTTTTTTCTACCTCCTTACACCTCCTCTTTGTCTCATTCATCTAGGGACTTTCATCCCCATTTCTCCCTTGGTCACTCTTTTCCTAACTTTCTATTGCTACTTCCTATTTTTTGTTTCTTCTCTCTCTGTTGCTTGAAAGTCTGGTGAAGAAAATAATTTGTGGTCCCCAAAAATGAGTGTTGATGCCTACTGCTTGCAACCACTGACGCAAGTTAAGCACTGTCTGCAGTCATTTACAGAAGAACTTCTGTATTGCAAACACTTAGACACATTAGACTTTACAGAGCTATAAAAATGTCTATAGTATGTTATATATCTGGAATTTTGGAATCAAAGCTTCATAGAGTCCCATTTGTGCCACGTTCCTCTGCACTGCCCTGCATTGGCTATTGGGAAATCTGCCCATGGATGTAAAGGAGCTAGATCAGGTTTGAATTACGGTTGTACAAATCTGCCATCCTGTACTACTACCTTTTTTGTGCTGTTTTATATAGTGCAAACTGGACCCAAAGGTATTGTAGCGCTTTACATGAGCACAAGGTGCATTACACAAGGACACATTCATTTGTTTTTGTAGGCACGTGGAGCGTTAGTGATTTGCCCAGAATCACAGGATGTTGGCCGACGCCGATACCCGAACCTGGCTCCCCAGTTCCAAAACCGGCAGCTCTGGCTGTTACGCTGCATCCTCTTCCCACCACTCCACTACTTACTGTGAAAAATTATTTTTAAAATGTTAGATTTCGTGGAACATTTTGGAATTGGAAAAGCTGTAGTTACTAAAAGCGTTATATGGCAATCTATACAACGAAATATATTTTGCATTAAATTTAGGTGAGAGGAGGAGCTGTGCGACTGTGAAATGCTTTGCAACCTCACAGAGTTACTGAGGCTCAGATTTATCACAGCATTGCGTTGCCCTTGCTTCATGCACGGTGTCGCAAGTCCATCGCACTTCTTAAGTCAGATTTACTGAGCAACAGAAGGCCACCTTGCATGGCCTAGCGTTACTTGGTACATTTGGGGCAATGCAAGTCCTTGCCTTACTCTGCCTTAGGAAGGCATTCTATGGGTGGAGCGTGGGTGTCCCACACATCCACCCATGGATGTTGGTGCAGTCCCAGATTCACCAAGACTGGTAGACCTGGGAATGCATCAAATGCTGCGTCTTCCCAGGGGAGATCCAACAAGGGGAAACATCTTTATGTCTCCTTGTTGTTTCCTCTTTCTAAGGGTGCTGCATTCTGCGGCACACTTAGAAAGAGGAAAAAGTCTCAGGGATTTTTTTTGTGCAGGAAGGTTTCCCTTCCTGCATAAAAACAATCCTGCGTGCTGGCTCCCTTGCACCCCTTGCACTGGCTCAAGAGTGCCTGCACTGGCGCTAGGCAGCAGATTGTGCGCCAGCGCAGGCAGAGAGCAGGAATGCACCATTTATTGGTAAAAATAGCGCATTCTTGCGCTCTCCCTTTCATGCAGCATAGCAAGTTGTCTTGTTGCGTTGCATTAAAGATTGAGAAATCTGGCTCCAAGTTGGTAACTTCACAGGCAGAATATTCATTTTGCATACACTTTCTTAAACACAGCAAATTAAAGAGGTTTTATTTAAAAGACTTCAGATATACCTAGCTATAATGGGGGGTATACTGTTGAGAGTAGGCAAGGGGCATAGGAAGAACAATCTGAGACCTACGCAGCGATTTATATGTTATGTTATGTCGCGTCATGTCATGTGAGAAGCATATTCACCACCACATGTTGTTACACAGGGTTGTGTCTTCTTTTTGATTCTAAACCTTGATTTGAACTGCACAATATACATAACATCACCTTCACGCTTAGCCTTTTGGCATTTTGGGTGGATGTTCTGGGAAATGGAAGACTCAGCAGCTTCAGAATGGGCTACTAGTGTAAGAGGTTTCCCTTTGTTTATATCTTGTAAAACAGAAAATGAGATGGGCTTCCCACTCCAGCCCTCAGTGAAGAGGTGTTGAATTAACTGCAGAAAAATAAAATAAAACAGTATCACAATTCCTAATAAATGACAAACATGACAAAATCAGTCTTAAGTCCCAGAATGTTAATGATCACTTACTCTTACTGGTTGATTTCCCAGTGCTCTCTAGTGGACTTTATTCACAAGGGCAACATACATCTACACCACAAAGATGTCATAAAAGTGTCTTTCTTAATACTGCCTTTTTTATAGTCTCTCTTAATGAATATTTCAACCTATTAAAATGTGCAGTAGACTACTTAATTTTTATTTATTGAAGGATAATATCTTGGAGCAAACATGTTCCAATATACTTGTTGTTAAAGCATGTAGTAATCAAACTAGGAGAAGACTGAGGATTATTGTGAAGGCCGTATTCAGTGTTTTTTTGCATTGGTGGTTCAAGTTATATGTTTTTTTCAATTGTGTATTTCTAGGAATTTCTGTAGTTTTTTATTTTATTTTACGAAAGGGGACTTTCGGCTACTTGCCTTCTTCTATGCCAGAGATGTGCGCTGCCAAGTCATATCTGTGTTACTCTTCTGGTATTAGTGTTAGAGACAGTTGTGTCATATTGGTGCCTGAACCTAAACACTGTGAAGCAGAGATGTGGGAGAAATGGAGCCACATTTGCATATACATACCATACCTACCTTAGCATCTTATTTTTATGTCTACTGTGAGGGAAATTATCCTTCTGATTGTGCATGGTGGGGGGATGTGGCTTTATAAGTGATCTCAGGGAGGGTTCGGGGAGTACAGGAAGCTCTCATCCTCTAAGGTTAATCTTAGGAGTAGCAGTGAGCAAACTACTTGGAAGAGCCAGAATGAAATTTAGTTCTGCATTACTCATAGGATAGATTACAAAACGTTGCACCAGTGTAATTTTGCACCAGCATTTTGAATGAATGATTGATGTAAAAACGACATTGGAACAACCAGCTTCTGAAAAACAAAAACAAAGCATTTTGACACTGTCATTGCAAGTGCCATTGTTGCACCGTCAGGTCTGGACAGATGCTGTTTTGCACTGGTTGGTCTTTGCAAATGTAATTTTCGCACTAATAAATCGGTACAAATAAAAGCCCAAAATTGTACTGCAAAGTTTATGTAATCTGCACCACTGTAAAGTTGATGTCATCTGGCTCTGAAGTGTGTTTATGGTGAAATATAGTGGAGCCCCAAACAATACCCGGAGAATACCCCTGAGAAAGAGAATTTATTTGACATGCTATATCGTACATATGTAAAAGGTGTGATGTTAATTTTTCGATAACGCCTTGTCTGTTTTAGGAAACTGTGGGTTTGAACTCCAAAGCCCTGATTACAAGTGCAAGACTATATTCCGATCCCTGTGCAAACACGTTTGTACATGAATCAAATTTACGAGTTACGACGTAATTATCAAACCCTCACAGATTGCCCTTGATAAATTCCGGCAGGTCGAACCTGGCAACATTTATTGGGGGAAAGGGTCCATAAAAAAGGCAAACATGTGGAATCCGGTGTGTTAAGACCCGATTCCACATGTTACACCTTGTTTGCAAGTTAAAAAGTCAGAATAGGAGGTAAATACCTCACTCCAGCATAATGGTATTTTTTTAATGAGTGGTAAATACCTCACCCATTCCCCTAACTTGTAATGGTGGAAGGAATGAGAGTAAACATATGGTCAATAATTTTAAAAGCGGTGCGCTTATTGCAAAATGCCACATCATTGACGACAGTATGTTACAGACTTCAGCCATGACTGAGAGGTGGTTTTTATACCTGGCCAGGATTCACCTCCTAATCGACCCAAGATCTGTTTTATTACCTTGTTAATTTTATTACTTTTCCCAAGTCTCATATATTCCAATGTTTTTCTTACTTTTCGTCTACTTTATGTATAGTTGCCCTATTCTAATTTTCATTGCCCTGCTTAAATTAATTCACCACTTTTCTCTTTGGTAGATTCTGATTTGAATTCCCAATTTATTTTAATTGCCACCTTCTCATTTTATTTGCCTCTACCTGATTTTAATTTCTTTCACTTCTTCTTAAACACCTGTTTCTATGTGAAGACGACAACAGTCTATATTTTGCCTTTTTATCTTCACTGACACACCCTAATTTTAATAGCCCGAAGATCTAAATTCTCACACTTCTTTTAATTAGTCCCATTCTATTTTAATAGCACACGACCAATCATCATTACCCCATTCACTTTTATAGCAAAACTGTAATTTTACTTTCCCCACTAGTTATTTTTTAGGTCTAGTTTTAATAAGTTATTCACTGAAAAAAACAAAGGTTAAAGTGATGTTATAGTTAGTAATTGAAATAATATCTTACTTTACATTTCAAGGGACGTTATAGTAAAGTGAAAATATCAGTTAAAACATATTGCTTTAAATGAACAAAACCACTGAAGTTCACTATCTAAAGTAACTATAACTTGTGCCAAAAAGTAACTATAACCTGTGCTCCGGCCATGCACCATGTTTTTATCAATGATGTCATTTCAGATGTAGCAGTGATGTTATCAACGATGTCATGCATGATGTAATATGGGAGGTAAATAGCAGTGCATGGCGCAGGTGCGAGTTATAGTTAGTTTAGGGCACGAGTTATAGTTACTTGAGATAACTATAACTGTTCAATTTCAGTGATTATGTTAATTTAAATGAGTACATTTTAATTGACATGCGTGGCATGGAGTGGAGTTGGCCAGGCCCTCGGCTAAAGCCCCCGGGGGCGCCCAACCACCAGCCACGCATGGCTGACTATATCTTGTAACAATATAAAGGGTGTCATTTTAAGTAAGGCAGGCCTATTGGATTTGTCAAAGGATGAGAACACAATAATATAGAAAGCAACAAGCCTTCTGGCTTTATCAAGTGGTCAGCACATATCCATATATAAAGCCGACTTATTGCCTTTGTATAAAAGTCACCAATAACTATAATCCAATGTATATTTTATAAATTCACAAATTAAAATGTTCCGTAATAGTGATTCCAACAAAACATTTTTAATAAAGCATAAAAAAAATAGACATGTCTTAGAGTCTTTTTAAAAAAAAATTCAGGCCACAAAGTGCAGCCATAGAACCAACCACAAGGAATCCTGCACTCCAGCTGAAGAGCATACAGCCCCAGCTCAGAGTGCTTTAAAAAAAATGTGGTAAGCTCTCCTGGGGTCATGTATTCAACGACCCAGGAGGCTGCTGCACTCTCTGTAGCCCTCCCATCATTGAAAAAAATAGTTGGTGATTCCTCTTTTAGGTGCACCACCAGGAATAAAATATATAACTTAAAAGCCCTCACAGGGCATTTTGGAGTGTTCCTTCCCTAGAGCAGTGAATATTAAATGAGCACTTCTGCCACTCATTTATTATTCCTTTTTTTGTTCAATATATTTTTCAAGGGTGCCCCAGTGTCCACGCGGGGCACCCGCAACATGACAAGGTTTGGGGACTCGGGGGAAGAGCACCAAGGCCCATGCAGCCCCTGCCAGCTCCCATACTGGATGCCGTGGAGAACCTGTGTTTGTTTTACAGAAGATGCCCACCTTGGGCCCCCACAACATGCTGAAATGTTGGGTGTCGTGGGCGAGCCCCAAGGCACCCGCCTGCTCTTCAGCCAGCACCCTAGCAGGAACTGCCAATTTTAACTGTGGATGCCCTGGTTCCCACCCTAGACACCCACACTTGTCTATGTTGGGGGCCACTGGGTAGACCCAAGGCCCCCTTGGCCCCTTCGAGCGCCCCAGCCAACACTCAACCTGGGTGTGGCAGGAGCCAGCTTCATTCCTCAGCACTCACCAGGCCCTGAGGGTTAGGGTCCCTGGAGCTGGTCTAAGGCTCAAGGAGAGCAGCCCAATGCCCTCTTCCCTGAAATGTAAAACTCCGCCTTGGGGGACGGGGTCTATGAGGCTCGGGACAGGGGACCTCCCGCCCCTTCTCCAAAATGTAAAACTTAGCCCTTGGGAATGGGGCCACGGGGCCTCTATGAGACTTGAAGAAGGGGGGCATGTGCCCCCTTCCCCTAAATTTTAATCTCGGCCCTGGGGATGGAGTACCCAGAGCCTTTATGAGACTCAGGGAGGGGGGCCACATGCCACCCTCCAGGGTTGGACTAGGACAAAAATTGGCCCGGGCACCAAAATAAAAGTGGTCCCAATTAGTGAACAAGATAGCTAAAAAAGTGGCCCACATTTGCCTATCAGTCCAGTTTTGACCTTATAAAGAGAGGCCGTAAGGGTATTTTGCAAGGTATGAGAGAGTGCATTCATTTGTGTTTGTTGCAGGCAATGCCTGTGATAATAGGGAAATCAACAGTACCAAACGGCCCACCTGACCATAAAGCAGGCCCACAAACTGCTAAAAAATCAGCCCACACACTGATCTGACAGACAAGCCCATCAGGCACTGCCTGATTGCCCTATAGGCCGGTCTGACAGTGCCATCCTCCCCTACAAAACAAGCATTTGCAATGCAATAGGTCTCGCATTACTGATAGTTTGAGGTATTGGCCTTGCAAATAATAATGTAATGCCAATAGCTCATACTTTCAGTAATGCGAGAACTAGTGCATTGCAAATGTTTGCGTAGTGAGCCAGGAACCAGCATTGTATGTCTCAGTGCAGTACCACAAGCTGCTTCTATAGGTCCCTAGTGAGCAAGGCACCAGCACTGCATATCTCAGTGCAGTACCGCAAGCTGCTCCTAGAGGTCCCTAGTGAGCAAGGCTCCAGCACTGCATGTTTAGGTGCAGTACCGCCAACTGCTCCTAGAGGTCCCTAGTGAGCAAAACACCAGCACTGCATGTCTAGGTGCAGTGCCGCAAGCTGCTCCTAGAGGTCTCTAGTGAGCAAGGCACCAGCACTGCATGTCTACAAAGTTGGAGTTATAGGCATTATAAATGTCAATGTTTTTTTAACTAGCCATGTTGCAGGGGACCTCTTTTGGTCACATATGGTACTGCACCCTGCAGAAGATATGGTAAATTCACCCTACCCATAATGCATTGCATGCAAGACAGTAATACGAGTACATTCAAATAGCTATGTCCATATATACAATTAGTAGCTTTGAAATGTGACAAAAGAATTATTACATTCATTTCGAATTAGGTTGTACTCTGTGTGGAGCTGATGAAGGGAAATTTATAGACGGTCTCATATAAATGTGAGATGTTCTAGTGAGTGAAGTAACCACTGGCAGCCTAGCTTAGGACCAAGTGTGTGTCCTGCCTGAAGCCATTTAAGAAAATAGCACCTTGAGGCTGTAAATAAAACCTAGGAAGTAACAACACATGTAACAGGGGGTGTCCTCATGGGAGGTTACAAGAAGAGACAAGGCGGTACTAAGGAGGGACTACTAAGCCTATTGACCAATGAAAAGCCATCATTTACAAAGGACAGGGACAGGAGCCAATTAAAAAGATGAGCGGAAATGGGCGGAGCTTTATGCCCATACCCTGAATACAGCATGTCTCGAAGAGACAGCGCCAGCGCTGCCTAGGTGAGACCTAATGAATCAGCCCCTGGGGATTGGGGTCCCCGGGGCTTCTATGAGGCTATGGGAGGGGGCCCCATGCACCCTTCCCCTTATAAAAAGTTGTCGGCGACCCACAGGCCCTGGCCCACCCAGGGGGCTTTTAAAAAAAACTAATTCCTGAGGATCCTCTGCAAACTTACAGTAAAAAAAAATTAAAAATGTTTTGGCTCAAGAGTGGGGGATGCCTGGTCGGGAGGGTCCCTCTGAGACCCTCCCGACCCGGCAGAAGGGTCAGGGTATCCATACCCTGCCCCTGTACGTGTTTTTTACTTTTTTTTAGGACAGAAGACTAAGTTCCCGAGTCTTAAAATGGCTGCTGCCACATTGTTGTTGATGTGGTGGCAGTCAGTCAGATTTTATCTTTAGATCTATTGGCTCTGCAGTGTGATATGTACATACATTTTAAACCCTAATTTCACAAAAACTACTGAATGGATTTACACCAAATCACAATAAGCACACTTTCTGGAGTAAGATCTAGCTTTCTCTCAAATTTGGTGTAATTCCATTCAGCCATTTTTGCGGTAACGAATGCTTTTCCTATGGAAGCATAGTCTTAACTATAACTACCCAGTGGCAACACAGCTTCATTATGTTTCTTATATTGGCCTAGCTGTTTGATTTATTCTCACTCTTATTGTCAAGTGATATGAATGCCTGCATCTCCTCACTGCACCTGCCTTGAGGAGGTGCAAGATTTTTGCACAAATCCCTGTCTAAGATTCTTTGTAGACAGAGATTTGTGTCAAAACCCATGGGTGGTTGCATGAGAACAGCCGTGGAATGCCCCCTTGACGAAAATGAATGCATGGCATAGCATTACACATCTTTGTGTTACTTTGGGATACTATCCAACGCAAATCCAGATTTGCATTCGATAGTAAATTCCACCGTACAAAAGTAATGCAAACCGATAAATAAATCTGGGCCTTAATGTATGTTCAAAAATATGAAGTCTTTGAAACTGGTATAAAATTAGTATTCCTTAGAAAAATGGAGAAAGAAATAGATCATGCAGGGCTGCTAAAAAGCAGACAGAAAAAAGTGGGGGGAAAAAATGGCTAAGAGCGGTTAGATGAATGTGGGTAACCTGTCAGATATTTTGCAGTTGCAACCTGTCTCCTGCAAGAAGTTTTTTAAAGGCGCATTTCAACTGGGCTGTCAAGTGCGTTGTGAAGTTCATGTAGTGTGGTTGTCCCCTTAGGTACAACGAGTTCAGGGCTTACCTGTGGCCCTTGATTCCCAGGAATCTCCCTTTCTTTCAGCCATTTGATGGCAGGCTGATTGATAGTTATCTAAGTTCTCAGCACAGGTTCCTCAATGGCATGTATTGTGGTGCCATGTTCTGAATAGTGCAAAACACTTTGAACTGAAATCTTGCAATTGCTGGGATGTAATAAGGTGCTTTTGACTTTGGCCTCAACTGGTTGTTCTTTCAAAAGTTCCAGAAAATTCTTGCTGCCTAGTTTTGTAGCCATTGCAACTTATAAATAAGTTTCTTGGAAGCCCAGCATTACTGACAGATATGTTCATCAGGCGTGTCCAACATAAGTCCAATGGAAACATGCATGCCTAATTTTCAGAACTAGCGCTGTTGTAAATGAGCTCGGTGCTGATTAACTGTAAATAAATGAATATTAAATATATCAAACCTGTCAGAATCCCACCTTCTTGGACCGATTTTGGACATTTTTTAATTTTGATTGCTTTCAGAGTTCTAGACGTGATTTTGGCATAAATCAGCCTACAAAACCAGCCTCCTACAATTCAGAAAGTATTTTTCTTCTGTGCTATTCTTTGATTAGTCTGTCTTCAGTCTCCATTCGGCCTATAACAGTTCAATGTCTTCGTGATATAAAGCACCAACTGCATTCTTCATCTATTAAATCTTTAATGTCTTGGAGGGTATTAATTGTCTGTTTTATGTATTTACATGTGTAAAACTAGGGTTCATTGATTGGTTTCTATTACGTATATAATTGCAATTGCCTTATGGATCCCATGGCAGCATGTGTAGCTCAAAACAACACAAAATAATTTAATAGATATGCAAATTGCCGTTCCCTATCTTCCTCAATAGTACCAAGTATGTAATGGCCAAGAGGAATGTATCAAACATAAGTGCAGCAGGGATATAAAGGGTTTACTACTTCTCAATTATGACTGTCTTAGACAACCCAAACAAGAAGCTGTCAGGCCATTTTCCTTGCTTGCATTATGGCATATGGTGCCTGTGCTTTGCAGTCCTTCCCAATGCAACTCTTTGTTTCGTCTCACACTACAGTTAGGCAAGGATCAGGACTACCTTCTGCTGTCCAAGGATGGCCTTCTACTGTCAGAAGTCTGCATTGTTGAAATTCGCTCCCAGAATCTCGAAATTTGTTCCCCACTATCCATCTTTCAGAGAAGCTTTGAAGGCACTCCCTTTCTAGGTATTGGATGCAAAGACCCATTCCAAGAGACCCTCTGGTAGTGTCTGATATGCAAATAAATGCTTTGATGTTGATGAAGATGATGATGTTGTTGATGATGAGGATTCTGCCTACTGGTTTGCCAAGCTGCTCTGGCCAGCTATTAATCTGGAACCTGCCTCTCGCTCCCTATGGATGTCTCATAATACTGTTCTGCTACATGGGAGCCACAGATGGGTCAGCTTTGCTTCTTTTATATTTCATCTCATAAATCAAAAAATTGATGATTTTTTTTTAACGAGGATAGTACTTCAGACTGTGAGTATGAATTATAAATGTGACCCTGAAGGGCATGGGCTGTGAGGCCATTTGGCCTTCATACATTGGATTATTAATGAGGCCCTGAGACATTCTTCATACCTTTATAAACGAGTTTGTGTATCCAGCGAGCCGATGTGGTAGTCTTTTGATTAAACATGACAGGATTGAAGTCAAATGGTTTCTACTTTGTCTAAAAGCATAAAAAAGACAGGGGAAGGCCTGGTTACCACAGCAAAGGCTGAGAGCTGACTCGCCTCAGAAAAGAGCACTCATAAAGCAGGCTAAGGCCCTGATCTTTCATTTAGCAGACCTAAATCTGGTTGAGAGTTTACTAGCTAGACAACTTTACCTATACTTGGGCCTGCTAGGATTAAAATTAAAATGAACTAAGCAATGCGGTATGATCAATAAATAGATGCATAAAAGTGCCTTGGCATGTGAATCAGGTGACCTGTACTACTATGCCCTTTATTCCATCCTGATAACCTGTCATATATCACTGCAATAATTCAGTTCGCCTGGGAACACTCAAAGTTTACATGCTTCACGACCATCCTGTTGGTTGGCAGCCCATTGTATGTTGTGTGCTCTACTTATACAATCATTTAGTGAACACTCTGGGAAAGGAGTTCTTATAGCACCTCTATACTTAAAAACTCAATATATGTTTCCTTTCTTCTTCAGCATTCCTGTCTACCTGAATTGTCTTCCAGATGACAGGACGGTGTCTCTTTAGATTCTAGAAATCTTTTTTTCAGTTTATCTTTAGATTGTAGAGATCTTTTGTCAGTACAGTATACAAGTGAGGAGCATCTCACTTACAAAAGACAACATTTTGTTACGATTCTTAATATTATAGATTGGTGGTGTTTCTTCTTTAAATAGGTGTAGAAAATATATTTTCTCTTTAAAAAAAAAATAATTCCCCTCCTTCACCTTCAGATGACAATGCTGTACTGGCTCCTGCTCATCGGAATACAGTTCTGCTGGATGCTGCCTACTAGGCAGTCACCTTGCCATGGCTATACCAGCAGCTCTAAGTTAATCATTGGACAGACATCCCCTCCATTTATTTTATTCAGTCCACAAGGCATTAACTCTCTCACTTGGGCAACTCTGTTTATCCAGCTTGCAAATTTTATCCACAGAGCTAATGGTTGGTCACTGGAGGACTGCATGATAACCACTTTATACAAATCTCTCTTCTGGCAATGAACATTAAGTAAAAGTCTAGCTGTTTCAAATTGGCTGAGATACACTTGTTTAGTTGACAGTCTACGCCAAAGAGAACAATATATTGGCTTAGCTCCACTCTTCGCTTCAGGATATTCGACATTGCCTCACTTACTGTTTTTCAGTAGTTCTGAAGTGCCGGGCAGCTTACGAACATACAATGCTTAATTTGAGCCGGTGGCACTTTATTGTCAACACTGGCACTTACGACAGCCTGCCACATGGTGGCACTCTTTGTCTAATTTTGTGATGAACACAACAACAGTTGCTTAATACTTCAATATACATTAAATGACTAATATCTGCCACCCAAAGCTATAAGAATAGCTTGGGCAACAGGTATTACTAATTTTTAATATGTATCTGAACTGTCACACCTGTAGGTGTGGGACGGTTAGTTGATTTGAACTATCAACGGCAGTGCTGGTGGGGTTAATGGGTGGTGCAAGCTGAAGGGGCCTTGTGACGAGGGCCCTGGCACTAACTTTTAAAAACAAATTAAGCACTGCAAACATATGAATATCATTAGCATTAATTGCTCCCGCACCTCTGACATATTATGCCTATCTCTCTGGTCATTTGTGACAGTTTGTCCAGAGTCCAATAAATCCTGTGCAGTGATTTTTCTTCAGTGCAGCATATTTTACAGTACTATAGAAAAAATTCAAGGATACTTGCCATAAGTTTTTCTGCTCCGACGATGACAAGTATCCTTCCCATGCATGCTCCGGTATCTCCTTATTCAGGTTATCAGCATTCACCAGTTCCCAATACCATACTGCAACTTCTTTGAGGAGTGTGACAGGATCCTTCATTGTTTCCTCATACTCCTACTGATCATTTCCCCCCACTGATCGTTATCCCGCCATGATTTTAACTGTCAGTACTTGAACTTAGATCTCCACGCCAGTCTGTATCATTATAGCGTCCCATGAGATAAAATTTGGACCCTCTTTTAGCTGGCCCCAATTTTTTATTCTAGTTCTCACATCCCACAATTGGAAGACTTAACTTGTCATCTAGAAAACCAAGGGTCCCTGGTGATTTCCAAGTGAGAGCAAGCTCTGAATAATAATTAATGCCTAACAGTTCCTCATCTTACACCACACTGCTAAGAAGGACTTCAGAACCTTCCGTCACACTTTTTTTCTTAAACTTGCGATTTCTAAATCTATATAGGAAGCCTGGATACCCTATTAGCCAATCAGACTCCCATATAACTTCCCTTCCAGGTGTCATCATTATCAGCCAACAACAAACTACAGTTTTTAAAATGGAAAGCATATCAATACATCTGTATATCTGGAAAGGCTAGCCCCCCCTTCTCCAATTTCCTCCTTATCTTTCTCTAGGACATTCTCAGAGCGTTTGAGGTCCAAATAAATTATACTAGTCTCCCTTGCATCTTATCTAACAAACCCTGTGCGAAAATTAGTTGCATGCTATTGAGGTATGCTATTGAAAAGAAATGATATCTTAGGCATAATACCCTTCTTCACGAGGTTCACCCTCCTGTATATTGTCAGTTGTCAATTCTCCCATTTATGCAATAGAGTATTAATCTTGCTAAAAACTCTGTCCATATTCATTTTTTGAACCTCTTCTAGCTTTGGCACTACCTCAACTCCCAGATATTTATCCTTAGTTCGAACCTGTAGAAGCTGTGCATTGTCCCCATTATCCTTGCATGTTCCACACCATAATCTCAGTCATGAATGTATTTATTGCGTAACCTGATACAGCTCCAACACTTTCTACTAATAGCTTCATTCGCTGCAGGGTTTTACCCAAGTCACTCGTATACAACATAATGTTGTTTGACTATAGATGCGATTTTGTTTACCAGCCCATCACTCAGAAATGGAACAATATCATCGTCCTCCCTAAAAGGCTGGGCGAGAGGCTCAGTATAGAAATCAAACAAAAGTGGTGACAAAGGACAACCTTGCCAGGTTCCCCTAGTAACAGTTATATTCCTTGAAAGACTTCCATTCACTAATATCTGGGCACTTGGGGCCTTATGTAGTTATTTTATACCTTCTATAAAATTTTGGGGCAAACCCACTACCTTCATGACTTCCCACAAGTACTTCCAGCTGAATCTATCAAAAGCCTTAGCTGTATCAATCAGAATCACAGCCAGAGGGCTTGCGTTTGCAATTGCCATGTCTATTGAGAATATCAATAGGTGGGTTAAGTCATGTAGTTGCCTACTGGGAATAAAGCCCTTTCCATCCATAAGAATCACCTGTTTAATTACTTTGGCCCTCTATTAGCTAGGATTCCTGCATATACTTTATGATCGCTATATAACAGCAAAATGGTTCTGTAAGACTCCACTATTTTCCTGTTCTTATTTGGCTTTGAACTTAAAGAAATGTTAGCCTCATTTCATGACTCTGTGTCAGAACTGAATCCTCAGGATTGTATTGAAGCTTATGTGGTCCACCTCCTGATATCCCCGATGTCTGATAGCAATTAAACAGACATAAAAGGTGATCAAGCGGGGGAAGGTAAGGAAGGGAACAGCGGGGAGGGAGACCTGAAAACACAAGGAAAAACAATCAACCTTTGTCTCAGTTAAACACATATGACTCTGACATACTGATTCGTATAATCATTTCATTTCTACCCTTTTTATACCTGTAAAGAAATAAACGTTGTGCTGCCTGATGCTCCAAGAGCTGTCTGTTTAGTAGAAGATCATCCACTGCATATAGATATACATCTACATAGACATAAAACAAGAAACGCATAAAGATCATGAAAGGACCTTCCAGGTAATGTGACAGGTTTGCCTACATGAATCACAGATACCCTATTATAGCAGTTGGATGGCTGAACAGGGGCCAAGAGAATTAGGCCGCATAGCTCTCTCTAGTCCTAACCCATGCTGTGGAGAAAATAACTACAAAACAGTGAAAGCAACCAGAAGGACTGTAATCCGGTTTATAAAGTCACTGTGGCAGCAGTCAAATTGCACAGTTGTATTACTTCATACAAACATGGCTTGAGGATTGTAGCCCATAATCCCCCCAATACTGTCATAGGCTTGAATATCAGCAATGCAGTGACGTAAAGAAAAATAAATGAAGCATCAAAACCGTGGCCTGTGGAATACCCCACCATCCGGTGAACTAAGATCCACAATGGTTTCCACAAACAAGCCTCCTCACCCTTACACTCTGCATGAGCCAACCGAAAGTGTAGCTCGCCAACACGAGTGCAACCGGGGAAGGAGAGTCGCTACACGGAAATGCTTAACAGCAGCACTCCGTGTTCCAAACTCCAAACAAGTTGGTCTCACAGCAGTCTATGTGCACTGCCTGCGCACCACGAACTCGGGAAATGTTCCCGCTTTTACCAAAGGGCACAGAAACAAGAACGAAGCTGGTGCAAAGCACCCTTACCGACTCTTCGGTAACCAAGACTCTCCGGGACAAACAGGATTAGCGGCACCGGCTCCATTCTTCCGGTCCCTCAAGTAGTGGCGACGTCAATGACACGCGCGTCGCCACGCACACCGTGAAGGCTGCCGGGAATCGTAGTTTCCTCCTGATTCCCCTCGCGCTTACAACAGATACCTGTCAGTGTTCTCGACGCACGCCGCGGTCAACGCTGGTGCGTTCTGACACTGTGGCATTGGCCTCCTGTTAGATCTGGCACCTTTTGGTGTGGTTTCCCCTGTCTTTTTGCTTCTGACCTTCAGTTTTTGACTTTACATTGAACTTCATTTTTACTGATGTTCTGACTCTGGGCACTTTACCACTGCTGACTAGTGCTAAAGTGCATGTGCTCTGTATCTAAAATGTTATGGCACTTGGTTTCCCCATGATTGGCATATTTGATTTACTTTTAAGTCCCAAGTACAGTGCACTACATGTGCCCAGGGCCTGTAAATTAAATGCTACTAGTGGGCCTGCAGCACTGATTGTGCCACCCACATGAGTAGCCCTTTAAACATGTCTCAGGCCTGCCATTGCAGAGCCTGTGTGTGCAGTTTTAAACTGCCATGTCGACCTGACAAGCTGACCAACTTGTCAGGCCCAAACCTTCCCTTTTACTACATGCAAGGCACCCCTAAGGTAGGCCCTAGGTAGCCCCATGGGCAGGGTGCAGTGTACTTAAAAGGTAGGACATGTACTTTTGAGTTTTGCATGTCCTGATAATGAAACTCTGCTAAATTCTTTTTTCACTACAGCAAGGCATATCTATCCCATAGGTTAGCATTGGAGCTGCCTTGTAACACTTTACAAGTGTATCTTCCAATTGGGAGCAGATAGAAAATTGGAGTTTGTTGACTCTGGACTCACAATTTAAAAATACATATTTTAGTGAAGTTGGTTTTTAAATTGCAGGTCTGAAAATGCCACTTTTAGAAAGTTGGAAGGTAAAGCTGCCAACAAGGGATTTATTTAAACCAAAAAATTATATAGATTCTAGAAATATCTTTATGAAGTGATATCTAATAACACTCAAGAGAGCAAATCAAAGTCGTATTAAACCAATTCTTAAATTAATTACAATAACCGGGTGATGAATTGTAGAAAAATATATTTCAAATACCATAAAATAACAAAACAATGACATTAAATCACCAAAACAGGTATATGGGGGTACAAAGAATACAATGACACAGACTAAAATGACATTGACAACAGAGAACATATAAAACTGACTGTAGAGAAGTGTCTTAATCGTCAATGTGTATATCAATCTCCAAACAGTAGAGCTATGAGTATGTCCTATACATAGAATTCAATACTCAAAGATAAATCAATTTTAACAATCACTAAAGAGAATAGATTAGTCAGTCGACATTTCGGTCTTCGTTGTAACAAATCATTGAGACCATCTTCAGGACAACTTTAATTCTTATGTAGGTTTTTGACTCCTCTATTTCAAAAGAATAAAGATAGGCTTACATTTATCAGAAATTGTTAGAACAAACAACAAACACACCCAGTGAAAGTGAACTAAATCAGTTATAAATAATTGTGAAAAGGATGTGACCATTGATGGAGGTAGAAATTAGTTCAATAGAATTAATAAGTGATTCTCATTCCTCTTATTGAATCAAATAGATTGTTCAAGTTGAGGTCATTAACTTATTGGTCAACAGAGAATAAGTTGAAAAATAACTGGAAAGAACGGTAATGAACTTAATGACCTTAACTTGTGTGCACAAATACTTTACACATTGCCTCTTTAGTTTAGCCTGACTGCTCTGAGCCAAGCTACCAGAGGGTGAGCACAGGTAAACTTAGTGTGTACTACACTTACCCTGACTAGGATTGTTGGTCCCTACCTGGACAGGGTGCATATCTCTGCCAACTAGAGACCCTGTTTCTAACACTTCCCATTCATAAAGATCACATTAAATAAATGCTGCTATGATCTCCTTCAGTTTCTTGTATAGCACAACTAGAAGCAATGTGTCCTGCCGCCTTTCCCCAACAGGATTTGTAAAACTGTGCCAAAACTACTTATGATGTAATCTTTTCCTGCAGCCACTGTTTATCAGCATCCACTAAACTAGAAAGTTTTCTATCTGCTAACCACACCCTAATTTCTCGGGGGTCCACTCGAGTCTCATCTGTGTATAAAGATTGAAATGCGTTACAGACTACAGATTCTACCTCCTCTTGGTTTTGGGTTGTATTTCCATTGTCGTCAGAGACGAGCTCAACAGTTTAGTTTCTCACCCTGTCGGATTCTTGCTTTCCACACCAGCAGATTGCTACACGTCTCTCCATATTCAAAGTGTGTTAAACTGCTTGCCCGCCACTTTTCCCTGGTTCTCTTTTCTATTAGTTGCTTGATAGCCTTTTGTGGTTGAGACAATTTCTGTATTAGTTCAGGTTTTTTCTCCTGCATAGCTTCAATCAATTCATCTTCTAACTTTGTTCCCTCTTCCTTAGCTTTCCTGACTTTTTCTCTTTTAATTTTATTTCTAAGGCTATTCATCTTACAGGCATCCAAACTACACCCACACTAGCAAATACCCTGTTCAGATTAAAATAGTTCTCAGACATCAAAACCCTCAAAATGTCCTTTTATAACAATAAAGATCTGTCTACAGTCCATCTCTCATTTGTTCACCCTTTGGGAAATATCAGAGCTTAGAAAATGGCAGTATGGTCTGAGCAATGCACCAGCATATATTTGGCTTCCCTTACTTTGTCTACCAGGATACCCTCTATCAAAATGAAGTCAATCCTAGAGCCATGCCTATACTTTTTGCTATGGAAAGTATACCCGCTCTTTTCTGCCATGTATCACATAGCCCAAAGTCCTGCATTACAATCCTGAGTGTCTTTCCCACATTCCTATTGTTTGCAGCCCTACTTAATAATCCCAGCCCCCTGGTATAACTCCATAACAAAAATGTTGTCCAGAGATTTTCATTTTTGATTTGTGTTTTTGGATCCTTAGAGTAGTTTAGCTTGGGTAGACATTTCTGATCCGGGCCGAATTTTTCTGGACGAAAATGGCGGATGTGTTGCAGTGATGATGTAATATTTCAGGAATCATGAGACCTATATACTTTATTTTGGTTTCAAAACATAGGTTTTGGGGGTCAAGTAGTCTTATAGAGACGGAAAATAACTCCTCAGAGCAACCCTTCTGACATTTTCCAAAATGGCAGCTGTAATAGAGGAATAAGAAACATATATAGAAATGAAACAAATAACGATTTTTTTAATTCTTTAATGTATACACCCAAAAATGTTTATGATCTGAATATGAAAAAAAATAATGTTTATCACTCCTGTTTTAGACACATTTTCATAGTTCGCTTAATTTATTTGTTTCGCCAATCGCTCGTGGTACATTTGCAGAATGTTGAACATTTGAGAAGAGCATATTGACAGGGACATCTTTTTGTAGCACAGGTTTTGCAAGTACATGTACGCTCTGTGGGTAGTAGCTTTAGAAATTTCGTAGATTTTAGCACCCCATCAATATTTTCCCAACCAAATTCACACAGATTTTTCTCTACATATGCATGATCCAAAACATTGGCACATCTTCGGATCAAGTAGAACGCTCTTTTTAATGTATCCACGCATAGAATATGACATCGGTGGAAGGTCACTTAGTGGGACTGATCTCTTGAACTCACTGTACCGAAGATCGTCAAATGTGTGACTGTCAGAACTCGCTTTCCACACATACACAACGTATTTTTCTATGTCTTTAAAGTCACATTCTTCTTCTGTCTCAGCAAATCCTTTTAGAAACTTCACAGCTACAGCAATTAAAGCTCCAAGCTTTGTTCCAATTTTGCTCATAGTTTCATCAACCGTAAGAATATGTGCCTTGATAAGAACACTGGGCATCTCTGGGTCAAGTTTCTTGTACAGAATATGAAGCGGGATTAAGTGTCTTTTCTCGCCTGTTCCATCGCGTATTCATAACTCTGACAATCCTTGACTTATGAACATTGGAACAGATCTAAGTAGCACAATAATAACATCTGTGTCATTTGACAGTACAATGACTCAATTTGAACCATTTCGAACAGCCCACTCAACATGTGGCACAACACGAATGTCAGCTTCCTCTTGAAGAGGGTTTTAGGCAGCATGTCATTCCCCCAGAGTTCCCACCTGCAGCCGTCTGCTCTGCGGCGGCCGCCATGGTCCCTTCGATTGTTGATTGTTCCATTAACACTTGTTGTGTTAATGGAACAATTAACTAATAAAAGAACTAGGGCCAGATGTACTAATATCTGACCGCAAAATACTAGGCGCAAACTGTGACCAGTATTATTACGACCAGTACAGATTTTTAAAGACCTGACCTATGTACTAATAGGTCTGTTCTTAGAAATCTGAATCACAGTGGGTTGGAATCTGACAGACCTCATAAATAATATTGAGGTAGGTCATAAACTGTGTCTTGCTACTATTGGATGCCATCACAATGATGGTGGCCTGCTGTGGGCAGTAGACCACCATGTCTTTGATTGCATTTCAATAAACGTTTTTGTTTTTTAAATGCAGCCCATTTTCCATAAGGGAAACAGGCTGCATTTAAAAAGAAAACCTTATTTTGTTGTTTTTTTGTTTTATAGTTTGCAGTGGTCTTGGAGAGTACTTGCCTATTCCCAAACATATTTTTTTTAACTTTAAGAAAGGGTAAGCAGTCCTCAAGGGACCTCTTCCCTTCTGCGAATGGGCTACCAGCCCAACTTGGAAGTTAATAACTTTTCAAAGGTTTACTACAGCTTTTTCCGGCTCGTTATCCATTTCTAAACCCACTTTAAGAGTCAGTAAAAAGTTACTGAATCCTAAAATGGGTTTAGTGCATTGCTAAAAGCTGTTTTTTGGTTGCAAACTCTGAATCGGAGAGTTTGCGGCCAAAAAACGTCATTGTACATCTGGTTCCATGTTACCAAATGGGCCACTTACACGTGTAGGATTCTTAAATAAACAAATAAATATAAAAGTGTAGTAACTCACACACTAACTCCCTGTCTGATTTACCCATCACTCACTCAAGGTTATCAGGCATACCAATGCAACAGCAAATGGTTCACCTCCAAGGTTCCTCTTGTTTACAGTCCCTGTGATTTATAATTTTATAGTGCTTTTGCTTCAAATGAGCAAGCATCCAAACACCTTCAATCACTATAAAAGCATGTACAATTGGTGCTTCACTCTGACAAAGATGAAATTGCATCTGGTTTGTGAGTCAGTACAAAGAATTCTAAGATGTCTAAATGGCTACAATGAATCCCTGGGTAGTAGATGTTACCCGAGTAAGAACAATGCTCTGACAGGGCTACACTTGAAGTAGTTAGCCAAGGTTTTTGAGAGTGCCAAAGGGAGTATGTGAAAGTGCCCCACTGTTATTTTAGGGTACAGTGCACAAACAGGATCGGTCTGTGTCCTCCTGTTCTTCTGCTGCTAATGGTCTTTCATTCTTTTGATGATGCGATATTGCTGCATCACTAGGAATATCTCACTTGTTTAGGGGTAGTCACCCATTGCAAGATGTCACTGGTGACACCAGACACTCGCATGTTACCTACTCAGGGCCAGACTGGGACAGAAAATAGACCAGGCCACCAAAATAAAAGTGGCTCTATTAGTGAATTAGAAAGCTAGGAAAGTGACCCATGTTTACAAATCAGGGCAGTTTTAAAAATGTAAAGACACAGTGCCAGATTTATCATACTTTCATGCAATGCAACACACCAAGACAACGTGCTGCGCTGCGTGAAAGTGAGAGGGCAGGAATGCACCATATTTAACATTATATGGTACATTCCTGTCTTCTCCGTGCGCTGGCGCACAATGTGCTGCCTTGTGCCAATACATGCACCCTTGCACTGTGGTGCAAGGGTTCCTGCATAGTAGGCAGGATTGTTTTTGTGCAGGAAGGGGCATTTTTCTGCACAAAAGCAATCCTCAGAGTCATTTTCCCATGCAGCACACTTTGAAAGAGTAAACAACACTGAGAATTAAGATATTTCTCCTTGTTGTGCCTCCCTTGGGCATTTTTGGTGCATTCCTAGGTTTATCTGGGAACGCGCCAGAATCCATGGGTGTATGAGGGGGAACACCCACGCTCCACCCATGGAACGCTTTCCCAGGGCCGAGTAGCACGAATTGCACTGCCTTGCGTTTCTCCAGATTTACCAAGGCACGCAGAGCCACGCAAGGTGGCCTTGCGTTGCTTGGTAAATCTCATTCTAAGTTATGCTTCACACTGCGTTGCCTTGCATGGCGCAACGGCAACGCGAAACCTTAAAAAATTTGGCCCACACCATTTAAGTGTTTTTAACGTATGGAAGACTGAATAGATTTGAGTTTAACAAAGTCGATGTTTGTTTTAAATCAGGATAATCAACAGTAAAATCCGGCCCAGCAGACCATAAAATGGCAACAAACAGCCAAACAAGCAGTCCACACACTGACCAGGCACTGCCTGATTGCCCGATACACCAGTCAAGACCCTGTCTCTGACTAGCTGCACTCTCATTTCCAAGGTATGGGAAGGAAAACCAGTTCTACGGGCCGTATTACAGATGACTGCGTCTGCGCTAATTGTCGCTGTGCGCCCGGGTATGTCTGTGTTTATGTGTGTTTGCGTCTGTGCGCTAATACAATATGCGCACATAAACACAGAGTTCAAAGTCTGCGCCAACATCACGGCGCATTACAGACCGATCCTCTGTAATGCTGTCGGGCGCATACTCGGGCGCACAGCGACAATTAGCGCTGGCGCAGTCATCTGTAATACAGCCCCTGGTGTTTTTTCCCACACACAGGCAACCTGCGGAAATGTACATACTGGAACTTTCGGTTGCATAAGCCCTCAGAGTACTGTGCAATTTATTTATATAATTTTTAAAGCGAAGCTCTTAGCACAAAATTAAACTTTTTAACGTGCTCTCATGCTTTCTGTTCCTAGTGTGAAACTGCTGGCAAAATACAATTTAGTAAGTTAGCTGAAAAGCCACTTGTTCTCTGATTACACTTAACTCAGTTTTATGTCCTGCTGGACTCCAGAGGAGTCTTTCTGCATATTAGTTGTATAGTTTATCTCCTTAAAGGGATCCGAAAATAGAAGTAAAACTTGGCTTTTTATTTTAAAATGTACTCAAGTAAAAAGTATTTATTTTCCAGCTCATCTGCAAATGTTTTAAATCGTAATGGAGACAAAACTGAAGATGCCAGATCGGCCTGTTAATGCTGAAGTGTTGCCCTGGCAGTGCAAATCCACAGAGACTGCGGATGGAGTAATTAATGCCTCCATTTGGAAAAAAAATCACTGCCCTTCAATTAGCCTCAAAGCAGTGAAGCAGATGGGATTCCAATCCCCAGGATAGGCATCTGAAAGAAAGCCTGAAGAGTGTGGGAGAGGGGTGATTTATATGGGGAATTATACGGCTCATTTACACACAATAGTATAATGTAAGCACAGACAAGAAAAGTAAGATTTTATAAACCAGTGCTGTAAACCGCCAACATATTCTGGATAGTCTGAAGCAACTTCCTTAATAAATGTGTCCATTACATATATCTTAAGGTCTCAATTCTAAAAAGCTGAAATTATTATTTTGTATTATCCCCGGAAAAAAAAAACATTGTGGGAAGAAGTTGAAGTATCTGTGTAGTGGTTCCTAAAGCTATGGTCGCTGTTAAGTGTTAGGGGAGAAGATGTGGCGTAACATCCAGAGTTGCCGACTTTGAGCTGGGGAACCCGGTTTGAGTCTCGGCGTCGGCTCAACATCATGTGATTCTGGGCAAATCACTTAATCTCCCCATGCCTACCGAAAATGAATGTGTCCTTGTGTAATGTAACTGGTGCTCATGTAAAGTGCTCCAATACCTTCAGGTCGAGTTTGCGCTATATAAAAACTGCAGAAAAAAGGGTTTGAAAAGGTAGCCCACAAAATGATAGAGACGGAGAAACCGTTCCACAAAATCAAGGGCCAGTATTTCACTTCCTAGAGAGAGATTGCACACACTTGATAGAGGCGATGATGCCAGTAGAGACTTCCTAGGTGCGAAATTCAAGCAGTGGACAAAACATGAGAGAGGCCCTTGAGGAATACAACAGTCGAGAAGCAATGCTGATGGTGCCAAATGTGGTGGGGGTGAAGAGATGTTTGAGCAGTGGATAATGCCTGTTCTTTGATAGGAAAATGGTTTGGGCAGTGTAATAATGTTTTTGGTGAAAATCTAAAAAATCATAAAAACTTTAAAAAGAACACAGTGTGATTTCTTATATTTTACAAGTACATGTCCACTTGCAGATAATTTAGGGCCAGATGTAGCAACCTTTTTTACAGTCAAAAACTCTCCAAATCGGAGTTTTTGAGCACAGAAAAAACTGTCCCTATGTATCAATCCCGTTTTAGGAATCAGTAAAGTTTTACTGACTCCTAAAAGAGGATTGTGAATACATACAGATTCAGTATTTTGAAGGGGGTGTTGTAGGCATCCCTTCCAAACACTGAATTGGTACCATAATTCTGGTCACAAACCATTGAAAAGCTACTGACCCCCCAAGTTGTAGCAGTAACTCATTTGTAAAAGGCGGGAGCCCCCTTTGTGAATTACATAAAAAGTTGCTGGGGGCGTGGACAATGGCCCAGGGGACCACAGCCAACTCTCTAAGAAACTAAAAAAAAAAAAACCTTTTTCTTGTTTAAGCAACCCGGGTTCATTTAAGGAAATCGGGCTGCTTAAAAAAATGTTTCTTTATCCAAATGCAATCACAGATATGATGGTCTGTTGACCCTTGTGTTCCACCATCAATGTGATTCCATCCAATCACAATGAGTTGCAATTTGCGCTCAACCTAATGAATATTAATTAGGGAGGGTTGGATTGTGGCTCATTCTGATTTTAAATTTTACGAACCAACCTATCTGTATATTGGTTGGTTCACAAAATCGAGTACTGGTCAGCAATTGCAACATATTTTTGCGACCTGTATAATGATACATCTGGACCTTATTTTCTAATTATCGTTCAGTTTATTAGTTAACATGTTTACAGAAAACTTTTTGTTTGATTGAATGATCATTTTATGAAGAAAAGCACTAGTGCCATCAAAAGTAAAATAGATCTGTCTTGAATGCCCCATATCTGCTACATGATTTTATAAGTAGTGCATAATGGCACATGCATTACCATTTTGGTGCAGACCCATGTTTGAAATTTGTTGGGATGTAAAAGTCCTCTGCATGGTAAGAGAGGTGTACCCCTGCAATGAGTGCCCAACCGTACTGTTGTCTTGATCTCTAATGCTGATTTTTGTCAAAGGCAAACTCAGATTGTGCATATCAATCAATCAATCAGTCGATTTGTATAGCCCAACTAATCACCTGAGAGGGTATCCAGGTGCTTGCAGGGACCGAGGGACTCAGTCGAATAGCCAGGTCTTGAGTGTATGTGCGCCATGACATAGGCATGTCTCACGGATTGCGGATTGCAGTCTTGTTGGACCGGGATGGGTGCCCAAAACGCTACCCTCATTGGGATGGAAGGCTACTGCCTTCACTGAGTGTTAAGCACCTCGAGGGTGGTGGTGTCTGCATACCGTGTAGTGATCAGTAGTAGTGAACAGGACTTTTTTACCCCGTGTCACTGGAGTGAGGCCTACAGGTTCACATGAGAGATGTAGTGCTGTGCAGTACATGTGTGGATAAAGCATGTGCTGACTGTATGTGTGCTTGTGTGGAGTACAATATAAAGGGTGAAGTGTTGGGCAGCATGCACTTAGTTACTGTGTGTGCTGGCAGTGTGTGTGTTTGAAATAACATACCCAGGTTAAAGATAGAAATGTGTCAGTGCTGAACAGTGCATGCAGACTGAGTGTGTGTGCGGAATGCATTGGTACATGTGAGGATAAAATTCATAGAGATATTAGCGCTGAACTGAAAGTGTGCTGAGAATGTACACGGAGGGAGTGTGCCTGCAGTGGTACATTGTATGGAAGACCTTGGAATCCATTTTGGAAAGCCAAGCCCTGCCTGGTAAAAACATGAGGAGGAGTGGAATCCCCATAAACAGATTTGTGTATTGATGCATTCCTGTGAGCTGGCTGGGAACACACTGGAGGGAAAAGGAAGAGACTTTTTTTACAATTAATTTTAAAAACTGCTCTTTGATTCTTTCAGTGATTGATAACAAGGAATAGGCCTGGACACATCTCAGGAAGTACGATGGGGCTATTAAGAGAATTCTAAAGAGTATGGCTGTGGTCCCCTGGGATTAGCTGTGATTAACCTTTTGATGCACACATCGCTGGGGCTGACTTCCAGGTGTGAACTCTGGTCACTCCCATGAATTGTGTTGTGGACTATCTGCTTCAGAGTTGTGCGTACTGTGGCAGGTCTCTTCATGAAGGAAGATAAAAAAGAGAAGTGCCCATTTCAAAAGAAGAAGAACCTCAACATAAAACTTCAAAGACCCAGATCTTAAATTACATTTGGTGTCTGGAAAAGGACTATAAGAAGGGGAGGTTGAGTCCCCAACCAATTGTCATCTGCCACGCAGCCAGATGGGCTGTGTGAGCAGGGGAAGCTCTGCAAGGCTTCTGTCTGTGACCAGGACTGGGGGCCAAGGCCGGCTAGTCTCCTTGCTGGCTGAGGGGACATCACCCAGGGAAACCAAGACCACCTGCCTTGGAGCCCGGAGCACCAGCGTATGCCTACTTGCCAAGACCAGTATGCCCTGTGAGGAAGAGGAAAGCATTGGAGGTAGCGAGGTCCAGTGGGGAGCCCTACCATAAGGACTGCCTGTGTGAGGTGTCAGGATTTGGCTTGCACTGATCGGGCTGCAGTCTGTGTCCAAGATTGTTTTTGGTTACCCCCTTATGCCAGGAGAGGGCCGCCGTTGACTGAGCCAAGTATTGAGCGATTTCTGGAGGGTGCCAAGTCCACACGGCCTCATTGTGGTGACCCCTTATGCCAGAGGGAGCCAGCGGTGAAGAAGTTGTGTGACCAGCGTGCAAGGATCGTGGACGCCTGAGCAGTGACCCTGTACACCAGAAGGGACTGCCGTGGTGTGGGCTATCACAATTGAGGAATCTACCTTGTGCCCAGAAGGTACTGTGGCAACACTGTAGGAGGGGCTGATAGGACCCGCTCATCAAAGACTTCGGCTCATCGCCTGGGACTGGATTGAGGCTGTGACTGGTGTGTCTAGTCGCACCAAAGGGTCTGCCCTGACTGACCCCATGTTGACCAGGAGGACACCGAATAGGACGGCGCGCGCTCACGGAACTCCAGTTGGGAATCGAAGGACTGAATCACCCCACCGGAGAGGACTTGACTTACTTCGTTGCTGAGAGCTAGAAGCTGCTCAGATCACTGGGGAGAGCGGCCGCGCCACTCCAAAGAGTGGGCCTGCGCCCACCTGACGCTGCCGCGTGTATCGCGAGGAGCCTGACTTCTCCAAGCAGGATTTGAACTTGTGAATGCCCCTGGTGAGGCCAACCGTTGTAACGCCAAATGCTTCTGTGCTGCAGGAGTGGGTAAGACTTTCTCTAGGGCCTTTGGGGCCCTGGGGGATTCACTGATGAAGGTGCTGCAACACCATAGACACTTTAGACTGAAGTCCTAAATAGTCAAAAGGGAACTCTTGAGTCAACCCTAATACTTTGCATCCCCTGTTGCAACCACCAGTAAATGGGGAATAACCCTGAACATGTTACACGAAGGAAGGTGGGACAGGGATTCACCTGACAACTGCTAGAGTCCCGACCTCAAGGGGGATGGTGTTATTGCTCATAACTGTCGTACTTCGTTGCGAGTTAGAAATAAAATACTACTTTTCTTATAAAAGCAAGCATTTGGCAGGAGATTGATTTATTGTTCCTATTGTTTGCACTTTGAGTTATGAGTCATGTTCCCTGACCTGTATATATATCCGCCGAGGGGGCCTTGACTGCTTGACCGCAACTAACACTGAGAGGCAAGTGCAGAAGGGGTACTTAGTCCAGTTCAGTGGGATCCATAGTAGGTCAGGCCCCAGGACATCAGGAATAAAAGGCCTCAACCACCATGATTGGGCCCAGTAACCCTGGGGTGCAGCATGGACTTCTGAAAGGCGTTCTGACACAAGTCTTTGTAAATAGCGGTTTGCATCAAAATACATGAGCAGATGCACTTGAACGCCCATGTACCACTGATGTTACAGATACCTGACGCATAGTAACGCAAGGCAGTGTTATGCAGTGCCTTGTGTTATTTATTTAATACAAAGCCACGAAAATGGGGATTTCCGTTGCTTTGTAAATCCCAAAATGGATTTTGCATTGAGCTACCCCAAAAAAGTGACGCTATCCTGCTGCAGAATTTTAGTAAATAGAGGCCTTAGGTTTCTGCTGTGACTCAATTAAGCATATTCTGACAACATGGCTCAATATGTTAAGCACTTTGATATCAGCGCTTAACAGACAGGTCACAAATTATAATTCTGGCACGACCATCCCAGCAATTTATACTTCCAAGGCCTATACATTGAGTACCATTCAACAGTTGTTTCAAGCACCTAGAATCAGTATGTTCTGTGATATTAATCACTATGCAAGTAGCAACTTTATTATTAAGTTTGAATCAAGTGAATTGAATCATCCACATGCCCAGTTACCTGTGCAGTGCCACACAACTTCCAAATGTATGCCAACAACACTCAAATCCACATCCACTCAGGAACCTGTACTGAAAACCCATCCAACCTTAACTCATGCTTGGACCATGTGTTTGACAGGATGAATGAGCAATTCATGTGCATTTTTACGGCTCCACAACAGAGTCTAGTAATCTGAGATTCAACCTCACCAGAAGTAAGATAGTTGGCAATTCATTGTGACATTGACATCACCTCTGCTCCTCGAGCAAACACTGTGGCATGCAGCTATGCCCTCTGAAAAGCCTCCCATTCCTCGTTTGCCTTGGCACTCCTCGAGAACTGCAACATCATTTGCTCTGGTCTCCCCAAGAAACTAATCAGCAGGCTTCAAAGGGTGCCAAACATGTACACTAGCATTAATGGTTTCAAGAATTTTGGAAATGTGTGGTTGTGTTTACTGTCTAATATTTTTAAACATACAAATAAGTAGAATGCTTGTGAGTGAAGAAAGGTACATTTTTATGGAGCTACGTGCTTGGTGTGTTTTCTTACAGAAGATGTGTTACTTTTTTAATGGTTTCTCTCTTTAAATTAAGAAAGATGTTTGGTTTTCCTTTCTTTATGTTTCCTGTCTGCTAAACGAAACTTGTAGGTGAAAATGCTACATCACAGCAGTGCTTAAAAGGTGTTAATGTGATCTTGCACTAGTTGTCAGTGCAAATGTCACCACAAAAATTCCTGCCACTGCTGCAAATTGTCAGATACAATCTGGTCACATGTCTCCAACACGATCCATAGAATTCTTCATCCAACTTTAAGTTTGTATTCTCTATCGTCAGCCTCTTTTGTGACCAGCTGCGTGTGGCCTTATTGATTCACTGTCCGTTTCTAAAAACATTGTGTATGGGATATGCAATGGGCAAAACATACCTAGGATTGCTGTTGTTTCCTTATGGTCAAAAATTTGCAGTAATCAAACGGAATATACGTAGTAGTGACCTTACAAAGGAAAGCTGCAGCTGAAGAAAGTATATAAAAAGAGTGCAGATTCTCGTGGTCATACATGAGGAGGGCCCCTGGTTTGCCTTCTTGTACCCCTCGCACTGCACTTGCTCCCTTCAGGCTGAGAGATGAAGAAGGCACTATCAAAAACAAAAAATATACAGGGGTCCAAGAGCCCTAATTAATTTCTATGGTGTATACTCCTTGGCATTACCATAGCTACTGAACTTCAAACTGTTTAATGGCAAGTCCCCATCACATAAATTATTTCTGTCAGTTCCCTCAAAAAATGACAAACATGCATACTCACATTTATTCCACAAGCTGTTAATTACTGCAACCAATCTGAATCATATAAGGGTGGCTGAGGGCATACCCTCTAACAAATGTAGACGTAACTTATGTGGAGTTGTTCTTTTCAATTCAGCACAGTAAATATAGACACTGTCAAACAAATAAGCACATCAAACCTTTCAAGTGCAATTAAAGACTAGCTCAAGAGCAATGTTCTATGATGCTTTATTGTTGGAAATAAATCCTCTATGTGAAATTAAAAATACATTGTAAAGAAATCAAACTATATGATGGACTTTAAAGTGTCCAAAAAATGTTGACAAACATGAATGTTAATTCTTTCCTTTTCTTTTTCATATTATCATACCCAGTTGCCAACTGGTCCAATGTTATGAGTGGAAAAGGCAAATGTGATGGGTGGAATGCCTTTGGCAAACGTTTGGGCTGCATTTCAGCCCATCATTTTTCACGCACTTTGTCACTTCAGACAGAGAACGGCCATATGCAAATCAGCCTTGGACCTTCTCAAATAGGAACAGTCCAGCCACAATAGCTAGGTCACATCCCCTCCACACTGGAACATAAGCAGCCGCAGACCAGTTTCAGACTAGTTAGGCCACATCAGGAACATCTAGCTTCAGTCCTTTAGCACATCAAGCATGGAACTCACATCTGGTCATGCCCAAAGCACTGAGGGGCATATGTACAAGGAGTTAACGCTGCTTTAGCTGCACTATTCCGACGGTTTTGCGGCAATATTTTTATAGCCGTATCTACAAGCTGTCGCCAACCTCTGTTAGCGGCAGTTTTCCGGCGAAAACGTCCATTTTAAAGATCGCCATTTCTGTTAGCGATAATGACATGCAAGGGAGGCGTTCCCGTGCAAAAACGGCCGCTAACCCCACTTCGCGATATTTACAAGGGAATGCTTGAAGTGTGGAAGACCAAAAAAACTGCCTCCAACTGCAGTTAGAGGCAGTTTTTTAAGACCAGAAAATAGCTGGTCTTAAAAATGGAGATAACACTTTGGGCCTCATTTCAGCATGTTTTGTTGCTGGACCGCGCTGCAAGCAATGTCGCTGCGCTGCCCTGCGACAAAACTACAGGGCAGGAATGCGCATCATCAATAAGATAGTGCGCATTCCTGGGCCTCACTCATGAAAAGTGTTGCAGCGCTGCGACAAGACAGCGTTGCAACACTTTTCACTACGCCCTTCTTGCGACACCATGGATGCGCTGGATTCACTGGACAGCGCTCCATGTTGCAAGTAATGACAGATATGTCTGGAATCCTGACGTATCTGTCAGCGCTAAAGTCACGCATTGCTGTAGTTGTGTCACAAGCATGATGCAACTCCAGCAATGCATGGGACCAGCCTATCCCTCTGGCACTGCGTCACCCTTACGCCTGCCATCAGGCAGGCGTAAGGTACTGACGCAGTGCCGTTCTTGAGGGGTGCCCGGGTGTCGGGCAGTTGGAGATCCATCGGTGACGGTTGCGCGCTGCAGTGTCATCTTCTGTAAGCGTTGGCGGAGTGATGGTCCTGAGGGAGTTGACGAGACGTTCTTCGGTGGCCTTGATCCAGCTGCGATAGGGGGCGATGATGGCGATGGTGTACGGTGGGCATGTTGAAGACGTGATGTATACAATGATGGTCGGTCCAGGAGAGTCCGGTGGTGTGGCTGTAGTTGAAGTTCACGCTGGCGGAGGAGACGTGCTCGACCGTTTGTCCTGCTATGTGGCTTGCTGCGGTGACTAGCTGCTTGAGTCTGATGTTGGGGAGCTTCCCCAGGAGGGGGTGGTGTTCTGGTCACTGGGGTTGTCCAGGTACAACTTGAGTTCACCGAGAAAGATGTCGTTGCGTGGATGGGAGAGCCTGGGGTGCAATGAGGTCTACAATGGTATCGGAGTATGGGGCTCCGTGGCACGGGGGCCTGCAGATGAGGGTGCCGCAGACGATGGGCTGGGGTTGGTCCGGATCTGGAAGTTGAGGTGTTCCATGCTCACCGTTGGGTCATTAAAGTGCGTGGTCAGTCGGAGTGTGCTTCTGTAGGTGATGGCAATGCCTCCGCCTGGACGGTCGGGGTGGTCCTTGCGGGTGATTTAGTAGTCGTCAGTGATGGCGATGTCCGGTCCGGAGCAGATGTTGGTCCTGGCAGGCGATGTGGCGTCCAGGGTTGATGGCGAGGTGGGTGCTGGAGCCGTAGGGGTGGAATGTCCGAGAGGAAGGGTCCTTGGTGCTGAGCGCGGTCCAGGGGCAGACGGACGCAGACAGGCTTGCCTATGGCTTGCCTTTGACACGGGAGACGTCCATTACAACGCAGGCATTACATCATAATGCCTTTAGAACGCCAATCCAACAACGCAGGTGCCTTTACATCGCATTCCATTACAACACATTGTGAGGTCAGTAATGGGGTATTTTTTATTTTTAGGGTGGGTATGGGTTTTGGGTGTCAGAGATGAAATGTGGGGTATATTATGGGGTAAAATTTGAAATCTGGGGTGTGTTTTGGGGTCAATCATGAAAATTGGGGTGTGCATTTGGGTCAAATATGATTTTTAGGGTGTGTTTTGGGGGCTCAAAGATGGATTTTAGGGTTCAGGGTTTGCTTTGGGGTGCAAGGGTCAGTTTTAGGGTTGCACCCACTGAAGTGGGAATAGTAATGTTTACATCTCTGCAATCCAACACCTTCCCTACTGTTGCAATATGCCTAGTATTAGTATGCATTGTAATGGAATGCGATATAATAGTATGCGTCATAACTCCATAGATACCTTTGGCACACCAGTGGTACGCCCGCTGCGCATGGCCGCACAGTGGCCGCCATTGAGAAGTGTTGCGGGGGACTGGACAGCTGGGAGGTGGGAAACGCCGGAAAGAACACAGGATGGGGCGTGGACACTGGTGTGTGTGTGTGAGCGGGTGTTGTAAACATTTAAATGAGAGAAATCTTACCTCGAGGCCGGATCCCGTGTCTTCGTTGCTCCTGCTTTCCTGAGTCTGCTTCCAGGAACAGGAAGTAGGCAGCTAGGCTCCCTCCCCTAAGCCAATCACAACACTGCAATGCAGCATTGGGATTGGTCATTGGCGCTGGGACGAGGCATTCAGCCAGGGGCTGGAGGTGTGGGCATGTTCTCCATGCAGGCTGTAATGCAGCCTGCATTGCGAACAGGACAGTGCGCATGACTGCTTTGTGTGGCCTGAGCGGGCTGATCAAATAGTCACTGCGCACTTGAGTGGGCATGCCACTCTGCCCCTGCCCTGCTCCAATGGAGCAGGGCAGTGAGTGAAGCAGTGAGTGAAGCAGTGAGTGGAGCAGCCCTACCCACCCTCAATCAATCAATCAATCACGGCATTTATAGAGCGCGCTACTCACCCGGGAGGGTCTCAAGGCGCTGGGGGAGGGGGTAAGTTACTGCTCGAACAGCCAGGTCTTGAGCTGCTTCCTGAAGGCGAGATGGTCCTGGGTTCGCCGAAGGTGAGTGGGGAGGGAGTTCCAGGTCTTGGCCGCCAGGTAGGAGAAGGATCTTCCTCCGGCGGTGGTTCTGTGGATGCGTGGTACGGTGGCGAGGGCGTGGCTGGTTGATCGTAGCTGGTGTGTGGGCGTGTAGAAGGACATGCGGTCGTTGAGGTACTTTGGGCCCAGGTCGTGGAGGGCCTTGTGTGCGTGGGTGAGGAGTCTGAACGTGATTCTCTTGCTGACGGGGAGCCAGTGCAGGTCTTTCAGGTGTACGGTGATGTGGCTGTGTCGGGGGATGTCCAGGATGAGTCGTGCGGAGGCGTTCTGGATGCGCTGGAGTCTCTTTTGAAGTTTGGCTGTGGTTCCGGCGTAGAGGGTGTTCCCATAGTCCAGTCGGCTGGTGACGAGTGCCTGGGTGACGGTCTTCCTGGTTTCAGTGGGGATCCATCTGAAGATCTTGCGGAGCATGCGCAGGGTGTTGAAGCATGAAGATGAGACGGCGTTGACTTGTCTGGTCATCGATAGGGAGGAGTCCAGGATGAAGCCCAGGTTGCGTGCGTGGTCCGTTGGCTTGGGTGCGGTGCCCAGGGCCGGGGGCCACCAGGAGTCGTCCCAGGCGGAGGGTGATGAGCCCAGGATGAGGACTTCCGTCTTGTCTGAGTTCAGTTTAAGGCGGCTGTTCCTCATCCAGTCGGCGACGTCTCTCATCCCGTCGTGCAGGTTGGCTCTGGCGGTGGTGGGGTCGTTGGTGAGGGAGAGGATCAGCTGGGTGTCGTCGGCGTAGGAGATGATGTTGAGGTTGTGTCGGCGTGCGATGGCTGCGAGGGGCTCATGTAGACGTTGAAGAGGGTCGGGCTGAGTGAGGATCCTTGTGGAACGCCGCAGATGACTTCGGTGGCTTCGGATCTGAACGGGAGAGGCGGACTCTCTGGGTTCTTCCGGCGAGGAACGAGATGATCCATTCCAGTGCTTTCTCTCGGATTCCGATGTTGCTGAGGCGCTTCACTAGGGTGCGGTGGCAGACGGTGTCGAACGCCGCGGAGAGGTCCAGGAGGATGAGGGCAGCTGTTTCCCCGTTGTCGGTTAGGGTTCTGATGTCGTCGGTGGCTGCGATAAGGGCGGTCTCGGTGCTGTGGTTGGCCCGAAACCCGGACTGCGAGGGGTCGAGGGATCCATTCGTCTCGAGGAAGGCGGCAAGCTGTCTGTTGACGGTCTTCTCGATGACTTTGGCCGGAAACGGAAGGAGCGAGATGGGGCGGTAGTTCTTGAGGTCGGTGGGGTCCGCCGTTGGTTTCTTCAGGAGGGCGGTAAGCTCGGCGTGCTTCCAGCTCTCCGGGAAGGTGGCGGTGTGGAAGGAGGAGTTGATGATGTCCCGGAGATGGGGTGCGATGGTGGCGTCGGCTTTGTTGAAGACGTGGTGTGGGCAGGGGTCGGTTGGTGATCCGGAGTGGATGGAGTTCATCGTGCGGGTGGTGTCTTCGGTGTTGATCGGGGTCCAGTTGCAGAGGGTGGTGGTGGCGGGCATTGGTTCGGCGGTAGGGTGCGTTGTTTGTGCGTCGAAGCTGTTGTGTATGTCGGTGATCTTGCGGTGGAAGAACGCGGAGAGTGAGTTGCAGAGGTCTTGCGAGGGGGTGATGTCGTTGTTTCCGGCGCTGGGGTTGGAGAACTCTTTGACGATGCTGAAAAGTTCCTTGCTGTCGTGGGCGTTGTTGTCCAGTCGTTCTTTGAGTGCCGACTTCTTGGTGGCACGGATCAGCTGGTGGTGTTTGCGGGTGGCGTGCTTGAGGGCGGTCCTGTTGTCTGTGGTCTGGACGAGTCGCCAGGTTTTCTCGAGAGTGCGGCAGTTCTTCTTGGATTCCTTGAGTTCGTTGGTGAACCAAGGGGTTTTCTTGCTTCCGGGTCTGCTGGGAGGGTTTTTTAGTGGTGCGAGGTCGTCGGCGCAGGCGGTCAGCCACTTGGCGAGGTTGCTGGCTGCTTCGTTTGGGTCCGTTGTGTCGGTGGGTGTGTTCTGGCTGAGGGAGGCGGTGAGCTGCTCGGCGGTGATCTTGCTCCAGCTCCGGCGGGGAGCCTGTTGCGGGTGGTGGTGGGTCGCAGTCTTTCTGAAGCTGAAGTGGACGCAGCTGTGGTCGGTCCAGTGGAGTCCGGTGGCGTGGCTGAAGGAGATGTGCTTGCTGGACGAGAAGACGGGGTCAAGCGTGTGGCCGGCGTAGTGGGTGGGCGTGTTCACCAGTTGCTTGAGTCCGAGGTTGGCGAGGTTGTCCAGCAGGGCGGTGGTGTTTCTGTCGTTGTTGTTCTTCTTCAGAGCCCAGACCACAGCAAAGGCCTCCCTCTCTATGGCTGACCAACGTTTCTCTCTAGGGGTCATCCTTCTGCTAATAAAAGCTACTGGCTGATCCTGACCTTCTTCATTCAATTGTGACAGTACAGCCCCTACCCCCAATTCAGATGCATCAGTTTGAACAATGAACTTCTTGGAGTAATCAGGACTCTGCAGAATTGGAGCAGTGCACATGGCCTGCTTGAGGTCATCAAATGCCTTTTGACAGCTAACTGTCCACTGAACCTTTTTGGGCATTTTCTTAGAAGTTAAGTCATTCAAGGGTGTCACTATTGATCCATACCCCTTGACAAATCTCCTATAGTACCCAGTCAGGCCTAAGAAGGCTCTCACCTGAGTCTGGGTAGTGGGAGCAGTCCAGTCCATGATGGTCTGGATCTTGCTCTGCAAAGGTTGAACCTGGCCTCCACCCACAAGGTGGCCCAGGTACACAACCTGACTCTGCCCTATCTGGCACTTAGTGGCCTTGATAGTCAGGCCTGCCTTTTGCAGGGCCTGTAAAACATTCCTGAGGTGGACCAGGTGATCCTCCCAGGTGGAGCTAAAGACAGCAATATCATCTAGATAAGCTGCACTATAGGCCTCCAGTCCTGTGAGAACTGTGTTCACCAACCTCTGGAAAGTGGCAGGTGCATTTTTCAGACCAAAGGGCATCACCACAAATTGATAATGCCCACTAGGGGTTGAAAATGCTGTTTTGGGCTTTGCAGCATCAGCTAGTCTGATCTGCCAGTAGCCAGCTGTTAGGTCAAATGTGCTGAGATATTTGGCAGAGGCCAAAGTATCTATGAGCTCATCTGCCCTGGGTATTGGATGGGCATCAGTCCTAGTGACTGCATTGAGGCCCCTGTAGTCTACACAAAACCTCATCTCTCTTTTCCCACCACTGGTGTGAGGTTTAGGTACTAGGACTACTGGACTAGCCCAAGGGCTATCTGAGGGCTCAATCACTCCCAATTCCAACATCTTCTGGACTTCAGTCCTGATACAGTCCCTGACATGGTCAGGTTGCCTATAAATCTTGTTTTTAATAGGCAGACTGTCCCCAGTGTCCACTTCATGAGTGCACCAGGTGGTCTGACTGGGTGTCAGAGAAAACATATGTCTAAACTGATTGAGGACTTGCCTGCAATCAGTTTGTTGCTGGGTAGTGAGGCTGCCTGCCAAGGCTGCACCATCAACTGACCCATCGTCAGGGTTCTGTGAGAGCAGGTCAGGAGTGGGTCACTCTCTTCCTCCTGCCCTTCATCAGTAGCCATGAGCAAGCCCATGTCTGCCCTGTCCACATATGGCTTAAGTCTGTTGACATGGAGAACCCTGTGGGGACTCCTGGGTGTTCCCAGGTCTACTAAGTAAGTGACCTCACCCTTCTGCTCAACAATAGTGTGGGGTCCACTCCATTTGTCTTGGAGAGCTGCTGGGGCCACTGGCTCCAACACCCACACCTTCTGTCCTGGCTGGTAAACAGTTAGGACAGCCTTTTGGTCATGCCAGGCCTTTTGAAGTTCCTGGCTAGCCTCAAGGTTTTTGGTTGCCTTTTTCATGTACTCAGCCATCCTGGAGCGGAGACCAAGTACATAGTCCACTATATCTTGCTTTGGGGGCTTGAGAGGTAACTCCCATCCTTCCTTCACCAAGCACAGTGGACCCCTCACAGGGTGGCCAAACAGAAGTTCAAAAGGGCTGTAACCAACCCCCTTCTGAGGCACCTCCCTATATGCGAATAAAAGGCAGGGCAAGAGTATGTCCCATCTACGCCTAAGCTTTTCTGGGAGCCCTTTAATCATGCCCTTCAAGGTTTTGTTGAATCTCTCAACTAAACCATTGCATTGTGGGTGATAGGGTGTGGTGAACTTATAAGTAACTCCACACTCCTTCCACATTGCCTTTAAGTACCCAGACATGAAGTTTGCACCCTGTCTGATACCACCTCCTTAGGAAAGCCCACTCTTGAGAAAATTCCCAGGAGGGCCCTTGCCACCACAGGTGCTGTAGTGGTCCTAAGGGGTATAGCCTCTGGATACCTGGTGGCATGATCCACTACCACCAGTATAAATCTGTGCCCAGATGCTGTTTGGGGATCCATGGGACCAACAATGTCAATCCCTACCCTCTCAAAGGGCACCCCCACCACAGGTAGTGGTATCAGGGGGCCTTTGTAGTGCCACCTGCTTTGCCACTGGCTTGGCAGGTTACACAGGAGCGACAAAACTCCTTACTGTCTTCAGACATGTGGGGCCAGTGAAAGTGAGGGACAATTCTGTCCCAAGTCTTGTTCTGGCCCAGGTGTCCTGCTAAGGGAATATCATGGGCTAGGGTCAATAGGAAGCCCCTGAACTTCAAAGGTATTACCAACCTCCTGGTAGCACCAGGCTTGGGGTCTCTACTGTCTGAGTACAGGAGTCCATCATCCCAATACACTGTATGGGGACCACTAGCTTTCCCAGCAGCCTCAGCAGCAGCTTGCTGTCTGAGGGGTTCAAGGGAGGGGCAGCTCTGCTGCTCCTGGCTCAGATCTGCCCTAGAAGGTCCCCCTGTCCCCAAGAACTCAACCTGGTCAGGCTCAAGTTCCTCTGGGACAGTTCCTTCTTCAGGGCTGAGATCATCCCCCTCAAGGGACTGATCTTCCTCCTGAGCCAAGGGGGAAGGCACTGCCTTAACCCTACTACTCCTCCTCTTGGAAGGCACTTGGTCCATTCTTCCAGAATCCAAGGCCTGTTCAGTTTTAGACAGTTTAGCTTGTGACCTGGTCACAGCAAACACATCTGCAGGGATCCCCAGCATTTCTGCATGGGTCCTGAGCTCCACTTCTGCCCAAGCAGAAGTCTCTAAGTCATTGCCAAGCAAGCATTCGACTGGTAGGTTTGCACTCACCACAACCTTCTTAAGGCCAGTTACCCCTCCCCAGGAGAAGTTAACAACTGCCAGAGTATGGTCTGTTCTGACATTGCTAGCATTGGTCACTTGGTACATTTCACCAAGTATAACTTGCCCAGGTAGCACAAGGTCTTGTGTCACCATTGTGACACTTGCCCCTGTGTCCCTAAATGCCAAAGCCTCTCGTCCATTGATTAAAGGCTGTTGTCTGTACTTGCCCAGATTACTGGGACTCACAGTGGAGGTCACATCCATGCCTCCATCACAGACTAACACAGCCTGAGTCAGCTCCCTGACTAAGTCAGAGCCCAACTCAGTTCCCAGGGTGAACCCTACTAAACCCTTGGCTGGAGCACTTCCACCAACTGTACTAGGGGGAACAGGTGCCTTAGGGGCATTGGTGGAGGCTGGACTGGAGTCTTTGGACTTGGTGCAATCACTGGTCCAGTGGGTCTTTTGCTTACAGACCTTGCACCATGGTTTTCTTTGGCCTTTACCCTTGGTAGACTGGGAATCCCCACCAGAAGAAGATTTTTGGGGGCCTGATGAAGACTTTTGATCTTTACCCTTCTCCCCACCCTTGTCAGAGTTCTTAGCATCTTGCTTCTTGGTTTCCCCACCTTGGTTCTGTACCTTCTGCTTCACCCTGGTTCTGACCCATTTGTCTGCCTTCTTTCCCAATTCTTGGGGAGAGGTCAGATCAGAGTCAACCAGGTACTGATGCAACAGCTGGTTTTGACAGTTATTAAGAATCTGCTCCCTCATTATCAGATTATACAATCCTGAGAAGTCACACACCTTACTGCCCATCAACCAGCCTTCCAGAGCCTTGGCAGAACAATCCACATAGTCTACCCAGTCTTGAGTCTGTGCTTTTTGGGTGTCTCTGAACTTCAACCTGTACTGTTCAGTGGTTAGGCCAAACCCATCAATAAGAGCACTCTTCAAGACCTTGTAATTGTCAGCATCCTCCTCTCTAACAGTGAGGAGCTTGTCTCTACCTTTGTCAGCAAAGGAGAGCCACAAGATTGCTGCCCACTGCTCCTGAGGGACCTTCTGTACTTTACAGGCCCTCTCTAAAGCAGTTATCCATTTGTGGATATCATCCCCACTCTGGTAGGGAGGGACAATCTTGCTCAGGTTCCTATGGTCATAGGACCTTTCCCTATCTCTAGGGATATGGCTGCCACCATGGGACTCTAGTCCCAACTTTCTTCTCTCTTTAAGGAGATCTAGGGATTCTCTATCTAAAGCCAATTGCTTCTTCCTGATCTCCAGTTGAGTTTCCTCATACTGGACCAGTCTCTTTCTTCTCTCATGAGAGGATTCCCTCCTGTGAGAAGAAACAGAGCTCCCTATTGAGGTGCCAGAGTGGTTAGACTCCTGAGAAGGAGACCTAGCCTTTCTGAGCACACTCATAATCCTTCCTGGGGGACAAAGGTGTGGTTCTCCTGATCCTCATCTTCATCTTCCCCAGAAGGGATTGGGTTTTCCAGGTCAGGGTCATTGTCACCCTCCTGGTCAGTTTCAGAGGGGGGCTGGGGGTAGTAGTACCCCTGGCCCCTTCCTCATCTGCTGGCCCACCCTCTGCTCCTACCCCTTCAGTCTCTGAGGACTTACTAAGATCATAAGCCACCAACATCTCCTGGAGGTGTTGGGTGGTGGGACTTTGGCCTGTCCTTAATTTCCTCACGTTACACAAAGCTCTCAGTTCCAAGAATGGGAGTGTGTCATACTTGGAGGGGGAAGCTCCATGGCTTCCTGCAGGGTATCTCTAGATCCTGCTTTTAAAGACATTACTAGTGTGGTGTGGTGTATGCACTACCTACTCTAGTGTGGCCTACTAAACTCTCTTGAGTTGTAGAAAGGGTTGTGCTATCCCTTAACACACAACTCTAAGTTCAGTAGAACTTACTGATATTCTAAGCTTAAATTATATGTACCTTAGGTACCTTTAGTGGTTTTCAGTTGATCAATTCAATTGAGATTATCTGGTAAAACAATAGCAAGCTGGAATCCCACACGCTGCACACCAATGTGAGAAGTTGGCCTGGCATATGCTGTCCACTAATTATAGTGGGCACCTTGCACCAGTCCAAATCGACTCTTATGGTAGGTAGGTTAAAGACAACCTTATTGAAAGCTATCCTAGTGGTAGCTATGGAGAGCAGCCTTCAGGCTAAGTCTTGAAGGAATGTAAAGCAGCTTGTTTTACCAGTCTATAATCTCTTGAGTGACCAAATGAAAGAGCACCACACCAGGTATATATTCAAAATATATGTATTTATTACTAAACACACCCCTCTAGTCTCTTTATGAGGCTAGAGTTCGAAATACATAGGTTATAAGATCTTAAATCACAGTAATAGCACAAATACACGTTTGGGCCCTAGGGCGTACCAAACCATATACCAATAAAGTGGTATGCGAACCACGACTGAACTAGACACTAGGCCTAGAGCCTCTAGAAGTGCTTGGACCACCAGGAACCACCCAAGGTAGTGACACAGGGGATCCACGGGATACGCGTGCAGTGTAAATACACAACCGCGATACGCCGTTAACTTCTATGGAGAAAGTCGGGATCGGGAAAATAGAGGAAAGGGACACTTAAAAGAGGACTAGGACAAAACCCTTTGAGATCTAGGACTTTGAAGAGTCTCTACCCACGGGAGCACCGGAGTACTCGTGTTACCTCACCCAGGGAAGCCGGGTGCATAGGTGCCTTTCGGGGTCGGGTTTCGTCGTCGGTTCTTATGGCGATCTGCTGCAAAGTGCTGCTGGCGACCAGGAGAAAAGTGTCCGGGTGGATCCAAGAGTGGATCGGAGTTCTGAAGAACCTGAAAGCAGAGGGGACAGAGTCTGGGTCACTAGCCAGTGACCAGGGAGGCGATGGACAGATGCCCACCGATGTCGAGTGCTTCAGGTGCGTTGACGGTCGTCTCGTTTCTGCAGCCACGAGGTCCAGGAGGCGTTGTCGGCGACCAGGAGCAGGATTCGGGCTGGTACACGATGTCTGTCGAGTGCTGCGGTGTCGGCGACCAGATTGGACCCAACAAGCCTTGGCAACGGCAAGTCTCGATGTAGCTGAAGATCGTCGATGGTGCAGACTAGCAAGGTCTGGGGAACTCACCCAGCAAGGGTAAGTGAGGGCAGGCCTGGAGCAACCAGACTGCCAAGTAAAGAAAAGATTGGCCTTCGGTAAGGGCTACTAGCCAACGGGCTAGCGACCGCGAAGGAGCCTCGTGACGCCGCACGTGGAGCTGGCTTACAGGACACTCGTGGAGTGGGGGCCAGTGATCTTCGGTGCAGGTGGTGCTGGAGGCTAGGGCTACTCGGAGCCCAAAGCACGACTTCTTGGGAGACCCAGAAGATGGTGCACTTGCAAGTGTGCTCGGTGTCCAGGGGTCACGGTCTCACGTTACCCACGATAGCCACGGGCCTCAGCTTTGCTGGGGACTCAGGGTAGCCTCGGGAAGTCTGAGAATCCACCTCTGGTGATGCGATGACTTCGGCGTCCGACGGGAGCTTCAGTGATGCGAACCGGACAGATGCTTCTTTGGTGCCTGCCAAGCAGGGGAGTCACTCCTTGACCCCAAGGGAGATTCTTCAGTCCTCTAATCGTGAGTAGAGCGTCGAAGGTCCAGGATTCTGTTTCAGAGTTTCGTCCAGGTATAATCTAAAGTCCTAAGGACTGGGTTCCTACCTTTATTCCAAAAATAGGGGATGGACTACTCTGTGGCCCCACCTATGGGTGGGTCAGGGCAGAGGGGTGGCTACACCCTTTCCCTTTGTCCAGTTCGCGCCAAAGCAGGGGCTGCAAGCCCCTGATCCGGTTTGAACTGGGGTATGCACAGGGACACCAAATGTGCCCCCAGTGCAGGACTTCAAAGCACCCGAAAGTGCTCCCGCCCAGCCCCAATACACATTGTCCTGTCTGGGGAGGTGGTCACACCTCCCTGGGACAGGAAACCTATTGTCCAGGCCTCCCCTGCCGGAGTTTCGTCCAGCAGCAGGAGGCCAGACTCGTGTCTGTGGCAGCAGCATCCATTTTGTGATGCCAGGGCTCTGGAAAGAAGTTACCGGACTCGTCAGAGTTAACATGCCTTTCCCTCTAGAAGGGTGGAATGCTACCCCCGCCGCCAGAATTGGCGGGGGGTAGTATTCCAAGATGTTTGACACCAAACACGACATGTTTCGGTGCAGCCATTCCATAGTTAGCATTTTACCGCGAGGATATAATGCGTTTAAGAGTATATGGTCAGGCTGCACTACAAACAGCATCAGAGATGGTCTCCGAACGCTGCAGAGGGGCCCTGCTCATGCAGGGGCACCCTCTCACATAGGAACCATGCACTCTGCCTTTAGGATTGATAAGGCCTGCCTTAGGAGTGACTTATAGGTTTATATGTGTGTATGCATTTAGTGATATAGGTAACCTATACCACAGCAAGGGGTGCATGCACCACCTTACCCAGGCTGCAGTAGCAGACCTGTGGTGTCAGTTTGGATGGCCTACCAGGGGTGGCATAATATATGCTGCAGCCCCTGGCAGGCCTCTGAGGTACCTATGCCCTTGGTACATAGTATACCATATACTAGGGACTTACAAGGGCACTCCAGATCCCAATCAGAGATGTGCCTAAGGCACATGGAGACCCTTTTAAAGAGGAAACAGCTAGGCTGGGGTTCTGAATAGCAGGGCCCCAGCCAGACTAATGTCGAAAACCAGTGAAGTATCAGCAAAAAGTGGGGGTACCCCTGTGAAGCAGATCCTACTCTCCTACACACAGCTCCAAGGGACGCAAGGCGGTCTTCTCACACAGGTCAGCAACGTGTCTCCATGCGACCGGCCAGACTTCACCACCAGGTACGGGCGATCGCCACGCCTCAATGTCTACCACCACGGCTCATCGACTCCACAGCTCCTCCGCATCCCACTCCAGGCTCCAGATGCAGGTCCAGTGAGGCATCCAGGCTCCAGACGCAGGTCCAGCGAGGCATCCAGGCTCCAGACGCAGGTCCAGCGAGGCATCCAGGCTCCAGATGCAGGTCCAGTGAGGCATTCAGGCTCCAGACGCAGGTCCAGCGAGGCATTCAGGCTCCAGACGCAGGTCCAGCAAAGCATCCAGGCTCCAGACGCAGGTCCAGTGAGGCATTCAGGCTCCAGACGCAGGTCCAGTGAGGCATTCAGGCTCCAGACGCAGGTCCAGTGAGGCATCCAGGCTCCAGACGCAGGTCCAGCGAGGCATCCAGGCTCCAGACGCAGGTCCAGCGAGGCATCCAGGCTCCAGATGCAGGTCCAGCGAGGCATCCAGGCTCCAGACGCAGGTCCAGCAACGCATCCAGGCTCCAGACGCAGGTCCAGCGAGGCATCCAGGCTCTCATCCTGGTCATCCTGGATGTTGGGTGGCTTGAGGGGGTTGTTGATGTGTGCTGCACTTGGCCCTGGCTGCTCCATTCTGCATTTCATTTTTTTTGCCTATTTTCTATTGGAGGTCGACTGATAGGCTATTTTTTCCATTAGAGGCAAAAAAAACTCACGTTAGGCTGACTAACGTGCATTTTTTGCCGCTAATGGACCTTTTGTTAGTTTTCGCCCGCTAACGCCGGAATTTCTATCGCGATCACGCTAATGTTAGCAGCAGTTTTCACCGCTGATCCCTGAAGCTATCGCCATGTAGCGACGTCTTGTACATACGTCGCTAACAAGGCGATAGTTTTCAGCGGTACACAGCGGTAAGAAAACTGCCGCTAACTAGTGTTAGCGGTAGTTTTCGCCAGTCCTTGTACATATGCCCCTGAGGGTGTATCACTGTGGAAACACACAGGTGATAGGTGTAATGTTTGTAAAAGTATCTCCTACAGCATCCGGTTTCTACGCGTTCCCGAGGTGGCTCCGATTACGATCGCAGCGTACTCGCTCGAAGAATGACAGACTTCTAAGGCATACTCTGGCCTATTTATTATTTCTTTCGCCTGACCTCCCTTGACTCGCCTTCTACAACTGGACACAGTCAATTAGACGATACCCGTTTGAATTCTCAAGAATTACGAGGCGATATTCCGAAAGTTTTTAATTTTGCTCTTCCGATGCCCTGCCGGGCGGGAACCAGCACCAGCTTTTAAATTGACGGAGTCTTTACCACAAAGATACAGTTGGCTCTGCCTATGACCGGCCGGGTTGGAATTATCACCGGCCTTTAGGTCCAAGCTATTTCGCGCACACGACAGCCCTGAAGAAGTCCAGGGTCACTACCCTTTGGACGAAACACGTGTTGGCTGAACCCTGTGTTTTCCCATTGAATTAAAAACAAGAAGAACACCTTACAGGATTTCATTTGCCTGCATCTTTTTCATGTTTACACATTTGAACTTTCACTTAATACTGTAGCGTGTGCATAGGCTTTGTTTGCAATTGTCAGGACCTCGGTCCACATTTAGGGTTTTTTTAGTGGTTTTTCCCCCCACCTTGTGCACCGCAAAGATTTTGAATTGTTTTACTTAAACGACACTCAGCGTGCGCCATCAAATTTCCTCTGTTTAGTAAACTGCCATCTATGCTATAAATCCTACTGCAACCTATTAGACCATGATCCAGTCCATCATTTTTCACACACAGTGCCTCTTGAGACAGAGATCAACCACATGAAAATCAGCCTGGGTCCAGTCAGAACAGTTCAGCCATGGCTTTTTGTATCTCCTTTAGCCAGCCATGGCCTTAAAGCCATATGCTCTGTGCATGCCTATATTCTATATTTTTGAGTCTATTCTTACAATGTTGAACAAAAAACTACAAGTCTCAAATTGCACTGCTATTTTGACTAAAATATGAGCACTGCCTGAAAGTGATGCGCAAACTATGGAGCGACTTGGCAACTATGCACATTTTTAACATTTTGAATACTGCATTTGTGCTGTTATCCCTATTAAATCTCGCTCAAATACATGATTGCCAACATGCGACTGGCGAACTTCATCCTAAACATGTCCAGTGAGTGACCTTTTATCAGGGTTAAGTAGGTGATGTTTTCAGTATATAACAGTAGTACTTTCAGTGTTTATGTTTGCCTGCATTCTTCAGGAACAGGCTAAGAGTTCCTTTTAACAAGTTGCCTGCTGCCCCAACGCCCCCCCGTCCCCCGCCATCCAGTCATGACCAAAACAGGGAGCCCGCCCCACAGATCGAAGTCTCAGTCCCTCAGCAGCTGGGGGGAAAGGTGGGAATAGATTTAACCCTTTCCCTTTAGTGTAAATCTGGGTGAAAGAGCGTGTGACGTCATTTTACTATCCCTGCTATTTTGATGAATCAGCCGTCATGTTTTTGAGTAAATATTTGTTTTCATGCGCCCCGTGTTGTGCGATTTTTATATGAGGAAAAGTAAGAAGGCGTTTCATGTACAGAATACAGAAAATCTTAAATGACGTGTATTTAGGGCCGCTTATTTTCTATAGGACGCAGAAACGGTTGCCTCGTGGAGCGAATGCAGTAGGAATGATTGCATTAACAAATTGAAGTTCTCTTCTGAGACTATTATATGGCTCTGGTCAGCAAGAGCATCTCTCCTGACCTCTTCGTTGTAAAGCCTCCCCACCAGGCTTCGACCTCACAGCTCGAGACGCTGCTCGAATCAGCTGTTGGGACTCATCCCACGTGCCGTAGTCCGTGCACTCCAAGTAGGGTTCAAGGGTCAGCCGCGCACTTTCTTGAGGTCACAGACAAACCAGTCCTGACCCTCCACCTTCCTGCCCACGCCGATAAATAAGCTGCCTAATTGAATTATTAAACAGATAATTCTGTTTAGCTGCAGGCTGAAGCGACATCAAAGTATGATAAATTATGTGTTGCTATCACTAGCCAGGAGAACATTTGAAAAATTAGCTGCCTGATTATATTTTGCTCCTTCTGATCACATACCGTGGCTAAATTCCAGTCTCACTGGGCCGCACTAAGGCTACGGAGGTGCTCTGCCGCGGCTGCGCAGTAAAGACCAGCCAGTCCTGTGAGAAAGAGATAGTCTGCCTTGCTGGCAGGATGCGTTCCAGCCCTGCGGTTCAAGCGCACAGATACTTGTCGAAGAGAGCCGTGTGATGTGGCTCGTTAGCATAGTGCTGTAGTGTCTTCTTTCTCATCGTGTTCTAGCACAGCTCTGATGCCAAATAGCTCCCAGGCTGTCTTTACATGAATTAATAGACACTAAATTGGCATGGAATAAAACATCTACCGTTTTCCGCCCCCCATGAGAACAGCGAAACATGATGAAAATTGGGACGGCCTCGAAATTAAAATGTTCCTTTTCTTTCTTTCATGGTTCAGTCTTGTTGAAGTATTTGTTACAAAATAATAACTTGGCATGACAATGTATGCCACGCTGCCATAATACGAACTTTGTTTAAAAGACTGGAGGTACACGTACCATAGTTGCGCTGAAAATGAATGTAAAGGTGTGTCCAATTAAAATCCATGTAGCTTGTACTTTTTGTAAACATGAGGTTCCTGTAACAGCGAAATCTTTGCTAAAGGCACCTGAAATATACAACACAGAATCATTTGATGATGTTGTTCATAAAATGCAAAATACAGGAAATGTTAGATTTTAACGTTTAAAATTGCAATAAACTGCAGGGCAATAACTCAAGAAAGTAGAGGACGAAAATGCAAAGCAGAGGGAAAAAGGTAAATTCTAAGGAAATATGTAGGAGATAGGCAAAGATGTTGAAAATACCTTGTGATATATATATATATATATATATATATATATATATCACAAACACCTTCTCTCCCATCAAAAGAAGAAAGGGACACAGCGGGGCTCATCAGGACATTTATTGAAAGAAATCGGCATAACCGGTTTCGGCGTGTATTTATGTATATATATATATATATATATATATATATATATATATATATATATATATATATATATATATATATATATATATATATATATATATATATATATATATATATATATATATATATATATATATACAAAGCAGGAATGTGCAGGTGCTTTACAAGGAGCAAGTTTTAAGGTCTGGCCTAGAGAACGATTTAGGTGTCTCACCTGGCTCATGTTTCCCCAAAAATTCATAATTAAAATACATACATGTTTGAACACCTGTATCTCTCATGATCATGTTTTTGTTTTGCCCTACTGTCTCCCTCTCATTTATTCCTATTTGTAAAGCGCTCTGATACCCTCTTGGGTCATGTTTGCACTATTTAAAAAGCTATAAATAAATAAGTAAATGAAAAAATATAGTATTCATGAGCAAATACTGACAAAGCACTGGCAAAGCCCATGGGTCTGGCTTCCATTTTTAATCCTGACAAAAACACTAAACAAAATCCTGATGCAGTAAAACAAAAAACATCCTCTATGCATATAACAATATATGAGATAAAGAATTTAATTGAACATTCTGTGAACTTTTCAGATGTAAACTGGTCCCTTATCCATTGCAATGCAAGAACTCCATGGAAGGGGGAATGATACATCAAACAGCCAATAGCATGAGGGGTGAAAGTAATCCCATTCTATGTATATTTTAGACAGTTGGTAACAATAAGTCACTGATAGCTGCATTGTCATGACATATCTAAAAAGAACTTTGCTATCATTAAAGCATGTTCAGGTTGGAAATATGAAGTGAAAGGATAGAATAATCTGATTAAAAAAATAAAGTGATATAACAAGTAAACACATATGAGCAGGGAAATGGCTTTGAAACAAGTGCTAAAAAATAAAATGTCCAGAAATAAGGGGAGAACAATCCCAGCACAAAATTGCACAGAATTGTGAATGAAGGGGGTACAAGCTCCTCTGATGTTGGGTTTCAAATAAAGGTGGAAGATACCCCTTCATCCTGATCAGCACCTGAGCGAGGGGGCAGGACTTTCAAGTCCAACAGGAGCAGAATGCTGCACACCATGCTAGTAACATAACACATAAAATCACATGTGTATTTGTGAAGCGCACATTCACCCAGAAGGGTCTTGGCACTGACTAACATATGTTTATTGTACCTGTATGGTGAGATGAGACATTAGAAGGCGTGTGATGAGGATCAGAATTTGCACTGAGGATAGGCACTCAAATAAGGCACAGGACTGATCATAGTGATGGTGAGTGGAGTGTGCTTAAGATGTGCAGGGCAGACAGGGCACTGAGTGTGTGTGTGCGTGTTTGTTTGTGTATGATACATTTTTAATTTAATACTTCCTAATCATTTGTTTGTAAGGATTCAAGAGCACAGCCAGCGAGTATGATTATTCATTTTCCCATTCCCGCACCCTATTTCATTGAACTACCTCCATATATCTTACCTTAGTTTACACAATCTGTGCTCTTCCTGTCTTGACAGTGCTGGATTATATTAGGATCCACATAACCCTAAAGAACTTCCACAGATGATCTTTTCATTCATGTGCCCATAAATTATGTTCGATCTGCCTGCACTCATAGGTATAAACCTGTGACATGTGAGTGTGATCAGCTTTAAATGTAATGCTGCACATTTGTCTTTGTATTGTCTGGTTGGGAACATACAGTGAGCACCAAGGAAGAACAGGCAAATGCTTTAGGCACGGGAAGTTACTTCCTGACAGCTGACATTGGACAAATGGATGTACTGGTGGCACCACTCAATTGGTTCTTCAATTACACATTTTTCAGACCTCTTTTCTCTCCAGAGGGTGAAGGATGTAGACTGACTAAACAGGGTTCCATGAACTAGAGACAGCCTGACTGGGAACAGCAACCAGCCCTGGCAGATTGCTGCTCGACCGGCCCTGGGAGCGGAGGTTGGGGGTATTATCAAGAAGCACCGCTCCCGCTTTTGTTACAGGGGGCTCCGATATTGCAGCACTAATACAAAACTGGCCTCCAGTGACAAAACCGGCCCCCACGGCACAAAACCGGCCTCAACCCCTCCGGCCCACCAGGGAAATGCACGGTGCCCGCTACGGCCAGTCCGGCCCGGCTGGGGGTCCATGAACTGAGAGGGCTTCTTGAAGCTTACAGGTGTTATTACGACTGGAAGGGTCCGAGTGAGGCAAGCCATCTTAAAGGCCGAGCAGCTCATATAATCTCATTTGGTGGTCAGAAATGTTTCACAGCTATTGAAATTCATATACCACAGGCTAGAATCCTGTAATTGGCCATTTGGGTACTCTCTCAACTTCAAAATGGCTTATATATTTCTCTTTTATTTCTTCCTGTTTCTTGTTATACCAAAGGAAATGTAATCTGTCACTAAAGGCATGGTAAGACGCCTCTCTTTAACATATTTTGCTTCACAACAATGAGCTCTGAGAGCAATACCCATATCACTTCATCCAGTATTCACCATGATAGGTCTCAGTGGTAGAGGTATTGGGTCAGGAAGGCTATTGGCAAGGCAGGTAAATGTTCTTTCTCAGTATTATCCAAGACAAGGCAATTTTTATTCGGATTGTTGTCTAACTGAATGAAAGTGAAATATTTTTAGCTCTGATAAAGTTGGAACTGGGAACAAATACCACCAAACTAATTATATATTCTTGTGTTTTTTCATGTAGTTGCATATCTTTGAATGCTGGTGTGTTGCTACTGCCAAAAGAGATATATGAAATCACACTTTTAATGCAACGCTAAGGGGATGTACTCCCTCTACCTCTAGGATTCAGAGTAGAGGCTGCAGTATCTGCCACAAAGCTTACAATTGGACAGGGCTTTACTACATATCCTGCTAATGCACTCCTCCTATTCCACCACATCACCTCCCTTCACTTCCTCATCAAGTTTCCCCGTCTTTTCATAATACTCTGTACCTTCTCAGACTCATTTGTTTTCCCAAAAAATATTTGGGAAATGTTTCCATTCTCTGTATACAACTATTGTTATTCCATGCCAATCAATTGTCTTTCCCTAGAGTGTGTTTGCAATAGTATTGCTGTTCTAGTTCTGGTTATTTACATAGGCTGCTTACTCCACTAATTTACAATATGATGAATAGTTAAAATAATTTTCAGATGAGACCCACTCCTCATCCTTCCCCTGCAGATTGATTAGAGATACTTAGATAAATTGACTATTGTTTGAAGCGAACTATATGTAAAAGGTAGTTTGTATTAGGGACCTTTAACTTGCGAATCCTTTGCATGATTGTATTCATCCAATGTAAATAAAACTGGCATATTTGCTGAATTGCAAGAAGTTATAATAAGAACAACACATTCTTTCTCTTTAATTCATAATGATCCATGTTAGAAGTATTCTGAACTAGAATGTGTCCGAACTCTGATAAGGCATACTGATTTTGAAGCACACAATTATTTTGGGTGTGACATATGAAAGACCCAGTGGGCAGATCCAAAAGTGTATAAGTACAGAACAGATTATTTTTCTAAGATACATTTCAGAAAACTATGTTTGTTGAAATGTGAGAAAACTACTTATCCTATGATTGTGACGACAAGCCATTGTTTCTGTCCAGTCATTCTTACCATACTATGAAATAAAGTATCATCAATTTAGTGATCACACAAAAAGTTCTTCTTTGTGGCATCAAAAATTGATATGAGATTAAAGAAACAAGCAAAAGGTAATCATAATGTGGTGTAATCGTAGTGCTGCTGCATTGGTGGACGGTAGTGGCAGAAATTTTAATAGTGGTAATCTATGATTAGCTAGAGTCATGTGGTGATCTGCCATTCAGAAGCGTACGAGTCTATTCACCTATTAAATGTCAAATTGCACAAAAAACCTAGTTCACAATAACTAAAATAACCATTGTGATACTTGCGGTAGTTACTATATACTAAAACTATTTATACACCGTGCACAATTATAATTCGAGTCTAAAAAGCACTTTGTAATATATATCTGCCTTTTGTAAGCTCAGTTAATAGGTGTTACTACTATTCAACTTAATGGTTATTATGATACTGACCATGCAAGCGTCAAATGCTCAAATTGGCCTAAGCAAGATTTAACCTGTGAACGTCGGGCCATTGAACGAGTGCTCATCCCACTGAACCTTCCAAAAAGGTGCGTGGGGGAGCTACCAACGTTGCAATTCAGTAAAAAAGGACATCATATTGTATATCTTTATCCATGAGCGTTTAATAAATGTCAAGACAATTTGTTCTCTCATCCAGTTTCCTGATAATGTGATGAATGAACGATTGTTGTTGTTACATGGTACCGAGCTCTAGGTGAACAAATAGCTGTATAATGCTTTCTTGTGACTGAATGCAAAATAAACCATAGTCCGTGAAATTATAAAAAATAAGAGAAAACATATTTGAGGTGTTTAACAGTTCTAAGGGTGGCTAGAGGTACGTTGGCACTCGCCTCCTGTAGTTGTTGTCACCAATATTTTAAAGAGTCCTGTAGGTTGCGATATATATGGGTGCTCGGGAAAAGACGAAGCAGTCACTTCGTAGCTTACAAATTCAGAGACTTTTAATGCAAATTAATTTAGCAGCTGGCACACCAATCTCAAATAAAACAGTGTCGCTGTAGCGTAAGCCAAATTTCACTGTTAGTCACTTCAAATAGTAAGATTCCAGCCAAGCAACATGGGTTTCGTCACAATAACTTTAAACCGTTGACTTCATCAGGGCTTTAATGGTGTGTGGACTTCTTACACAATCGTAGTGATAGAACTCCAGCATAATGTAGCTTAGGATTTGTATCCCATGATCGCATGTTTAGTTAAAAATGTTGTTATTTTTTATTTAGTATACTGTAGTCAGTTACTATTCAGAATCTATTCTGCATCCTCCCTCAAATTCACCTTGACGTGTTCAGCAGTAGCCTTTTACTGATGGTCACCGTTGAGCGCGGCACTCGGCGTTGGGGCTCGAAGTGTCAGTGACAGCTTTTAGTATCCATCCACAGGAAATTCCATTCCCCAAGCCGTGCATGCTACTATGGGCAGTCAAACTATGATTTAGGCTTCCAGAGCATGTGGCTGCACTAATCAATGGACTAGTCTGTCACCAATAAGGGAGCCAGTAAGTTTACCTGATGGAAAACCCACAATATGTTCAACTGTTTCTATGTCCATCTCCAAGACACAGACAACTGCTTCTTTGTGAGTTGTTTCTGCCAATCAAGAGTGTATTAAGTTCCCCTCAACTGCAAGACGAAGGTGAACTTTGGACCAATTATAGACAGGCGGAAACTACGCAATAATGATGATTGGAAACAGCATTCCTAGGCGATTAATAATTAGCCCACCTGTTTCAGGGGCCACTGACTATGTATTAGACCGGGCAATCAACTAATACCATGGTATCCCCAAACTCGAAACATGAAACTGCAGGAAGGAGGTGAACATGTGTGGCCTGTGTTTTGATTTCATTGCCAGCATAGAAAAAATATGGATTCTGCAGTAAAGTTTGGCTGCAGTTAATGAAAATGTGTGCCTCCTATCATGCATTTCATATTTTACAGATAAAAGGCTGCATGGGGTGAAAGATGGAAGAATTACAAGTGATTCTGTGTTATTCACAAAAAACAAAAGATGCCCAGTGGCTTGAATTCTGATTCCGTGCACCTAATTTAATAAGATATATCATGCTGTGCATCTCTTACTCCTGACCCTTCATATAATAAACCTCACTGTACCTTAAGTGGATGCATTATTCAGTGACTACCACTGTTAGATGCCAATCTGATGTTGCTGTGAGTAACTTGAATCACAATCTCTACAGCTGGTGAGAAAATCTTTGAAAAGACATCTGTAAAGAAAGATGGAAGACTGGGTTAAACACAAAGTACAGAGAGTGCTACCTAGTGAGAAAAGAAGAATTTCTCTCTCGAAAAATCAGGAACTTTCCCAGGTAACGAGTGCATCTGAAATTCTGGCAGTGCCTAGGCAGACAGCATCAAATATCACCCTCACATGGCAAACGACCAGCTTTGCCCTAACCTTACAGGCCATCCAGAGGCATCAGTGTGCTTTAAAATGTTTTGATTTCCCCTTGAATTTGTCCGCCCTACACTTATGCAGTAAACGGGCTCAGCTACAATTTTCCTTTATTGTTGCGGACTCAAGAGGGTGTCTGGTGGGACCTTCTACTTTATGAATAAGTGATAACTGAGACACTCAAACTACGCACCCCGCAGTACTCCAGAGCAAGACACCACAACTATATATAAACAAGAGCAGACACCAGTTTCACAACTAGTGGCCTACAAGTCAGCCAAAGGTCACCAGTAAGGCACAATGTGCATATGTTCTGCTATGAAGGCAACATTTAAAAAAAAAAAAAACTCTAGAAATGCACATACATTTGTGTGTATATATATATATATATATATCCCGGAACTTGCGTAATGCTTCCAGCAGGCTCAATTACGGAAACAACGCTCCCGAACCAAGCCGCCAGAACACAAAAGACTGAGGTTACGGAGCCAACTTCACGTGAGGGAGTCCACAAAACCGGCTTCAGTCCAAACCGGTAAACATCCAACTCCTCGCCTCTTGAGTTTTCCTTGAACTGGGAAAAAACGAGTGCAGACCCAATTACGTGCAAATTTCTCTTCTTTAATCCTTTAACCTGTACCACCAGTGTCTGTCATAACGCGTTTCTGCCGCCCACGCGGCCTTGATCATGTGACCATGTGATATATATATATATAAACATATATATATACCTGTTATATAGACATTCATGACTCACTTGCTGCCTCACATTCAACAAATATCTTTAATATGGCATCAAGCACACCTGACTACATTAATTTATACAAAAAATCCTCCTGTCATAGTTCAGGCCTTCCAATGCACTGATAGAAGAAAGGCCAGAGTGGTCTGCTTTCAGCAGCCTAGTGCATCTTCTACTTTGCTTGAGGTGTTTGACTTCGGTTTTTTGTTGTTTGTGTTTTTTTTCTGCTCTGAAAAAATGCTATCTTTGTTCTTCATTTGTGAATGATATTGTTGGTGTTTGAATATTGATCGGTGACTGAGCTCAACATACACTGTGCAGGTGTGCACAAAGGGCATGGTTCTTTAATTTCACAGTTGATGCATTTTGTTTCACATTTTCTGTCTCTTGGTTTTAGTGATAGCTTTCTTCATTGAGAATGGTCTTGAAAATCAGTTTGTCTCCCATTCATTTCCCTGAAGGCGGTGTATAGTCACAATCTGCTGGCTTCTTTGCTCTATGTGTGAATAGACCGCGCAATTAGCTGAATGCGGAGATTTTCATCCATATGTCATTCAGGGCAACTCTTGTCAAGCTTTTCTTGGCGATTTAAACTTTGCTAAATTAGGCTCTAAATGCCTGCATTCGTTCTGATAGTAATCAAAATGTTTGCAGTTTTGCACATGTTTTCATTTGGCAGTGTTAATTTAGGAATACACCTGGCAGGCACATGCTTTGCATGGCTGTTGGTATTCAGTTGTACGCTGATGACTGCTATGTGCTGTGGAACTGACCTCATTATGAATTTCGAATGGTAAAATAGCTGGTGGTTAATAAGAGCTAGGTGGAGAAGTAGCTTCATCGCTGGGACTGGGTGAGGCCAGCAGATAGCTGGCCCCACCCCAGGCCTGAGATCCAGCGCAGCTGTTCCACCCTCCCTTTGGGGACAGCAGGCAAGGCGCTTGTAAAATACACAGACCGAAGTGACATGACCTCTATCGACTCAAACCAGCTGCATGTCAGTTTTTTCAGCTGGCTCTGTTACTTTACTATCTGCAGATAAATGGGTTTGCTAGGATGGATTATGGAACCAAAATAAAACAATTTACAGTATGCTGCTGAAACCCATTAAACGGTAATAGCCACAGCCTTGTACATGAATAATAAATGGGTTATATACTCTTAGTTTTCCGCTTTCTTTCGGATTTGAAAGGGTAGCTATGCAGTTTGCACTCAAGATAAACCACTTATGCCCTATTTAGCAATGTCTTTGTAGTCAGAATACAATTTCGAAATAATCGAATGAAATCACATCCCATATTCTATGAAGAATTGATTTTAATGGGCTTCACATGCTGTGATTGTAGCTGACCGTGCATATCGTCTATAATTTTAATCTGGAAGGAGTCATATGTCTAGCATGCATAGGACGATAATGCTAACATGCATACAAATTAAAGTACTGCAAATCCATCAGTTATTTGCCTGCCAACCCGAGTATAGCTGAAGTTCCCATCAACACAGTACTCATATTTCTGTTCGCCAATTATTCTGGTATAATGCCAAGATCAATATACATAATTATTAGAAAAGGCACATGCAAATGCTAGGTCGAGGATCAAAGAACATAATTCCTAGCTTATAGATTTATTATTAGCTATGCTCATGAGTTGGGATACGAAGTGACTCCTCGTTGTAGCACAATTTCACAATTTAAGTAAACATAACATGGGGAGATTTTTTCCCCACTAAAGTTCTGAATTACAAAGTTAGTATTTCTAGAGGTGTGCTCAGTAAAAACAAAAAAGTCATACGCCGAAAGCATTACACCCTGAATAGCTACTGTTTAAATAATATGAATGATGGATCATTTATTTGTTGTAAGTTATGAGTCATTAAATGCTACAATTGTGTCAAATATTAAACACCGTACAGATTACACTTGTCTTTAAACTCTACAATTAAAGTTTGAAGCTCATGAAAGAAACAGTCAAAACAGCTACTATGTATCAATTAAAGTTTTAAAAGTGAAAAAAGGCACAAGTTTATATAGTGTAAATTCTGATTTATTCAAATTAGAGTATGAAAATATTATGACTCTTTCTTTATATTTGCGAGTCCTAAAAGTTAAACAATGGAAATTACAATAATGGATGCTATTTGTCTCAAAATGTATGATTCAAGCCAATTATAAAGCATACAAGGTACAATGTGTAAGGGGTACACATTTGAAAAAGCTACAGAGTGCAAGATAAATGATGGCTTATTTTGTTTCTACGCATCATACTGTGTAAAAGTGGCATGTTTTAAATGTTATCACAGTTAAAGTATACATATTGTTAGCATATTGCTGAGAATGTTGTTTCAGTATTTTCCTTGAAAATAATGGCTCTTCAGTGTGGAAAAGGTAATCCAATGTTCTTGTATGCATAATGCTTAATTTCCTTTGAAAGTATTCCAATTGGAAAACAATTACATCACAGAATCGGGTTTCGGCTAGTCAGATTGTAGCATTGGACTTCCAACACCACAATTAATAGTTTGATGGCTGCTTTTAGCTGCTGTATTTGTGACAACTGTTCTAAGATAAGGAGACAAAAGAAATTGTACAAAATAATAACTTTTATTAAAGTTTAACTCTTCACTATGTAAAAGCTACACAAGATATTTGGGTCGATTCACAAAAGCATTTATGAGTACTCCAAATATTATTACAGGAGTACTCTTTGACATATTCTTACATGTCTTTGAGAATCTGCCCCAAAACATTCAATTCCATATTTACAACTGCACAAAGAGGACACAGTTCTTTTTATATGTGCTAATTGTATATGAGGATGACTTGAATATTTTCACTTTATTCTCATATTTGGGCCGTTTCACAAAGGTATATAAAAGTACGTAAAAGAGAACTAGAGTAGTACTCTTTGATACACACTTAAATGTGTTTGTGAATCCGTCCCAATATGAGTAAAATCCATGGTATAAGCTATGTTATTAATTTATGAATTTATACATTTAATTATCACACTGTTAGACTTGACACCATTGGCGTGGGTCTCCCTTCCATTTTTTGCTGTTGCCTCCTGTGTTTTTGCTGGTCTAGATGCTTTGGGCACTTTGCCACTGCTGTTCAGTGCCAAAGTACAAGTGCTCCCTTTTGTAAATTGATGTAATGGATTAGTGATTCCATGATTGGCTGATTTGATTTACTTGTCAGACCCTAGTACAGTGCACCATGTGTGCCCAGGGCCTGTACATCAAATGCTGCTTGTGGGCTTCCAGCACTGATTGTGCCACCCACAGAAGCAGCTTGTAAAATGTGGCTCAGGCCTGCCATTGCAGAGCCTGTGTGCAGTCTGGGACTGCCATGTCGACTTGGCAAGTGCACACACTTGCCAGTCCCTAAACCTTCCCTTTTCTACATGTTAGTCACCCCTAAGGTAGGCCCAATGTACCCCTGTGGACAGGGTGCCTTGTATGTGAAAGGTAGGACATGCCCTGGTGTGTGTGGCATGTTCTGATAGTGAAATACTGCCACTTTGCTTTTCACTATTGCAAAGGCTATCTGTTCCCATAGGCCAGAATGGGCAGTTTGTTTATAACATCTTATAAACATAACTGACCCTAGGAACAAGATAGGAAAATAAAGTTTAGTATGCCTGAACTCAGAATGTTAAAGTGCATCTTTTAGTGTGGGTGATTTTTACATTCTGTGTTTGAAAATACCACTTTTAGAAAGTAGGTATTTTCTTGCCTAACCATCCAGTGTGCCTCTGCTAGGTTTGTGTATTGCATGTCTGGCTTTTGAATGACAGGGGCTGGGGGAGGGCAGCGGCTCCGGCAGTCTGATGAGTCAGGGCTGGGCTGAATGGACCTGGGTTGAATTTAGAGTAGGGGGACGAGATTTCCTTTCACCTGCCTGGGCCAAGTTTGTTTTCAACAATGCTGTCTCCACCTCCTGCCAGGAAGCTGCACCAGTGAGGACAGAACTGGTTTTGGCTGGGTACAGACACTCTCTGCCTTCAGAGAACAAAGGATTTGTGTGTATAAAAAGGGGGACCCAGACCCCAAATGTTTAGATCACTTCTGGGAATCAAGAGGAACCTTTGCCAAGGAGAAGAGCCGGAGAAGCTGAGGAAGATTACTGCCCCTGTGCTGTTTGCTGTTTGGGGTTGGCCTGCAGTGGCTACTTGCTGCCAAGGAAAGGAGAAAAAGGACCTTGCTGTTTGCTTTGTCACCTGCTTGAAGAAAAGATCTCCAAGGGCTTGAAACTGAGCTTGCCTCCTGTTCTGAAGTCTCAGGGACACAAAGACTTCACCACCAGCTCCCCTGAATTTCCTTGCTGGGAATTCCAACCTGCAAAGAGGTGCCTGCTGCTGTTTAGGACCTCTAGAGACTGTTTGTCGCTGGGAGATGGAAGATCGACGCAACGAGGAAGAAGCGTGTCGCATCCGCACCAATTCCCGACGCCTCGCCGAGCAACCAGGAAGAAGCGCGCCGCATCCACACCGGGTCCCGACGCATCGCTGAGAAAACCGTCACAGCACCTGCCGTGCAGCTTCAAAAGTTCACGCATCGTACCGGATTGTCGCAACGCATCGGGGCGCCATCTTGTCACATCGTAACTGGAACGCAGTAAGAAACAGACGCATCCCCTCCTCTCCGGTAAGGAACAGACGCATCGCCTCCCCTGCGCAGCAGTAAGGAACAGACGCATCGCCTCCCCCGAAGCAAGGAACTGACGCATCACCTTCCCTGCGACCCTGTTGTTTGTTTTGCATGATGCATCTAAGGTACTTTGTGGGAAAAGTGTTGCATTTACAACTTGCATTGAACTTAACTATTTCTACCATCTGAAAGTCATATTTTTATTACTGTATTGTGAATTTTTGTCGTTTGGTCTTGTTTTGAGTTTAGATAAAGATTACTTATTTTTCTAAACTGGTGTGTTGTCCATTTGTAGTGTTTTCGCTGTGTTACTGTATGTGTTCACAAATGCTTTACACACTGCCTCTGAGATAAGCCTGTCTGCTCGTGCCAAGCTCCAAGGGGTTGAGCAGGGGTTATTTTAGGAGTGTATCCCCCTTACCCTGACTAGAAGCAAGGGCCCCTATTTGGACAAAGGTACCTACCTCTGCCAACTAGAGACCCCCATTTCTAACAATCACCTATAGGCATCTTGGCACTAAAAGTAACAAATCACAAATGGTTCAAGAGCGCAATATTAATTTCTTCTAAACATCACACAGTGGCAGTTAAACATTTGCTCTACACAGGTTTAAAAGGGTATAAAGTGGAAAATGTATATAAAGTTGAAGGGGATGCAATCCAAGTTGTGCACTGCAATTTTCATGTGATAAAAGGTAAGAGACATAAAAGCTACACACTAAACATTACCAGTTTTAAAAGTGAGAGACACGGGTTATGAAAGTAAAAAGTTTCAAATACCATTGAAATAAAGGATAGAGAAAACTCATATCAATGGACTAAATACATTGGTAAAGCCCCTCAGGTTCTAGTATAATTTTAGACTGCCACGTCACTGAAGCTAAAGCAAATCATAGACATACAGATATTTAGAAAAAAACAGGAAAGCCTTTATAGGAACAAGTGTTTCTGCTCTAGAACTTAAAATGAATATTAAATAGGTTCTTTTTTAATGTGGATTAATACATTCAGGTTCATATTAACATTTAAAAAGTCTAAGTTGAACTATCCTATGAACAATAACTTTCTCCGAGACATTCATTATGTGTAAAATATTGGTCAGTTTCATTTGTGGTATATTGGCTGATAACTTTATGTTGGCCTGCAAGGTTCAATTATGTAGATTTAACTGCCATCCTAGACCATCACCAATCAATGAGTTAGGATAATGCCATTGGATTCACCACATGCAAATGTTGGACTCCCTTTGCCAGAGAATCTGTGACACATGTTCGCTGTTTGAATCCTTGAAGATGGTCCACAGTTAATGAACTCTCCAACACACTTTGAAAGGAGCAACCACAGAGGGGCTCAGGGAGCCCTCATGGATCAACATATGGGGGAGGCCAGTCTTGATCTGCACCACCCTATGGGAGGCATAACTGTTCCCTACAAAAGAAGGTCAGGCGCTTCAGCAGAGTCACTAATAGGTTTTCTCCACGGGCACTCTGCATTTTGGCCCATAATGGGTGACATGAAGGCCTCCATAAGGGTGGTGCAGTCTGTGACTGCACTCACTCTCCTGGAGGTCTTCAGAGCCCCCTCAATAGTCAGGGAGCTTTATGTTAACCAGGTGCGTGGCCAGCCTAGACAAACGCACTGAGGTAGATTGTGCATGTGGGCAAACCAGACTGTAACACTGGATTAATCATAAGGACTCAGTGGTTCCATTCCTGTTTCTGTAGACATAGAGCACCAAAATTCGAAACTTTCCAGAACCTTATGATTTCCACTGTCTCACATGTGCATGGAAAGGGTTATTTTAGGATTGACAGAGCAACCACGCCTGAAGTGAAACTGGTTTGGCCTTGTGACCAACCTGGCCTCTGTGCCTCTCCTGTCCTAGCCAAACAACTATTTATTTCATGTATTTCCTCACTTCCATATTGGTTGAGCAGAATAGACCCTCTGGCTTAGTGGAGGCTTTGGTCTTTGAATTAAGAATATTAGTACTTAAAACACATGGGAGGGAATACAATAATAGAATGATGATAATTGGTAAATGTGTCATCCATAGCCACAATGAGGAGAGGGGTTTTCTGTCTATAATATGCCTGAATAGGAGTTGTGCTTTTTCCACTGCATTGGCTTTTGTCAAGCACAACTTTCACCAGCTACTGAAGTTCAATGGACTGTGATCCATTCAACAACATTTTAATGAGACATGAGTAATATTCAGAGAGAGAAGAGTGCAGGACTGTCATAAATCTATCTCAGGTCCAGTATGGACAGATGTAAACATTGATAAAAAAAAAGAAATGAAAGGTCAAAACATAAGATCTAAATTGGTACAGGTAGTCTGCACACTATAACTTCACATAAAATGCAAATTCTTAAAGAAATAAAGCATGAATAAGTGAAAATAGGTATTTTATTACAAAATCACAATGTAATGTTATGTGGCATTGAAAGTGGTATAATGTTCGTAGCTATTTAGTAATGCTGTTGTTAAAATAATTTTACAAATAAAGTTTTAAAAATGTGGGATGATGAGTGGAGGAACAGAAGTGGTAACTAGGCATGTGTCATCGAAAGAACACTTAAAAGTACTGTTCTCTTTGTCATAATACTATAAAATCATGTGGATTTGTGAAAATGAACTCAGGCAATGTCACTGTGAAGATATTTTCTGAAAGCCTAATAGCTCTCAATATTCTGTTTTTGTTCTAGCGATTGAAGGCAGCATTGTCTCATCATCCAACAGGCATGTCAAATGGCAACATGAACTCAATGGGCCACATGATGGAGATGATGAACTCTCGGCAAGAACAAACACCGCACCACCATATCCACTCACATCCACATCAGCACCAGACACTGCCGACTCATCATGCGTACCAGCATCAGCAGCACCAGCATCCCCCACACCATCCACACCCACCGCCACACCATCAGCAGAGCCATCCGCACCACCACTCCCACTCGCATCTCCACACGCACCCAGGCCATCACCAAACCTCGCCACACCCGCCACTGCATCCCGGAGGACAAGCACAGGTAGGTGTTTTTGGTCATCAGCATCTCTCTTGAAAACCTCTTCAATGGTGTTGTTGTGCAATATTGTTTGCAGTCTTACCTAAAGCTGAAGTAGTGTTGTGTAATTCTTTAGCTGTTATGGAAATAACCCCTGATTGCTTAGAATGCTCCTCTCGCAAGGAGAAATGATTTACCTGCTAGTGCCTTTATCTTCAAAGTAGGGAATCCTGAAACCTACTGAGATAACATTCAGATTTTGTGGAGATGTGGAACAGTATGCCGCTGGGCCTGCCTGTCCCTGGATCTCATAGGAAACAGAGTTATCATAGTATTAAAAAGACAGACAAGTAATATTTTCAGGAAGACAGTGCTTCTCTGCTAGCTGAATGGGAGTTACAACAGGCGACCCTAGCTTTACAAAGAAAATCAAATTTATGTAACTTTCACACTAACATAGGTAGTAGTAGATCGTTTGGTCACTGTTTAATTTAGAACGTACACAATGCACTTCTAAATTAAACAGTGAGCAAACTATCTACGTACATCTTACCAAAAAACAACAACAAACAGCAGACATAACGATTAATGGCACTCCAAAGTCCCCACAAGAAGGCACCTAGAAAGAGAAAGTGCTACAACGCCTTAATAGTTAATAGTGGTGTTCAGCATTAGGATCTGAAATGATTATAGGAATAGAACGGTGTGAAATTCTCCTGGTCTCTTAAACCAGTACATTTTGGAAAGCGTTCTTAGCTTTGGCAGCCCTCCCTAAGGCTAAGGCAGGAACGAAACCACCTTCGTTCGATGCACAACAAATCACCTGAGGAACTGTGAAACCTCAAGGTTTCGAAATGTGTGGAAAGTGTGGGAGTGAGCAGTGGGAGGACTGGAATTCAGCAGGGAAAGAAAACGCTTCAGGAGTCCAGACACATCAATTACATTTCTTTGATGTCTCAAAAACGGAGTTTCGCCGTGTGTGTGTAAATATGGCGGGTGTTGTCTGATCTTCGGATGTTCTACAACATAAAATACATATTTACAGTAAATATGTGCCCAACAGCGAGAATGAGAGCAATCAGTCAGCACTTAGGGTCTTCTACACATTAATACATGCAACATTAAATGTGAAGATTAATTTAAACTTTGCAATAAATCCATTGTTCTGAGTTCAGGGTTTCAGCATCTGGGATAGAGTAAACATACCAGTGTCCTTATTTAAAAAAAAAAAAAAATTGTAATCATGATTGGCCATTTTTTGGTGTTAACTGGGAAGGGGGAATGGTAGGTGACTTGGATTGGGATATAAACTTGTTTACTTCAGACATGCAAAGGAGCAGCAATATGTACCCTCGGGTCACGCATGGATCCCTCCTGCTCAGGTATTGTTAGCATCACGTGTTGCACATGTGACTGAGTTGATTGTGAAGAAGGTTGTATGTCGCACTGGCATTAGAGTTGAAATACTAAAAACAGGCAGTTTTCAATTTATCTTTCTTGTTTAAATGTGTTTGTGGGTGAAATTATACAACATGCTTTACTGTGGATTTCGATTCCTACTGCCCTCTTATTTTGGTTACTTAATTCAAGGTTTTCTATAGCACAGAGCACATTGTGCAGAAAAGTACTTTGCAAAGGTTAAATTATTTAAGACTAGGGTTGTGTCTGACATACAATTGACTGGAGTTTGAACTGTATTGGGATATGGGTTTTAAAATCCAGGCGGCCAGAGTGATACATGGCGTGCAAAGTGGTGAAGGCTTTTCTCATGTGCGTCTCTGAAGTTTGAAATGTAAAAAATGGCAGGAACATCTTCAGGCAATACTAGGATAGAAGGAAGAAGCGTAGCAAAAACCCATCTTTTAGCAGGAGAATTTTCTTCCAAAACTTGAAGTTTAAAAATTGCTGCATCACCCAATTTGGACGATGTAGTTTACAACTTTTCCCACACTTAAATAAATATGTGAATGAGGGAATAGATGGGGTTTGGATGTTTAAAGTAGAAAACAATTCAGATACTATTATCATTTACAGTTGTACAGGTGAAATTGGAAGTATCACAAAGGTAGATTCAAATATCATGTTATTTATTTTTAAACATTTGTATTTTATGCATTCGTTAGAAAGGTGTTTTGAAACTGCTTCTATTTAGCTGAAACCCTCTGGTTAGGAGTAAAACCCTCTGCTTCCCTGGAAAGAGAGCACCTGCCATAGATCTCTGCTAGGCAGGCAGGGATCTCCGTTGCTTTAGTAGAGTCACTGTTGCAATGACTCCTTTGAAGGCACTGAAGCATTACAGAGCGCACCGTGTTTAATACGCCCTCTCAGCAAAATATTTTGTTTTTCAAAAACAAACTCCCAAAGTAGGAGTTTGCTATTGAAAAACAAAAAAAGAAATGGTCCGGACACTCTGGGAGCTTCCTCCCAGCATGTGGGGGTCATTTAGTTGGTTATCTTACTGGACCACGAGACTTTCCATGGCGTTCCAGAGCAGGGAAAATGTACAATGGAACCACCACTCTAAAAAGGGTGGCATTCACTCATACATATAGAGATGGTACAGTAGCAGACAGTTTGTCGGTCAAAGGATTCTGCCACTGAACCACCTGATGCTCCCCTCGACTTTTGATAGACCAGAGGAATCATAACTTTGGTGAACAGGACACAGACCACTTTTTGGTAAATGTCCTGCGTTCGCCAAACTCTAAATGAGCCCCTTAGCCTACCATCAGAGTACCGGTCTGGTTTGTCCCTTTCTTGGGGCTATTGCCTGTTCACGTTTCTTGAGCATATTGCACATATTGTAAGGTCTATTCCTTCAAGGAAAAGGTTTGTACCTGTTTAGCATATTATATGTATTATAAATCTCCAGGCGCTGTGCAAATTCATGCCTGAAATGACATTATTGTAACCAGGAGAAAAGGATTATGTTTGTTCCTTTTTGCTTTTCTTTGCTCATAGTGTCAGTCTGAAGGACTTTTGAAGGGCATTCCATTACTCTAGTCTATTCCTAGGTTGAAGAAGCCCTTCCACCAACAGTTGTGAGACATAAAGACAGCAAAAATAATGAAGCCTTATTTAGGGACTTCAATGAGTGAGTTCTCTGTAGCACTATGATTAACATGCTCAGAGACTGCTTTCAGATGAAGCGTTGTCAGCCATGTTTTTCTAAAACTGGGTGCATTGATCTGTAGTTTGGTCATTGCAACACCATGATGAAACTCCTCTTTGCTTCCCAGCTTTGACTTCTGTAGCTTATGATTTTAGTAATCAGTAACAGTGAATGCTGAGGCAGATGTGTGGGGCCCAACCTGCTGGCCCATCAAAGTAGTCAATTAACAGCTCTTCTGGAATAAAGAACTAAAAAATAACAAACATTCAATAATGTAGCCTCAAACCAAATAACTACTTTCTTCCTAGTTTTTTGCCTAGAATATACCCAGAGATTTATGAGAGAATGTCAAATTTTAATAATGCCCTCTTCTCTTTCTCTCATAATCATAGCAGCTTAGGTGAAATGGTGGAACACACAGATCCAATCATTCCACTGACTTTAATGCACACATTGGCTTCAGAAGGTGGGAGTGTCAGGCAATTTTAAACATACATTATGAACGCTCTTCCACCAAACCTTTGCAATGTTTTCATGGAAAGTGATCCAATTGAACACAATTCTATATCAAAATGTTGGAAAGTTGAAAAACGGCTTTATAACATCAACAAGTTTCTGTAGAGCAGATTTTTTGCTGATACAACTCTGTAAGTTCATTCTATACCACAAAGCATGAGAAAAAGTGTGAGAAAAATGTTAATTTACCTGCTCCTACTTCAGAATATAATCTCACAGGCTGAAGTAATATTAAAGTATAGTAAAGGCAGATCTGGCATTGTGAGTGGGTCTATTGCCACCACCCTCTTTTGTCAGATTGTCTGCATCCAGGAAGTGTTTGGACATTATATTTGAATGTGTTATTTTTGTCATATTCACTTTTAAAAGTCCTCCAATGACTGCCATTTACGTGTATTGCCATGTTTCTGGCCAGCTCTCCCCAGCGACACAGCAGATGCAGCCCACCCAGACAATACAGTCGCCTCAGCCTTCAGGAGGCCGCCGAAGGCGGGTCGTGGACGAGGATCCAGACGAGAGGAGGCGGAAATTTCTGGAAAGGAACCGAGCAGCTGCCACACGGTGCAGACAGAAGAGGAAGGTCTGGGTGATGTCACTGGAAAAGAAAGCAGAGGAACTCACCCAGACAAACATGCAGCTTCAGGTGTGTACTATATATCTCGAGGACACAGAGCCACTATTTACAGTGAAGGCATTTTCTGCACAAGTCGGACATACAGGAACTTTGTTTACAAAAAAAACATAAAATTATGAATGAAAACACAGACACAATCTTGACCTACTAATGAGGAGATTCTCTTCAGCATCAGCCAGAGAAAACTCAAAAGGCCTACAGATCGTGTTTTCACATGTCAAAGTTTTTTTTGAAAAATTGGTATGGGGTTTGAGGACAAGGGTGATGGGATTTAATGTTACTTTTTCCATGCCTTGGTATGTGAACAGTGTAGATTTTTGTCTCATTTTTACATTGTCAGGTTTTGGTAGCCTTCGATGATGGGCGTGCTCAGTAATTATCTTTGACATTATTGGTTATTGCATCCTGTATGCTGCAGTTATTAACATTTATGAATTCATATCCAAAGTGTTATAGAAATGAATCCAAACGTTGCCACTCTAGACACTGTAACAGAAAGAAGACTAGAAACCTTACAGAACTCGACAGCCAGAATCATCCTCAACCTCCCACACAGAGCTCACATCACACCCGTCCTGAGGGAGCTCTACTGGCTCCTGATACACAAATGCACTAATTTCAAACTCCTCACACACACACTCAAGGTACTCCACAACTTAGGCCCCACCTACCTGAACAGTTGCATCTCCTTCCACCAACCACCCAGGACTCCGACTCACACACATGACACATACACAGAACCAAATCAGGAGCATAGGCATTCTCTTACATTGCTCTTAAAATGTGTAACTACTTCCCACTCCACATCAGAGCTTTCTCCTCTCTTCTTCAAATTTTGAAGAAGCTGAAAACCTGCCTTTTCAATTAAACAACCTACCCTTGGCAGGGGTAGGCAGACACATCTGCTCTGTGCCAGTATACCCTTGCGGGTGATAGTGGGATTTACAAACACACATAGCATAACAGTAATAAATAATTGAAAACATGTCTAGTGAATATTTTGTTGGGCAACTCTAATCTTGTGTGAGATTTCTTCTTTGTTGTCTCACAAGTAGGCGAAAGAAATGTCCTCTATCTTTTGAGTACTCATTTTTAAAATACTATTCATCTTTGACCATTTCACTCAGTGGATATGTCATGGGTAGGAGCCACACCAAAGAACATAATGTTAGATGGCATAGTAGTCAGGGTTTTCGTTCCTATCCTCATCTGGATGACTGGTGGCTCAGAGAAGAGCCTATTAAGTGTTGAACGGGTATCTTAAACTAACTGTTTGTAATTGGCCTTTCCATAATGAAAGAGAGATCTTTGTTGATATCTTGTAAATGCCTCCTGTTAATAGGAATCATGAAAGACAACATCAGAATCAAGAAAACTCTCATCTAATTAGGAAGTCAGTCAGCCAGAGAACAATGACAAACGGTTCCATGCCAGATGTTGGTGATTCAGAGACAACTCAGTCTAGAGAAATCTGGATTCATTTTAGTTCCATACACTCAACAGTGGATGAGTCTCAGCTTACTGTACTGCCTTTCATGTAGAAGTCATGGCCTAGCCATAGAATTTCCTCAAATAACATTAGTAGAGCATGGCATAAATTGAATTTGCATGTGATGAAAGGGTAGCTATCTTAATCTGCTGCTTGTCAGTTGGGTGCTGAACTAATACAGCCTTATAGCCCTCCTTAGCTGGCTATACCGGCCAGTAAAGGCCTGCTCCAGCGGTAAAGGCCTGAGCTGAAGGCAAGGGCCTTTAATAAGGGAGTGGGCCTTTAAAGGCCGGTATAGCCCAGCTGTGGTGGGCTATAAGGTTATTAGAACATTCTGCCCCATCAGGGCAAATTGTTCTAATTAGTAAAACAAAGGCTCCGTGAGGTCTTTGTTCACAGCTGTTGCTGTGAAAGACAAACATTGAAATGTTGGCACTCCGGGCTTTTACCAGCCATTAGATGCTTGGAGGACTCCCTTGTCTTCAATGGAGCGCTCAACATTCCAATGTTTTAATTTGGCTTAACTCCTGTCCCTTTACTAAAATATATAGGGAATCTGTCACATTACACTTCTTTTATGCATGTTTACAGTCTATGTCAAGGCCAATCATGTTTATTAAAAGAACAAGCCATTAAAGATATTGTTCATCATTTAGAGTCAGGCTGTGGCAAGATACTACTACCTTTATCACTTACCACCCAACAGACTAGTGGAATGAAAGTAGACGGAGTACGAACTGGCAGTAGTGGTCTCCAACTAATAATGGCAAATATGGCCCTTTTACTGGAAGGAGAGGGCCCGCCAATGGCAAAAATGCTTTTTTTTGCATGTGGCAGGATTCATACTTCTTGCACCACTGCTGGATTTCACGTTCATGATATGGCATGTACTCTATCTCAGGCACATAACCTTTAGTCAAAGCTTTACTTACACATCATTTGCTTACTGCCCATCAAGTAAACGATGGATTGATGTTGGGTACAATGATACTATCAGATTATCACATAGCCTTGATAAGCTCATCTAGAAGAGTGATGGTTGTTTGTAGAGCATGTTGACTGAAAGTCTCTTTTCCTTTTACAGAATGAAGTTTCCATGTTGAAAAATGAGGTTTCACAGCTGAAACAGTTGCTATTAACGCATAAAGACTGTCCGATCACAACCATGCAAAAAGAGTCACAGGGATATCTAAGTAAGTATCATAAATGCACAAATGCTACTGAGAGACGACAAGCACCATGGCGGGGTGTTTTCATGTGCGTGGGGTTATGTAGTGCTGAAAAGGGGTTTGGGATAAGTTGGAGACTACATACCTTGTTATTTGTTGTCTAGGGTGTAGGGTTGTAGGTGGGGGAACAGTCTGTCCACAGAGAGTGGCGGTAGTGGTGCTAATGTGTATACTATCTCCTACCATCACGGTTCTACTTCAGATACAGCATTGCTCAAATCATCGCATAAAAAGATCCTGGAAAGCAGCCAGGGGCTGTTTATTGGGTCACACAGTCTTCAATTGTAAGATGTTTCACACAAGAGCAAACTAGACAGAATATTACAAAAATAGTCATATTCTGCGGAGTGGTGTAATATTCTCTGCAGGCCTTTAAGGAAACTTGCCTCATGAAAACATGAATCTCTTTTGTCGTTAGCAACCAGTAGAAAATGTTATAAATCATTTTATTAAATGGAGCATGCTCCCACATATATCTGAAAGACATGAGAGTTTACACGTTTGTATTAGATTTGAACAATTTGGCAAACTGCACTGGCCTCACTTGCATTCAGGTGTGCTTTTTTCAACGGAGAGCAGTTCAAGCTGTATAAAATGATATTTTGCTAGAATCATATGCTTGAAATTCTTTAATCAGCTTCTCTGCTCCCTGGGAAGCGTCCATAGTTGTATAAGGGCATCACAAAAGGAGATTCCTGCTTGATGTGCTTGAAACAGGTTGTATCACTGAATATGGACCCCCAGAATATCGTGGTACAAGAATATCGAGGAGCAAATATCACGGGACAAAATCTTGAAAGATAAAAGCATATAGGGAAATATAGATTTGGTATTCCTAACTCTACAACAATGCACCTTGAAGATATATGTACTCTGTAGGTACATATATGTGGAGTTAGGTATAGAAAATCTAGACTTGCCTATCAATATTTTTTGTGATTTTTGTTACTCGTTTCACTTTGATATTCTGGGGGTGGATATTCAGGGTGCACACTCTTCAAAACATATGAGATTTACAATACCAGCTCATGAGAAGACCCTGACCCTTCCTTGCACTTTAAGATCAATTGCAGTACCTGGGGATTGTACTCAAAGCATCTCTGAAGAAATATCTCTGCCTCAAGTGTAACACACCTACAACTGCTGATTTGTATTTTATCCCCTTTTTGCCAGTGGTGTTGTTGAGCAGCACAAGGATTATACAATTGACTGTCAGGCTGCACAGAGGAGTAAAGGAGGAGAGAGGGGCCCTTAAAATCAGATTTTCATTTGCAGCTTGTGGATGCTATGTACTACTTGATCGCTCCGCAAACTCACAGTCAACCAAATCAATCAGCAGTAACCAACAAGTCCTAGCTCTGGGCACTGATGGACAAGTACTTGCTGTGAAAACTGATCAACAGGTTCTTGCTGTAACATTATAGCATATCCCACACTCTACTCTGACATCACTTTAAATAATCATGAAAAGTTATTCTATTGACAGTAGTCCACTAACTATGACTTTTGTGACTGTGATGCCATTTGGCCATGATGGAGTCGCTCCCTTGATGATTTAATCTTTGAGAAGTTTGCTAACAGGACAGGGAGAACAATTGCAGAGAAGCTGCTTAAAGAGTTTTGAAAATAATAAGTTAAAAGTGGCATTTTCCATTTTATACAGGGTGAGTACAACTACTCAAATGCCGCCACGTTTCGGGTAAGTTGAGTTTTCTTTTAAAGGTTTCGCAAGGATGCCCCCATTTTGTGTGTTTGGTTCTCTGATGGTTTTATAAGTATTGTTACCACACGCTGTAGCTGTCTCCTTTCAAATAAGCAGATTGGTGATTGTTAGCTGCACAATACAGAACAGCTTCGCCACACCATAAACACACAGGGACTAAGCCACAAAGCCACGTGTGCTTTCAAGTCTGACTGACTTTGCACAAATAGCTGGATTTACAACTGCATGCTGTTTACAAGCTTTTGAGCCGCAAATGAATTTTGTAATGCACTGTATCTCACCCAATGTCTGTGTAATATTACACATGAGCAAATCCCACTCAGAGGGTTGTAAATGGTTATTCCAAGGTGTATCTTCCTAGAATGTTTGGAATCACCGGTGTGGATACTTTAAAACTCAAGTCCATCCCTTTCACACCCTAGAATTCTTCAGAGATTTACTCCTGACGGGGAGGAGAAAGCCCATTTCCAGGACGGAAAGGGAATGGAATACACCCAATATTTGTGGGAGTGTAGGACGAGGGGTTTCTGCTCAGGGTAAAATTGTTTCCCATGGAATAAACAGAATGCAAGGCACAATCGGGCGGGCATTTCACCACGAGTAACGCATGGTTCTACAATGCTACAATTACAAATTGGGGGAATTCCTCTACCAAAGCGGAAAAAAAATGTATTCCAGGATTATGCCTGGAAAGCGGTAATTCTCACAAGTTTCCCACCTTAATGTAGAAAAGTTTAGTGATTTCCAGAAGGTCCTAAATCTGCAGCTGTGCGAGGTCATAGACTAGAATTGCACTTGTAGATTTATGACTCTCTCTCTCTAAATCGGGCCCATACGTTATATGCCTCTATCTACAACAGTGTTTGTCCTCTGAAACCACACCCACAACTTTCATGTTATTATTTGCGTGGGTAAATTCATCATTTAAAAACTGCAGCTGGATGTAAATAAAACTGAGTCATAATTGATCTACATAAAGCGATAGTGTAAAAACTGTGTAAAGTGTCAGTTTTTCTTTCACAAAGGCCAAACGAAATTAATCTGTGCCCGTAATCTTAATGAGGACTAGTTTTTCCGTTTTTTCCCTGATTCCAGCTTTGGTGTGAAAGTGACAATTTCTAGTAGTCTTGTCCATCAAACCTCCAGATTCATCATCCCACCAGCAGGTCTTAAATCTATGCACCAGTGGAATGGCATTGTAAGCCATGCATATGTATATACTTTTTCCCATTCCTTTGTGGGAGATAATAGGCATTTGAAAGAAGGTTCTTTTTATTTGACACCCCTTTGTTTTGTGCCGCATTTCCACAACTATCGTCCCGTTATGTGGCATCTCCCTGCACTAGCACATTTCTGTGGTAAATTGTGTACCAAGCTTTGTACACATGTCCTAATTATGACTCCACTGATGTAATGCTATGATTCTTTCGATGGAATGTTGTTTCAGAGAGCAGCTGGATGTGATTGGTATTAAAATCTATATGCATGATACAAAATAAGAGATATGATGCAATTATTTGTTATTGATTGTTTGTGATAACCCAATTCAGTGCCGGTCACCATGAATTGCCCGTGTGGTGCTAACTTGCACCACAGTGCTATTAAGCACAATACTTTATATAGAAGAATCTGCTGTTTTGCTTCATATCCTCTTTGGTGGTAGTCAGTTGGCTAATAGTACTCAAGTACTGTGATCACTGGTTTCACCGTCGCAGTTTATCAACATGATTTAAGCCCCCCCACTCTAACAGTTGCCCATCACATGTGAAATGGTTTGTTTATTTCAATAGTTTTTCTATGAAATCACATACAGCCACCACACTTCAACCTGTTTGTGGCACCCGAGTAGAGCATTTCCACTGATGTATCTCATGCCCTGTGCCTCTTATGTATTTTAGTATAGTTTCGTTCAAGTGTTCAAACATCAATGGCAGCTCCGCTGGATAATCACACCTGGCCATCAGGCTATCAGAAGGAATTTTGAGGCACGGTGCTCTGTCATTTCACTAACTGTCCATAGGAACAACTAAAATATGATAGTGTCGTTCTTTAAGCTCCATAAAAAATAGAAAAAGACCAACAAAAACATGAACAACTTTATTTGTGACAATCAAATATAATCACACACAAACACACGTACACACATAAACATCTTCATTTAATCTGCTTGGTATATGTTTGAAACCTTGCAGTGCTAAATTCAACTTTAATTCTTAGGATGTTGATAAAAAGAACGCTGTTGAGTTGGGCACTAATCCCATTAAAACGAAATTTAATTTGTATTGTGTGACATATATAGGTTCATTAATAGTTTAACTATACAAATTCACCTTTTTGCCTCTCACAATACATATTGTTAAATTGGCATGCCATTCCCCATGTCCATAAGGTAGGCAGCACAGAGAAGCTAGATGCTACCATAGTGGGTAAAGTATTCAGTTGAGGGCTATTGGAGGCTAGTGGATGATCTGAGTACCAGCTAGGGTTTGGTCTAATGGTCGCCTTTTGTTCCCTCAGCAATTTTGATAGCCAGCTGGGGTTGGCTAAGAACTAGCTGAGGGTTTTGTAGGCTACCTGATGACTAGCCTATGGTTGCCTGACATCCAGCTTGATATGCTGCAAGTTGGATGAGGGTCTATAACGGCTGAATGTTGGATCCGCCTGAGATGATGTGATTAGCACCTATGGGTCTCTGGGCACCAGAAGATGACCACTGATGATAAGTTGATGCCCTTTTTAGCGCCTGAAGGAATGTGACTCAGCACAAACTAAGTGACTCCCCCAGGCTTTGGCTTTGAGGGCTGTAGGCAAGTCTAAGCATCTGGAATGCAAATAGAAGGGTCCAATGGATAAAAGAAAAGACTATGGGGGTAACCAAAACCCCAGCATCAGGCCCCTACCTCAAGCTCATGAACAAGACTTGCCACCCTTTCTATACACTTTTGTGGGTAAGAGTACCCAAGATAGGCCTCCTCTGCCACCCACTCTCCAGCACACACTTCAGGGGTTTGTAGGCTCCTTTTGCAGGCCTGAATTTGCCCCACACAGTACAACTCACATAGCTTTCATTTGCCCAAACTATACATGTTCTATCTGTTAGAAAGCTTGCAAACTTGTATTGCTGCTGCCCATATTGAACCTGTTTTGCTTGTGAGGCAAGGTTACATTACTGCAACCTTTGCTGCAAATGCTGTGTAGTTGAGATACCTACTTCACTACTTCATCTATGTTGTACTTTTTGTTTGTGTGTTAGGGTAGCTTGCACTGTTCCTCGCTGTGTTGTGACTGTTGAGTGTGTAAGGGAATTCTTGTACTGCTGCTGCCTGTGCTCTATGCTGCTTGCTGTGTACACATTTCATGTAATATTTAGAGGAATGCTGTGGGCATGCACAATTAAATATCATGTTAGTTCAGTTATATTTGAACCTAGCCAAAACAAATAGCCTTTAAATTCTAACATCTATGCTGGGAGTATTTTCCATTTACCATTAAATAGTTTAACGGGTTACATCGCAAGGGAAGGTAATTATTTCTTATGTAGAGGCCTCTCCACAGAAACGTCTGGTGATCACTGCTATAAATGATCAGATGCCCAAATGAGTCATGAAATAACAATGAATGCCCTCTGGCACCTAGAAGCAACAGCAACATCAGTGGTTCCAAGCTAAGCGTGAACCTTCCTGCAAATTTCAGCTTTTAACTTAGATTTGAAAATGAAATAATTTTGTCTCCAAACATCAGGTTTACAGTTTTCTGAAGCTACACATATTATGATATCAAATGCAAGCTTTCCTATTGTTTTTTTATTTAAAAAAAGTAACATTGGTCCTCCAATCAAAAGCATCCCATTTGCATGAAAGAAAACAATATTTTGTCTTCAAATGCCAACTTTTCATTTTCAGTAAAATTATGTTTGGTGCAGAACATTAGCTTGACATTTTTACAAACCAAACTACTTGCATCCACTACTGACCTGCATAACTAGAACCTGCTTGCAGTCGAGAGTATCACCATTTGTTGCCAGGAATATCTAGCCTAGTCCAGAAATTCCACCATAATGCAGGTGGTGGGCCCCACATGCCAAAGATGGCCACATTATACAAAGAAAGACCTCTAGTGTGCCAAGTACAGCCTTACACCAGCGGTTATTTAGATGCACCATGCGAATGATGTACACAATATGTAAGCAATTACACGATTATGCCAGAGTCAGTATTATAATGGCTGTTGACATCGCCATACCAATGATGCCAACACAGAGCCATGAATTAACACCATAGTATATGTGCAGCATCATACCAGTGCTGGGCATATCATCAACATGCGAGGGAAGCCCTGCAGTATACCAACAGCAACAAGCAATACGTCAAGGACGGCATTAAATCAAGACTTAGTCGCCGCCATGCAGACGTTGTCCATAATATGCAAAAAGAAACCACCACTATGCCATGGCCAACATTATTTCAGGGTTGTAAAGGCACCATTATGCTAGTGCAAAGAGGACTAAGGTGGCCACAGCATGTCGCCATTATGTCAAAGATGCCTACAAAACGCCAATTTTTATAACAGAAGTCTAGACCCTCGTGGAACAACTGGTAATCTACTGGGAAACACACATTTTTGGGGAGCTTGAAAGCAGGAAGCAGAACTCGATCACCCTCCCTCACAAAAATATTTAAATCCACATCTGAGAAGATCTTGGCAGACTTTTCCTTAGTTAATATAGTCTAATTCTAAGCTTGAATTTAACTTGTTATTTTGTTAAGCTATAAGTAATTGCATGACACACACTGCACCTTTGGTTAGGCTGTCCATGGGTGACTTTCCAAATGGTTCCCAGGTTTCACCTTAGATCAGTCTGATTCTATTTGTGATGACTTGTTGGGGATATTGGGCCCCATGCATCAACCGAAAAACCGGTCGCAAACGGGCAGATTCGCAGAATCTGCCCCTTTGCGACCGGTATTTTTGCATTTGGGATGCATCATCCCAGATGCAAAAATCGCAATTTAAGTAATCGCAAAAATAGCGATTACTTACTTATGACAGATTTAGGAATCGCAAATTGCGATTCCCTAAATGCAATGCATGATGAAATCGCAAATAGCGATTTCGCAGAATAGGGTCGTAAATTACCATCAATTTGAGCTTGATGGTAATTTGCAAAATCTTTGAAAAATGCACTAAAGTGCATTTTTCAAGTTCCTGGTTACACACACACATGCCCTTGGGGTATGTGTGTGCGCAACATGTGTTCACATTACAATTTCAGGGGTGCAACAGGGTGTCCTTTTGGCACCCTTGAAATTGCATGCGCAATTTGCGAGTATCTATTGGGTACTCGCAAATTGCGCTTGCAATTCCCATTCATTCCTATGGGCCTGCAGGCCCATAGGAATGAATTGGAAGCCATTCCTTAATTGCGACTCGCAATTTGCGACTCGCAATTAAGGAATGTTTAGGATTCGCTATTTTTTAGCGATTCCTACATGCATAGGCTTTTGCGATTCCATAATTGCGATTCTTAATAATCGCAATTAAGGAATCGCTAAAGCCTACCTTGATGCATGTGCCCCATTGTGCTTTGTTACATCTTTCAAGGAGATGCTTGTATCTTATTCATTTAACTGCGTGTTTGTGATTATGTGTCCGAGAGGTGAAGATGAAGAGCTTTACTAATTGCTTATACATTTTCTAAGGGGTAGACATTCACATTACCCAGCACTTGGAGATTATCCGAGCATGTCGATGCTGGGTATGTGATATGTCTCAGCTATGGTGTTCAAACTTGTGTGTTCCATGTGTTTGGTTTGTGATGCTTGTGTAGAGCTGGAGGAGCAGATTTATTAAAAGATTGTACAGTGGAGCGCGGCAACCAAAATTGGTGTGCTGCGTTGTGCATGAGGGAAACAGTTGCACAACTGTGCAGAGCCATATGTACACATATATGGTGATAGTGCTGTAATCCCCTGTGCGGTGTTGAAATAGGCTGTGTGTGTGTTTGTGTGTGCATGTGTGTGAGTATCTGTGTGTGTGTGTATGTGATGTCCAGAACTGGTTTTGTACTGGAAGGTTACACTTTTCCCACACTGTGTATGTTCTGTACAGTGCAGCACCCATACAATATTGGAAAAGTTAGGTGACAATAATACATTTCTCCATGTTAGCACCTGTCAGAAGTAGGTGGCATGTTTTTGCAATAAGCCCTGTCTACCATTGTTAGTAGCTAAGGCTTTGTGTTAAAAGCCATGGGTAGTAGCAGGTAAATGCCCATGAACCACCCTTGGGATGTCCCTTGCCTTCAAGTAATGCAAAGCAGCACAAAGTGCTGCTTTGCGTCACTTTACAGGCTACTTTTCAGCACAAAAACTGTTTTGTACTGGAAAGTAAATAGTGTATCAACGTTTGCACCCGTTTGTGTCACTTGTTGTCACCTTGCACAGGCGCAAAGTGTTGATAATTCTGTTCCGTAGTATAATATTTGTTCAGTTGCATGAATGTGTGACCATACTTAGAGGCAAGTTCTGCTGGCCACTCTGAAAGCCACCTATATCGCAAATCTGAGTTGGGCTGCATTGGATGTCTAATGTTGTCTGTTTGATGTTTGTGTGTTTGACTTTAGTTATTTAAAAACTATTTTCTTGATCTTGCTTTCAGTGCTTCTGCAATGATTAATAGTGCCCTAGCTGAAAAGGCATTTTGCAAATCTCCTACCCTGGCAATGGGCCCGTATTTGAAGATTATTTTTGCAATTAGGTGTCTCTTTGCTGATGGCTTTGCTATCAGGTGCCTCTTTGGGAATGATTTTCTGAGCAGATACCTAATATTGCTTAATATATAGCGCAGTATTGGGGTTGGCAAAATATTCCATTTCGTCGGCGGAATTGGCGGGATTTTGGCGACTCTGGGGTCGATTCCGATTCGGGCCGGATATTTCTCCGACCGAGCCGGACCCGGAGAGATTTCCGACCGAATCGGACCCGTGCAGTCCGACCGAACGAGTACGATGCGTCCGTATGTTATCGGACTCGAAGTCGGTCGGACTCCCATTGAAGTCAATGGGAGCCGGTCGTACAACGCGTACGCGGGCTCCCATTGACTCAATGGGTGCGAAGTCGGACAAGTGCGCCCCTACAGCGGGTACGCTGGCGAAGCGACTCGCGCCGTACACGCACAGGTAGGGGGACCCATGGGTCCCCCTTGTGTGCGACTCGCGCGGCTACGCGTACAGGGGGGTCCGACACGGACCCCCAAAGTACGGCTCCGACAGCTCTTTCGAGCCGGATTGCGCGGCTCGGTCGGACTGCTCGCGGCGCGCATCGTACTTACCCGGCCGGGGAACGTCTCCATTGCGCGGTGCGAGTCGAGTCCGAGCGAGTCGGTCGGAGCGGTTCGAGCCGGGAGCGAGTCGGTCGGAGCGGTCGGGACGCCCGGACGAGTCGGTCGGCGAATTCGCATCGTACTCGCTCGGCCGGACCCGCGTACGGTTCGGTCGGGAAACAGGGCTCCGAATCGGATCCGGTAAAGCCGAATCCGATTCGGAGCCCTACCGGCCGAGATCGGAATCGGCCCCTATGGGGTCGATTCCGATTCGGGCCGGAAATTTCTCCGACCGAGCCGGACCTGGAGAGATTTCCGACCGAATCGGACCCGTGCAGTCCGACCGAACGAGTACGATGCGTCCGTATGTTATCGGACTCGAGTCGGTTGGACTCCCATTGAAGTCAATGGGAGCCGGTCGTACAACGCGTACGCGGGCTCCCATTGACTCAATGGGTGCGAGTCGGACAAGTGCGCCTCCTACAGCGGGTACGCGGCGAAGCGATTCGCGCCGTACACGCACAGGTAGGGGGACCCATGGGTCCCCCTGTGTGCGACTCGCACGGCTACGCGTACAGGGGGTCCGACACGGACCCCCAAAGTACGGCTCCGACAGCTCTTTCGAGCCGGAGTGCGCGGCTCGGTCGGACTGCTCGCGGCGCGCATCGTACTTACCCGGCCGGGGAACGTCTCCATTGCGCGGTGCGAGTCGAGTCCGAGCGAGTCGGTCGGAGCGGTTCGAGCCGGGAGCGAGTCGGTCGGAGCGGTCGGGACGCCCGGACGAGTCGGTCGGCGACCCGCATCGTACTCGCTCGGCCGGACCCACGTACGGTTCGGTCGGGAAACAGGGCTCCGAATCGGATCCGGTAAAGCCGAATCCGATTCGGAGCCCTACCGGCCGAGATCGGAATCGGCCCCTATGTGTTACTCTTGTAATGTGGAGTTCTGTCCAAATTCTGCCAATTGCCGCATGGTGGAATATTTTCTTGCGCACACGCCAAACTCATAAGTTGGCGAGCACGAGCAAAGATTGGTACCCTAGCATGATTTTTGATTGCTAGGAGAACATGCGTTGAGAATTTTCCAACATGGGCAGTCACGGCTGGTTGTGACTGTGGTCAGAAGGCTGCCGCTCGAGTAGAAAATCTACTTGAGTGCCAGCAAAATCAACTCAAATAGCTGTGCCCTCAGGTGCACAGAGTGGTGCAAATCATGTAGATTTTTCAGCGTGGAACATGCTCCCGGTGCTAAAACACAGCTTAAGCAGCGCAATGTGCCTATTTCCGAGATTGGGGAAACTCTGTGGAATCTTGTGGAGTTTTTTTGTAACTCTGCAGTATTCCACGGAGTCAAATTCCGTGAGTTCCGCCAACCCGTAGTGCAAACCACGTGTGTACGAATCTTGTATAAAATTAGCCATGAATGAATCTATGATTTTTTGTACCTGCCTTACAATTTGAATTTTTCAGCACTACGGGCTTTACAGCGAGGCTCACAAAAGAGCCTACAAAAGTCCTTCTTATGTGAACATGACTGTACATTAGGCTTATGAATAGACCTGATTTTGGGCTGGGATACCATGTTGCATGTTTATATCGAAACACTTAGAAAACACAATTTGCTACTTGGTTGAGTGGTGAGCTCCCATAAACAGATGGGCTTCTTTTGCACTTATGATGTTGGTCGGAAAGCCTCCGACTGCTGGTCAGAGGCTTTCCGACCGACATGGTTGGTTTAACGTCTGACCGCCGTATTATGATGAGGCTGTTGGAGTTTAAACTGGCAGATGAATCTGATGTGGTTCCAACAGGCTCAAGGAGCCCGTCGGCCAGTCGGAAAGACCTCATAATCCCTTAAGGACGGCTTTTCGGCCGTCGGGATTATGATGTCGGTTTACGACAGCCAATCCATGTCAGCCTTTCCGACATGGATTGGCTGTCAGGAACTGACTTTGGGGGCCCCTAGCAGGGCCACCTTCCCCTCTTGCCCTCCGCATTTGAATCTGAGGAGCATCCATGCACTGTGTGGCAGGCATCGTGAGGTGCCAGCCACACGGTGCAGGTATGTTTGGTGACATCCATTTTTCTATGGGAGCTTAAGCTGCGGGTGTTTTCCACCCGCTGCACAAGCTACCATAGGAAAATGGATGTTTCCGACCGCACTGTGTGCAGTCGCATCCAAATGATGCAGTCGGAGCCGTCGACCTGAGATCGGTAGGATCCCAATCTGCAACGGTGTCAGGCAGACGTGAGTCCGCCCAACATCATAATCAGGGCCAATGTGTTGATAGATGTATGTGTTCAATTCCTTGCTCATTAGCAAAATGTCGAGCTGCAGCTTAATTTTTAAGAGAATTATTTTTTTCGGACTTTTTAAAGTTCCCATTTTTTAACTTGTTCCCGCTTGGACTGCACTGAACCCAAACTGTAACTACCCTTCATTACAAAGATCATCATATGTGCAAAATGGCTGCATTCTAGTTCCAAAAATTAGAACCAAATGTGACTTAAAAGTAAAACTTGTCTTACGCAGTAGCGGTTGTATCAAAATGTAATTTTTTTTTTCTAAGAAACAGCCTCTGTTCAGTCACTGAAAAAAATAATTTGTAGGAGACACTTGCATAAGAAAAGAGAAAGATTGTGTAAACATTATGCAAAAATTGCAGAAGTGAAGGTACCTCGATGCAGTGCTTAATTTATGAAATAATAAGTGCCAGTACTCAAAGTTTTTCTCAGATGCCCACAACTGACACTTACAAATGTCAGGATTGCTGATTACCAAGGTTTAGTAATCTGGACTCCACCTCATGCCACTTTCTTGCATCACTATACACTTCCCACCCCATTATTTTACTTTTGCAGATTCATTTGCATCCGTCCTATCTCCGTTTGTCACTTTTCTTCGGTCTTTTTCTGCTTGCTCCCCTCCCTCCCCCCCTGTGTTTTTCTCTTTCTTGCTCTGTTTCCAAGTCTGTTGAGGAAAAATAAGTGCCATTCCCCAAAACTAAGTTATGTTATGTTACGTTATGTTAATTTAGTTTTATAAGGTGCACAGCTACCTAACAAGTGTTTCCCGGCGCCAAGTGCCAGTGGGCTCCAACTGCAACCACCTGCTCAAATTAAGCGCTGTGATGCACTCATTTTCTTCATTGAGACAAACAGTAGATTTAATTTTCCCTGTGTATTTTTTTCACCAGGTCCTGAGAGCAGCCCTGCTGGAAGCCCTGTACCTACCTGTTCTCAACAGCAAGTCATCCAGCATAACACCATCACAACCTCCTCTTCTGTTAGCGACGTGGTGGGAAGCTCCACCCTCAGCCAACTGGGCAGTCACAGAACGGACATGAATGCTATTCTTTAAAAGTGCTCACCAGGAACTGCCTTTGAGATAATGGTGGCCTAGTCAGCCCTTTACCAGGGACTTTTACACCAAGAACTCTTTCCTGGAAGACTCTCGAGCTCTTGAAAGACTTGGCTTTCGTTTTTTATAGATATTAAGAAGGTCTTTTTTTACTTAGCTACAAAAAGGGAGTTATGCAATTAATATCATAGCAGCTTGGGAATCGCTTGTGGTGCTTTCTTTGATCTGGTACCAGTTTCTTGGTTGTAAATTGAACTGTTACTGTACATAGCCGCGGTTTCATTCTCACCAGCCCCGACGGATGCCTTCAATATGGAGTTGTGTTGAACTGCAAGTTCAAATCTTTTGGGCATTTAAAGTATTAAATACGAATTCAGTGGGTCCTCGTCACTTAAAACAAGAGTATTCCCTCATCTGATGTGAACAGCCTATGTGTTATGATTTCACCAGGCCCGGAATCAGAAAAAAAACACTTGTGTTGGCGAAGCATTCATCTGCCAGAACAAAGCTGTGTTCAGTGTTACTTACCTTGGATGCAAGACAAGGTAAAAATGGTGATATTGTGTTGTGATCACTTATGGTTTGTATTAGCTACATAGCCTACATTGGATGCTGACCAGAAATTTGCTAATGGTGTGGTAGCCTTTGACCTGGAGTGCTGGTCTATGGGTAAACGTACCATGTTACCACACTGATCTTGTGCTCTGAGTGGCTAATCGTGTCAGCCCAACCCAATTCACTTTCCTAGACATAGGTTCATTTGTGATGCCCCATCTGATAGTGGGCACATAGCCTATTTCCCCATGTCTGAGGTTATTTAACTGTTAGACAACAATGATAAAAAATACAACCAGACACTACAGAAAAAAAGCTAATTACAAACTTTGTGATGCTGCTGAAAGATGAGTCAGCCTGACGTCACTGCATTAAAAATGCATTTGTTCACGTTATTCCTTCTCAGTCAGCCGACTATTGTTTAATATCCAAATGATGTTTAATCAAGAGTGGCCACTTCACCATCGCGACTGCGAGACAGCGCCTAGAACTCTGAAGCCGAAGATTCGCTGATGTTTTGCTGCCTGCAGAAGTGCCTTGCAAACAAAATCACTGAAACATGTTGCTATGCAAATGTACCAAACCAAATGTTGCTTGTCACATCACTTTTATATGTTGTCTAGTTGTTGTTTTTTGTCTTTTAAGACAAGTATGCTTCCCAGTAATGCAGCTGTCAAAGCGGCTCTATAAAACATATTGGTCACTATTCTTGTTATGTTTGTGAATGAATTGCCAGCAGGTGGCTAAAAGCACTTTTATCAAACTTAAGCTCTTTCGTCATGTAATAGGGGATGTTCCAAAAGAATTTCTCTAAAGAGTTCTCCACTGTGCATTATTTTCCTAATAATAACTAAAATGCAATGGATGCAAAGTACAAATATAAGGTTTTTTTTCTAGAAGATATTTTGTGGTAAAAAAATGACACTGCTTTTCTCCTGGAAATTAAAAATGAAAATATTTTTTTTACCATAATATTTACAAAACCCATAAAGGCCAAGGCCCCGATTTACCAATCTTTCATGCAATGCATTGCTGCAAGGGAACGTGCTTTGCTGCGTTGCGTAAATGGGAGAGAGCAGACATGCACCATAACTACTAAGATATGGTAAGATATGGTGCACTTTTGCTCCCTCCTTACGCTGGCGCTCTGTGTGCAGTCTAGCACCAATACAGGCATCCTTGCGTCATGCTGCAAGGGTGCCCGCATTACAAGCTGGATTGTTTTGGTGCCCGAAGGGACACTTTCCTGCACAAAAACAATCCTGAAATACATTTTCCTTTTTCTGTGTGTGATGAAAAATGCATCACACTCAGAAAAAGGAAGTAACGAGGAGAAGTAAAGATATTTCTCTTCGTTACGCCTGTGTCTGAGGGGTGCACCTTTTGACACATTCCCAGGTTTACAAGTGTTTGTAAATCTCGGAATGTGATCCATGGGAGAATGCAGGGGAATGCTCATACTCTATCCATGGAACGACTCCCTGGGGCAAGGTAACGCAAGGCGGCACAAGGTAACGCAAGGCAGCGCAATGTGCTTTGTTACATCACTTTCCTTTCTTTCTTTTTTACAAAGCCATGCAAGGCGGGGCAAATCACCCCTTCCGTTGCTTTTAAAATCCCAGTTAAGGACTTGCGATGACTTGTGCCACGCAAGGACGTCGCAAGTCCTTGGTTTCTCATCCTTGAAATAAACTCATTTGAGATCTCCAAATTAACTGGCCAAAAAGTTGGCACATTTGTATATGCTAAATGGTTCAGGGTTTCTATTCAGTCCAAAGGTTAATAGTCTGCGTTTTCCATGGAGACCTAAATGTGTCAATATAATGTAAATAGACAGACAGTGTGATAAAAGACCAAAGACGAAAATGAAAATTCGTATTGACATTTCTTTTTTTGCTTTGACTTCTGAAGTGTGTTCCTCACTTTCAACTGAAGCTAAAAACATCAGTCACAAACAACTTCTCTGGGCATGGGTACTACAGCACCTTGACAGACAGAGAGAGGCACTGAACATGCATGGTGTTATTCAAACGTCTGTTTTTTATGCTAATTAGTCAAACCAGCCATATACGTTAGCCGATCGGCTTTCATATAATGGCCCGACTGTTTAGGCATAATTAGCAGTATCCTGTTAATAATATTGGGCTATATTTAAAGCTGTTAGTGACGTTGAGGTAAATTCAGCCGATACACCGCGTTGACATGCATTGAAATTGCAAGAGGTCAGGGCTAGATCTGCAAAACATCTTCTTCCTCTGCGCTAAGACAGGGAAGTTAAAGAAGCAATTTGCACATTCTCACATTCGCAAAGGGTACTGGCTTATGGGCTAAGTACTATGCAATGATGTATTCTACGTAAACTTTGTGTAAAATCCTGAGTACATAGTGTTTGTAGGAGGAGAAGGTCTGGGGGTGTGGCAAATTTTAACGTCGCTGGATCCCACTGGCAGAGGAAGGCAATGATCTACGCAGGGTGTGCAATCATTTGCGCTTTGGCAGCCCAGTTTGGGACAGGACTGTGGCAAAGTGAGTGTGCAATGCTGACATGGTATAGAAATTTGCCCTGTCAGCTTTCAGTCCATTGTGCTCCACAGTCCGTGTAAAGCATAAGCAACGGAGTTCCTAATTACATTCTTACCACTAAATTAGGGGTAAGCAATTGATTGTGTTAACATTCATGGGTTTTATGGCCTGTAAAGCTTAATACATTCCCAGGCTCATGTTGGGATGGGTGGGAGCATGTCAACACCAGTAGATCCCTGAGCCTAAAATTACATTGGTCATGTGCGCCAATGCCTACAAGAGCAGCGAGTACACAGTCCTGGTCGTTAAATGCAATGAGGGATGGCCAGCTAATACCACAGCACGAACAGCCCTCACATCCTGTTCCTCCCTTTGTTAATTGAAGCCAAAAGTAATGCACATGCGCATTTATGAGGCATTTTATTACACATTAATATGTAGGCATTTCTTTTTCGATTCCATCTCAAAGTTCACATACAAAATACACACAGGGTATATCAAAACCACAAACATTTTCTTTGGTAAACAAACCTGAAGATATTGCATAACGGTATGCAGAGTTGTTTCGAGTTTGCTGTCAAAATAGCTCATTCAGTAAATAGCTGCAACAACTATTTGCATGCAGCCTTGAAGCCAGTGATTAGAATCCAGATGGGTTGAGACAGCCTCCCACTTTTCTGGTTCTCAGTTTTACTAACAATGGTCTGCACACTCACAACTGTCGTAAGCAGTGATGCAAAGCTGCACTATTAAGACATCAAATGCTATATCAAAAACAAGTAATAGATAATGTTCTGCTGTGCCCAACTTTAGCCTTAGTCACATTTATATGCAAATATCCACATGAACAGTATTTTTTTGGTGTAACCAGTGGCATTCAAATGTTATTCCTGTATTTTTAGTCTTCCTTTTAGTCTATCAACGGTCTGAAAAGTCTGATTCATAAAAGGAACTGGAGTTCTTTATTAATACAAGAAGTTTAAACAAATTGAAATTTGAATGCCAAAAGAATCAATACTTTTTGACCGAGACTAGCTCCTCCTGAATTCCTCAGCTCTGATACTTTCTGATAATCAACACAGGAAAGAGATATCACCAATGCAGTTCACTCTTTATAATGAACTTCCATGAAAAACATCTGGATTAATGGTTTTACTTGACCAAGCTTTACCTGTCCATTGATTGAACTAAAATTACATAAGCTGATGGTGTGGTCTGCAGATCTAATACGTTTATTTAATCCAGGGTATAATCTTCTTTCTATGGGAAATAGGCCCTCTTTTTAGCTTGCATCTACACAGTCAGCAATTTGTTAAACAATGGCGATGTGTATGTATAAACAAGGCTGGACATTAATGCAAACAAATACAACTGCCAGGAAACAGAAACCAAACAAATTTGAAGCTATGGCACTTTGTGCAATAAATGAATCTCCCAATAAGGCCCTCATTCCAAGATGTTTGGTAATTAGAGGTAGTGACAGGTGTCACAAGTTTACAGTCCTGTGTGTTTATGTGCTTCCTAAATCTAGGGCCTTTTTGGCAGACATTTTCTACCTTCTTTAAGCAGGTGGAAAATGTCCAGGGAAAAGTGTTCAGTTTCAAAACGTGCAGTTCAGCGTTGGATAAAACTTGGAATCAGGCAGAGTGGTATTCTCCCCACAGAGATTCCACTCCACCTGATGGGCAATATGGGCAAAACTGTCAAATATAGATCAAACACTGCACCTGAAGGTGGCCCAACTGAAATGTTTTTCTCTTGGGTCTATCATTAACATTCATAGATGTAACTAGAGGAGAGAAATAGAATGTTGCTACTTGTTATACCAGCATTATTGGGATCCATTCTGGCAAATTATGTAAGAAACATGGCATTAGTTTGATACTTTCCTAAACAATCAAAATGCTGATGTCTGTTTTGTTGATTCATTCGTTTTGTTCAAGAGTCGAGCATCATGTTAGAAGTGCAGAGCCAGAATCTGCTTGAAACTGCCGTACCCTGCTTAAAACTCTGTGATATGATAACTCTTCAAGCTGTATTTACTCAGAAAAGAATTTCTTTAGCAGTCAAAGCACATGCTTTCGATGAAGTGGTAAATCTTCTGTACTATTATGAAGTCATGTTTTCATTTTTAACAAAATTATAAGGCATCTTCTGAAATCCATTCCTGCCCCGAACCAGGCAGTCTCAAACTGATCCAAACAAACTAAACTCAAGGCTTGAAACACAGTGTAACAGGAACAAGACTTTTTCTTGAGGTTCTGGATGGACATAGAATGGAGTGTCTTTTCCTACTTATTTTAAAACTGGAACTAATACCACACTGACTAACAACGTGTATTCAAGAAGAAATATTTGTACAATCAAACCTTTCTAGTATGTTCCTTTGTGATTTCAGATTGTATAACTTAAACTTACAGCATCCTTATTATCTTAATTAACTTGTCACCAATGCAAAAATAATTTATAGCTTGTAGTCGAGCCGGGCATGCTAAGTAAGATGCACATCTGCAGGTTTTGTTCTTCTAAGTGCAACCACAACATGTTAAAACCATGTCCTAGATCAATTTGAGATTTCTAGTAGTCAATTACTATTCTTTTAAGTTAAATAAGTCTTCTAAGATTTATAAAAGTGAGTCTACAAAGATAAGTGTATTTAGGACCAAAATAAAAATTCAACAGGAATTCTTCACAGTTCGATTACATTTTCTAACATATTTATTAAAGCAATGATTTATTAACATTCACATTCCATCTACTACAGTATTCATATGTAGAATATTTTTAACTTCTGTTCTTAGTTTTGCAATAAACATTTTTAGTTCTTTATGCAAGAAAGCAGGGGTGACTTTGTATGTTTGTGCTAAAGATTTAGGGTCTCTAACACCCAATATCCATCCAAGATGGAATTAATTGCTTAGGTCTATTATATAGAAATGCCTACACTTTATGTCAAGAAAAGCAGCATCTGCTTTTTGTATTATAACTGAACCATTATGGAATAAAAATTGTTTCCTTTTCAATAGAACTTTAATGACTTTTTTCATTTTTATTAACAAATCACAGGTCAGCAAAAGGGAAATGATGACTATAACTGGAAAACGATTCCTTTTCTAGATCAATTACGATCAGTATCAATCTCAGTAGGTGAGAATTACATTCTCAACCCCTACAGTATATGTATTCTCACATAGAGAGTTGCACTATGTTGCCTTATGTTTGTGCTCAATGCATTTCCTGCAAATTTTGGTAGCTTGAAGCCATTGAAACTTCAGACCGAGATATATTTCTTTATCTGTACAATAAGAAATTAAAATTGGTAAAAACTGTGCCTAGTACAATGTAACTACATTTTGCAATTATCTTATAGCTATTGTTTTTGTTATTTATACGTTAAAATTGCACTTCAATTGTCTCATTCTTGTAAAATCATTGTACACGGTACATATATGTTTTCTGACTCTATGGCACCTCTTCAACTTGTCTCCTACAGTAGTCCAATATGAACACTGAGAGGAAACACAAAAAACTGAAATAAGTATTTGTTTGAGCTGGTTGTTTGAGCATACCACAGTGTTTATTCCACTGGCGTAATGATAACATATACGCCTTTTATTATACAAGGTACATGAGAGAGCATCTATGATGTACCACATCTTTCATCTTAAGAACCAAAATGTCCGATCGGTCAGTGGACTAACTGCAAAGTGCATCAAAATGCACTTTGCATGTTATTCTCAGCAGCTAGTATGCCAGCTGAAGACCATATTCATATTGTATTTGAAGTCTAAGCCTTTAATATATACTATTGCCTTCGGACTTAGAGACAGTGCCTCTTTTGTAAGACTGAAATGTATGGAAACAAACAATAAAGCAATAATCTTTCTAATTACGTTGCTACTGTCATATACAGGATAACTTTGCAAACAGTGCTCAGCTACACATTAAATCTTGAGCAATAGTGTGTGCTGTATTGTACTGCTTCATACTGCCATCAGTACTTTAATGAAACTACCATGCAATAGTTCCATTGAAATTACCTTTTCTTAGGATAATGATGCGTCAATCAGGGATATATTCAACACCTTTGGACTACACTCACTCATCCAAGTCCAAACACTCAGCTAAGATGTCAGCACCCATCTAATGGCTGGTAAGACTTTAAAGGCTAACCTTTTTGCAGAACACTGCCAGCCATCTGCCTTGTTATTTCACTCAAATTGGCCCCTCTAAAAGTAATGCTGCCATGATGACACACTTGTTGAAGATAACAGTTATTGTTACCATTGAAGACCATGATGTTTATCGTAGAGTGTTGTCCCTATTCAAGGAGGTAAAGAGAAATGAATGTGCAGAATCAGTTTTTGTCTTCCATGAGTATTTAGAACAAAGAGCAGGTGGCTAATGATAATGAATTAAATAGTAATTGAGCCGAGCCAAAGACACACTTTGCAAGTTTTTTTCTGAAAATGTCAGTGGTTCTTTAAGTGTAACACCAAAAACCTTATCCACATAAAATGATTGTAAAAAAATACAAAATCATGGAGAGCAACATATCATTTGCGGATATCCATCTTTATTTGTGATCTTCTGCCATTTCTTTGAAATATTGCAAATTCTTATGTAAATGTTCTGCCGTCTTCCATTTTTAAATGCCTTTGTTGTGGACTTTACAGGTAAATCCAGACTATCAGTGTTGTTCTGAAAAACGTTCTGCAAGTTTGAGGTTGATGCAAACTGTTATCTGACCAAGATGTATGTGTACTGAAGAGACAGTTTTGTTAACATGAAAAACATTGTAATATCTGGCATATCTAGAGCATTAATTCATATGCTGTTTAATACAAATTAAACACAATACAGGGAGTAAATGGAGGGCTAGACAAGTTTAAGAGAGTCATCTTGTTTCCTGCAATACTGTATTATTTGTGCCTCATCTCACACATCTAGATTGCAAATGCAATTTCAAGTACTAGATTTATATTTGTAAAGCAGAGACCACCTTGTTGCTCATATAATCTTTTACTGATTATCAACGGCTCTTTTTAATTGGATGATTTATAAGCCATAGGCAACAAAGTTACTGCTGGATTTTGCTGTTGTAAAATGCGGAGCTGAACGATAATGTATTCCCAAATGCAACCATGGCACTTTGTGGATTAAATGTCATTTTAGGAAGGTAACAAAGGTGCTTCTGTTTTGCATTTTGAAGTTGCGTTCATTGTAGAGATGTTTTTTAAAAAATTCTGTAAAGTAAAACTTTTCTTGGTGGGAGGAAAGATATTTTTTGGTACACACATGTAAATACTTGCTGCAGCATTTATTTTATTGAATTTGTTTTTGTTAAGCTTTTCTTGCATTGTGTAAAAGTTTGGTTACAAACGAACAAGTTCATTGAGATTGTTCTATTAGGTCAGGTTTTTACATCTCTATAATTAAAAGAGAATAAAGATTTTATGCATTTGTACAAATGTTAATATCACTGCAATTCCAGTATAATAAAGCACTCAAATGCAAAAAAAGAAAAAGAAATTGAATTATTGTTTTGTCTTTTCATAAATCAATTGTTTCTGAATTCTTGCATTTAGCACTGTAGTTCCATATTTAAACATATTCACTGATATAACCTCAATGTTGGAGTTTAGGATGTGTAGGAAATCATAGTACTCAGCTGTATCAGTAAAAAAAAACTAAGTTGAGTTAATGCTATGTTTAGGACCCAAGTTCTGAAACCTCAATAATTCACCAGCTAAGAGCGGTATGAAGCCTTAACCCTCCTTTATGTTTTGCTCAAATTACAAATTATTTCACCAATAATTTCTCCAATCAAAATTGGCAAACTTGTATAGAACCTCATAAATCACATCAACAGTGATATCATCGGAGATATTACAGAAGACGTATGACCTGATTACGATGGTGGAAGGCCCGCCACCGACAGCCTGTCGGTGGCGGGCCGTCCGCCATCGTACTGCAGTTTTCCACCCGCCAGATTACCATGGCGGGTGGAAACGTGGCAGTCGGAAAGACCGACCGCCACGGTTCCGACAGGCGGTCATTTTCCGATCGCCTGTTGGAGCAGCCGCATTGGCCAGCATGGCGGCGGTGCCTGTCAGGCACCGCTATCAGGATTATGATATCCCTTTTCCGCCGGTCGTTTTGCAACTGTCAACCCGCCACGAAACGGCAGGCAGAAAACAGATTTATTCTACATATATATATATATAATGTCCCACGATCTTCGTTCCTCCACACTGTGAAAGAATTCACTGCACCATGACGAGCAGGTATTCTTTTAGTTGTTTATTTATTACACCGTAGTGCAAACAAAATTTATGGACCGTCCTGAGCCATTTCAAGGCCCTAGTGACCCTATGCCCAAGGGACAATTTAATTTTTATAGGGAGGGGGCATGCACCCCTCAAAGTAATTTGAGGGCCCTGAGGACCCCCATCCTCCAGGCTGATATCATTAGATTGGGGAGGGTTGCGTACAGACCTCCCCCCACCCTGGGCAATGAAAAAAGCCCCTTATTCCCTGGGGTCAATGTATTTATTTTGGGGAGGGGGCATGTGGCCCCCCTCCCTGACCCATGTGTCAGGCCCTGGTAATGCCATCCCGTGGGTCAATGTCTTGTTCCCCACTCAAGAGAGTGAAGGTAGGGAATAAAAATCGAATTCCTTGCCCGTGGATGACTGACGTAATACCAATCCAACAAATAGCGAAACACAAAAATATAGGAAATCAAATATTGATAACAAAAATATAGACTCCGTATACTTAACTAGAAAAACCACAAATATCGAGAACACAAATGTAGTTGTTACAAATATCAATTTTTACATATATCAAAAACAAAAATATTGTTACCTTTAAATAAACATAGACTATGTAAAAAATATCAAGCCACACAATATCTAGTACAATATTATTGCTAAAATAATGAAATAATCATTAATAAAACACCAAAAGAACACATTTCACATTTTCACATAAAACTTTATCTAAACTAAAAACTTGTTATACACATATTTAATGTAAATAAAAATATATAACATCAACAAAATATTTACCATTCACCCCAAAAATTTACATTTCTAAAATATATTCATTAAAACTCCCGCCAAAATTTGCAGTAACTGCAAAAAAGTAAACACCGACCTAAATATCACTAAATTAATATATATAAATAATTTTATAAACCAAAATATAGAACTATATATTATAGATAAATAGCAAAACATAAATTCGCTTTTACCATATAAGGATAAAGAAAATTCAAACTAGGGTAAACCAACCAATAAAACTAAACTATAAACAACTTTATCCAATAAAATCAAACAATTAAATCAACAATATAAAAGGCACCCTAATTAGATCAACTAGGTACATCAAAAATGACAAACGCTGCAAGACAAGGACATTCTGCCAGATTGTTTCTACAAACCAATAAAGAAGAAAAATATGCATCTTAACAACTACATAACCAAGAAAGTAACACTTATATTTAAACGAAAACATAACTGGTAAGAAAGTTAAAAATATAAAAGAGCAAATAAATATTAACACAAATATTAACACACTTTCCAATTTCTATCTTTTTACACAGACCTCCTAAAAGAAAAAATCTACAACTTGAAAACTACCAGAAACCAGTAAAAAGAAACAAGAAAGTGAGAATACTTAAATTAATAACTAAGTATAAACTCATCCAAATAGCAAACAAAATCAAACCTAATGATGACAACCCCCATCAACAAAGTACCATTTAAAATGTAACACGTTTTTTTCAATCAACAGAAAAGAAAGCACCTGCTGCACATCAAAACGCCTCCAGGGGAAAAGCTGCAAAACCGGGTGAAACATCTCACAAGAACATACATGTTTTTTTTTTTTAAATAGATTTGTTTTCTTTTTTTTCTTATTGCACATCTCAAGTTACATACAGTTTCCCTGTTGGGTCTCTGCCATTATTCCGCAATTACATTTTCAGGTTGGTTTATCCCCTTACTGCACAGCATGCATCTGTTTCATGAATAATGGTCCCCAACAACTCCCCCCCAGAACCCCACTGCAGGTTGCTATAAGTGTTCTGTTGGGTGCGTATGGCATGCCCTTTGTTAAAGTGTTAATGCCCATCTCTCCTGTTACTAGTCTTCTCTTTTGAGCCTCCCGGGATCTTCCCGGCTTATCAAAATTTAAAATTCACTCAGCTGGTGGCGCCTGCGCTAAGTCCCATTCCGGACTTTGTCGTATTGGGCTTCCCTGTCGGGACTGTGTCTCCGGTGTTGAATTGCCAAACCCCAGTTCAGCATGTCGCATACTCTCCACCAGAGCCTCCGAGGCCCTGGCCCTTTTAATTTTGCCTAACCCCCTTCGTGCATTCCTAAGCAGGATCCTACCCTCACAGCCCGCCCATTTCTCCAGTTCCCGTTTCCACCTAGCAATGCAGGGTCCTCCCAGTGCTTTACATTGGCTAGTAACTTCACGCTTGGCTAAGATATAAGCCAAGTCCTGAAATTTGTCGGTGACCTTTGTTTTAGATGTATGGGGGAATAGGTTAAGAAGGCAGTGCGCCGGTGCACACGGAACCTCCCGGTCGATAATTTTGCTGTTTCAGCCGTCACTTCCTAACAATATGTATCCAAACCAGGGCAACTCCAAATCATATGCAGTAGGTTCTCTCCCGGCTCCCCGCATCTTGGGCATCCCATATCCTCCCTGTGGAAGTAGCGGTTGATGCGATCTGGAGTGAGGTATGCCCGGTGTAAGACGTAGAAGCTGATAATTCTAAAACGGGCGTTTCTGGAGACCCTGAGAATTCTCGTTCTCCCAATCCTTTTCTTCCAGGGGCATATCCAGGTCTACTTTCCAATGGTCTCTCAACGTCGCCAGAGGTTTAATGGAATCTTTGCCTATTGCTCTGTAAAGGCAGGTGACGACCTTTATGGTGCCTCCTGCGACACAAGAACATACATGTAAGTATACAAAATAGAAGTAAATGCATTTTTAAACATGTTAATGACAATCATACAAAAGTTAAAAAATATTAAAAATGTACATTATTACAATACCTACAGATACAATGACAGAGGCTGCCAAATCTATCACTTCACAGAAAGGAAAGCAGTTACTAAATCACATGGACTACACCTACAGCCAAGAAAGTGCATCATCAGAAATTATAAGCTGGAAATGTACTAAATATTATTCTAATGCATGCTATGGGAGGGTAACTACAAAAGATAATGTTGTAATTCATATAAGAGAGCACAATCACTCCCCAAATGTGACAGAAATAGAAGTACGAGAAACATTGCAAGATATAAGAGAGGCAAGCACTAGCTCCCGGGAACCAACAAGCAAAATCTTTAAGGATATCTTACCTAGAGTCCCCGGCCACACAACAGGACAAATGCCACCGATTCCCACGTCAAAAAGATTAATTGCACAAACTAAAAAAAAAACACCAACGATACCCCACCAGCCCCTAGAAGATACCAAGACATAGACATACCTGAACAATAAATAATTACACATAGTGAGGAACCTTTCCTTTCACATGACAACCTAAATAATGAGAAACAAATTATAATATTGTCTGCAGCAAACAATTTAATGAAACTTTTACTCAGATTTACACCATATATAAATATCAAAACACAAATATCCATTTTATTTATGCCCTACTACAAAATAAACAAAGCAGCACTTACCATGAGCTCTTAAACTATATGAAACATGCAACAAATACCTGCTATTCCCGGGGGGCGTGGCTAACCGCCGAACATGGCGGACGCGTCTAAGCCGAGCTCCGGACGGGCCCTGAATCCTGTTTAAATCCCTGCTGATGCCGTACCAATAGACACTTGTCGCTACCTAGAAACACCCCGGAGACCCAGCACAATGTTTTTGGGGGCTGTGGAACCCCGAAATCTATCCAGCCGCTGACCATCAGTGCGGAGGCCTCGGCGCAGCGAGTTTCACGGCAGTGTACGCCCCGGCGCGTTACTACCCCCCTCTCCAACAACTGCTTTGTCGTCGGACTCACGGAGTGGGGTGCCCGGCCGGAGTAGAGCCTGGACAGCCTTGGGGACACATACGTGATACCGATCGATGCAGAGCACACTGAGGGCATGACACGGCGCCAAAAGGAGGAGGACGCCATTGAAAACGGCCGAAGTACGGAGTGAGGACCGTCTGATGATGCCTGTGCACATACGGAGTTGAATGTCATACCTGTGTCCCCGATAGTCGACCGTGAGGAGTGCCTGCTTCTCCTGTGTACAATGGCGGAGACGATTTGCCTGTGGGAGTGCGGCCGGCGGGAGCTGGCGTGTGGCAGGCCCCGAGACGAATGGGAGCGGCCTAACACGCGGAACATCCGCCCTAAAAGCGCGATCGGAGGAAAGTTCCCGGACTGGGGAGAACCTGGTTTGCATTTGGGGGCACTCCTGAGACACAGACTGTGACCTGGCTGTGGGCATAGTATGGCGCAGGGACGAAGACGCCACCGATCGCCGCCGAGGTGAGGTGCAGAGGCCGCCGGAGTCTGCCTACATATATGCGTTTGTCCACTACCACACCTGAGACACCCATAGACTGCCCTGAAAACGTGCATGCTCCCCCCGAGGTCTGACGTGGCGATTGCTTGCTAACCTGTGTACACGTTTGGCTGGAGCCCGGCACTGAGACGGCCTTGAGGCGGAGGAAGGCGGCTAGACCCGCAAGACACCCGTCCTGGGCGATTGAATCACTGCTCAGGGCTGGTGGTAGCTGGCCCCAATAAGTAGAATGCCAAGAAGTAGGGAGGCCACTCGAGATCAACATTGGGTACACCACTGGGGATATAACTGGTTGCTCCATTGATTCTACTGCGCAGCAACAAACAGTGAGTAACGTGCCCGGCTGGTCCTTGCCAGTCCACTCCTCTCAATCTGCTGCGTAATGCCTGGTTATACCCCACACGACCTACCCTCAGGCAGCTCATCATAATATTAAGTACTCTTTGGAATCGCACAAACCCCTAAAATAACCAGTGCTGGACTATTATCCTTCTGCGACATGCGCTAGACATAATATACCAATACTCACCTTGGTCACGCAGCATAACCTGGAAAGAGAGCACACTCACTGGAAATTTCTTTTCCCACACTGTGTAACACCAAAGTCGCAAGATGGGACGTACTAGGGGGAAAACACAAGACCCTCCGGCTACTGACAAACTTGAGCACACAGACCTGGAGGATGCAAATAGCACCCCTGACCAAGAATGTATACCGCCGACCAACATTGAAAGACAGGCTGATAAACTAGACTTGATACTACAAGAGGTACGCGATTCCAGAAAGGCGATAGAAAGACAAGTAAGCACACTAGCAACAGGCCTCACACTACTAAAGGCCGACCACAGTAAGCTGGCAGACGCGGTCTGTAGCAACAAACTGCAACTGGAGGAAATATTACCACAGCACAAAACACATTCGGACCAACTAGAACCTATACAGCGACAACTAACAGACTTACAGGACAGGGTGGATGATGCGGAGAGGAGAGCCCGCCGCAACAACATTCGTATAGTGAGTCTGCCGGAACGAAGCGAGGGTCCTAACCCCACCCAATTTATAGAACAATGGCTCAAAGATGTGATTGCACCAGAAGGCCTCTCAGAGCACTACAGTGTGGAGCGAGCGCACCGGATTCCGGCTCGACCACCACCCCCTGGTGCCCAGCCCAGACCATTCATAGCACAAATATTTAATTTCAAAGACCGAGACACATTGCTCCGTGCAGCCCGCGAAAAAGGCCTAATACAGTTCGAAAACAAGACAATATCTCTATATCCTGATTTTACCCTGGCAGTGCAAAAGATAAGAGCGTCATTCCAGGAAGTTCAACAGCAACTTCGGAAACATAACCTTAAATATGCGCTCCTCTTTCCAGCCAGGCTGAAAGTAATCTATGATCAGAAATCTCATTTCTTCGATTGCCCAGTTGATCCAGAAGAATGGATGGAAGTAACATTGCCGCCGTGCTCCACCCAAAACTCTTCCCAAACTTCAAAACCGAAATCTACCACAGCCCAAAAGACAGGGCGCTGTGATCCTGATCAAAATAGATCACCGTGTCTCCTCAACATCTGGGAACCAACTAATTTAAATGTTTGTTTGACGCCGTGGGTAACGCTGGGGCTAATGTTGGCCAAGAGGAATATTGCCCAGCGGTGGGGCGCGAGCCCCGCCCACAGCACAGGAATGGGAAAAGATATGGACTGGGCAATGTTTAGAGAGAAGACTGTATATGTATCACGTGGATGTCCCAAAAATGGTCTCGTGTGTGGGGCCAGTGGAACTCCTATCGTGGAGAAATATGTCAGCCTCCTTTGTCCCCTTCAATGGATGTCCCCCAGTCTCCCTAGATCTTCCATCATATATGATTGTATTCTGTAATATTATCTATTGTACCAATGATGCCTGGCGTACTGCTCCCTATGTACTATCATGCTATTGCTGATGTGTGTTTTTTCTTAATAAAAAATGTTTTACAAAAAAAAAAGAAATAGATCACTGAGAAAAGATGGCACTGTAAGCCCATCCCCGGAGCAAATAATAGAAGGCAAGAAATATGCGATTCAGGCAGTGGTGGCGCTAGACGATCCTGATGCGCACTCGACGGTTGACTCACAAGACTCTTCAGAAGACAATACTGTACACTCACACTCTGAGAACAGCCTTGCTCTCTTTCCTTCTATCACCCCGCAAACGGTGAATGATTATTTGGGCTGAAGTAGCTGGGTATATCTGGGTGGGGTCTCTCTATGGGGGGATCATAATCAACGGGTAGTTTTAATTGCCTTATATTGCATATGTACTTACGGCAACGTACACACAGAGAATATTGGGCCCGGGCTGGACCGGATGTCAGGCAGCTCCAGAATATGTCACCTCTAGACCTAATGTTAGTACTGGTTACTTCCCCCCCCAGTGCAACTGCAATCTCGTTTGCTTTGGTAGTTTTAGAGGGATGGGGTATGTCCATAAGAGACATAGAATCTATGCACAACTAAACAGGAGGAAGGCACACATTGTTTTCATGCAGGAAACACACCTGACACACTCAGAGGCAATCAAGCTAAGGAAAAAATGGCGGGGACAGTTGTTTAGTACATCTTATTCAGTGTTTGCTAGGGGTGCCGCCATTTGGATCAGGAGCGGAACTCCGTTCGTAATGTTGGAGCAGAAGATAGATATTCATGGCAGGTATGTGCTTCTCCGTGGAACACTAGACGGGGAACCGCTGATATTGGGAAGTGTATACTCCCCCAATACAGATCAGGATACATTTCTGGGGTCATTAAACACAGTACTGTCGGGCTGGGAAGAGTATCCCTGGGTGATAGGAGGAGATTTTAATGCAATTCTGAATGTAGACATTGACCGCTCCCATCCACCTCTGGCGGGTGTTGCAAGTAGGAAGCAAGCTGAGGCACTGACGAACTGGGCGGATGGATGGGCACTCGGTGACGCATGGCGGTACATAATCCAGTAATCCGGGAGTACTCATATTACTCCCCCACGCATATGTTACACACACGTATAGACAGGGTGTTCTGTTCTGTTTCTCTGCTTGGAAATGTTTCCCTCGCAACATATCTTTGGAAAACTTTTTCGGACCACAATCCATTAGAATTGTTATTAGAATGGGGCAAGATCCCCACACCGGTCCCAACATGGCAACTACAACCAGTGTCACTGGAAGACCCTGTGTACCGCACCACTCTATCTACAGCAATAACACACTATTTCACAGAAAATGCTAATACTGCCAGCTCACGACACATGGAATGGGAGGCGTTTAAGACGGTTATCCGTGGAGTGGCCATTAGTACTAAAGTAGGGGTCCGAGTCATAGTGGACAAAGATTTGCGGGACTTAGAAGATCGACTAGGCGAGCTAGAATCTGCTGCAGCGTTAGACGATTCACACAAAGAGGCTCTACAAGAAGCGCACATAAAACATGCAGAATTACTTGAACAGTTAAGGACAATAGACTACCGCACATACAAGCAGAGACAACAGGAAGAGGCAGACAGAGCAGGTACTTTGCTAGCGAGAACTATACGTGATGCCCCCAGTGCTGTCCCATTAAGTGAGATCACTACGCTTGAGGGACGCAAAGTAACCACGCAAAATGACATTAACAAGGCATTTCAGAAATTTTATGAAATGTTATATAAGGCTCCGGTGGCACTACAGGAAGGGGAGTTAACTAACTTTCTAGAAGGCCTAGAGTACCCCTTGCTAGCCAAGGCACAGATAGACGAATTGGCTGCCCCAATTACAAAAGCTGAAATTTGCTCATCAATAAAAGACCTACCACGCAATAAAACCCCAGGTCTGGATGGCTTACCCGTAGAATTCTACGAGACTTTCTCGACACATTTGGCCCCCCACCTCAAAAAGCTATACCATACAGCTTTGGAAACTGGAGCCTTACCCCTTACCATGAGACAAGCTTTGGTAACATCTTTACAGAAGTCAGGTAGAGACCCAAAGGATATGGCAGGATACCGACCCCTTTCTATGCTAAATACAGATTACAAAATCCTTATTAAAATTTAGCTCGCAGGTTACAGCAATATCTACCACACTTAATACACATCGATCAATGTGGTTTTGTTCCGGATAGGAGCACTTCCCTAAACATCAGGCGCCTACACCAAATAATATCCTCGATGCCTTCAGATAATACTATGGCTGGTTGCATTTCGTTGGACCTGCGGCAGGCATTCGATACCCTTCATTGGGAATATATGCTATGAGCCCTCTCTCTATTTGGCATTCCCCAGGGCTATGTACAGTGGGTCCGGCTTTTGTACAGGGACCCGACGGCACGGGCCCGGACGGGGGCACATATTTCTCGGCCATACTCGGTGGCCAGAGGCACAAGGCAGGGATGCCCTTTATCGCCCCTGCTCTTTGTATTGGCGCTGGAATCGCTGGCCATTAAGGTGCGAACAGCGGCGAGAGAAAGAGGCATCAAATTGGGGATTACCACCCATATCCTCTTGGCTTATGCTGATGACATTATTCTATATCTCAATGATCTCCGAGGTTCCAATGACCCTCTTCCTGAGATATTCCGGCAATTCCAAACATTGTCTGGCCTAGCTATCAATGACTCCAAATCTACTGCTTATTACTTTCATGACTCCAATTTTGTGGACCTGGTTAGATTTGGACACTGGTCATTCCCTATGGCACCTGTCACATTCAAATATTTGGGTATTCAAGTTTATAGGAAACCACAGGACCTGTTGGACGGTAATTTGAATCGTGCAATTAAAATGCTTAAATCACAAATCTTCTGGATTTCGCTGCCAATCTCTGTGGTAGGGAGAGTGGCCATATCTAAAATGGTTATGCTCCCCAGACTGCTATACTTTTTCACTAATATACCAGTAATAATCCCGACACATATATTTAAAACAATTAACACATTACTTATTGAACAGATATGGGGTAAAGGACGAAGGAGGGTATGGCTCCCGAAACTACAGCTTGGTACCGATCAGGGAGGCTTGGGTGTCCCGGACTTCCAGGCATATTGTTACGCCAGTCAACTGCAGTGGCTGTCCTACTGGACTGCCGGACGACACTTGCAAGAAATAGGCATGACACGGACAGCGTGGGAAAAGGGAGCACTACATACGTTATTACTCCCCAAAAGCAGACTTCCTCGATCAGCACCCCCACTATTAAAGGTGGCTATGACGTACTGGAAGAAGGCTATTCACTACACGAAAGGGCTAAACCCATATGCTCCTAATATCCCTCTGATGGGGATCCCCACACCGACTGGTATAATTTCCTCTAGGCAACTGACCCAGTGGACTGAACAAGGAGTAACTACAGTGGGTACGCTGATTGCCGCTAATATGCTTCTGGATCATAATGCATTTGTAAGAGAGCAAGGAGTCCCTAATTCGCTTTATATACTACATGCTAGGATAAGCAGATATATGAGAAGCACCTGGGCACCGGATGGCACTGAGCCCCAAACACATGCACTAGTACACATGACGTATCTCATGGGGAATGGGAGACATTTAACCAGATGGCTGTATAAAAGCATCCAAATACATGCATCAACCTGACTCCAAGAGCTCCGGGACAAATGGTCAGCAGATCTAGGTCATGAAATAACAGACGAAGATTGGGAAAAAACACTAGAATACCCCAAGAAAGTGTCACGTAACCCCAAGTTTAAGTTAATTCAATTTATGTTGATACACAGAGCTTACCTGACCCCACATAGATTGAGCAAAATGTTCCCGGGTATGGTAGACGCCTGTCCTAGATGTCATACACAACTGGCAGGGCTGCTCCATATGATCTGGACATGCGCTAAGTTGGCACCCTTCTGGGAGACGGTTTACAAACTCCTTAATGAGGTAACACCAGGAATAGGGAAAAACACAGTGGAATTCGGTATTTTGGGGCTTTGTCAAAAACGCAAATCACAGGGGACGCAACACAGGTTTGCCAATTTATTGCTTATATTGGCAAAACGATCTATCACAATGAGATGGAAATCCCCGCAGCCTCCGTCAGTGCTAATATGGCATAACGAAGTAGTGCGTTGGGGGAGGGCTGAAAGTATGGCGATACGTAGACGATGGTGGAACAGTTTGTGTCTGCTGAACCTTCACTGCACTGAATAACAAAGAGAACCCAAACTAAATGATAATAGACAGGAGAACATAATGCCTGAGTGACAGACCCCATTGGGACCTCATGCGAATATGATTTGTAGAAATTCCAGACGTAACCTAAAGGTTGCATTGCTTTGAGTCTCGGTGGCCATGTACAAGTAACGCTATAGTTGCAAGGAGTCTAGGGTTTCTTACTAGCTAATAGAGACTGGCAGGGGGGAGGGAATGGTGTTTTGTTAAGTCTGATTATCCTGTATACGGAAATACTGCTGCCAAACGTAGATTACTATGTTCCTAGCATTGTTGTAATGTTATCTTTGGCCATTGTACACACTTTGGTCGCCTAATATGACTTTGATATGCCATAACTGTGTTATAACATGCTTTAAAATAATAAAATATGTTTTAAAAAAAAAAAGAATAACTACTATCCCCAAAAAATAATCATAGACTTTGAACACGCCATGATTTAAACAATTCTAAAAATACACCCACACACTGATATGCAAGGATGTTACTATCAATTCAGCCAAAGTCCATGGAGACATCTCCAAACATCTGCACTAAGTGTAGAATATTCCACTAGCCAATTTGCCTTTGAAATCAAAAAAATTATAGCACTAGCCTATGTCCCTGTCACAGAGGTAGCAAACCACTACAATCGACAGAAAAAACCCTATCTACCAACAAAATGAAGATTAAACCTAGTCCCCTAATAGACTAGTTTGAAGACACTTGGGTTGACAGACTGCATCGCTCTGGACACTGACACCAACCCAAATTCCAAACACCATGGTGGAATGTCTATGGCAGCACCTTGGCACAAGAAGCCAAAACAAACAGTGCAGTGGAAGAATGGCACAACGCATTCCAATCCACACTAGGCAGAACTCAAACTACACTATACAAATTCATAGAAGCATTACAAAAAGAACAAAGCTACCAAGAACTAAGGGCCTGACTACGATGACGGTGGGACTGCCACCGACAGCCCGTCGGTGGCGGTCCGTCCGCCATCGTAACCATGTTTTCCGCCCGCCATATTACAATGGCGAGCGGATGGTTGGCGGTCGGAAAGACCGACCGCCACGCATCCGACGGACTCCTTAAGCCTGCTGGTGTGTTGGAGGGAGTTGTATTCCCTACAATGGTGGCGCTCCCTGCCAGGCACCGCCGTAGGGATTACAATGTCCCTTTCCGCCCACTGTTTCATGGCCATTAACCCACCATGAAAAGGCAGGCGGAAAGGGACTTTGCTAGCCCGTTGCGGGCTCCCCTTCCCCCCTGGTCCTCAGCTGTGGGTTTTGGGGGGACCTATAATGCCCCGTACATATCCATGCACCATGTGCCAGGCACCGCATGGTGCCTGCCACGTAGTGCAGGGATATGTGAAGTGTCCCCTTTTTGTACTGCGACGTGTGCTGCAGCGAGCAGCACCGGCGCAATACAAAACATAGGCACTGTGACCGCCGTGGTGGCGGTCGCATCCTAATACCTATGTAGGGACCGCCGACAGCCTGTCGGGCGGTTCCATTTACGAAAGGATGACGGTCAGACGAAAGTCCGACCGTCATCCTAATCAGAAATCTGATTATCATATTGGCCTAAACTTAGCAAACAAACCAAAAGAATGTATGCCATGCTACAATTTAAGGTTAAACTCTTCATAAATAACAAAGGAATACATTACTTAGAAATGATAGCCAATAGCATATTATTAAATAAATCTTAACCTACCAAAGTCCTCAAAAAGTACAACAAACTGTAAACTCAACATACCAAATCTATTTTTTTAAATAATAAATGTAATATTCTATTTCATCAGTCAAACAACTGTTGAAATTAACAATATCAATAAAGACTGATATAGCAGTTTGTATAAATTATTTGTTAAAAACAGATGTAACTATCACCAATCAAAATAGATAAAACTAAATTCAATCCTTCACATAAAATAATATTAACACAATTCAAACAGTTGCACATAACAATCACATATATTAAATATATACAATGTAATATCACATTTCTCACCCAAAATAAATGAAAGAATTAAAATGTACTGTTCTGTTGCGGCAGATCTTTCTCTAACTCTACTTAACAAAAAATTAGAGTCCACCAAAAATTAGATAAATGATTTAAAAAATCCTGCCAAAAAATACAAAAATAAAACAAATCCAATTGAAATACCCCAAAGTAATCTAGAGTATCAGGTTTCCATTAAAAAAAAAACTGTTTTAAAAAAAAGATCCGCTCCAGGAAACCTGAGAAAAGGAAATCTCAGCAAAAACCATTGGTTTATTATAAACTAAACTGATTTCCTTTAAAAAAAAACCTAAAAAAAACCGATAACTCCAAATGCCCATTGAACGAGCTCGCTGACAAAAACCTGTGAACAAAATTGACAAAACCCACCAGCAAAACACATTACATTCCCAAAGGTACATATACATATCAGTTAAAACAGGAAACATACTAACTACAACTCTGCCAATGTAGTATACTTAATAATCTGCCCGTGCAGTCTGCGCTATTTTGGCATGACAACAAGGAAAATTAAGGCAGAGATTTGTGAACACCACAGTAACATCGGTTCCAAACAGAACACAATCAAAATGGCTGACTACTTCCTCAGAGAAGTCCATACCACCAACGACATGAAATGGGTCATCATAGAACAACTAGAGGGCAACAACAGCAACACAGAAAGACAATTGTTCAAAAAGGAACAAAGCTGAATATACTGGCCTTCTACATAAAAACGGTCTAAACGACAATATTTCAAGGAACAGCATACAATTACGATCCCCTACCTCCATAAGTCCTGACACCATACCTTAATACCCAATTGAATGGACTATATGTGAACCCCCGAAACTTGTATTGCAAGAATTTCAAATACCTGTGCAATCATCTTAGCACTACTTGATAGAAATGTTCATTGTCACCGTAGCTTATTTAGCCCAGTATGTCTATTATCCATTTGATCTGAGCCACTACTATATGTAGTAAATGAGGTTGCCAAATGATCCCCGGTTTCTCATAATATCCTTTGGTAATAGAATTGGCAACAGGATGCATAAAGGTCATCCTTGGATCCACCACATTTTTCTAAAATAAATTTGGGCAAAGATCCCCCCATTTTTTTAGGCACATTTTTATGCGCGTTTTGAATTTTACAACAGCACAAATACTTTTAACATTTTCAACAGTATTTTTGTCACGTTTCCATTATTTCTCCACAATATGTGGTCTCAGTCTTATCTGCTGTTATAGGGCCAAAGAATACTTTTCTTTTCACTTTTGATCTGTTTTTGTAAGACACGGTCGCATACTACAGCATTAGCACGTGTCCATTTTGGTTTCCATGGCACCAGTGCTTAATTTGTAAAATATGAAGTCCAGGTGCTCAAATGTTTGTCGGAGGCCACACCCACTTTCCAGGCTCCACCCACTTCTTCTACTGGCTCCACCCACTTACTCTATTGGCCCCACCCACATCCTCAACTGGCACTGCTAAAAGTCAGATGTAATACCCGATTTGAATTTCAGCAAGGGAGCCTTCCTCATAGTAAGGTTTTGATAGGAGGTTCCCCTGCTCTGTGCTTAACGACTGCTAGAGGTGTTTGGGGGGGAATTCTCCCCTCAAGAACATTTTGGAAAAAGAAAGACCAAAATGGTGCACAACACATTTTCCATTACATATTTAGCTGTATTAACTTTCAAAGCATAGTAAGTAAATGATGACCTGACATAAGCACCCAGGCCAGAAAGCATGGGAATGTCACACATAGGCACCTATGCCATAAACCGTGGCAATGTCACATACAACCACCCAGGCCATTAACCGTGGAAATGTCACACATAAGCCCTCAGGTTAGAAAGCATGGAAATGTCACACATAAGCACCCAGGCCAGAAAGCATGGAAGTGTCACACAAAAGCACCCAGGCCATGAACCGTGGAAATGTATAAGCCCTCAGGCCAGAAAGCATGGAAATGTCACACATAAGTACTCAGTCTCAGACCAGGAAGCATGGAAATGTTACACAAAGACACTGTGGCCAGAAAGCATGGAAACGTCACACAAAGGCACCCAGGCCAGAAAACATGGAAACGTCACACAAAGGCACCCAGGCCAGAAAGCCTGAAAATGTCAAACAAAGGCACCCAGGCCAGTGGCGCTGGAACAATTTTCAGAGTGTTGTCCTAAAAATTACCACTCTTCCCTTCACCTCTCTCACGGTCTTACTTCTTTCTTACTACACCTCTCCTTCTCTACCTCTTTTTTTCTGTCCCTCTCTCATCTTTCTGTGCCCCTTTCCCAGTATCAACCCACTTTCCCTTCCTCACCGACACCCATCCTTCTACTTCTCCCTCTCTTTATGAACTTTTGTATCTCACCTCCTACTCTCTACCTCTTTACCTCAACCACTCTCTAGCTTTGTTTCACCTTCAGCTCTCTTTCACTACCTCACCTCTATCTTTTTGCTTCACCTCTTTTCTCTCAACATCTCCTCTTTCTGCCCTTCAGCACTCTAATTCTACCTTTCTTTCTACCTCTCTACACCTGACTCATCATTCTACGCTTCGCTTCACATTGTACCTTTTTCTTTTTCTCACCCTGATTTCTCTGCCCACATTCTACCTGTAGTGCTCTCTTACTAACCTCTTTCTACTTTAGCTCTCTGTCTAACTGACCTCTCTTGTCCCCACTCCCTAAAGTATCTTTGCTATATTTCTTGATGTCTCTCTATCTAATGGGCATCTCTAGAGGAGGGCTAGATAGGACCACCTGTGCAATAAAGGCGACCAAACTGCAGAGGTGACTCCAAGTCCAAAGCACACGACTCTGCATGCACCTGAAATGTCTGACAATCCTACAGTCTCTTTCCTTCAAACAACTTTTTATTTTCTCATCCACACACTCTGCTGAACAGAACAGCTGAAGACATGCGAATGACCCAGGTCCCAGACTAACTGCATCCTGCATTTTTATATTGAGAATTTCGACCACGCAGTGCAGTGCTACATCATAAATGAATCCTCAACATAAACAAAAAACAAATGAATGCCATTAAGGGCATTGTACTTGCACACGGTGCCCGGCGCCGGAGGAATGGTTGCTCAGGGCAGGCCTGGCCTCGGACTCGTCACTCGGTGGTTCACTTCACAGTTCACTACATACATATGAAGTGAAGTGAACCACCGAGTGACGAGCCTGCCCTGAGCAATCATGCCTCCGGCGCCGGGCACTGTGTGCAAATACAATGGCCCTGGCCAGGACTAGGAGGCTGGAGGTGAAAGCAAACGTGAGTTTAAAGAAGAAACATTTGTGGAATTACTGAACAGAAAGTGCGCACATAGACTGAAAAATAAAATGATTTTTCTATTCTGTTTGCTTTGTATTTTTGCCATTTTGTAGAAATGTAATTAATATTTTCCACTACTGTAAAAGTTGCTTTATTTTTTCACCTTTAGAGAATGAAGGCGTTGGTTCAGCTCTATTAGAATTCACACTTGTTCCTAGCATGCCTTACGCATGTGTGGGGGCAGCAAGCATTTAACTGATTGAACAAACTTATGGACATTCACAATAGAATAGATTTTTGCAATGTGTCCAAAACAATATTACCGTTTAAATAATTGTCCCAGCAGTGACAAAACACCACCATATCTGACGGGGTTGTAGTTCGTCCACTGGGGAGACCGTCACCTTTTCAAAGACATCACATAAGTAGTTCTTTCTCCCATCCTACCTGAATCTGTAACATCTTTAAACATTCTTCATACATATATGTTCATACAGTTTCTCTTTACTGCAGCATATGTTATCAAATCCCAGAACCATGGGGCCAATTACGATGGCGGGCGGAAAACCCTTCCCTCCGCAATTACCGAGGCATTGCCGCCGGTCAGATTACGATGCCATGCACGTAAAATCCGACCGCGGCGGACGGAATACACAAAAGACCATCCGCCGCGGAGGTAAAAGCTGCAAATCCGACCGTGGCGGACGGGGAAAGCTGTTCAATGGACTAAAAAGGCAGGTACTGCCGCGGTATGACCGCACGGCTAATTACGATGAGATTCCGGAGCTGGCGGAACGAGCATTGCGTTCCGACCGCCGCGGTCGCGCTGAGGCAAAATGAATGGCAGTCGGAAAAACTTCACAACAATGCTCAAAGTGTGCCTGTACTCTCTGCTGCCCTCAATCACATCAGACACGTCCTAATGATACACCGCAACTGTTCTTGACAATGAAAGCCATGGCCAACATGGAACACACACCTGGTGCTCATCACTCATGTGGACACACCCACACACCACAGTATAAAACCAACCTCTTCTTGGACCAGCATCCTTTGCAAAGCAGGCGCAGAGAGACAGAGAGAGACAGGACACCATTTTCACAGACATAACACAGCACACCATCTCACCCACCTATCTCCACACAACACCACTTCTCACCCACACACTGGACACACCTCACATATCTACACCACCACCTTGCACCCTGCACACTTCACTCATTTGCACCATGCCCCCCAATAAAATGCCCAAATTCACAGACACAGAGTTGAAAGTGATGGTAGACGAGATAATCAGGGTAGAACCACTTTTGTATGGGAACCTGGTCCAAAAGACCCCACTTGTGAGGAAAAATCAAATGCGGGCAAGGATCTACAACAAAATCAATGCAGAAGGGACCACCCTACGCAAACTGCGTGACATCAAAAAGTGGTGGACCGACCTCAAGAGCAGGGTCAAGGCTGGGGCCCAGAGGAACCATAATGTGGCTCAAAGAAGTGGTGGCCCTCCCATTCCACCACTAACATTCAGCGAATGGGAGGAGAAGGTGCTTGCCATACTGCATCCCAAGAGTCTCACAGGAATCTATGGGGGAGTTCAGACTGGTAAGTACAAACAAAAGGATCCCATCACACTGTAATGTACTGTTGTGCACAACAATTGAGCCTCAATTCCCAGACCAAATCAAACTTATGTATAATGCACGCTTTCAATATGAATGTCTCACAAGGCTAGCATTTCCTTCCTCTGCTTCACCTCACAGGTAGGTAGCCATCTTACTAGGGAGGGTGTTGTTGGGACCTGAGAGTAAGACCACACCTCCCACAAGGCCCTCTGGCCTCCCTCCCAAACTGCATGGAGCACCCTCCCCACCCAACAGCCATGTGGCAGCCATCTCCCTCTACAGTGCCTCCTAACAGGTAGGTAGCCATCTTACTAGGGAGGGTGTTGTTGGGACCTGAGAGCAAGACCACAACTCCCACAAGGCCCTCTGGCCTCCCTCCCAAACTGCATAGAGCACCCTCCCCACCCCACAGCCATGTGGCAGCCATCTCCCTCTACAGTGCCTCCTATCAGGTAGGTAGCCATCTTACTAGGAAGGGTGTTGTTGGGACCTGAGAGCAAGACCACAACTCCCACAAGGCCCTCTGGCCTCCCTCCCAAACTGCATGGAGCTATATGACCACCACATCCCGCACTTGGTAGCCAACTCTGTAAAGCTCCATCAGTTGTAGCCAGTGCACACACAGCTCATCCCATTTATAGATCACATGAATAACAGTGGCAATGATGAAGTCACATGTAACTGCAAAGCAAAGCCCAAGAACGCAATGGTAAAAAAACAATGTGCAAGTCCCATTGTCTCAAAGCATAAAGGCTCACATCCACACAACACATGCATGGAGACTCAGTCAAAGCTCACACACCACATGATGCCAGTACAAAAAGCCCAACAGCAATCATGAAATTGCGGCATAGCAGACAGATACTCACTGAAAAGTCTCCAATATCCTAGCATTAACTGAAGTGGATGAGCAACAAGTTGGTACATGAGGACATGTCCTTGGAAATACAATATGTGTACATATGAAAATGTTGGTATCGCCATGTCACATCGCTAACAAGCAATGTATGTACCTCTACATCATGTTCGACTGCTGACAAACTGTTAAGAATGCCAATGTCAAAAGTTAGGTAATCTCACATGAAATGTTGAAAACATGATCATCAAAGTTGTGTAGTGTACTGAACATGCTGACAATATAACCTCTGTTCAACAGGTGACTCACTATCAACAGCTTGCGACACTGAGATCAATGATCTGAGCCCGTCTCCCCTCCAGGAAGGAGACCTCTCAGATGCTGATTCTCTCCGTTTTTTGGACGAGGACGACCAACCTGGCCCCTCAGGCGTGTCCGGGCAAGCTCAGTCTCAGGGCCTCACTGTCCCCCCACCACGACTCCCACAACAGCAGCAACAAAGCTGACATCTGCAACAACGACCTGTGTGGCAGCCACCTCCACCATCACCACCGCTGCCTCCAACACTGTCCTTGTGACAGTTGTCACCAATACCACCAGGCAGCCCGGGGATGGTGGGGACAGTGTGCGGGGGCGTCGACAGGCAACGCCACAGGTCCGTGTCTGCAGGACAGGTGGGAGGGCAACTGGGGGACAGTCACAGGAGGACAATGAGACTGAGGCCCTGGCCACCATGAACACAGTTCTTGGTGCATACCAACAAAACCAGGGACAGATGGGCCAGGTCGTGGAAGAACTGAGGGAACTCCGCCTGCTGCAAAGGTCCATGGACACATGTTTGGGACAACTTGTGGAGTTCATGGGCCAGCTTGTGGGTGTTCTGAGGGACATTCATGCGGCTCAAATAGCTGCCCCCACACCAGTGGCCAGCCTGAAGACAGTCACAAAACCTCAGCAGCGGCCACAGGGAGGGGTGAGTCACAAGACACCGACTCCTCAGACACCTCTGAGCATGCAGCAGGTTCCCCCCCCTGCCAAACGGCAGAGGGGACGTCTGAAAAAGACCACGGGAGGATCACGTGGCAAAGCACCGTGCAAAACCAGTTCTAGGAGTCACCGTTGATGTCACCAGTGTTGTACAGAGCATTGACTTCGTTGTATATCCGATCCCACGTTGCCACATTGATGGGACTTTTCTTTTGGACTGTGGAATTACACCATTGTGTGTTCTTCCATAATCATCAATGTACCATCACTTTCAACTTAAGCACTCACCTTTCACTCACGTCGAAATAAACACAAATCACACCCCTATGCCTTTGTGTCAGTACCATGTTCATCACAGTAAGTAGTATGTTAACTCACATTGCAATGTACCACAAGCTATGAATACGACAATCCATTGAGACAGCGGAAGAACCTAGAAAGACACAAGACAATAACAGTGACTTGTCTTAGGATGGCATGACAGCTAAAACACACCACTAGTCAACACTGTACAAGATGCATTCCAGAGAACACTTGACAACACCATCAACATGGACATGAGGTAAGTTGGAAAACTAACACAGCGCTGCACAAAGTTACCCTTAGCAGTGTGACAACAATAGCCAGCATCCAAACACATCCTCAAAGTTTGGGCCAGAACATCAAAGCACACAGACACACTCATAGTTGCTCAATGCTAACTTACACTCAATGGAATTAGTGGGCTATGAGCTGTTCACGCAGGTCAAGACCTTCTTTCTCACCACTATCATCATCACTGGGCATGTGTGGGTGTGCAGCGGGGGGCTCCTGCTGCTCATCATCGTCCTGAATCAGGGGTATCTCTTTGCGCAAGGCCAGGTTGTGTAGCATGCAGTAGGCGACTATGATCTGACACACCTTCTGGGGAGAGTAGAGTAGTGCACCACCACTCTTGTCCAGACACTGAAATCTGGACTTCAGGAGTCCAAAAGTGCGCTCCACCACACGACGTGTCCTCCCATGGGCATCATTGAAGCGGACTTCCCCGGGCATACTTGGATTCCTCAGTGGGGTCAGCAACCATGGACGAGTGGGATACCCTGAGTCACCTATTTGGGAGATACACAGACCAACAATGTAACAGAAATATGTGAGGAGAGCAGCATATCACACAGACACCACACCCATTGACACAGACCACTCACCAGCAAGCCAGGCCCGCTCTGGATGAAGATTTGCCATCAATTGTGGGATGATGCTGTTCCGCAGTATATAGGAGTCATGTGCCGAACCAGGAAATTTTGCACACACGTGGGATATGATCTGATCAGCTTGGCATACCACTTGCACATTTATGGAGTGATAATGCTTGTGGTTACGGTAGATGTGCTCACGTGCCTGTGGTGGAACAAGACCAATGTGTGTACCATCAATGGCTCCTACAACATTTGGGATGTGTCCAAGATCATAAAAATCTCCCTTCACATCTGCCAATTAATTTCTTCTTGGAAAGTGTATGTAGGTGTCCTTGTAGGTCATCAATGCAGACAGGACATCCCACAACACCATGCTGAACATAGGCTGAGACATCCCACCGGCGCTGGCCACGGTCTACTGGAAAGAGCCAGTGGCAAAGTAATGCAGTGCAGCCATCACCTTCACTGTTGCTGACAATGCTGCTGGATATGTTCGCAGAGGCTTCAAATGTGGCTCCAACTGAGCACATAGCTGTCGCAGGGTAAGGTGATCCAGACGGAATTTCTTGATTATGTCGATGTCCTTCATTATCGCCAGGTCTGGGATAGGGCGAGAGTCAGCTGGCCTCCTCCTACGTACTCTGGCAGGGGACACGTGTTAAAATGAGTCAAAGTTGAGATGTGGGAAACAGCTTAACAAAAGACTCATACAACCACAACAATGACAGGACTGTTGAACACATGTCATGCACAAGTGGCATGCATACACACCTTGATCTTCAGTAGTCATTCTTGTAGCCAGGGTGGACATACTAACTACTTCAACATCTTAATAAGTCAATGTGTATGGCATATGGTACACTGCTACATCAGGTGTATCCAGCCCTGTGGGTAGATGACACAGCACATGTGGCTAACATCAGCAATGCTGAGTTGCATGTAGCTGCTGTCACTGCACGACCTCAACCTTCAGTTACACAAAACACAACATCATTACGAAATGAGGCCAGTGAGTGTCATCTGGACAACAATACATGTATATACAGCACAGTGGACAGACATATATGCACATCACGGTGTCAGTCCATCGTGACTGTGGGAGGAGTTTGCGTTACAGACATTGCCATGTTCACCAAAATGAAACACAAATCCACATGAAATGTGTATACATGCACACATGCCTGAAAATGACAGGTGATGTCAGAAAGACCGATGTTTTTTTCACACACGTGCACTCCTATGACATGTGTGAAAACATATACAGGCAATGGGAGCTGGGCACACCGTATGCCACACCACTACGTGTGTTGAAAGTGCTAGGGGTTACAAGTATGTCTGATCTCCGTACAATGGACACCTCTAAATGTCAGGCAACATCACTGGCCCTTCAGAAGACAAACCATGGACAAGAAATCGACAGTCAAATAGCAAGGGATACTGAAACGGTGTTCACAGGTTGAATGTTTCAATAGACAACATTAGTACGATGCGAGAGGCCTCTGTCCTTCTTGACTCCTTGACTCATTTCATTCAATTCTGGCCACAAGACATGACAAAGAATGTCATTAGACTCTCCTTTCCTTGGACATAACATGTGTGTGAAGACTTAACTCAAAGGTCACACTCTATAATTCCTTTACAGGGTGCACAAATCACTTTAGGCAAATGTGTTGGGATGAGTAATGCAATTAGCAAAGCGAGAAGGGGAATGAAAAATGTGTTCACAGGCGCGGTAGCTGGCATCCACTGCGGTAGCACGCATTGGCCCCAATTGAATGATGCAGGATTGCGGTCGCAGCTTCCTGACCTCCGTGGTGCGTCACCGCCTATGAGAAATAGCCATCAGCCAATAGGAACCACCAGCGATTTACATTTTTGAAACTTGCGGTAGGCGTGCTCCGCCACTGCTGGGCACGGCATTGGCCCCAATTGAATGATGCAGGATTGAGGTCGCAGCTTCCTGACCTCCGCGGTGCATCACCGCCTATGAGAAATAACCATCAGCCAATGGAAACCGCCAGCGGCTTACATTTTTTAAACTCGCGGTAGGCGTGCTCCGCCACTGCGCGGCCCGGCATTGGCCCCAATTGAATGATGCAGGATTGCGGTCGCAGCTTCCTGACCTCCGTGGTGCGTCACCGCCTATGAGAAATAACCATCAGCCAATGGAAACCGCCAGCGGCTTACATTTGTGAAACTCGTGGTAGGCGTGCTCCGCAACTGCGGGGCCCGGCTTTGGCCCAATTGAATGATGCGAACCAGGCTGGCCAATGGTATCAGCAGAGCAACACTGGAATGAGCCTAGGGCCCTATATATATGTCTGTGAAATGTCCACACCTGTCACTTCCTTAGAGACACTGCTGCCTGCCATTCCTCACCACCGACTGCTGCTGTACCTCATCTCTGGAACCAGTCATGGCTCGTACTGAGAACCCGAGGGCCCGTCCATTCACCACAGAGGAGCTGGAGGTCCTGGTGGGCGAGGTCCTTGGACAGTACGGCCGGCTCTATGGTGCCCCAGAGGTACTGGTAAGTGAATGCTAAACTTACTTAGGATTCTCAGAAGGCTCACAAAATGTTACTGTACAGTGCTATGTGCCTCAGACTGCAAGCCAATATTGGTGCTTTCTGATTTTGTTGTCTGAATTTCCCATACCTGACATACTAGTTGATGCACTTGAGCATGTGGGGAGGATGGCACACTCGTCAATGTTGCAGTTCCATTGGTGCAGAACTTCACACATGTGAATCTCAGAACGGATAATGTCTATGTGTTAGAGTCTGTGTAGCCAAACAAGTTCAAGATCATAGTGTTGAGCCTTGTTCCCCCAGAGCCCTGAGTGCATGCAATTACGATTTTTGCAAGAAAGTGGTTTATCAGTAGTACAGTTACAATGATGACTTCATGAAATATCTTTTTTGACACACTTTCCCTGTGCCAGTTCCTCTATGAGTTCATTACGTGTACATATGTGCATTAGTGAGATGGTAATTGTCGATTGGGCAGAGGGGAGTGATTATGGGGTGTGCCCATTCTACAGGGATACTATGGAGATGAGCCCAGTATGCACAAGAGTACAGGGCCTGTTACTGTCTAGATTATTGTGAAATTACCTCTCGCATCTGATAAATGTACAGTGGACATGTCATCCTTCTTTTGGTGTAATTATGTGTAGACTCGCTCATGTGTATGCACTTTGTACTGACATACAATGCACCACTACAAAGTGTTACAAATGTCTCCTCTTGTCTCCCATACCTACAGCTCAAGGTCCATCAGCGGAAGGCAATATGGAGGGCCATTGCCCAGAAGGTGCGGGCCCTAGCGGTCTCTAACCGTCGACACAACCACTGCCACAAGAGGTGGGATGACATCTGACGCCTTAGCAAAAACGTCGCCAAAATGACGCTGGGCCTGGTTCCTCGGAGTGGTCGTTTGGCGCGCCGGAGCATAACCCCACTATTGACCCGCATCCTGGCAGTGACACAGCCAGAGCTGGATGGACGCCTGAGGGCCCAGCAGCAGCAAGTTGGGGGTGAGTATGGTACAAAGTGTGATGTTGCGCATGAAAGACTGCACGAATCCCAGCCCAGAGCAAGGCAGTAACCTATGAGTTGTCTCTAGTGTGGTGTAATTGCCTCTAAGTTGACTCAGTGGTGAGTGCAGACATTCTGCGCCTGTACAACGTCTGCATTGTCATGTGGCCAGGTAACATCAGTATAAGTGTCAGTCTCTGTGGCATCAACTGGAAGTGAACATCAGTGAGCATCATGTCAGGGTGATTATCGAGATTGATGTTGTGCATTTCCATGAAATTGATACATCTACAGATTGCTTACCAATGTTCAACAGTAGTTGTGTTGCAGTACCTACATTAGTGGATGTAAGGATGTCATGTCACTTAACTATAGTTTCCTTTAACTTTCTATCTGTGGGGTTCTGTCACCTCATACTTCAAGTGTGACACACACAGTAAATTCAGATGTGTAGCTCTCTTAGCTGAAGGCATGTAGATGTGCCTAGATACAATAAGATGTGATGTTGAGATGCCAACACATGCCTAGCAATTTGGCTGTATGAACGCAACATGGAACATGACTGTCCAATAAGCATGTTAACATGCATCAGCTGATCATAGAAATATTTTGACTTATGGAGACAGTACATGGAGAGTCAAATGTGTGCCTTGAGTTCAAGCATTTGGGTTCGTATTGCCTTACATGTTTGTGATCCGGCCACTTCACTGAACAGTGTCTCTGTCTCCTACAGAATCTACCGAGGTCAGAGAAGGAGAGGGGCCCGAAACCGTGGGTGAAGCTACTGGCATCACTGCTCCCCGGGGGTCCAGCGACACCGAGGGGACCAGCGCATCAGAAGGGGACAGGAGTGCCCTGGAGGAGTCTGCTCCAGAAACGCCTACCTCCACTTCCTCACATTCCAGCGGTGACTCCTCGGTGTTGTCGGGCAAAGGAGGATCGACCTCTGCTTCATCGTCCACCACACACCGTCCTGTGTCCACCCTCCCTGATGCTCCCCCAACTGGTATCCGGGCCCGCTGCCCAAAGAAGGGTAGGGTATCTTTCCCCCCAGGCACCGCAGCCCCAGCCCCTGTGTCCCCTGCTGCCCTCAGTATGGAGGCCATAGACATCTTGCGACAGGTGTCTGTGGGGGAGACTTTGCTCCTGAATGCCCTCCAGGATCATGGCAACAAGTTGTCACAGGTTGGTGCGTTCATGGAGGGCATTCATTCGGACATCGGTGGCCTGCACAGAACTGTCCAGTCTTTGGCCTCCACACTGACGGCAGCCATTCTGCAGTCACAAGCTCACAGTCCGGCTCCTGTTCCTTCTGCAACCACCCTGCCAGTGACCCCACCTGACCCACACCAGAGGATTCAGGCACCAAGCACACGACAACAGCAGTCCAAGCGACACAGACAGGAGACATCATCCCCAAGGCACACAAGGAGCACACATGCCAGCCCCACTACAAGCACATCACAGGACACAGAGACGCAGAAACACAAAAAACATGCATCCACATTGCAGGCCTCACATTCCTCGACCTCCAAGAGCCCTCAAAGATCCAAACCTGATCCTAAATCAGCACAGGAAGTTGCCCTGGCTGCCGTGGGCCTGTTGCCTGCCACAACTGCCCCCCACCCACTTCAGAGGGCTGTTGTGCCCAAGACTTCCACTCCCACCCATGGACAGAAAAGCAGTGAGGTAGTGGTAGCTCCAAAACAGGGGAGGCAGGGTAAAAGACCCTCCCCCCCAAGCGTACAACCAGATCAGAAGGTTTTTCACGCAAGGATCCAGGAGCACCTGCTCCACTTTCTGGGAAGAAGGAAGTTGTTGTGGCCACCTCACCTATTCCTTGGCCAAAGAACTTGGGGCTATCGTATCCCCAAGCACATGAGGCCCAGCCCTCCACATGCAACATCAGCCACTGAGCCTCCCCACTGCATTTCACCACCTCCCCGCGTGACGACTCCACCAGGTCCAGCCAGCCCTCAGGCTCCCACATCTAGGGATCCCTCTACCTCAACCAGTTCTCCTCCTCCCAGGTCCAGTCCTCCGACTACCCCAGACAGTCATCCCCCACCCAGTTCCAGCTCTCCCCAAATTTGAAGCAGAGTCCCCATTCCTCCCTGAGCGGTGCCTGGCCTGCCCGTTTGCTGGCCCTATCCTTGGGATATTCCCATGGCGGTGGACTGTGTTTCAATTATCTGTGTGGAATTTCCAAGCACACATGTGCGGACTTGAGTTTGGATTTTCCGTTTCCCTTAATGTTTTGCACTTTACATGCTGCTACAGAGTTTATGTAATAAAAAAAAATATTTATGTTCTGAGCGTTGTCGCTGGCCTTACTAATGATGCAGTACAATGTATGTGTATATGTTCATTGGTCCATGCTCTGAATTCACACTTTCCCATTGGCATGTACTTAAGTTGATATTGCAGGTGTTACCAGAGGTTCCAGCAACTAATGTCCACTTTTGACTCTGAGGATTGATGGGGGCAAGCTGCTTGTCTGTGATGGTCCACTCTGGTCCTGTTCATTATGTTGTCTGAGCTCAACTTATTCACACAGGTCAGATTTGTTTGCTCTCCATCAAGAGAAGCTAGTCCAATTTACATGATGACTTGAGGGGTGGACAGGGTACAACATATCTGTGTGATCTATCTTGATGTGTACACACCAGTGTAGGTGGGTTGTCATCTTGGATATGTATGGCTTCATAGTCAAATGGATGGATGTACATGTGCGCACTGGAGTCATCAGACAGTATGAGGGTCCTGTCATTGGCAGAGGTGTTAATGTGTATGTGCCCTTGAGCATTGCCCTTTCACACATGTATGATCCAGTTGATGAGTGCCTGTTTGTTTCCATGATCAGACACCTTCTGGAGTGTTTGTGCACATGTTGGGGTTGTTGCCGGAGCAGTGTGCAGTATGTCACTGTAACCTCGCAGTCCTTGGGTACACCTACATCTTATCCACATCATTTGTGAGTATGCAGAGTGTGTCACTGCAATGTCTGTGTTGTGAGTCTTGGGATCCGGCCTGGCTCTTGCTTACATTTGTTTTCACTGTGCTGCATGTCTCTGGGATACAAACATGTTATGTGAGTTTTCACATGCAGTGCTGTGACTTTACACTTTATTTGCTCCAATATGTGTTGGTCTGATTCATAGCTGTCACAGTCATACCATTGAGGCCTACACAATGTGAGATACTCCACTATGGCTTTTTGCTCTGTACACTCCTCACCTGTACAATTCTCGTGTATACACCACTTCAGTCAAAACATGTGCCGCTGCATGCCATGCAAATGTTTGACCCTCCCCACCACCCCATGGTGTGACACTGTACTGTGTGCAAATGATTTGTATCCAGTAGCATTGTGGCCCTCAGCACTGTTTCAGTATGTGATATGTGCTATGTGAGCCTACTTGATTTCAGTCATGGTTGCTGATGTACAGTACAGATGGATTTCCAGCACAGTCCTCTTGTCTTGTTCCAGCATGGATGTTTGCCTGGGTTGTGTAGCAGTAGGTGATAGCAAAAGTGTGTAGCTATTTGCTGCGACACTGCTACCCATCCTGGGCACGCATCTTCCTCACTTTGCAGACTGCAGTGTATACACTCCCAGCCCCCAAGAAAACCTGCTACCTTGAGCCGGATCGGAGCTGTGGGAGTGGTGCTTGTAGGTGGGGGAGAGGGGAGTAGCGTGCCAGGAGGAGTCAGCACAAGGCAGCCTTCAGGAGCCCTGAGGGTGTCACTCATGTAAATTGAGGGAGCCTCACACATTGCATTTCGCAGGTTTCCCCAAACATCGTAGAGCCGGCCCTGCCTGAACGCTTGCTGGGAGTTGTTGTTGTACCGGGGATGCATGCGTGGAGATGTTTTGGACGTACCTCTGCTGTAGAGCGCAGCGGCATCTTATCTGACGGTAGTGCATCAGGTAGAGCAGCGGAAAGGCCTGTAGAGCAGGATCCATGGCGGCTCTGGTCATATGCAGGTGTTCTGAGTTGACTTTTCCTCTCCGTAGTTGTGCTTCCGCCAACCGCGATGAGGTGGTTTTACCGCCGTGGTAGGATGGGCTATTTGATAATCATAATCTGGTTGGTGAACGGGACGTCATTCAGCACGCCGGTCTTGCTCTCATGGCTCCGTCCGGCACCCTTGCGTGTCGTAAAAACGTGAGGAGCCTGAAACACCGCGGTCGCAGAATCCGCTACCGGAGTGGAAATTTCTACGTTTTCCGCCACCGCTACCAGTGCGGATGCACTTTTGCCCGCCATCGTAATCGGCCCCTATATTTTTATGTTGTGATTGACTGTCTCTTTCACTATAACATGTGTTTCCTCTCTTCTCTCTGTGGGCACTTGAAAGGCGCAGCATGAATGCTTCATTTTCTTACTGGTAACCCATAACTCCGATTCTACTTCCAACAGGCACTAGAAACCCAAAAGAGAAATGGCACAGCCAGTGTACCCAGAGAAGCAGGGCTGCAACCGAGGGAATGACCAAAATAGCAAATCACAAGTCAGCAGAAGAGACAAGGTAGCTAAAGGCAGAAACACAAACCCACATCCAGAAGCACAGGGACATAAAAGCTGCCAGAATGGACCATAAGGCAGCGGGATGAAGACCGCCCAGCAAAGCAGGCATATTTCAGCCAAAGCAGTTCACTTCATAGTATACGTATGAAGTGAACTGTGAAGTGAACCACCGGCGAGTGACGAGTTCAAGGCAAGGCCTGCGCCCTGTCCTGAGCAATGAATCATGCCTCCGGCCGTGTGCAACTGCAATGCCCGCCCGGGCCAGGACTAGCCTAGGAGGCTGGAAGGGCAGTGGCCGGGCAGGGCCTTTAACTTAACCGTTACCCCGGTCCCCAGGCCTATTGTGACTGCCCAAGGAAGAAAGCTGTAGGTGCACTAGACGCTGAAGAGGACCGTGCTTTCGTTTGTGCGCGCGATGCGCACCACAGAGACAAGGCTGGAAAAATCCATGGGACACACATATGACGTTTTTTTTTGCATTACTATAGTCATTAACACCCGATTCCGAGGCCCTGAAAGCGAAAGATTTGGAAATACCTAAAATGCTGGCTTTTTATGTTTCTGTGAGATTTCAATGATGCAGGCAACATCGATTCTTCATGTTGAGCTGGAGCTACCACGGTGACCGTCACGCCACCACGCTCAAGAAAAAAAAAGCATAGTTGGTTTGGCAATGGCTGCTACTTACGATTACTGTGGTGGTGGGCGGCCAAGGCACTGGCCTGCCTTTATTAACTGATAGATAAAGGGGGGTCACTGTTCCTTAAGAGGAGAGTTCAAAGTGGAGAAAGAAAAAGGAAAAGGTGTCCTGTGCTACTCTATGTGTGGGGACAGTGTGTCCTCATCATGATGCCCTCATACACCCCGAAGGATGTCATGCTTCATCATTGGGCTTTTTGCTCCTCGTCGGGCCGGCGCTGCAATGCCCTACAGGTCCCCCGAAGGGTCTCTTTTTCGGAGATCTTTTTATGAAACAAGCTGTTAGGTGCTTGCGTGTGAGTGGAAGTGAGGTCTCAACTAGTGTGTTAAAAAATGACTGGAGGGAGAGTGGCTATTATTTATTAAAGTGGTCCCTCTGTCATTAGTAAAAGGTGTGTGGTGCTGCTAGTGGGATATTATGTCCATCAGTAGCTAGATATGAGTCCTTAGTGGGTGTCTCTAGTGGTCGACATGTTTCGCGCTATCTGTGGCCTCTGGAGGAGATCCAAAGCGCTTCTTCAGGACCAAGGTGAGTTTAAATAAAGTATCACTAGCGGCCTAAATTTTTCAGTGCCGCCAGGTTGATGGAAAGGAGTAGCGTCTCCCTTGTTTCTACCGGCGGAGACAGAGAGAGGCATGCAGGTGGAGCAGCACAGCTGACTGGGAGAACCTTCCCATCGGCCCTCACTGATCTCATGAGGCCATAATTATAGAAACAAGGGAGACGCTACTCCTTTCCATCAACCTGGCGGCACTGAAAAATTAACACACTAGTTGAGACCTCACTTCCACTCACACGCACGCACCTAACGGCTTGTTTCATCAAAAGATCTCCGAAAAAGAGACCCTTCGGGGGACCCGTAGGGCATTGCAGCGCCGGCCCGACGAGGAGCAAAAAGCCCAATGATGAAGCATGACATCCTTCGGGGTGTGTGAGGGCATCATGATGAGGACACACTGTCCCCACACATAGAGTAGCACAGGACACCTTTTCCTTTTTCTTTCTCCACTTTGAATTCTCCTCTTAAGGAACAGTGACCCCTCTTTATATACCAGTTACCAATCGGGAGCAAGGGTCACAGGACCTAACAATCAGCTCCCACCGTCCCCCCCTCTCTTTTTGATAAATAGGAAGGTTTATTAACTGATAGGCTGCCGCCTGCTGCTGCCTTCCCTCGACGTCATCGGGCTGAGCCTGACCTGAACTGCTGATGACTCGTTGGGTGCGGGTGCACCGGGGCATGGCATTTTGAAAAAAACTACGCACGCTGCCTGCCGCACAGCCCCTACTCCTGCAGAACCAAATCCAGCCCAATCAGTGTACTGCCCACCGGCAACACTGAACTAAGGGCCATGGCTGCCGCCTAAAGCAAATTCGCAATGCGCATCAAGGTCGGACGACTGAATATGGATATTGGATAAATTATGGTTGGACAGTCTGGACGGTAATCATATGTGAATCTTTTTTTATTGTCTCTCACAGCCGCAACACTCTTCACTGGGACTCTGGAGACAAACAACACTGCGCGAGTCAGTGAGGTAATTTTATATACTACGCCACAATGCCATATGGTGCAGAGTGACGATTGGTGGAGACCCGGCCCTGAAAAATAAGTGCCGGTGCTAAGCACTGGAAAGCACCGGTACAAATTAAGCACTGCATGGCACTATCCAAAGACGCGACATGGACACGCCCAGGTGTGCGTGACGCATACCCAGAAGCGCTTGCAGGGGACACGCCCATGTGCGCGTGATGCATCACTGCACCGCGCCGACTACTTAGTCGGTCGCGGCTGGGGGCAGTAACAATGAATGGAACTCCGGACGCCGGAAAGTAGGTACTCATACGGGTGATCATACCTGATGTAGTCAGTGCAGGCTGGGGGGGGCTGAGTAGCAGAATCTTTTCCTTACAAAACCCCAACTTTGGAGGGAGTTGTAACTATATATGTGATCCCTAACAGAGTGTGAATACAGGGCTCAAGCCTTCGGAGCCTCCCTGTTGTAAAGAATTACAGAGCAATAAGTATGTAATTTCTGCATTAAATACTGCATGATATCCATTTAATTTTCCTCACACCACTTTGCGTGCTTTGACACTTAAAACTAATCAGTATGAGCCTTATTACCTGACGCGATGCATGTTTACACACATCGCTCTGTCATAACACTGCAGTGCACGCTGAATCACAATGCACAACATAGCGTCACGGTGCAGGATCTCTCCTGCATCTTTGATTTATCTTCATGATTGATTAATGTAGAGCAGATATAGCAGTATTCAGCTATTTTGTTCAGGGGCATGGAGGTTCCATCACGCTTGGAACCACATGCATGGCATAAGCGTGCTGAGAGTGCTATGCCCATACTCCATTGAATGTTTTTTCTACCATAGTACGAAATTATGTCTTTCTCACTTTTCATATTCTCCACAGTGACTCAAATGAAGTAAAGCACAGATAAAACCATAAATTAGGAACTGTGATATTGTTGCATACCTTAGGGCACACGCAAATCTGGTCCTGAAGGACCTAAACTGAGGAGTTCATTGGTTTCTCGCAACATATTCACCACTGCTTTTAATCCTTATCCAAGGTTACCATTATTAAAATATACCACATTGGTTGGTAACCTGAAGACAATTTTAAATTCACCTCTTTACTCATTTGAGAAAAAAAAACACTCTGCTGTAATCAGGCATTCAAGCACACCCTTGATGCGCTAGGTCCCTCGGGTGGAACCCCAATGATGAAACATGGCACCAACTAGGTTGGTGGGTGAGTGGTCTTTTAATAAAACCTAAAGGCATTATGTTCACACTGAGTGTGAGAGACATCTTAAGCAGACTAATAAATGAGTATGGTAGCATGCTTGCTTTTCTTTGTTGAACATATCAGTTAACCATCAAAATATACCTAACACAACACAATTTAGCCATAGCATAGTAATACATTGTAAAAAATGCAAAACGACAAACTAGTGTAATATACTAAATGCAATACATCTAAATATACCATAAACCCACAAACAACACTATAACTAACTTTTAAACCTCCCTCCCTCCTAAATCCCCCCTACCCTCAAAACCCTTAAAAATAATTTACCTGTTCAGACGAACAGCAGCACCTTACTGCGACCTGGTTCATGGAAAATAGACTAAAAGTAACACAAATAAATTACAAAATAGAAGGTAGCGCTAAAAAAAAAAATGGATGCTAAACTAAACTAAAAAGGACTATCTCTTCATAGAAATGAATGGTAAATATTGTAAAAAAGTTCAATAAATGTTAACAAATTGGTCAAAATTACTAAATATGTAAAACGTATCAAAAATGTTATAAAAAATTATGAAAAAATTGTAAAGTATAAATTAAATAATAGTATAAAATATGTACAATTATTTAATATATACTAATAAAACATATATTACAATTATGTTGAAAAAATATATATAAAGAAGTATAGAAATGCAAAAAAAAGCAAAATATTATTAAAAATACATATAGATGCTTGGCTGCAGGACGCAACATACTGTTATGAGCAACTGTCCCATTTTTGGGAATTAATGCCTCCGCGATCCCGCCCCAAAGATATATGGGAACCTCTATTAGATTATTTACTAACTAAAGGCACGTCAATACCGTCACCGCCTGCAGCCTCACCTGATGCTACCCCAGGTCTACTTGTCAGTTAACACTGTTTCATCTACTGATTACTTTGAGCTTGCACATCCATAAGCCCTGAGACCCTCGACGTCAATACATGTTTAAATATTGTCACCAGATGGTCATTAACTTATGAGCTGACTCACTGGCTCATGTTTAGTGTGCATTGTTAATCTTTTTTCAGTTCAAAAAGAAAATTTTATTGATATAGATAAAAGTGTCAGTACAGAGTTCAAAGCATTAAATTCCTGTCATTACAATAAAGTTTGCTACAATAATGATAAATGACTCAGACTTATGATTGAATAAGGAAAAATTATACAATAAAAATAAAATAAAAAAAATCATTAAGAAAAATGGAATAACAAATATTCTAGGAACAATTGAGGGGATCAAGGAGGTTTTAGGACCTCTTGCTGAGATGGTTGCAGTTGGTAATATCGCTTGGCACATGTATCAAGATATATTGTAACAGGTGACCACAAATCTATACGTTTCGCTGCCATATGTATTGGGTAAACAAAGGAGGTGTCCAACCTATGATTATGGCAAACAGCATACCACCATGCCTTATAAGAGATTTCTGTGAAATCCTTCCAATTTACAGTGATCTGCTGAAATGCGACTGCTAATAATAAATCAATAATTTTAACATTGTGAGTAACCTTCTCCCAGCAAGGTGAGAGACTTCCCAAGAAAACATGGGTCAAAGAAAAGCAAATTTAGCTCCAAAAATTAGGTTAATTTGAGACCATACCTGCTTCCAGAAATTGTATACATTTGGACAAGAGAATAACATATGAAATAAATTAGCGTTCGGAGTAGAACATGTCCAACAAACATCTGATGTGGTCGCAAAACTTTTACTTAAGATAGCTGGTGTGAGAAAAAGTCTATTATATACAAAAAAAGCGTTTGTGTTATGTTAGCTGCTCTAGATGATTTACGTAATTTGAGCCATAATTTATTCCACAAAGACACTGGCCAAGATACCATGAAATCCTGTTCCCATGCCTCCTCTGTTTTAGACTTCTGCCTAACGCTATCCTTGCCCTGCAAAAAACTATATAAAGTGGAAGCTTTGGGCATGGTTTTTAACAACGTGTGGAGTTGTGAAGGAGGATCCAAAACAATTGGAGCAATGGACGTGCCCAGGAGATGGGTGTATCTATCTGTCACTGCCTTCTTAAGTAAATTATATTTATGAATGTAAGTGGTAGGTAGGTTAAATATTTGACTGAGTGAGGGGAAAGATAGAAAGTCCATGTGTGTAAATAATTGATGTATCCAAATTAGACCTTTCAGTCGCCAAGTCTTCCAATAAAATGGTTTATTACGGATGGTCAGATTTTTGTTATGCCAAATTGTTGAATTGAGGAATGAATCTATAATGTTATGTGTGGGAGTGAATGCAGGTTCCAAAAGTTTAGAGGTCAGTTTGATTATGGGGGTGGACAAGGCCTGTGGTTTGCGTGAAAAAGAAAGATATTCATGAAAAGAGAAGGGGGCTAAAAAAGACGTTCAACTGTAGTCCATAGAGGACAATCTTCCGTGGGGTCAAGCAACCAACGAGAGGCTTGACGTAAAAGGAATGCCTTCTGATATGCTTGAAAATCTGGAAAGTTAACCCCCCTTCTACTTTAGGTCGAATTAATTTAAATAGAGACATTCGGGATCTCTTATTATTCCATAGGAAGGAGGATAGAGATGAATTGATCTTTTTAAAAAAATTGCGGAAATAGGAACTGGAATGTTGGAAACAGTATATAAAATTATGGGGGACAGCATCATCTTTATGGTATCCAGACGACCCCACCAGGACAAATAGAGGGGATGCCACTTGGCAGTTAAGTCTGAGATTTTTGTATACATTTATTCATGCACAATGACACTGTGTCTGATATTGAGGAAGTAACATGTAATCCGAGATATTTAATATGATTCGGGCTCCAAGTAAAATTGGAAGTCATAAAATCTGATTTAAAAGTAAACTTAGTCATGGGTAAAATCTCACATTTATCGTTGTTTAACTTATAACCGGAGATATTAGAGTAGGCTTGTACCTCTGCCAAAAAGGCAGGAATTGAGTCACTTGGTTTGGACATAAAAAGCAAAATATCGTCAGCGTAGGCTGCAAGTTTAATATGGGAGTTCAATGTTTGAAAACCATATAAATTTGGATTTTGACGTAGTTTAGAGAGAAAAGGTTCCAAGGCCAAATTAAAAAGGAAGGGGGAAAGAGGGCAGCCCTGACGCACTCCTCTCCCCAGCTCAAAATATGGGGAAATTAAGCCGTTGGCGCACACAGCCGCACGTGGATTAGAGTAGAGGAGAGAGATGAGGGATATAAATTTAGGGCCAAAGCCGAACTGTTTAAGAGTATAAAATAAATAAGTCCACTCAACTCTATCAAACGCCTTTTCAGCATCCAGAGCTATTGCCACAAGGGATTGTTTTAAGTGGGAAGATTTAGACAAGACGTTAAAAAGGAGTCTCGTATTGTCAGTTATGAACCTACCCTTAACGAAACCAGATTGTTCTTTTCCCAATAAATCAGGTAAGTAGGAATCTAAACGTAATGCTAATGCTTTGGAGAAAATTTTATAATCAATGTTGACCAAGGATATGGGTCTGTAATTTTTACAATATTTAGAGTCCTTGCCCTCTTTTGGTATAAGGCAAATATGTGCTTCCGAAAAAGAACCCACCGAGCTACCTAGTGTGGTGAAGGCATCGATTAGAGAATGTAACTTGGGCATTATGAGTTTAGAGAAATGTTGATAAAATTCTACGGTGAAGCCATCAGGTCCCGGTGCTTTGTCTTTTTTGAGATGTTGAAGAGCAATTAATAGTTCTTGGTGTGTTAGGTCTAACTCCAGAGATGATAAGTCCGGCAGCGTGCATTGGGGATTCTGAATATCAGAGAAGAAGTGCGATAATGATTGCTCAGAGGGCTGTGTTGCGGAAGTATATAGTGATTTGTAAAGGTGGAGAACTCATTCAGTATTTCAGCGTCTTTAAATTTTAAATCTGAACGTTCATCATAGATAGATTCAATATTTAGTCTATTATGTTTAACTTTTAAGTAATTAGCCAATATTTTCCCTGCCTTATTTTTGCCCCCATAAAATTTTGCACTGGATTTTAACAGATATAATGAAGCGTCCTCTGTTGATTTCTTATTAAATTGCATTTTGGCTTTTATGAGAGTTGTGAGACACTCCTTCGAGTGTGAGGTGTAAAATGAGTGTTCCAATCTTTTAATATCCTGAAGCAGATCTTTAGTGAGCTTACGGAAAGTTTTCCTTTTCTTTGCAACATAGCTAATTATGAAACCCCGCCGAGGCCTTGAATGCATCCCATAGAGTGGAAAAGGGCATGAATTGGGTTTGGTTCAATTCAAAAAACTCTTTGAAGAAGTTAGGGAATGAGGCAGTAAACTTTGGGTCCAGAAGGAGAGCATTGTTAAAACGCCATCTCTTGGGGCCCGAATCCTTAGGTAGAATATCAATGCCAATCGAGATTGGGGCGTGATCTGATAATAAGATGGGACCAATCTCTGCATGCGTAAGTGTTTGTGAGATGTTGTGCGAGACAAATATATAGTCAATTCTTGATTGAGTTTGGTGAGCTGGGGAATAAAAAGTATACTCTCTAGTGGTCGGGTTGCAAAGACGCCAAGCGTCCAAGAGTTTATGTTGATTTATAGCATGAACAAAAGATTTATGTGACTTGTTGGGAACAAAGGAAACTTTGGAATTTCTGTCAATAAATGGGTCAAAAGTCTGGTTACAATCTCCAGCTAAAATAAAATTGTCCTCCATACAGTGAGTAATTCGCTTAGCCATTGTATGCCAAAAAGAGGATTCACCACACGTAGGAGCATAGACATTTAGAAGAGATATTGTGACGCCCTTCAAAGATAATTTGACATTCAACCATCTGCCATCCAGATCGGATTCTTGGGACACAAATGAAAGTGAAAGGGATTTGCGACAAAGTATCATTACTCCATTTCGCTTGCCATCTCCAGGGGAAAAGAAAACCTCCCCCACCCAACCTCTCTTCAACTTCAATGACTCAACATCTGAGAGGTGAGTTTCTTGCAGGAATACAACATCCGCGTCTAATTTGGCTAAATGGCTCAAAATTCTCTGCCTCTTGATGGGAGAGTTTAATCCCCTAACGTTCCATGTAATCAGTTTTAATGACATAAGCACTTAAGAACAGGTTGTAATAATAATGTAGCACATAAGTCCAATTCATTATATAAGCAGTATTCAAAGTAAGAGAGATAAAACAGGAAGGAATTAATTGATTTAGTTTCATAGCAAAGCATAATAGATAAGACCAATAACCAGAATAAAAAAGGGAATCAAGTGACAGGATATGAAAAAGAAAGTCCAAGTAGAGAGATAAAGGGATATCAAAAGAGTCAAGATATTTACAATTGTACTGACTAAAAGAATAGTGATTATAGGAAGGCAAGAAAAGTTGAAAAAAAAAGAAGAGACGTAAATTGACGAAAGAATAGAAACTACAGAAAAGAGACAGAAAACAAAAGACAAAACAAACAATATATCTAAGAGGATGTATGAAAATACCATACTTACGAAGAAGACTCAGGTATACACGGGGGGATGGAGCCACATGAAGCAGGCAACACACCCAGGATCAACGGAACAGAGGGTCGGGGAGAAACCACAATACAAAGGTAATAATCTGTGGGGACAATACCAAATAGGGATTGAGAAAAGCATTGGGGCAAACACATGAAACAAATATTAGAACATTCCAATGCGAGGAGGAGATCAGTAATAATGATCCATAACTCATTAAACAGTATTACTTCATGAGAACAGTAGCAATAATATCCAAAACTAAGAAAAAACACCTGTGAGTTACCAAGATATTATGCCAAAGAAAACCGGATCTAAGGCAACCTTAAACAAACTATTAGAGAATCAAATGTTGAATGAGGACGAAGGCCCAGAAGAGTCCATAACAGTCGTTTTATAGGAATTGATGAAACTTTGCAAACGTAACGGGTCTTCATACGACGTTGTCTTGTTGTTATAAGTAACCTTGAAGAGACACGGGTGGAACAGGCCATATCTGGCTCCCATGGAACGTAGATCAGCTCTCATGTTGAGGAAAGCCTTACGTCTGTCAGCAGTGGCTTTAGAATAATCTTGCGCAAAAAATAAAGGCGATCCTGACCAGACAATTCTCGTAGAAGTTTTAACCGCTGCGAGCACTTTCATCAAATCCGTGTACTCCAAGAAATATAAGATAACTCCTCTCGGTCTCTGTGAGGGACTAGTGTGAGATGAAGCCCGTCCCAATCTGTGGGCCCGCTGAATGTTGAGTTGGGTTCCCTCTGGCATGCGGAGTAGTTTAGGGAGAAATGACTTAAAGAACGTGGGCGGATCTGACCCTTCAACTCCTTCTTCCAGGCCATAGATACGCAGATTGTTCCGTCTGTTGCGGTTTCCAAGATCTTCCACCTGTTTCTGGAGTATGGAGACATGGGAGTGTAATTGAGAGACAGTTGTGCATGTCTCTTTCAAAGAGGAAACAGTATTTTCGACTGAGGAGACTCTCGCGTCTAATTGAGACCAATTATCTGTTAGGGTTTGCAGTTTGATGTTAGTCTCTTCCATGAAAGGTCGAAGGGCCCTAATTTCCTCAAGTAATAGTTCCATCGAAACAGGCGAGGCGGACTTGGGTGGTGAAGGAGGGTCCTTTTTAAGCCGTTTAGTGAGAGATTTTCCAGCGGTTCCAGAGGATGAATCCATATTTGCTTGAGAGTACTGGTGCGAAGATGATAGAGAGTCTTCAAACTTAGAGAACTCAGTGAAAATTTTTGAGTTTTTTATGAAGATATGCCTTTTGTGTGGAGAGGGTCGGACTCCTTTTGTTCCACCCATAAAACGCTAACCCCAGACTCCCACTCCTATTCAGCAGTATAGGAGGAGAAAAATAACTCCAATGCGAGCTCACTCAGAAAAGCTAAGATGGCCACCAAATAGATCTCTCATAAATCCTCAGTCAGCCTTAGCGCCCTCACACAGCTTCATACCTCGGTGCTCTGAGGAGAAAACATGCGCTGTAACCCAAACTGAGGTAAACTGGATGCGTCAGATCATAGTCAATGCCATTAGTGAATAATCACTCCGCAATTGCCACCATTTAGTAGAGCAAAATAAGGAAGATTATTTTCTGTGAGGGCTCCTCAAAAAGACCTAAAATGGCCGCCAAACATAAAAAATCGCAAACTTCCTGCAATTCTTGACGTTTTCCTATAAACTTTTACCCCATTCAAGTGAAGAGGTGTCAAACATCTTCTAGGCGTTATGGAATGGTATGAAGTACTTAATGAGGGGTCCAGCCTGAAGTGCAGGAATGCCGCGATCGCGGTAAAAATTCAAAATGGCGAGCCGCGATAAATCGCGGCCGAAATTTAGCAGAAAATGCAAAAAAGAGTTACTTGCTGGTGACATTCAGGTGCTGCAAGGGTCCCATGGTGCTCCTTCCATCTTCCGCCACTTGTATTTGCCCTCCGTTAGTCCCCGTTTAGTCTAGAAGTGCAGTTCCTCAGAGACACACCGGGGAGCTTCACCCGTGTGCTGCCATCTCCGTTGGGCGCCAAGCCACGCCCCCCATGCATTGTTAATCTGATTCATTCACATTTAGAAGTTGTGCAATTGTATGCTCTGCACCATTATTCTGTTGTCATGTAATGATCCTTCTTGCTGACCCCTCCCACGTCATTTTCTCTCTTTCATACCCACCCTGAATTGTTTAGTTCGTATGTATTTTTGTGTCAATTCTTTTATTGCTCTCCTTTTTGCAGGAAATGCTGTAATGTTGTGTTACTACACCAAATGCCAATAAAAACAAGTTTAAAAACAACATATAAAACATATGATACAAAGATGAATCCAAGGAACTCCAGACGTAGTCATGAGGTATAACATAAGTACGAGGTTTATTAGGAGGGGTGAGCGGCAAATTCCGTTCCGCTCGCGGATCTTGCGAAATTTCTGCATTTCCGCGTTCCGCGCGGAACGCGGAAATGTCGAAACTTCCGCGATCCACGGCGGAACGGAATTCGGGTGCATGAAGTAATTAAACCTCACCAGGAAGCACTTACAGATTTAAATAAAGCAGGTGCCCGAGTTGAAGCTCAAATTCTGTAACGCATTAATCAGCACAAAAAATTCGTGAGCAAGGTCGAGGCTAAGCAGGAGTGCTTTCTGCCCAGATCTACCGTCAAACATTAGCTGTAATCCCTGATGGAGGTCTTTGCATCCTTGATTTTCTCGAGCGCAATCCCCGTGTAGGTCCAGTGGCCAGGAGGTTCTTTCTCCTCATCTGCTGCTCAGATCGTGCTCTGACCCTTTATAAACAAGATGCATGTGAACTCGCATGGATGCCACGCCCATTTTGCCCCGCCCCACATACACTAGCGGTATGCAACGTCTTCCCGCCCTTTCCCCACTATGATGGACAGCTTACTCAAAGGACCCCAGCGTCTTTCCGGTACAGTGGCAAAGTTACAGACACACGAGGTCACTGGAGACAATTCTTCTGGTTCTTTACGCAGCTGCAGTGTAGGAAAGGCACTATACATTTACCCAACGAGGTAGCACTTACTGATTAGCCAGTAGAAAGTACTCCAGTTGAGTAGAGGTATTGCACAAAACGGTGGCATCTTCGTGGATAAATATGCAGGGCAGGATTCATTCTGGGACGATGCTCGTCTGCCCCTGAGAGTGACCCTGCATAGATTACAACGGGCGCAGCAAAATCTCCGCGAGCACGCGAAATTCCGCGTGCTCGCAGAGATTTCTTGCCATTTCGCGGAATTTTGCGTAAGGTAACTCCGCAAATTCCGCCCACCCCTGTTTATTAGCTTAGATGGAGGATGGTAGTTACAAGATGGTAGTTCATCAGTTAAGTAGTTCAGGCCCCACCAGGAGCAGCATCCTTGCTGCTCAGCCCACACTCTCCAATTGTCTCTCTATCCACACAACCAGGCACTCCAACATTCCACTCTCTCATCAGCATTCTAACATTCCACATACACATCACATTCATACTGGCTGAGCAGCAGGGAAAGGAAATCAAGGTATAACACATCCCCTTCCCTTGGAAACACAATAAATAAAGATGATTACAACATTGCACAATAAAAGTACAATACGAGAGAAATATGCAATGTACAAATGGTGATAACTAATTGAAGATCATAAAGATAGACGTACAGCATGAAGGAGAAACAACAAAGTGCAAATGATAACTGCAAATATAGGAGAACTACGGATAGAAGGATGAAAGAGAAATATGCAATAAACAAATGATAACTGCAAATATAAAAGAACAGAGAATGGGACGATTATCCACTTCCCAACAATATTGACTGAAAATAAAAATTCCACCTTGGTAACATGGTGCAGGACTGGGAGAATGGAGGACACCAAAGAGATGTAAATCCCTCACCACTCACCCCCTCCTACACACTACACATACCTGAGAAAACAATATCAGGTAAAAACACAGCAAAGGGTACGCTCACCTATAGGTAGAACAAAATTATAGGGTGCACGTCTCCTCAATGCACTTCTGGGAAAAACCCATGTATAGGGTACACAACCCATCGCACAAATTCCATAAACGCTGAAATGTATAGGGTACAGGACCCATCGCACAAAATTCCATAAAGGCACAAATGTATAGGGTACAGGACCCATCGCACAAAATTCCATAAAGGCACAAATGTATAGGGTGCACGACCCATCGCACAAAATTCCATAAAGGCACAAATGTATAGGGTACACAACCCATCGCACAAAATTCCATAAGGCACAAATGTATAGGGTGCACGACCCATCACACAAAATTCCATAAAGGCACAAATGTATAGGGTACACAACCCATCGTACAAAATTCCATAAAGGCACAAATGTATAGGGTACACAGCCCTTGAACACACACCTAAGTATAAACAACTGTACAGGGTACCCAACCCCTCTACAATCCACAAAGGCAAAACCACACACCCTACAAGATCAGGGTAAATAAAAAAAACACTAGACTCATTCTCAAACATCGCACAATACAGATGAGCTAGAAATTACTGATAACATCACAGCAAACATGGCTTGATAACATCACAGCAAACATAGCCAAAATCAGCACACAACAGAAAAATATGAATAGCAAGTAATAACATAACAATAAAGCTGGCAATGCGTATCATAACTTTGCGGCACATACTCAGTTTGAATGGCAGGCAACATCTAAAATAAAAGGTAAGCCTGCAAAATAACCAGCAGCAGCATGGTGCTGTAACTTAAAGATACTTATACACTGACCCTTGAAGACCGAACTGGGACAACCTCACTGCAATGAGATACTGGAGACTCTACAAAACCTTACACAACATGTCAAGCATTACAATAAATAACAGAGAAAAAAAAAAAAAAGTCTTATACTCCGGTGGGCGATCTCCCACCCAAACTCCTCATAAAGGGTGAACCCTTATTCGAGAGCTCCATGCTGTTGTTGTTACCCTATACACAATGGCGCAATGACTTCCTCTTGGTTGACGTCTCCTATAGGGTGTGAAGAGTAATCGACGATGTAGTGTGTCCTGCAATTCAGTTCAAATAGGTTACTTGTAGCTGTACCTATGAAGACCAAGCCAAGAGAAGCGGACAATCTGGAAGAAGCGATGTCCCTGGACACGACTACTTTAAATCTCCCGAGGACTCAAACTGCAGGTGAACAGAACTTTATTGAGGTAACAACATGGTTGGCAGAGTGAGTACACCACATGGTGAAAACTGTAGGAAATCACTAAGATTACGATGCTCCAATCCCAAAATGGCGGCACGCACCGGTGACGCCACGCCGGATGGCTCCCGGCATCCCCGTGCACCTAAACATCCACAACAGCTAGGTTCCTTGAGAGCACACATCACAGAAGAATAGATGGAGGCAACGCAGGACGCAGGTAAGAATGCGGTTGCTGGTGCTTACATTGGGCTCGCGGCGCCCATTCAAATGTCGCGGCTCGCGGCGCCCATTCAAATGTCGCACGAAACATGGCAAACGGCTCACACCTGCTCGATAACTCAAAAAGAGGCACTAACCAATGAAAAACAGGTGTCCCAAACAGTTTCCGATACAGAAGTTAGTGGTGCCGTCACTGGCTCCACCAAAGCACTTCCCAAGCACGGATTCACTAAGTGCTCGTAGCAATTAAGAGTTACACACGCAGTGACAGTTAACGGAGCTAAGAGATAGTTTTCATGAAACAGAGTACTTTACCGCAGCTTGAAGCCTCCGTAGAACTCCACAAATGCCAGTATTGACGTCCCATGCAGGTTAAATGGTGCCAGTTGTTGTCAAAATAATGCTGCCAGTTTTCTCTTGTTGCCAGTGTTGTCAAACTAGAGCTGCCAGTTTTCTCCCAAAGACTGCTCAAACTGTAGTCAACAACGGGATGCCCACATGCCTTCAACTTACTTCTCTTAACCCCTTCCATGCGCCGCGAATTCGGCTGCGGCGCGGGCGGGGCTAGGGGGTGGGCGTGGCGCTTCGAAGCTCATGACGGCTCCACGCCGTCATGAGCCATGGTAGGCGTGTGCTCATGACGGCGTGGAGCCGTTATAGCCCCGCCCGCTCATTAATTCTCCCGCACAGGCGGGGAATTAGTGCTGCGTGGGAGGAGCGGCAGGGAGCGGCCGGGGCTATGACGGCTCCATGCAGTCATGAGCACACGGCTACCGTGGCTCATGACGGCGTGGAGCCGTCATGAGCGTCGAAGAGGTTAATGTGAGATGACAGCAGGTTACACAGTAGGTTGTTTGTAGGCCGGCTAGTTTGAAGCTACACAATGTCCTTTCAGAGGGCAGTAAATCTTTAAAGCACACAGATTAGCGCCCAATAGATGTTCACATCCATAGATGCAAAGAAGAACAAACGCCCTGGGCAGGCTGTCCAGATGGCAGAGGACACTGGTGGGGCTAGCGGGGATGTTCTTTTCCTTCAGATTTCAGCATTTTTACCTCGAATTTTCTTAGTAGTTTCCAGCAAAACAGTTCAAGTATTTTCACCTCAAGTAGACTTAATCCTTAGGAATACGCGGGTTTTTTCTCCAGTTCGTCGCCAATAATACAATGATGAATCCAAGGAACTCCAGACGTAGTCATGAGGTATAACATAAGTAAGAGGTTTATTAGCTTAGATGGAGGATGGTAGTTACAAGATGGTAGTTCATCAGTTAAGTAGTTCAGGCGCCACCAGGAGCAGCATCCTTGCTGCTCAGCCCACACTCTCCAACTGTCTCTCTATCCACACAACCAGGCACTCCAACATTCCACTCTCTCATCAGCATTCTAACATTCCACATACACATCACATTCATACTGGCTGAGCAGCAGCGAAAGGAAATCAAGGTATAACAACATATCAATCAATGTTATAAAAAAGTATGAAAAAATTGTAAAGTATAAACAGCAACACTTCATTTTCCTGATCTGAACACTATTACAACTGCAAATGCATGATGATACCCATCTACATCATGTACATCCAAAGAAAAACCACAATTAAACAAAAAGAGGCTTTATTCAGCAAATGTTAAATTAAAAGTTGAAGTCCAAAAGAAACTAAGGCCAATGGCCAGTCCAAATACACAGTCCCAACAGGGTGATACGTGACAACTTGTCACCCATTGCTTGCCTGCACTGGTACGGACAGGGGACATCCCCCTCGGAGGGGCATACAAGGGGCATGCCAGGCACCGCAGGGACAGGATCAGGGGATGCCTGAAGGAGGCAGTGAAGGGGTGGTGGGTGCAGGAGTGTCACCGGCAACTGCAGTGGAGGTGTCTGACTCAGTGGGGGCCGGCACCAATGTAGGGCACAACTCAGATGTTGTGGGTGCTGCAACCACTGCAGTGGGCTGGTCAGATGGAGTGGACTGGGTCCCCACTGCAGTGCCCGAGTCAGACGGGGTGGTTGTGGACTCCACTGCAGTGCATAACTCCAAGGGAGTGGAAAGGGGGGCAGATGAGGTGGCCAGGACAGAGGGGGGACCCGGTCTCCACACCAGTGGCATAAACAGGCAGAGCGTCTGTTTTGGGGGTGGAAGAGCAAGTGGTAGGGGGGGAGGGCCTAAGCAGTTTGGAGATGCGGTATCAGTGTGTGGGGGAACCTGGGGCAGGGTGTGGCGGGGGAACCTGTGGAGTGGTGGCCTGGGGGATGGAGGAGAGAGACTGTGTGGTGGAGCTGCGTGGTGGTGGTGGTGGGGTCTTGCACTTCCTGGTCCGGGGGGACTTCCTAATGGGGTCCTCAGTCTGCCTGTGCCTGGGGGAGGGTGTCCGGGTGTGAGGGGCACTCCCCTCTGTGTGTGGTGGTCGCCTCTTCCGCCTGGACTTCGTGTCAGGTGTATCTGTGGGGAAGAGGCCAAGCTCACAGAGGAAGAGCTTCTGGGAGGGGGGTTGCAGGTGAGGCAAGGGAAGGGGTTTTGGAGGGAGAGGTATTTGAGGACTGCGCAGTGCTCGTGGATGCGTGTGTGTGTGTCTGGGCCCCATCCCCTGTGAGTGAGGTATCAGTCCCCTGACTGTGCGTGCGTGTGCGTCTGGATTTTGGCGTGTGTGTCTGTGTGCTGCTTGTGTCTGTCCTGGTGCGTGCCGGCGCCGGTGTGTGTGTGCTTGGGACAGGTAGGGTGCTGGGTATTGTGGATGGGGCAGAGGTAGGAGGGGTGAGGGACTGTTGCAGGAGGGACACTGCTGCCGTCAGTGAGGAGGCCATGGACTGATTGGTCCGATGTAGGGCAGACATGCCAGATGACATGCCCTCCATGAATGACACCAGTTGTGTCAAAAGACCCGTGTGTGCATGGAGGACACTCAGCATTGATGTCTGCCCTACATGGATCTGCTTAAGTAAGTCCACAGACTCCACACTCAGGGCAGCAGGGGGGACAGAGGCAGGGGGTGCGGTGCCTGGCATGAAGGAGACATGCTCCCCTACACGGGAGCCTCCATGGAATGTGGGATGGGAGCAGATGGGAGGGTGGAGATGGAGATGGTGGTGGTGGCGGGGACAGACTTGCTTGCCGTTGGTCTGCTGACACCCGCCTCCACAAGGGAGTCCTCACTTGAAGTGCTGTTTTCCCCAGCCGAGGTGGTCGTAGCTGAGGTCTCCTCAGTGTGGCTCCCCTGACCCTCCATGCCACTGGGTCCCTCGCTCTCCCCTGCAGTGGACCCAGTCTGGCTCTGCCGCTCCTCTTGGTCCGTGTAGCTGTCTCCTCCTGTGGCCGTGGATGTATCTGCAAACAATCAGGATAAACAGAGCAACATTAGTCACCTGTACTGACTACACACACCACAGTAAGTACAGCACATCACAGAGCAAGCCCTGCCATCATTTGCTAGACATTGCAATTAGTGCTGACACTGATTTATAGAAGCCCATTGTCTGCCTGACAGTCATTCATGCCACACATATCCTACCTGTCCATGCACCCATCTGTCTGCTGCCTGTTGGATGCGACTAATCATATGTGCACACATGCACCACATACACAGTTGTTGGACATCCAAGAGTATATATGGAAATGTGTCACTCCAAACACATGCCATCTCCTGCCACTGACTCAGTACATGTGTCAGGAAAAGTGATGGGCAAAGTCTCTGTTGATATGCGGGTTTTGCTTCCATCACCAGACACAATGATGTCCTCATGTCCTGATAGACAATGCAACAATGGTGTGCATGCAGGACATATCACACCACTGCTGGATCACCCTTTGCGATTGGAATGTCATGGCACAGGCCTGTCTGGCAAGTCAGTCATAACTGTCTCCTGTCACAGGTGCAGTGCATACACACAACACCAGTCTGCACTGTGTCACAATCAGGGGAGTTCTAGAAATGTGAGCCCTGTAGCTGACAGGTGCACATGTGCACCCCTGGCCACCCACATCATGAGGACTGAGATGATCCCACGTCAATCAAATGAGACATTTGAGTGACTGCAAACACAAATCCATACACATGAGCACTTCACCGTCTGATGAGAATGAACCAAAGCTGCCGGCACCTCAATGTTTCATACAACATTGTGCACAGTCAAGGGATCAGAGACCTATGCATTGACCTATGTGCAGATCCCATAGTCATAACTCAGATGGCTGGCCACCCCAAATTGTTAAATACTCCAGGAGTCCAAATAGCAAGGCCACACCACGGTGACACAGAGGCACACACTTGAGTGCACTCTTCACAATGCCCAATATGTATGCTGACACACGGGAGTGGGAGAACAGAGTGCCTTCGATGTACGGAGTAGGCATTACAGTCCTGGTCCATGTGCAACATGGTTTTACCCTGAACACTAGGCAGGTGGCTATGCATGTGTCACACACATGATGTACATACTTCTGAGGCCCCTACCTTGGTCTCTGCAGCAGCATGGGTGTGTGGCACATACCCCAGACATGTGGTGAGTCAGAGCAGCAATTGGAACACATATTAAAGCCATACCCAGAGTACATGTCAGATCACAGGCAATGTGAGCAATTGTACCACCCATGCAGCCCACCACAAAGTTCCTGTAACTGATGCTGTCCCCAACTTGAACCACAGGTAACTGCAAGTACACAGTACCCAAGTGTCCTAAGTCACAGACTGTAAGGGCCACACCTGTGTATCAGATGAGGAGGGGGTATGACACAAGTGAGGGACATGAGTCCAGGACGACATGACAGTTGTACTGTGGAAGTGGAACCAGGCTAAAGGAGTGCATAGAGCATGTCAGTCATAGTACACAGTTGAGGCTAGCACTTACCCCCTCCTTGCTGCTGTCTGGCCTTCAGCTGCCCATCCAGGTCAGGGAAGACCACCGCCAGGATCCGGAGCATGTGGGGGGTCAGGGTCCGGTGTCCGCCCCTCCTGCGAGGAGGCGACAGCTTCAGCTGGACCCTTGCGATCCTCCGGGTCCAGCCCCGAAGGTCCTGCCACCTCTTCTGGCAGTTGCGGATCCTGCGCCTGTAGACCCCCCCAGATTGTACTGCCCGGACGATGGTCAGCCAGATCTCCTGCTTCTGGTGGGCATCAACCTGTGAGGATGACAAAGTGCAAAGGCCATTACTACACATGCAACATTTCCGTGCATCACACAGTTGGATATACATGTCTCAATCACAGGGGCACATGATCTTCACAGGTAGTGCAACTATGGCTATGAACAGTTTGCCAGCAGTTACTAAATGGTATCATTGCCTGGGAAGTAAAACCTTGTTCTAATGCACTGTTACTGCACTATACCTGTTCAGTGCATGTCACTACACACTTTGGGGGGTGACAACTACTCAGTGAGCATGCTACCCACTGGTGTACACACTGTATGTCTTGCTAGTCAGACAACATGCACAATTAGTAAGGCAGTGGACAGCACACTCACCTGCTCCTCTGGTTTCCCATACAGCTTGCTGTACTGTGGAAGGAGGCTGTCCAGCAGGGCCTGGTTCTCCTCAGTGCTGAAGGCTGGGGCTCTATCCACAGTATGTGCCATTGCAGTAGCCAGAGGATGCAGAGACAGCAGCAGTGGTAGTGGCAGATGTTGTCCTGGAGCATGTAGTGCAGGCAAGTGAGCTCTCAGGGGAACAGCCAGCATTATATGTGTGCTGCAGAGGCAGATACTGTCCCATCTGTCCAAAGTGATAGGTCCAAGTCGTTTGCATCTTCTGAATCTGGCCAATCCATGGAATTGCACCACTTATACACGCCCACAGCATCCTTCAAAAGTTCAACTTCATGACACCCATGATTTAGCAACATTGTTGTGGGTGGCCAACTGAATTCACTGCATCCGACTCGTTAAAGGTTCGAAAACGCGTCCGTTACCATGTCAGGCCATAGCCAATGCGTGCGCACCAATCGGTCCATTGCTGTACGACGCGTATTTCGAAAAACAACACGTATCCGTTCACATCATATGCAATGTCCAATGCGTGCGCACCGATCGGTCCATTGCTGTACAACGCGTATCCGCTCACATCATATGCAATGTCCAATGCGTGCGCACCGATCGGTCCATTGCTGTACAACGCGTATCCGCTCACATCATATGCAATGTCCAATGCGTGCGCACCGATCGGTCCATTGCTGTACAACGCGTATCCGCTCACATCATATGCAATGTCCACTGCGTGCGCACCGATCGGTCCATTGCTGTACAACGCATATCCGCTCACATCATATGCAATGTCCAATGCGTGCGCACCGATCGGTCCATTGCTGTACAACGCGTATCCGCTCACATCATATGCAATGTCCAATGCGTGCGCATCCATTGGTCCATTGCTGTACAACGCGTATCCGCTCACATCCTATGCAATGTCCAATGCGTGCGCACCGATCGGTCCATTGCTGTACAACGCGTATCCGCTCACATCATATGCAATGTCCAATGCGTGCGCACTGATCGGTCCATTGCTGTACAACGCGTATCCGCTCACATCATATGCAATGTCCAATGCGTGCGCACCGATCGGTCCATTGCTGTACAACGCGTATCCGCTCACATCATATGCAATGTCCAATGCGTGCGCACCGATCGGTCCATTGCTGTACAACGCGTATCCGCTCACATCATATGCAATGTCCAATGCGTGCGCACCGATCGGTCCATTGCTGTACAACGCGTATTTTGAAAAACAACACGTATCCGTTCACATCATATGCAATGTCCAATGCGTGCGCACCGATCGGTCCATTGCTGTACAACGCGTATCCGCTCACATCATATGCAATGGCCAATGCGTGCACACGGATCGGTCCATTGCTGTACGACACGTCCCTGTACAAGTCACTCGCATATTTCACCATGCTTGTCACTGGTGAACGTATGCCAGCCACATTTACTTGCCAGGGACTCAGGGGCACACCTACAACACCACGGCCTGTCCACACTGTATCCTAAGGCATGTAAGGCTGCATTACCTTTTCTGTGTATGGGGGTCAACATGTGGTTTTTGTGTGGCACTTGGGGGCAGCCACTCCCAGGCTGTGCACGTGTTCATGGGGACAGAATCCTTTGTGTGTTGTGCACATGACCACTGTGATGTGCAACTGTTCATTTCAGAGCATGTGGCATGGTCACATTTCCAGGTTGTGTATGTCATGTCACATACCCCCTGAGTCCCATGTGGGAAGGTATGTGCGTCACAGGGTGACCCATTGCCACAATAGTGATGGTCCTCCACAGTCTGTGTGCATGTTGTGTTTCCGATGTCTCTGATTCCATGTGCACAATGGGAGACAGTCTCCACATCCACGTTGTTTGTGCATGGACTTTGATGTTGTGCGTGTGTGTGTCACAGACGTCCATGTCTGTCCTGCAGAGGCAACAGGGGCCACTACCTGTGGGAGTCATGGTTGTTTTGCTGACGTGTACATGATACGCCATGTCATGCCAGTGTCCATGTGGCAATACAGGATCCCTGGGAATCTACCTGTCAATGAGCTGTGATGCCTGTAGCACATCTGTCCTGACATGTCACTGTGGTGTTTGTTTGGAACGTGACAGCAGTAAATGGGTACTGTGACACAGCCTAATGATTTCCCATAGCACAACCTGGAACTTGTTGTCAACACATGTTGAACTGTGATGTTAGATGTTGGCCATGTAGGTGCCATATATGTCCATACAGAACGGCACACACATCAGGTACTTGTGTCTCGTAATGATGTATCGTGTGATATTGAGTATGGTCAATGGCACATATGTGGGGTGACTGACAATCTTTCTATCTTCACCTATGCACTGCAGGGCACCAGCTGTCCATAGACCATTCCCTGACCTTGCAACGATGGTGGAACGTGACTGCATCCGACGGTACCGCTTCAACAGGGCGCTGATTGAGGAATTGGCGGTGCGGTTGGCCCCACATTTGCAACCTGGCCGGCCATACCCTACAGCGCTGACCCCCAAGGTGAAGGTGATGGCAGCCCTACACTTCTTTGCCACCGGTACCTTTCAACACACTGTGGCATCTGCTGGTGGGATGTCACAGACCATGTTCAGCCGTGTGCTACGCGATGTTTTGGAGGCAATGTTGAGATACCTGAACCAGTACATCTATTTCCCGAAATGTCAACAACTCACTCACGTCAAGAGTGACTTCTATGCCCTGGGGAGGATGCCACATGTCATTGGCTCCATTGATGGGACACATGTGGCTTTGGTACCATCACAGGCACATGAGCAGGCATACAGGAACAGGAAACATTATCATTCGATCAATGCTCTGGTGGTATGTCTTGCAGATATGAGCATCTCACATGTGTGTGCCCGTTTCCCCGGTTCGGCACACGATGCCTACGTGATGAGGAGTAGTCGCATCCCGAGGATGATGTCACAGATGCCGAACCAGCGTGCCTGGTGTCAGGGCTCAGAGAAAGGGAGTTCATAAACTCCTTAGCATCACTACAGTCCCGGGGAAGGCAGTTGGAAAAAGATCACCCGCTCGACTTCAATCGCGGGTGATCATCGCACATAAGAAGACATTCCGCTCTGTTCTCCCAACAGGGAGGAAGGCAAGAGAAGTTGGCGGTCTAGTCTCTCGCGCCTGGGTCCGGGCGCGAGGACTTGCTCAGCTGTGAAGTGCCGCGGTTGAATTACAAACCGCGCACTTCACCAACGCATTTCTAGCGTTAGGAACCTTTTCAGGGAACAGCTCTTAGTTAGTCAGAGTTAGAGTTAGTGCTTCAGCCAGGCAAGGCGTAGGTTAGAGCGTTTCGTGTATCGGCGGTATTAGATAGGATTAGGTGTTAATTTAGTAATAACTTCGCAATAGGCAGTTAGGGTTAATTCACTTACCGTGAGTCTTCAGGTCCAGAGTCTTCATCAGCTTCATCAGCTCGACGACTGCGACAGCGTAGTCATTCACCTGAGGAAGAAATAATAAAGGAATTCAGCAGAAGATACAAGAAAGACAGAGTGAGAGAGAGAGTGGGAGAATGAGTGAGAGCTGCGAATATTAAGAGAAAAGCGAAGAGAATACTTACAAGGTTTGTTCACATTTAGGAAGATAACCAATTCACACAAAAGAAAATAGAAGAGGAGCGAAGGCCTAAAACCAATTGGGTAAGGAAGTTAGAGTGAGGAAGTCAAGGAAAGGCTGGGAGGAGTGCTAGGGGAATATTAATGGTGTGTTCTCTGTTACAGTATCTCCACATAGCAATTAAGATAAGGTGACCAGCAGGAAGAGGAAGCGCCTTGAGAAGAAGTAGGAGGAAGGCTAGTGTGAAGATACCGAGTGGATCTAGGCAGTCTCTTCTCTGTCCACTTCCCCTTTCCCCCGACGGGGTTCACACGACTGCCTGTACCTTTTGGTCTTCGTGTGGAGCCTGAGGTGGGAATTGAGAAACTATCATCATTCTGCTCCCGAGAGTACTGGCTTAAGTGAGTATCAAGAGCCATGACAGAGTGAAGTGCCCACGGACTTTACTCACCTGAGCAGAATGGCGGAAGGCTTGGACTTAAAAAATTTGGGTAATGTCCTTAAGGAAATTCAACAGGAATTATTGGCAGTGAGGGAGGAGAATAAGGTTATAAAATTTGAGATGGAGGCTACCAGACGTGAGACTAAAGAAATGACTGCCCAGTTAAGGCGAGATGGGTCAGAGGATAAGTCTCATTCACTTCCCTCAAGAACTAGTATGTTTAATCAAGGGTCACCTGCCAGTGCTGGATCCACCACTCTGGTGGTACATTCACTGGCTCCCGTTATTCCTTTGGCTCCTCCAGAGCATTTTGGTGGGGATCCCCAAAAGGCTCAAGTCTTTTTGACCCAGTGCTCATTACATTTCATGTGCCGACCCACAGTCTTCCCAGATGCACAGTCTAGAATTGCCTTCATTTTATCTTACCTTAATGGAGATGCGGCCTCATGGTCAATGCCTCTGGTTTCGCAAGATTCACCCATTCTATATAACTTTGAGGAATTCAAGAAGGAATTCCTACGAATTTTTGATCGTCGGAAGGTAGCTCAGGCCACCGATAATGAATTGTTGGAATTGAGGCAAGGAAATCGAGAACTAGTCACCTACCTGGCACAATTCAACAAGTTAGTTGTAGAAACGGACTGGCCAGAGTCAAAAAGGGCCGCCCTGTTTTATCGAGGGTTGAAAGATGATTTAAAGATACCTTGTCACAGATTCCTAACCGACACAATGAGGTGTCCGCCCTGATAGACTTGGTGTTGGAGATAGATTATAGACAAACCGAGAGGAAGGGGGAAAGAAGACGCGAATTCCGACCAAGTGTTCCGCGCTTTGACCGAGCAAGGACTGAATTGGCTAAACCTGGAGGGAAGGAAAACAGTGACGACCTATGCAAATAGGTACCATTAGAGGGCCACTTTCAAGAGAAGAGAAAGAAAAAAGAAGACAAAATAATTTATGTCTCTATTGCGGAATCAGTGGACATTTCGTGAAGGAATGCCCCAAGAGGCCCAAAATCTACAAGAAGGAAAACTCTCAGCACCACCAGTAGAGGGAGTTGGGCTGGTGGTTGCAAGCAAGAATACAACTCCGCATCCTCATTTAATAGCAAACACCCTACAATCTTCCGCTCCACACCTCATTCTGACTATGACTCTGAAATTCCGCGATTGTGAGCTATCCGTGGTGGTGATGCTAGATTCAGGAGCTACAGGGAACTTCTGTGACCTTAAGTATGCCTCGAAGGTCGGGTTGAGATCGTTACCCAAGGAAAGAATTGAAGCAGTAAGGGCCGTAGATGGAACCAACTTGTCCTCCGGCCCAATCACCTGCCAAACGGAAATTGTGGAACTCATCTCCAGTGAAGGTCATAGGGAGGAGATTCAATTCAACTTAATTGATGCCCCGCAGTTCGGAACTATATTGGGTCTTCCCTGGTTGACGGAACATAATCCAGCAATTAACTGGAGTGAAAGAACCGTGAAGTTCGACTCTAGTTATTGTTTGAAACATTGCTTTGAAGAGAAACGGAATGAGCAAAAAGAGAACCCAGCAACCTCACTATGTGAAAAAAGGATGGTGTGTGCAGTTCAGACAGTTACCTTACCTGAAGAGTATCAGGAGTTCTCTCAAGTGTTCAGTGAAACGGAATCGAAAAGGCTGCCTCCGCATCGGTCCTACGACTGCAAGATCGATTTGGAACCTGGATCCAACCTTCCATGTAGTCGGATTTATGCGCTCACGGAACCTGAGAATCGTCATCTTAAGGATTACATTCAAACATACTTGGAAAACGGATTCATCCGACCGTCACAATCCCCCGTCTCATCTCCTCTGTTTTTCGTCCCGAAACGGGATGGGAATCTGAGGACGTGTATAGACTATCGCGCCTTAAACAAGATTACCATCAAAAATCGATATCCGCTGCCCCTAATTTCCGTACTGCTGGATCAATTAAAAGATGCAAAAATGTTTACTAAATTAGATCTGCAGGGGGCTTATCATTTAATCAGAGTGCGAAGTGGAGACGAATGGAAGACAGCATTCAGAACGAAGTATGGATTGTTTGAGTACCAAGTCATGCCCTACGGCTTAAGTAACGCCTCAGCGGCCTTCCAATACTTCATTAACGATGTTTTGAAGGAGTTCATAGATCAATGCGTAATTGTGTATATCGACGATATTTTGATCTACTCATCCTCTGAAGAAGAACATCAAAATCAAGTGAAAAAGGTCTTACGCTGCTTAAAGGAAAACGATCTTTACGTGAAACTGGAAAAGTGTGCTTTTGGAGTCACTTCGGTGGATTTCCTGGGATTTGTGATAGCACCAGAAGGGCTAACCATGGATGTTAAAAAAAATTGAAGCGGTTCTGAATTGGCCTCCACCGACCTCTGTGAAAGAAGTTCAGAGTTTCATTGGATTTGCGAATTTCTATCGAAGGTTTATCCGAGACTTTTCCTTGAAGGTGGCTCCCATCACCAAATTGCTACGAAAAGGAGTTCCTTTTCAATGGACTGCTGAGGCAGGAGAAGCCTTCCAGTTTCTAAAGAAAAGTTTCACGACTGCACCCATTTTATTACACGCAGACCCAACTCAACCCTTTTACGTGGAAACAGATGCTTCAGAACAAGCCATTGGAGGGGTGCTCTCACAGAGGCACAAAGATACTGGCCAGTTGCACCCGGTAGCGTACCATTCCAGGAAGTTGCAATCAGCAGAAGTGAACTATACCATTTCTGATAAGGAGCTCCTAGCCATCAAAGACGCCTTCCAAGAATTGCGACATCATCTTCTTGGGGCCAGCTACGTGGTCACGGTGTTTACAGATCACAGGAATCTTCAGTTCTTAAAGTCAGCCAGGACTCTCACGCCACGTCAGCTTCGGTGGTCTTTGTACTTCGCCGATTACGATTTTGTGATAACTTATCGGCCTGGGAAGAACAACGGGAAGGCAGATGCCTTGTCACGGATAGACACAGATGGAAAAAGAACCAAATCAGTGAACAGAAGATAATTCCGGAGGCAAAGATCGTTGGAGCAACAGTCGAGAAAACCTTAGAAGACAGAGTTAGAGAAGCCTTGACTGCAGAAGAAGGGCTAAAATGGGCTAAGGAAAATCCAGCTCGTGAAATTCGTGATGGGCTACCGTTTCATTCTAAGGCCTTGTTTATTCCAACTCAAGAACTCCAACATCAAGTGCTAACTGAGTGTCATAATAGTCCAATGGCTGGACATCCTGGAATCCATCGAACAGAGGAATTGTTAAAAAGACAGTTCTGGTGGCCTGGGCTGTCCAAAGACGTTCGAGTTCATGTAGAGGGTTGTGAGATTTGTGCAATGGGAAAGACTGATAAACAGGCACCTCAGGGGTTGTTGAGACCTTTGCCCACACCTCCCAGTCCTTGGCACACTGTGACACTCGATCTGATTGTGGAATTACCCTCCAGTCAGGGATTCAATTCTATCCTTGTAATGGTGGACTCCTTTTCTAAGATGGCGCATTTTGTCGCCCTGAAGGGGAATGCCTCAGCCAAACAAAGAGCTACCCAGCTAAACCAGAGTTTGATTAAAATCCATGGCATCCCTAAGGTTTTAATTACGGATAGGGGATCTCAGTTTTTGTCTCACTTCTGGAAAGCCTATACTAAGAAGTTGGGCATAGAGTCACGATATTCGACTAGCTTTCACCCACAAACAGATGGACAGACGGAAAGGGCCAATCAGGAGCTTGAGAAGTATCTCCGATTGTTCCTTCTAGATCAAGAGGGAGAGTGGCCCGATCTTCTTTGGACAGCAGAATTTGCGCATAACAATGCTAGGAATGTCTCCACTGGGTATTCACCTTTTTACTTGAACTACGGCAGACACCCAAATTCTGTGATTTCTGCCCAAGAAGTGTTGGTGCCTGAAGCACAAGATTTAGTTAAACAGCTTAGTGAAGTACACCAGTCTGCCACCAGGAATTTAGCATTAGCTAAGGAACGTTATAAGCAGAATGCTGACAAAAAAAGAAGGCCAGAACCAGATTTGCATGTAGGGGACAGGGTTTGGCTGAATTCAAGAAATCTAAGATTAAAAGGAAATAGGAAGTTTCAACCACGTTTCGTTGGCCCATTTCTTGTAGAGCAAGTAGTGAACCCTGTTGCCTTCAAATTGACACTTCCCCCACAGTTGAAGATACATCCAGTATTTCATGTTTCCCCGCTCAAAAAGGTTTCACCCCACCTAAAGGAGTCGAAGCATAAAAAAACCCTTTTAGTTGAAGGAATAGAAGAATTTGAAGTAAAAAGAATCTTAGACGCCAAATTAATGCGAGGAAAAATCTTTTATCTTGTGGACTGGAAGGGTTATGGCCCTGAGGATAGATCATGGGTGGAACAGTCCGATGTTCATGCACCACGATTAACCAAAATGTTTCACTTACAATACCCACACAAACCCCAGCCCGGAGGCTTGACCTTGCGAGGGGGTACTGTCAGGGCTCAGAGAAAGGGAGTTCATAAACTCCTTAGCATCACTACAGTCCCGGGGAAGGCAGTTGGAAAAAGATCACCCGCTCGACTTCAATCGCGGGTGATCATCGCACATAAGAAGACATTCCGCTCTGTTCTCCCAACAGGGAGGAAGGCAAGAGAAGTTGGCGGTCTAGTCTCTCGCGCCTGGGTCCGGGCGCGAGGACTTGCTCAGCTGTGAAGTGCTGCGGTTGAATTACAAACCGCGCAATTCACCAATGCATTTCTAGCGTTAGGAACCTTTTCAGGGAACAGCTCTTAGTTAGTCAGAGTTAGAGTTAGTGCTTCAGCCAGGCAAGGCGTAGGTTAGAGCGTTTCGTGTATCGGCGGTATTAGATAGGATTAGGTGTTAATTTAGTAATAACTTCGCAATAGGCAGTTAGGGTTAATTCACTTACCGTGAGTCTTCAGGTCCAGAGTCTTCATCAGCTTCATCAGCTCGACGACTGCGACAGCGTAGTCGTTCACCTGAGGAAGAAATAATAAAGGAATTCAGCAGAAGATACAAGTAAGACAGAGTGAGAGAGAGAGTGGGAGAATGAGTGAGAGCTGCGAATATTAAGAGAAAAGCGAAGAGAATACTTACAAGGTTTGTTCACATTTAGGAAGATAACCAATTCACACAAAAGAAAATAGAAGAGGAGCGAAGGCCTAAAACCAATTGGGTAAGGAAGTTAGAGTGAGGAAGTCAAGGAAAGGCTGGGAGGAGTGCTAGGGGAATATTAATGGTGTGTTCTCTGTTACAGTATCTCCACATAGCAATTAAGATAAGGTGACCAGCAGGAAGAGGAAGCGCCTTGAGAAGAAGTAGGAGGAAGGCTAGTGTGAAGATACCGAGTGGATCTAGGCAGTCTCTTCTCTGTCCACTTCCCCTTCCCCCGACGGGGTTCACACGACTGCCTGTACCTTTTGGTCTTCGTGTGGAGCCTGAGGTGGGAATTGAGAAACTATCATCATTCTGCTCCCGAGAGTACTGGCTTAAGTGAGTATCAAGAGCCATGACACCTGGCTTGTCGGTGTGTACTGACTTTGTACCATTGTGTGTGTTCTGCTATGTTGTATTCCACCCTCTTTTCCAACTCAGCTAATGTGCAATTGTCTGTCTGTAGGTGACTCCGGATACCCCAACATGCCGTGGTTGCTGACACCCCTCAGGAACCCTGTGACACCAGCCCAGATGCGCTACAATGAGGCACATGGTCGGACCAGGAGAGTGATCGAGCGGACATTTGGTCTCCTGAAGAGCCGCTTCCGCTGCCTGGACAAGACAGGAGGGGCCCTCCCATATGCCCCAGCAAAGGTGTGCAAGATTGTCATCGTCTGCTGCATGCTACACAACCTGGCAGTGCGGAAGGAGTTGCCTCTCATCCTGGATGACGATGACCAACATCCGCCACCTGTGGAGGATCCTGGCCTGGGCCACGATGCCAGTGATGATGATGATGATGAGGGTGATGTCCGCACACAGCTCATCACCAACTTCTTCACCTGAATGTGAGTATCCAGAGAGTTGTCATGTAAATGATGTGAGTTTGCATGATATGTGTGGGTGGTGCTCTGGTGCTGTTTGAGTGTGGCCATGTGCTACTTGACTGGATGCGTGCAGCGATGTGTCCTTACAGGTAGTCTGTACTCCCCAACAGTGTTGACATGCTAACTTGGTTTTGTGTAGGTATCTTGTGACATGTATTGGGCATGAGTATTGCAGTTCTGTCCTGTTCTTCAGTGCTTTTGACTGTGTGTCATGTCTGTCCTTCACAGGGTGCTTACAGAGTTGTTTGGTCAACTTGGATCCCCCGACACCATGATTCAGCTTTCAGGGTGGCAGCAGTTGTTTCCCTACAGGTGATGTGCCACACACCCCTGGACTTTATTTCTTCTACACTTTTTGACTGTGTGGCCACTGCCACGTGGGATTACCTTGCATTTGTAGTGGAAACAACATGTTGCAAATGTGTAATAAACCTGTGCTTCACTTTGGGATGTGCATTGTCTGTGGTCACACATCTGACTGACATTTGCTTACTGCACCTGTGGGCTAGTTAACACAGACTCTGAATAGGTGTGGTTTCTGTGCATTCCACTGTATTTCCTGGCAACATCAGTGTAGGCGATGAGTCAGATGGCCCTGGTGTCTATGTGTTGTGTAGCCCTAGTGGTGTGTCTCCCTCATATATGTCACGTCGCCATGACTCACATGACGGTGTTGAACTTGCTGTGGCAGTTAGCATGCACAGTGTCATTTAGCAGATCATCATCTCCATGACAGGAACAACGTTGGAATCACAACAGAGGCAAGTATGGTGTATTAGTGAGTTTATTTACATACATGTGTGAGGATAGTGCACAGGATGGTGGGTGCTGTACATTGGTATTGGAATCCAAAGTTCCCAGATGAGTTGGAAGTGTTGGTAGCAGAAATGTCCTGAGTAAAGTCCACAGTCATCTGATACATTAGTCCAACTTAAACTCCCCATGTAATGTGGGAGAGTTGTGTTGCATTCGACAGGGTGAACAGTTTGCACACAAAGGAGAATTTCCAGAACAGGTGTTGGGTTCCTGGGGGATGTACATGGCCATCGGCCTTTCAGTTGTCCTTCCTCGGACGACCCTCTTCTTTCTGGGGGGACCCTCACGTGCAGGCCGCTGCGGTGCAGAGGACTCTCCACCAGAGTCATCCTCCCTCCCTGTGGCAGTTGCAGTTGTTGCGGCACCAGATGTTGTGGGCACACAGGGAGGTGTGGACATGGTGCTAATCTGGCGGAGGCATGTCAATATGTCCCTCTGCACCGCTGTCAGTTCTTCCAATGTGTCCCACTTGGACTCCATGCCAGACATGTGTGTCTCCAAACGGGACATGTGTGTCTCCACACGGGACATGTGGGAGTCCAAGCGGGCATGATGGGCAGCCTGCTGATGTTGAATGTCCTTGAGGATCCCCACTACCTGGCTGACCTTTCCGGTGCTATTCTGGTACGCCTCAGCAATGCGTGCCAGTTGTGGGTCATCATGCAGTCCAGACCCCTCTGCAAACAGCGACCTCTGCCTACCACCCCTCCCACCACCACTGGCCACACGTGCGGGAGGTGCCGTGGCACGCACAGGTGACCCTCGGCCCCCTTGGGGGTTGGTACTGGGGTTGTTGTCCGTTGCTTCACGGTGGGCTGTGGTCCCTGTGCTGTTGTCATTCAGTGTCCTTGGTCTGTCCGTGTCGGCGGGGGTGGTCTGTGTGTTGGCAGATGTTGGAGGAATGGGTGCAGGGGGTGCAGATGGTGGTCCTGCTGGTGCTGCATGGTGACTCACACCGGAGGTGCCAGGTTGGTCTTCGCCATCCGATGAGGGCAGAGGCAGTTCCACACCAGAGAGCTCAGGGTCCCCCGGAGCCTGGGACAGGGACTCCTCATCTGCTGCTGTGTCCCCATCATCACCTGTTTTTGGAAGAGACACACAATGTATGTTATGTTTCTGCAGGCATCAATGGTTCAAACACATGACAGTTGTGACTGTACTTCTGGATGCGGCCCTGTACATTGCATTGTCCTAAGTTGTCACAGTCAGAGGTTGATATTGGTGTGGCTCATTGTCCTGCCAACCTGATGCATTTCAATGTGGTTGTTGAGGTTTGTGCATGATCAGCATTGGTGGTATTTGGTTGACATCCGGACCTCTTTCTCCCCCCAGCCCAGTTATCCCACCATGAAGCATGCCACCCTTGCCGTGGGTGCAGGTTGACTCTCAGGATGTCAGTCAGTGGTGTCCTGCTGTTGGTTGGTGCACAGTTCCCAGCAGGGCCTTGTGCTCCCACAACAGAGCACCATTGTCAGACATCTTTGAAGTGGCTTTTCACTCCCTGTGAGGTGTGCATGCTTCAGTGTGAGCTTGCTGGGCCATGTGGGTGGGGGATGTTGAGCTGTGTCTACCACTCCCATCATGCTATTGCCTACACCCCCCTTCCCAGCATGCCCATACTTCCTTCCTTTTGACTCTGCTTCCCTGTGGGTTAGTGTGCCTGTGCTGACAGGATGGCTGACAGTGTTGTCCTGGCGTTTGTTTGGCTCCAAGTCCCAAAAGTGTCCCTATGCTTCACACAGCATAACCCAGTGTGGTAGTTCTTTGTGGGATATTTAATTGTAGTGTGAGGCAATGCATTCTCCCAGGTGAGTTGTGTGGAGTTTGTGTTAAGGGTGTGTGTGAGAAAAGCTGCTGGTAACTATGGTCAGAGCTGTCAGTCCTCCTTCCCACCCAGCCAGATATCCCACCATGGAACGTGCTTCCATTGCAGGGAGTGCAAGTTGGCTTTCAGGATGTCAGTCAGTGGTGTCCTGCTGTTGGTTGGTGCACAGTTCCCAGCAGGGCCTTGTGCTCCCCACAACAGGGCACCATTGTCAGACATCTTTGAAGTGGCTTTTCACTCCCTGTGAGGTGTGCATGCTTCAGTGTGAGCTTGCTGGGCCATGTGGGTGGGGGATGTTGAGCTGTGACTACCACTCCCATCATGCTATTGCCTACACCCCCCTTCCCAGCATGCACATACTTCCTTCCTTTTGAGTGAACTTCACTGTGTGTGAGTGTGACAGCAATGGCAAAATGGCTGACTATGTGGTCCTGTTGTTTGTTGGTGCACAGTTCCCAGCAGGGCCTTGTGCTCCCCACAGCTGAGGCTAGTGTCAGACATCTTTGAAGTGGCTTTTCACTCCCTGTGAGGTGTGCATGCCTCAGTGTGAGCTTGCTGGGCCATGTGGGTGGGGGATGTTGAGCTGTGACTACCACTCCCATCATGCTATTGCCTACACCCCCCTTCCCAGCATACACATACTTCCTTCCTTTTGAGTGGACTTCACTGTGTGTGAGTGTGACAGCAATGGCAAGATGGCTGACAGTGTGGTCCTGTTGTTTGTTGGTGCACAGTTCCCAGCAGGGCCTTGTGCTCCCCACAGCTGAGGCCAGTGTCAGACATCTTTGAAGTGGCTTTTCACTCCCTGTGAGGTGTGCATGCTTCAGTGTGGGCTTGCTGGGCCATGTGGGTGGGGGACGTTGAGCTGTGACTACCACTCCCATCATGCTATTGCCTACACCCCCCTTCCCAGCATGCCCATACTTCCTTCTGACTCTGCTTCCCTGTGGGTTAGTGTGCCTGTGCTGACAGGATGGCTGACAGTGTTGTCCTGGCGTTTGTTTGGCTCCAAGTCCCAAAAGTGTCCCTATGCTTCACACAGCATAACCCAGTGTGGTAGTTCTTTGTGGGATATTTAATTGTAGTGTGAGGCAATGCATTCTCCCAGGTGAGTTGTGTGGAGTTTGTGTTAAGGGGGTGTGTGAGAAAAGCTGCTTGTGACTATGGTCAGAGCTGTCAGTCCTCCTTCCCACCCAGCCAGATATCCCACCATGGAATGTGCTTCCATTGCAGGGAGTGCAAGTTGGCTTTCAGGATGTCAGTCAGTGGTGTCCTGCTGTTGGTTGGTGCACAGTTCCCAGCAGGGCCTTGTGCTTCCCACAACAGAGCACCATTGTCAGACATCTTTGAAGTGGCTTTTCACTCCCTGTGAGGTGTGCATGCTTCAGTGTGAGCTTGCTGGGCCATGTGGGTGGGGGATGTTGAGCTGTGACTACCACTCCCATCATGCTATTGCCTACACCCCCTTCCCAGCATGCCCATACTTCCTTCCTTTTGACTCTGCTTCCCTGTGGGTTAGTGTGCCTGTGCTGACAGGATGGCTGACAGTGTTGTCCTGGCGTTTGTTTGGCTACAAGTCCCAAAAGTGTCCCTATGCTTCACACAGCATAACCCAGTGTGGTAGTTCTTTGTGGGATATTTAATTGTAGTGTGAGGCAATGCATTCTCCCAGGTGAGTGTTGTGGAGTTTGTGTTAAGGGTGTGTGTGAGAAAAGCTGCTGGTAACTATGGTCAGAGCTGTCAGTCCTCCTTCCCACCCAGCCAGATATCACACCATGGAACGTGCTTCCATTGCAGGGAGTGCAAGTTGGCTTTCAGGATGTCAGTCAGTGGTGCCCTGCTGTTGGTTGGTGCACAGTTCCCAGCAGGGCCTTGTGCTCCCCACAACAGAGCACCATTGTCAGACATCTTTGAAGTGGCTTTTCACTCCCTGTGAGGTGTGCATGCTTCAGTGTGAGCTTGCTGGGCCATGTGGGTGGGGGATGTTGAGCTGTGACTACCACTCCCATCATGCTATTGCCTACAACCCCCTTCCCAGCATGCCCATACTTCCTTCCTTTTGACTCTGCTTCCCTGTGGGTTAGTGTGCCTGTGCTGACAGGATGGCTGACAGTGTTGTCCTGGCGTTTGTTTAGCTCCAAGTCCCAAAAGTGTCCCTATGCTTCACACAGCATAACCCAGTGTGGTAGTTCTTTGTGGGATATTTAATTGTAGTGTGAGGCAATGCATTCTCCCAGGTGAGTGTTGTGGAGTTTGTGTTAAGGGTGTGTGTGAGAAAAGCTGCTGGTAACTATGGTCAGAGCTGTCAGTCCTCCTTCCCACCCAGCCAGATATCCCACCATGAAACGTGCTTCCATTATAGGGAGTGCAAGTTGTCTTTCAGGATGTCAGTCAGTGGTGTCCTGCTGTTGGTTGGTGCACAGTTCCCAGCAGGGCCTTGTGCTCCCCACAGCAGTACCCAGTGTCAGCCATCTTGTCAGTTCTTTTCCACTCCCTGTGATGTGAGCATGGTTCAGAGTGGTGTTGATGTGCAAATTGTGAGGGTGACCAATATCTGTGACTACAAATCCCATCATGCTATTGCCTACACTCACTTCACCAGCATACACAGAATTCCTTCCTTTCAGTGAGCTTCCCTGTGAGGTGGTGTTCTAGTGGTGGCAAAATATCTGACTGTGTTTGTTGGTTATATTTGTGCCACTCCCTTGATCTATTTGTTGTTAGGTTTGTACATGTCATGACACAGTTACATGTCACTATGAGATGGCATGTATTGTGTTTATCTGACTAACATACACATCTTGGGATGATTATCTTTTGGTTGGTGTGGATTTGCTAAGGGTGCATGGTTTGACTATCCCCTTGACAGTGATGTGTATGTATTGTCACACAATATTGTGTATATTGGTTGTGTACTCACCAGGCTCTGGGATGTTTGATAGTCCATATACGCTCACTGGTGGTAGGATGGCCCGCACCTTCTCCTCCCAGGGCCTGAGGTATAGTGGTTTGGCAGGAGGGCCACTGCCGGTGCGCTGACTCACGGCGTAATCCTTCTTGAGTAGGTCCTTGACCCTCCTGCGCACATCATACCACCTGTTCTGGATGTCTTCCTTTGTGCGCAAACATGGTGATTGTACATTCACCCTGTCGACGATCCTCTCCCACATCTTGGTTTTCTGCGACATGGGGGTCTGTTGGACCAATGTACCAAACAACTGTGGCTCTACCCTGAGGATCTCATCTACCAGGACTTCCAATTCACTGTCTAGGAACTTTGGATTCTTCTTTGGGGGCATGGTGATGGGTGGTGGTGGGGATTGATGTGTGTGTGAGTGTGCAAGTGAGGGTGGGTGAGTGTATGTTTTGCTGGTTGTATGTGAGGGTGCTATTTGTGAGGTGCTAATGGTGTGTGGCTTGTGTGATGGATGAGTTGTGAGTGTGTCTGTGGTTGCTGTCTGATGGTGTTCTGTGCTGGCAGGTCAGTTGAATTTGCAAAGGATCATGGTAGGGATTTGTGGCCTTTATATGGGTGGAGTTGTGGGTGTGTCCTTGTTCCATGTTTTTCCCCCCTGTATTTATTGACTTTGTCATTGCTTGTTTGGCCCTTTTTTTTGTATTTTTTCCTTTGAGTTTTTTAGGCATGAAGGAGACGTTCTACTGACCGAGTAGGACGCTGCAGTTGGCTCGTGCGGGCTTCTCCAAGTCTTTCAAGCTGTGTTCCTGCTGGGTTTCATGTGCGGTGTACGCGTCGGTCGTGGAGTATTGGGTTGCTTCGGCTGGGTTTTGTATGCTTGTCGGTCGTACGGCTTGGGCTCTGTGCGACTCGGTCTGGTTTTCCACGCATTGCATCGTACTGCGTGGGTCGGAGTTCGCGGGTACGTTTCTGTCGGGTTCATTCCTGGTGCGTGTCGGTCGCTTCGATTCGCGTAGTTTCCCGGCCGGATAGCTTGTTTCTGTGCGGTTCGGTCGTTCGGCTTGTGTTCCGTACGAGTCGGTCGTGATTCACATGCATTTCATCGTACTACGCGGGTCGGGCAGCGCTGGTACGTGTTGGTCGGACAACATTCCCGTACCGAGTCGGTCGGTATGTTTTCCTGCCCGACTCGGAATCGGCCCCCATATTGGGAAAGGTGTTGGACACTAAAGGGGTGTCATTTACTATTCCCACTCCAATCTAAACTGTATTAGTGAAGGTGTAGGACACTAAAGGAAGAACATTTACTATTCCGACTCCAATCTAAACCAATTTGGGGAAGATGTTGGACACTAAAGGGGCGGCATTTACTATTCCCACTCCAATTGAAACATATTGGGAGAATGTGTTGGACAGTAAATAGTTGAAATTTACAATATCCACTTCAAAATAAAACATCTTACATAACATATTACAAAATAAAAATATTACAAAGACAATCAATACTACATATTCTCACATGTTATAAAATGTAGTAAAATATCCAAAAACACACCAAATTAACTTTAAATTTATATTTTAAATTATAAAATTATTATTTTTATTACTATTATCAAATACAAAACTTTAGAAACTTTAGAAAATATTTATAAACCTTCCGAAATTATTTTTGTTTAGAAAACATGAAATTAACAATAATACATTTCGTTTTTTATAAATTTAATATTTGTTAATTTAAAAAGAAATTTACATAAATGTAAAAATTATTCTTTATTTAAAAATGACAAAAATTATACCATTTATTTTTAATGAATTATTAATTTTAATATAAAACATTTCTTAATATTCTACTTATTTAAATATAAATGTATATTTTGTAATATTTAATTATATTTAAAAAACAATCATACCATTAACATATATCTTTATTAACATCAAATGAAAATATATTAAAATATTAAGATGATAAAATAAATTAGAAATGTCAAAATTATCAATTTACATATCTTTAAAATATTTACCTTATATTTTAAAATTTAAATATAAAATCTTCATGAATCTCTCCACACTTATCCCCTAAAAACCCAATATCCCATGACTAAAAAAACCTAACAATTAATTATACACATTACTAGAACTAAAAATACATATGTCAACATTTTTAAAAACAAAAATAATATCTTACTAAAAATAAAATAAAAACATGCAATCAAACACAATACAGTACATAACATACTAATTAACTTACAAATGATATTCATCAATACTTTTTACAGTGATATTAGAAACAATACTAAAAATGATATTTTTACCTTCAATATTCTTGTCGATGATATTTTTGTATCACAATAGTTTTTTTTTATATTCTGTCCAAACAGCCTGCTCACACTCTGCCAGGCAGGGAACATAACTTTGCTTTCACACGGCAGGAGTAGAAACAAAAGCTAAAAGCAAAATGGGTGCTGACTGGGTAGCCAGCCAGGACCATGATAGCCTTGGGGCTACCCCCACGGCCGCCAAAATTTAAAGCAAGTTGTGGGGGGCACCCATGAGTACAAAAAAATATAAACAGGGCTGGATCCTCCGGGTACCCAGGAAGGGTGCTGGCTGGGGAGTTGGCAGGGGCACTGGGGCCATGGGGCTGCCCTTGCACCCCTCAACTTAACATAAACTGTGGGTGTCCTGGGTGGGACCGGGATACCCAAAGAATAATACGAATTTTTTAAAAATGAATAATAAATGAGCAGCAGGAACTGCTCATTTATTATTCACTGCTCTTGGCCAGGAGTACCCTATAATGCCCTTCAAGGGCTTATTTACATATTTATCTCTGGTTTATGGTGCCTCAATCTGGCCTGGGACACCACCAACATGGTAGAAAAGTGTTGTGGGGGCTGCAAGGAGCACAGCAGCCCCCCACAATAAAAAAAATTAAACTATAAGTCTACTGGGTCATCAAATGCATGACCCCAGGATTACTTACCATTGTTTTGAGAAAATTATTATTATTCTGGTTTTCTGACTTTTTGAAAAAGCCAATAGGTCTGCATTACTTAAAATGACATCTCTTTACATTGTTACTTTACGTACTAAACCTCAGAAATTCACTAAAAAAGCAAAGGTTAAAATGATGTTATAGTTAGGTCTGGTAATAATATCTTGCTTTGCATTAAAAACCTCAAAAGTTCACTGAAAAAACCAAAGGCTAAAGTGACGTTATAGTTAGGGGAACATGTTGGTTAAAACGTAACATTTTAAATTCCAAAAACACAGAAATTCACCAGTTTTAGTTAGCAAAGCAACTTTAATTTGTGTCCTCATCATGCACTGTTATAACCTTCCATGTTACTATACTCATAACATGTTCTATGACATCATTGATAACATCACTGGTGATAACTGAAATTACATCATTGATGAAAACACTGTGCATGGCGAGGGCACGAGTTATAGCTGCTTAAGGTATCTATAATTGGTGAATTTTAGTTTTTGTTTTTGCTTAAATGTTACTTTTTAACTGATATTTTCACCTAACTATAACATCACTTTAATCTTTGTTTTTTTTTCAGCACATATATGCATTATACAGCGGCAGGAGCCACTGTGTAGTTGTACATGAGTCAGAGTTTCAAAAGGAAGACCGTTTGTTGTTTTGCTAACTTTGGTGCAGCTTGATGAACCTTCACAAAACTTTCTAAAAAAAGTTAATCCACCTCCGCACTTTCCAGTAAAGTTTCAGGGTGATCGTCAAGCGGGGTCCAAAAAAAAGGGGGCGGCCTGAAAGCACAATTTGCTCATGCAATTTTCTTATGGATTTTTGAAAGAATATACAGAGAAAACAGCTGAACAAAATTGCACTAAATTAGTCAGAAAGCTACATCTTTACTCAGAAAGCATGCTTTTTGTGATTTGATGTCAATCAGTTCAGTAGTTTTTAAGAAATTATGGTTCAAAAATAGAGATATCCGAGGGACTTGTCCACATATAGTCTGATTGGCCACATTAAGAGGGACTTGCCAGTCCTGATTAGTATGTGTAACAAGCAAGGATTTCCTGATATCACAAATGACCAGGAGGCTCTAATCAAGTTGTGAAGTAAGTATTGAATAAATTAAGTACAATGAAGAGCCCATCCACCCGTGTCCTGTGCACACCGCTCCCGGTCTCTTAACTGTCGTTGTCAGGAGATCTGGAACACGAGCACAAGAACCAGCAGGGACCACGAGATAAATTCTCCTTAACATTCTATCATAATAAGTACTGTAAAACATTAGAATACAACATTTCCTTTGTTACACAAACAAAAAGAAATCAACAGAAAATGGAAATTTATATTTCAAATTCTTGTAAATATGCTGGTTTCTTGGAAACATGACTGCATCATGTAACAGCCTGTTCATCATCATTAGCTTGGCTAAAATATTCTTCAAATGGTACACCTTGCAGGTTATGATCAACAGACTCAGACTTATTGCTCAATGTTTCACTCAGTGTTTCAAGTGTTTCAGTCTTATGATCTCTCTACATAACAGAATCATTAACATCAAGTTGGAATAGATCACGTTCTCCACTCTGCAGAATTAAATCAGAACTTTGCAGCTTGTCAGCAATGATCTTACTTTCAAATTTCCTGTAGCAAAACAAGATTATGCTTTGACCACCATCTACCGCCTTCTGAACTTGAAACTCAACTTAGCATTCCGCTAATTCCTCTCATTCCTTCATTTCGGCTTTGTGCAAACCTTACAAGGCATAATACACGCAGAAAATACAGATATTACAATATCACCAGAAATATAAAAGATACAAATATATGCTGTAACAACAAGCATAAAATGAACAAGTACAATTTAAAAAGATAAAATAATAGAAATCCCTACCAACAAAGGTAATTAATTTTAAAAGTCCTGTAAAAGGAAATAATACATATTACTGATCCTATTAGGAATGAAAGTTAATCATTTAACAATCCACTTTGTTCTAACATGCCATATGGATAATAAGAATTTCAAAATTGAAACACAATTGGGCTACTAGTATCAAATCTGCATATTCGCATTAGTGAATGGCAGTCGCTCAATACCAGAAATTTACATAAGGGTTTGATCCAACAGACACATAGGGGCCGATTCCGATTCGGGCCGGAAATCTCTCCGACCGAGCCGGACCCGGAGAGAATTCCGACCGAATCGGACTCTGGCAGTCCGACCGGACGAGTACGATGCGTTCGTAGGCTATCGGACTCGATTCGGTCGGACTCCCATTGAAGTCAATGGGAGCCGGTCGTACAACGCGTACCGGGCTCCCATTGACTCAATGGGTGCGAGGCGAACAAGGGCGCCCCCTACAGCGTGTACGCGGCGAAGCGCATCGTGCCGTACATGCACAGGTAGGGGACCCATGGGTCCCCCTGTGTGCGACTCGCGCGGCCACGCGTACAGGGGGTCCGACGCGGACCCCCAAAGTCCGGCTCCTACAGCTCTTTCGAGCCGGACGGCGCGAGTCGGTCGGACAGCTCGCGGTGCGCATCGTACTTACCCGGCCGGGGAACGTCTCCATTGCGCGGTGCGAGTCGGGTCCGTGTGAGTCGGTGGGAGCGTGTTGAAGCCGCGTACGAGTCGGTCGGCGATTTCGCGGGCGCTTGCATCGTACTCGCTCGGCCGGACCCGCGTACGAATCGGTCGGGAAACAGGGCTCCGAATCGTATCCAGTAAAGCCGAATCCGATTCGGAGCCCTACCGGCCGAGATCGGAATCGGCCCCAATATCTTTATAATCAGGACAAAAAAATAAGACATGTTCAAGAGTCTCTTCAACTACACATCCCATAGGGCAGGTGTTTGACTTAATGACACCGTCTTTCCAAGTACTGGTAAAAGCTAAATTTAATGTAAAGTGCACCTGCATAAGGATTGAGAACCATGTCTAAATAAGAATCATATTCAAAGGTGCATTTATGGGAGAGAAACAAATCTGTCAAACTATCCGCTGGCATACCTTAGATTTCCCCCCAGGACAAAATTCCAATAATCCACTTTTAATGTTTCTTTGGCGTTACGGGGCAGCTCTAGGGGGAGGAACCAAAAGTCACATAAACCAAGCTTAAAAAGCCAACTCTTTGTATGCCCCCCAAGGGATTTTATCATCACATGAAACCACCAGAAGGCATTGGAGCCGATCCCTATATGCTTCTCATTCTTCTGTTGCTCATACCCTTAGCCAATACAGTATAGGTCTCAATGTCACAATATCTGAAATAAATCTCATATTTAGATCCATAGGAATGGGCAATGTTGGAGTACTTAGTAACAAGTTAAGGAAAGTGTTCTCTACAACTTCAAGTGAGTTAAATATACAGTGCCCCCACATTTCTGCCCCATATAATGCAGCCCTACATGCTTGACTTCTGTAGATTTCAATTGGAGGGGTTAAGGAAAAGTAGTGTCTCAGTTTGTCAAACTGATGATGCCCCCTGCTCCCTGTTTTAAATGAGAGTACTTTTTTAAAATCTGGGCGGACCCTTTATCGGAGTCCTTCAAACTCACTCCCAAATAATCAAACTCAGAAACCTTTTCAAGGGACTCTTCATCCAACATTTTATTTCTTCTACATTTTTTCTTTTTATCTCCAAAGACCATATTCTTTGTTTTATTCTTATTAATTTCCAGGCCATAATCCCTACATTCGCTAATTTATATTCCTTAGTAGAACCCAATCTCCTGTTTGTGCATTCTTGGTTAACATCATATGCTTCCTGTCAAAGTGACTTTTCATTTTACTTTTTTAACTTTCAACCACAGATCTCATTCTATCATGCACTTCATCATGTACTTTACCTAGATCAAATGCTTGACTCTTCTCTCCCATCCACCCTGGAACAAGACTACTATGAGCCTTCCTGCTCCTCAACAAAATTAATGGTGAAACTCCAGTGGTACTGTGTGGAGTAATATAGTATGCAAAAACGTTCCGTCTTTAAATTCTATGCATCTATGTCACAAGTTACTGCAGATTGAATACCCTCCTATAGCAATCTATTAAGTCTCTCTCCACAGCACCCTTTGCTTGTGGGCTATACATAGGTTCAATATAATGTTTAATACCCTTTTCACTCAAACATTTCTCCGTTCTGTGAGGAACCAATGGTACTCTGTTATCCATAGCAAGTTCTTTAGGGAAACCCTCTAAAGCAAAAATTATGTCAAGAAAATCAATAGCAACCTGTGTGTTCATTTCTTCTACAAATTCATAGTATACCCACTTAAAAAGAAATTCATGAGCACTATTAAATAACGCATATGTAAAGCTAAATGTGTTATTGGCCCCTGCAAAATCTATTGCTAATTTATCACAAGCGTGCTCTGGAAAAGGTACAGGTATAAGGGGAATATCCTTAACCTTCCAATGTTTATTAGATAATCATCAATTCTCACGAGTTAATAAAATTGTCAACTTGTTTATCTATAGTTGGCCACCAAAAGGATTGTCTAAGAACCTTCTTTGTAGAAGTGGCACCGAAATGTCCTGAATGAGCCAGAGTGATAAATGTGTTCCTGAGACTCACAGGTAGAATCCATTTTGGCCCTAATCATGATGCCGGTCGGACGAGTGTCCAACCGGCATCATTGCGGTAAAGGGACTGTGTGACAGGTAGGTAGTCTGCAGTCCCAACCACCTAATTAGGATCCAGCTACCGTGGAGACGGTCTTTTGGCATTGAGGCTTGTGCTGCGGCACTTTTCCGGGCTGCAGCACAAGCCCCAATGCCAAAAGGCATGTTATTAAACATCCCTGCACCCTGTGGAAGGCACCTCACGGTGCCTGCCATATGGGGCATGGATGTTTGTGGGGGCACCTGTGGTGCCCCCCTGCCCTCATAGCAGAGGCCGCGGATGGACGGGGACCCTGCTAGAGGCCCCCAAAGTCCGTTTCTGACAGCCTTTCAGTGGCGGTCGAACCGCCATTGAAAGGCTGTCGGAAAGGGCATTGTAATCCCCATGGCGGTGCCTGAGCAGGCACCGCCCTCTTTGTAGGGATTCCAATCTGACTCCTTGAGCCTGTCAGAACCGCGGCGGTCTTTCTATCAAACATGTTGTTGGACCAACAGCATTGTAATGCAGAAGTCTGACCGCTGCTTTGGGTGTCGGTGGGACTGACACCGACGTGCTGTCGGTGGGGGTGTCACCGACATCCTAATGAGCCCCTCGTGCCTCCTAACAACACTCCATTTTCTACTGTCAATTCAAATGATACTTCTGAAAAATGTAAAAGATCCCCTTGGAGATGTTTAACAGAAGACAATCCATTTTGTTAAAACTGAATCCCTTTCATCCTACTGTTATGCTTCTCACAAACTTCTAACCATTCAATCTCAGAAATGCTTCCTTGACAATGTTTCATAACATCAACAATAGCAATCACATATTCATCATCATGTAAATCAGTTTCCTCAGTATCATCCTGCACAGGTAATCGAGATAAACACTCTAGTATTTGCACTTCCAGCAATATAACAAACCTCAAAATTATACTGCTGTAACTTAGAAAGAATTTGAATTAACTGAGAAGAGGATGAAATAACACCACCTCCACCTAATAAATAAGTTAAAGGTTTGTGAGCTCTACAAAGAACAAATTTTGGGGCTCATTACGATGGCGTAACGATCGCCACCGCCGGGCCAGCGGTGGCGACCGTTACGCCATCGTAAGGTGAAATACCCCCGCCATATTATGATGGCGGTGGGTATCGCGGCGGACGCAAAGTCTGTCCGCCGCTTTTCCGCCGATCGGCAATCATTACGATTGCCGGCTGGGCGGAGCTGAGCCAGTAATATGGTGGGGTGCCTAGCAGGCACCGCCAGCCATATTATGATGCAGGTGGTTAAAGGCCTTTCCATGGCAGCAATACCGCCATGGAAAGGCTGGCAAGAATTGGCTTTGGGGGCCCGTTGCGGGCCCCCCGGGGGGTGGGAGGGTGGGGGGGTGCACTTGGGGGGTACCCATGGTACCCCCCTGCAGTTCCCTGCACAAGTGGCAGGCACCGTGTGGTGCCTGCCACGTGGTGCAGGGAAATGCTGTGCATGCCCTTTTACCATTGCGGACGGTGCTGCAGCCAGCAGCACCGTCCGCAATGGTAAAAGGACAGGATGCGCCCGCCAGTATGGCGGGCGCATCCTATTTGGGCCGGTGGGACCGCCGCACGTCTGGCGGTCGGTCCCATCGCCATTATGATGGCAGGCGGACTGATGTCCGCCCGCCATCATAATGAGCCCCTTTGTTTCCAAAAGTTATATTTTGAATTTTTCAACTTTCCAGGTGCATGCCAAGACCTTCCTTTTTAGAGTACTATGTATCTTTTCAACATCGTTAAGTACCCTGGTTGCAAACGCAATGGTATTTTCCGAATCACCCACTCTCTCACAAAGTACAGCTTCAATGCCAACAGCACTAGCGATACAAAAGGGGATGATGGACGGAACGCTTGAGCCAATCAAACACTCACCCCCAGTCAACTGATCTGGGTTTAATCAGCACTAGCATCCACATTAGCAATATATTTATGTCCAGAAACAAATGTCTAATGTGCAGGAACTAATGAAAGAATGTCCTTAATATTGTCAAAAACTTCCTGTTCTTTACTAGATCACAAAAACTTTCTTCCTGAAAATTTTCTTAAGAGGTTCCATAATTGTAGCATATCCCTCAACGAACCAAGAATAATAATCACTTAAACCAACAAACAATTTCAATTCAACTTTATCTTTTGGACTAGGGACTTCTCTTAAAACCTTTATAAAACCTTTATAAAATCATTCTTAGGTTTAATGCCTTCTGTAGAAATTGGATGACCCAAATAATCCACAGATTCTGAAATGTAAATGTTTCTTTCATTACTGTCATGACATGCTCTTTCAGAAAAAGCAGAACTCTGTCCAGAATCCAATAGTGTTCTTGAGCATCATAAGCATAAATGAGAATATCGTTGTGGAAGGCCTGTGCCCCAGGAACATCCTTGAAAAGACAATACAATAATTTCTGAAATACGCTAGCTGCTGAAGTCAGCCTGAATGGTAATCTCAAATACGTATATGCTCTAAGTGATGGACTTTGAGACTTTAGCTGTAACGCCACTTGGTGGTAAGCAGCTTTTAACTCTATAGTGCTAAAACATCTTGCACCTCCCAACAAAGTTAGCAATTCTTGTACTTTGGCAAGGGGTGACAGTCAACCAAAATATTCCTATTTAGAAATCTAAGGTCTGCACACAGATACATTTGTCCTCCTTTGTTCTTAGCAATTACAACAGCACTGATCGATTCTGAAGAATTAACAGGCTCGATAATGCCGTTGTTAGAAAGCTCATCAATATGTTTTCTCAAATCATACTTGACACTGAGAGGAACATCACGAATCTTGTGGGCAACAAGAATATCATTATTTTTAAAATTATCTTATGTTCAAATCCTTTAACCATGCCAATCTTGTTTCTGAAAACATCAGAATATTTTTCCAGAATCAACAAGAGATCTAAATCATGGCTAACATTTTGAACCAGCATAACAGGTGTATCTGTACCAGGTCTAAAAGTAATACCGAGTCTACCCTGGTCAACCTAACCTGTAATGTTCCTGCCATTGGTAAAAAATAACTACCAGAAAATTTTTAAATGTTTTTAAAAAAAAGTTTCAGTTTCACCATATGCTACTGTTCCTTCTATAATCTGTCAGGCCACAGACTTTCAAATGTAGACTCAGCAAGCATTGTCACAGGAGAACCAGAATCCGGCATAGTATTCAAACACATATCACCAATATGCACACTACAAAAACGCCCCTTTTTGTTAGCTAACACACGCTTAATATCATCCAATCGTACCATCACAGCTCATTTTCTTCTCTAATTAGACGTTTTTGCTCAACTTCATTCTGAACACAATTAACTTTAACTGCACGACTTATTTCTGCACTTTCATATAATGACCTATTTTTTTTACACTTATTGCATTTGCTTCCTTGAGCAGGACAATTACTATAGTTGCCTAAATATCCTGTATTTCCGCACATAAAACAAATAGCATTGGGAGAGGTTACTTGAACAGTTTTAGAAAATCCCTCTAGTATTTTGTTGACAGCATTCACAATTTTAGATTCACGTTCAGCAGATTCACCAGAGATAACTCTCACAGATTCTGCTGATTGCTCTATGCCTTTAGCAATCCTAGTTGTCTCTAAGGTGGGATCAGTACAACACATGAGGTGCTCTTATACTATTTTGATGCGCAGTTTAAAACAAGTTGCTCACGTATGTATTGATCAACACAGTTTTCAAACTTGCACATACTTGCTAAAATTATTAGTGCAGGAGCATACTGGTCAATACTTTCACCTATAGACTGTTTACGTGAATAAAAATAAAAATGTTCAACTACAATGCTAGATTCCTCTGCGAAATGTTTTGCAAGTCTCTTTTGAGCTTCCACTAAACATTCCAAGTGTACACTTCACTCACCACTGGTTGGCGCTCTGGTAAGTGATAAAAAATCTTCTGACCCTCCATACCCAAGCAGTTAAATAATAATGGAAATTTGCGAGGTGGAGAATAATTCACATCATCAATTGCAACTAAATAATTTTGGAAAACACAAATCCAATGTTTCCATTATTTTGCAGGTTGACCTGTATTGTGTAAAAATGTGGTGGCTGTGGAATGTGACCACAACTAGCCCTGTGTCCAGAGGTGTTCGCCAGGGCTGTGTGTTGGCGCCAACCTTGTTTTCATTATTCTTAAATGACACAGTACACTGTTTAACTTTGTTGCATACCGATGCCCCCTCCCTGGCCAATGTGAAAACACCTATTCTGCTTTCTGCAGATAATACTTTGTTGATTTCCAAGACACCGAGTGGTCTCCGAAGACTCTTGAACCATTTCGGTGTGTTTTCTTGCCCCTGGGGCTTGAAAACCAACACTCAAAGACCTAGTTGATGTTTTTTAATCCTCGCAGATCATTCAAGAAACATTTGGAATTTGAGGGAGTGCCTTTGGAGAGGGTGGACTCCTTTGCCTACTTGGGTGTTTCCTTGGCTGCTACCATGTCTTGGAAACCTCATGTTATTAAAGCGGTGATTCAAATAGTTGGGGCCATCTCCAAAGAGCTCCAAACCTCTTTTAGCAAACCAGTAGCACCGATCCTTCAGATTTATGAGGCGAAGGCTTTGTGCTCCGCCCTATATGGGGTGGAACTGTGAGGTTTTGCTAATATTGAAGGGCTAATTATCCCGAGAGGCAAGATGGCGGCCGTGAGAGCGGCTGAGTGAGCTCGAGCTCCCGGAGTCCTTCCCCCCTGCCCGACTTACCGTATAGCTGGCGGCGGTCCTTTGAGATCGGCGAGAGGCATGCGAATTTAAAAGTGAGGCTGGCGGCTGGCCTGGAGTGTGCGACTCGAGGAATGCTGTGGAGCGTTTGTCAGGCTCCCCGTGTGGCTATCTGGCGGTTGCTGATCCTTGCTGGGCAGATTTCCGGCTGTGCGTGCTGCGGACGCAGTGCGCGTGGAGCGCTGACGAGCTCTGACGCTGTGGCAGAGACTGGGACGCTCAACGCTGTGATGCCCCCGAAGGCAGGACGGGGAAAGGCGAGATACACAGAGGTGGCTGAGAATGGGCCAGCGCGGGAGACAGAGAAGAAGAAACCTAGTTTAAATCTGGAAAAGATTCGTGTTGGTGTGCGGTAAGAAGTCCGTTCCGGCTCTATTTCTTGCTGGGAAGGTAAAGAAACTACTTGCCCCCACACCTAAGAAGGACATGAATTTGCATCCTGATGACTCTACACTAGATAAAGAGAGCGTGGTGGGGGACAATTCCTGTGAGATAGTTAAAGAGGGGGAAAAAGATGGGAAAAGAGGAGAGATACCTTTGGAGAGTGCGGAGCTGGGGGTAATTGGAAATAAAGCTAATAATTACGACACTGCAAAGGAGAGTGATTCAGGGGACTTTCCTTTTTACTCAATGTCGGACCCCTCGGATACTTCGGGGGATGAGATTGATGAGATAGACGATGGTCTCCCTAGTACTGTGCGTAAGAGGGCTGACTCAGGTGTGGGTGCAGGCCTACAGATAGCGGAAAACACTGATTCCTTCCACTGGCATTATTCATTTATGGGGGAGACCGGGGACGGAACCAATGGAGTGGCTAGTGGGGTACAATCTGGTCTAAAGATGATGGAGAATCCTGAGGATATCTCCCTGGCTCTTATTTATCGGAGCATAATGGCGCACAGGGAGGAAACCCGGACCGAGAGCCAACGCACACAGGGAGCATGTCGTAAGCTCCAGAATTCAGTGCGGAGGGTGGCAAAATCATGTTCTGAGTTCGTAGAGAGGTTCAATGAAGTAGAGACACGCAACTCGAACCTAGAGGATGAACTCGCTGTACAGAAAGCTACAAAAGAGACGCTACGCATAGAGAAGGATGACACCCTCTGGAAAATTACGGACTTGGAAAATCGCCTGCGGCGTAACAATCTCCGCGTACTGGACATTCCGGAAGGGGCGGAGGGGCAGGATGTACGGAAATTTGTGATCGAACTGTTTTCTGAGGCTTTTCCTGGGCTAACCCAATGGGATTGGGACCGGGAGATCCAACGAGCACATAGATTCCCCTTCACACAGCGCAATAGAGTAGGCCAGAATATTAGCAGACCAAGTAGACCAAGGGCAATTTTAATATCATTGAATAACTTCTTGGCGAGAGAGGCAGTGTATGATTTGGCGCGGCCGGACCGAAAGAAATGTGGGAAGGGATTAGAATTCTTTGTGCGACCCGATTACTGTCCCCTTACCGTTGAAAAGAGATGGCAATTGCGCCAGCTTATTACTCCATTTCGAGATAAGAATGCCCAAGTTTTTCTACTGAATCCCGCTAAACTCAAGGTTATTTATAAAGAGCAGGTGCGGTTCTTCACGACAGAGTCAGCGGCTAAGGAATACCTCCATACAATGTAAAAAGTGATAAGGGGAAGAAGCTTTAGAGTATGTGCATAATTAAATGTGTTAGAAATATATGTATAGATCAAATTTAGATTTAGATAAGAAGTGGTATTTTTGGTTCTTCTCTGATCTTGTGTGATGTGGTGATTCAATTGCTGATTTTGAGTGTGGTAGGTGGTCGGGCAGGGGGGATCCGGGGGGCTAGACTCGTTCCATCACAGAGGCCTTGTGCCTCCTAGCCTTGTTTTTGGGGGAAGGTGGGGGGAGGGCACGGCTTCGGCTGAAGCCGGGTAGGGAGGGGTGGGGGTGGGGAGGGCACGGGTAAAAAAAATCCATGAAGGTGTAGGAAGATTATTTAAGAAAGTCAATGGTTTTAGAATTGTGATCTTTGTGCTTAAATTTGCTGGGAATAGAGATGGGGGATAGACGTAAAAAATGTGCCATTAGGCTCTGCTCCCTGAATGTTTGTGGTTTGAACAGTTATAATAAGAGACAACGGGTTTCGGCTGAATTGCGATTGCTTCAACCAGATCTGGTATGTGTTCAAGAAATAAGACAACAAGGAGGGACTACGGGCCACTTGAGTAGGTCCAGCATACAGGCCCACGGAACTACAACAAGAAGAGGTATGCTGTTCCTAAAGGAGTCCTACAGAACATTGGGTGCAAGGAAAAACAAGTGGGTGCTCATAGAGATCGAAGAAAATCTTTTCTCCTTTCAGAAAAAGACCCTCACACACCCAGCCAGCTAGGTGTCATGCTTCATCACTGGGTCTGCTCCTTATCGGGTCGGCGCTGCAATACCCGATCGGCACCCGTGATGGGGCCTTCTTGGCGGAGATCTTTTTTCTTAGCCGTTAGGTGAAGTGCGAGTGAGGGCCCTAATGAGTGTAGATGTGAAAAGTGTGTAGTGTGTGCTATCTAAAACAGGAAGTAGTGATCCATCCAAAACTATTTTAATGACAATGGTCACTATCCTGATTAAAAACCAGTAAGAGGCGCACGCGTCTGCTCAAGGATTGCAGAGTTGTGCGCTCAAACTCAGGCCAACATGTTTCTTGCCTACTGTTGAGTTAACGGCAATTCTTCAGGACCTGGCAGGCATTGGATTTGATTAACAGGTACCACTTTATAGGGTGCTGTATGGGTGGTCACTATATTGTGTAATGAACAGACCACCGACCATAAAGTGTAGATTATTTAAGAATCGGTCCTGAAGAATTGCCGTTAACTCAACAGTAAATGGGAGTTGGATCGTAATTCGGTGTGCGGAACCACCGACCTATGGTTGGGCGGTTCCTCCACCGAAATGGTGTCGGTCGGAGGCAACTCCAACTAACATTGTAATCAGGCCCTATGTGTTTAAGAGCAATTTTGGGATATCATTCCTGTGTCAATGGACAGGAAGTTATGTTTTCAGTTTAGGGTGGGCACTTTACCGTTAAAAACATTTACCTCCAAATGGGTGGCCTCTGAATCCTTGGTTTGCCCTGTGTGTAACTCCCTGAAGGAAACTGTTCGCCATGTCTTTTTTGCTTCCCTGAGAATGCCTGTGCACGTTCCTTCTGGCTTTTGCTTTTATGTAAAGAATTAGGCACAAGAAGTCACAGCACTGCCCTCTGCATACTTAGAACTGATTGTCGGCCATTTTATGTTTGTGCTGTAGCTAAATCTTTCGGTGCTGTGTGGCTGGTTTGCAGGAGGGCCCTCTCCATACATAAGGGATAATTTGGTTTTCTTAATTGCCTCATGTAGCACGTTCTGTTGTTGCAGCTAATAGTTGAGCCTGTTTCGGATTTTAAATTGTATTTTTTGACACAGTTTTTATTGTTATTGTGCCATGAAAAGTAGTTTTGAATTTGAATTTGACCACAACTAGCCATATTAACTTGTACAGTGGTAGAGTCACCAAGCTCCAGTTTTCAGTATGTTCCGATAAGAATATTCTTCAAATTTAATGTGAGAGGGCAGATCACAATATGAGAGTAGATAACAATTGCAACGCCTCTTACCGCCAAATCAAATAAAAGAATTGAAAGACGTCTAATCAGCAATACATGCACAGCTCCTTTCGGCCACCTTTCCTAAGTAAGCAACAATGTATCTGCAAATTGCCAATACACAAGTACAACGTTCATTAGAACGTTCATTAGTACGGATATAGTGGATTCTTTCAAAATGGCAGCATGTAAGCAGAGACATTGATGTCTCAACAGGTTGCCTGATTAATGCGTCATCAGGCGGATGGTTATCATTCAAGACGAATTCTGCATGCACCGATACCAAAGCGCACACGATGTGGCTACAACGCACTTTGCTGTTGTAGTTCACCAAACTGCATCTAAGCATTGTGACATCCCCCCAACACTAGTGCACTATGGCAATCTCCAACATACATGAAGGACACAAAGGCGGTGGACTCCCGGTGGGTCTCCAATCGCCACCAAAAATGTAGAAAGCAAGGATATCTAGAGCTGGGCGAGCCAACAACTTAACAGGGATAGCTGAGCCAAGCCAGGCGTCTGGCTCATATTTTAGAGCCTGTGCACGAGCCGAGCCCTGAACATATTTGCTATTTAAATCATACAACCAACATCACATAAAATATGATAACGCATCTTCAAAGTTCGATAGAGTTTATTTCTTTAACATATGGAACCTTTGACATTGATTGGGCACATTAAAGCATTGCATTGAGAAACACTTATTCTGAACTCACATATTTGATAGTGTTTTCATGCACGATAAAAAAGAAAAAAGAGTTTTGGTGGAATGACACATTTGCCTAACATCACACAATTTATGCGGGAAAGCAGCGAATTATCCAGGTTTTTTGGTTTTACTTTGTACAAACCAGCAAGTAAATACGTATCTATTTGTCTTTCCTGTTTTTTAGGGATTCGTTTATACCTATTAGTGCATTTTTTTAAATCAAATCGCAAACTCGACCCAAAGGTTTTGGAGTGCTCAACATTTCTTTTGCTGACAAAGTTTATTGACAATTTCGAAAAAAAGGCAAATGCATTGTACACTTGTAGTCCCAACTTGACTGTTAACTTGGTAATGGTACAGTTACATATCTGCATTCCACTCCAACTCCTGATTCTTAATAGTTACATTGCTAGTATCCAAGTAATGAACAGCAAACAACACAACACGTATTAACCCTTCCCCTCCCTCCCCAGCCTAGTCCGTCTATTGCCTGGATTCTAATAATCTACTGTGCGCACCATGCCATGTAATTCGGTGTAGTGGGGCCGGCTCTTTATCACGTACAGCTAGAAGTATGAAGGGGGAATGACCACCACTGACTATTACCTATTTTGTTGAAACTCCAGACTAGCGGGTATAGGTCATTGCATAGAGCAGCCCTCTTACTGTGTATCTAATCGGGCACCATGGTTCCTCAAGGGGAAGAACTGACCACTGAGGCAGAATCTGTGCCTCTAACATCATCCAGCAGCCCCTTCCATGCCCTCGCTACCTCCATGGAGCTCTTACCCCTCTTGGCTTCACTAAAAAGTATACTGCTTACATATTCAGCCCATCTGATGATTTTCCATTTCCATTTATCAATCCGTGGCCCTTTGGTGGCTTTCCACGTAATTGTTATTTCGCATTTTGCTAGAATCAAGGCCAGGTTAATAAATCTAGATGGGACCTTATGTTATAAACGCAGTAAGCATGCCATGGGTGAATGCAGTATATTACGGTCAGTGGCATCGTTAATAAAGTCACTGATCTCCGTCCAATATACTGAGAGGTGCACACAGTCCCATACCATATGAAGCATTTCTGCCTCCACCTGGGGCAGGCAGCTTTGGAATTTGGGTAAATTTTACTAATTCTGCCCACTGTGAGATATGCTCTGTGGATAAAATAGAAATTAATCAGTTTGATTCGGGTAATTCTAGTAACTTCGGGTGCTCGCTCTAATATTTCCATCCAATTTTTAGTAGTTATTAAATATAATAATTTTTGTGGTTTTTAGTACCGTAGTGGGTCGTGGGTTTATAGGGGTACAGGGTGGAAAGTGATTTAATTATAATAAACTAAATGATTATTTTTGAATTCATATTATTTATTTCATTGATAATTATGTTAATTGTGCAATTAATTATTTTTAATTTCATTTTGTATGTGCGTGTTGTGGGGTTTATAGGGGTACAGGATGGGAAGTAATTTAATTGTAATTAATTAATAATGAGTTGTTAATTAATTAAGTTTAATTATTTAATTAATAATTAATTATGTTAATTGTGTAATTATTTTTTCTTTTTTAGGTGTGGGTTGTGGGGTTTATAGCGGTACAGGGTGGGGAGTAAATGAATTCAAATGAATGAATAATTAGTTGTTAATTAATATTAATTATTTAATTGATAAATAATTATGTTAATTTTGTAATTATTTTTCTAAAATTTTAGGTGTGGGTTGTGGGGTTTATAGGGGTACAGGGTGGGAAGTAAATTAATTCTAAGTAGTTAATATTTATATTTTGAAATAATTATTTAATTGATAATTAATTTAATTTTGTTAATTGTACAATTACATTTTTTTAATTTACATTTTCGGTGTGTGTTGTGGGTTTTGTAGCGGTATATATGGTTGGAGGAAAATTAATTTTAATTAGGTAATAATTAATTTTTTAATTGATATTAATGATTGAATTGATAATTAATTTTCTTAATTGTGTTATTCATTTTTTGTTGACAGTGTTGTGTGTGTTTGTGGGAGTAGATTGTGGGAGGTCAATTATTTATATTGAATGATTAATTATTTTTTTATTAATGATGATTAATTCTTTGATAAATATTTATGTTGATAGTGTAAATAATTTGCTTTTTAAAGTTAAGTTTTAGGTGCGGGTTGTGAGTTTTGTAGGGGTATATGGTCAGAAGTAACTAAATTAAAATTATTTAAGAAATATTTTTTGTTAATTTATAATTAAAAATATGTAGTTACATGAACGTTTTTTTTGTATTTTAATTATAATAATATTTTTGTTGATCTCTTTGTTATGTCTTTCTTCAACGCATAAGCCACTCCTATATGAGTTGTCCTGTTTGCTGTTCATAGTGATGTATGCCTTGCAATGTAATTCCGGAGTTGAGCACAGGGGCAAAAATTTAAGCCGCTGTAAATAGTCAGCACTTGCAACCTGTACTACAAAGTGCCATGTGATTCTAATCCCACTGCTCTGTGATCCTGCGGGAAAATATGTACTGTGATATCTGTACGATTTTGAATAAAAGACAGGTTACATTTTTTAAATAATATTTGTAGTTATTTATATGTATTTAACATTATAATATGTATTTATTTTATTTAATTTTTAATATAAAATATATTTGTATTGTTTACTATGTTTTCGAAATTATTTTATTGTGTTGAAGAGAATTTGTTTATTTCTAATGTTGAATAGCAAATTTTACCCCTCCACAATCAAACACTTTCCATACTTTTGCACTTATTGAAGTGGGAATAGTAAATTTTAAAACTCCGCAATCCAACACTTTCCCTACTGTTGCACTCATTGGAGTGGCAATAGTACATTTTACCCCTCCGCAATCCAACACTTTCCCTACTGTTGAACTGACTGTAGTGGAAGTAGTAAATTTTACCCCGTCGCAATCCAACACTTTCTCTACTGTTGCAGTGACTGTAGTGGGAATAGTAAATTGTACCCCTCCGCAATCCAACACTTTCCCTACTGTTGCACTGATTGGAGTCAGAATAGTAAATTTTACCCCTCCGCAATCCAACACTTTCCCTACTGTTGCACTGACTGGAGTGGGAATAGTAAATTTTACCCCTCCGCAATCCAACAATGTCCCTACTGTTGCACTGACTAGGGTGGGAATAGTAAGTTGTACCCCTCCGCAATCCAACATTTTCCTTACTGTTGAACTGAGTGGAGTAGGAATAGGTAATTTTACCTCTCTGCAATCCAACACATTCTCTACTATTGCATTGAGTGTAGTGGGACTTGTAAATTTTACACTTCCTGAGTACGACACTTTGGGGCCGATTAAGATGTCTGTCGGAAAGCCTCCGACTGATAGTCATAAGCTTTCCGAACACAGTCGGAGGCTTTCCGACCGACACGGTCTGTTTGCGGTCCAACCACTGAATTACGATGCCGGCAGTCGGAGCGTAAACCGACTTGGTTCCGACCAGCTCTCGGAGTCTTCCTGCCGGTCGGAACCGCACCATAATCCCCTGTGGGCGGCGTTTCCGCAGTCGGGATTACGATGTTGGGTTTCCCCAGCCTTTCCATGCCAGCCTTTCCAACATGGAAAGGCTGTCGGAAAGCGGCTTTTGGGGCCGCTAGCAGGGCCCCCTTACCTCCATGGCCTACAGTTGGTGGCCGAGAGGGTACCTAGGGCGCCCTCCTGTAAATCCATGCACTGTGTGGCAGGCACCATGCGGTGCCGGGAGTGCGTTGTGGTCATGGGCTCACCTTGACGAATGTGTGACTACAGGGAGCTATTCGCACCCCTCCGCCAGTTCCAGTTTGACCCTTTGGTAAACTCGGTTCCTCATGGAGAGCAAAGGGCTCTACCATACTATATTCCAGAGTTTTGCACTGAATCTGGTGCTCTTCCTCTTCTCTCTCACCTCTGGATTATAAGGAGGTAGGGACAGTAGTTTTTTTCTCTTTGGGGATTGATCAGGTGGAAGTCCTGAAGAATGCCGGGGTATTATCACGTGCCGGCTGAAACATGTCGACATCTTAGCAGAGTGGAGGGGTAGGGCTCTATTAATGAGTAGCCATTACCACCATCCACGAGGTTGGATTAGACCATCTCTTATATCTGGACAGTGTACCCAGTATTAAAGGTATAGCAGGGATACACTGTTACCAGTTTTATCAACTTATTTCTGCCATTCTTTTTCACTTCTTTGATCCCTCACCATTTTGTCTTCTCTTATATGGTGTTTGTCTTCCCCTTCCCTATTGCTCCACCTCCAGCGTTGGCTAGCGCGGAGGTGTGTCAGCAGGCCCTATGATGAAGCATGACACAGCTTGCTGTGTGTGAGGGCAGTTTTATATACACAGTGTGTGCCCTGTTTTACTCCTCTCCACAGTATGTACCCGTTCTCACACCTCTCCTTTGTTCACTCACCACATTAGTTTTTATATAGTCCCTTTTCTTTTTTGTGTGACTTTAGGCACCATGGGGTGCCTGCCAAAGGGTGCAGGGTTTTACACACACCCCGATTTCTTTATGGGAGCCTGTACTATGGCCGTTTTATGGGGGTGACACAAACTCCCATAGAGAAATGTGAGTATCCGACCAAACAGTGTTTGGTCGCATCGTAATCAGGCGGTTGGAACCCGATACCGAGACAGTGTCAGTCAGAGGCAACTCCGACCGACATCGTAATAAGCCCCTTTGTCTATTCTTGTATAAATTGTAGTGGGAATAGTATATGTATTACTTTTAAAATGTTGTAGTTTACTCTATATTGTTTACATTTATACTATTATGTTTTGGTTACTTAAATTTATAACATTTATAATTATTAATATTTTTAATATTTTAATTATTTTTGGTAAAGTCAAAATGTAAATTTTGTTTAATTTTTTATTTGTAATTAAAATGGTTTGTTAAAAAAATTATGTTCTTGGATATATGTATATATATTTGTTTATTATATTATTACATTTAAAAAAGTTTTAAATTATAATATAAATTAAAAATATTAGTTTAATAATATTATTACATTATATAAATAAATACATATATATATATATATATTAATATATATGTTTGTTTTAATTTTTGAAAATAATAACTGTTATACTTTCCCAATTTGTTTTACAATATATTTTATTTTTATTATATTAGTGTTATTATTTAATGTAATTAATGTTTGCTATTTAAATTTATATATATATATATAAAAATTGATATTTTAGACGACTATATTAGTGACAACAATATTTTTGTAATTTTAATTATAAGTATAAGAAGTCGTTATTTCTGACAGCGATATTTTTGACTCAATATTTTTGAAGGTAGATATTTTGGTAGTCGATGTTTTGTCAGTGAACCGTTCAAAGTCAGTCCTCAAATCTTCAAACTACATCAAGTTCCCATCTCGAAAGAGGTCCCCCACTCGTTCATTACCTAAGCGCTGCCAATCAACCAGGCTTCTCCAGCTAACTACATGTGGTAGTATAGACAATACTTGTAAAGGGATGTTGAATAGGGGGCTTTTGTTCTGTTTTTTTGTAAACATTGCAGCCGGCAATGTTTGGCCACTGCAAGCAGTCCTCGGCACATATTCTTTATCCACTTGGGATTCAGTAACAGCTGGAATAGGTCCTGGTATACCGGGATAGTTGCCTCTTCAATCACTTCATTTATCTTGCTGGCATGTATTTACCTGCTGACCCACTGCATCTAGGCCGCCAAATAATAGGACTCGAAATCTGGGGCTGTTAGGCCTCCCTCTGCAACAGGGCATTGGAGTTTGGCCAATACTTCTCAGTTAGCAACAGAGTAGCAATATCCCAGAATATGCCTCTAGGGACATTTACCAGGAGTGCAGCAAAATAGTATAACAATCTTGGCAGGGCCACCATCTTGGCAATTGCAATATGTCCAGCCACCGACAATCGCAGGGTTTTCCAAAACTCTAATCCAGCCCTCAATGGCACCACTTCTGTCCCTACATTTCCCTCAAAAACGTCCCGGTCTTCTCAATATATTGGTACTCCCAGGTATTTCTGAGTCGAGTTCCCACAGTAACCCTTCTGGAATTAGGGTTTTTTCCATCTGTGTACGAATGTGAAACAGGCTATTCTTTTGCCAAATGATGCAGAGTCTCAATAAGTTCACAAAGCTATCAAGCAGTTGAATCAAACTTGCCGGGTCTGTTCGAGAATCTTTTAAAAAGAGCAACATATCATCTGTGTATAAAGCAATATGGTCCCACAGACCATAATTCCTTCATAATATAGACCCAATCATGCTTTACAAGCTAAGTGTTCCACCACCGCGATACAAAAGGGGATGATGGACGGAACGTTTGAGCCAATCAAACACTCACCCCCAGTCAACTGATCTGGGTTTAATCCATCATCATTCTTTAGCTCACTCCACCACCCCAGTTCAGACATGGCCATATGCAAATCAGTCTGACCCTGTGCCTCATGGGAACAGTCCAGCCCGAACTGCCAAGCCATGTCTTCCCTGGACCGGAAACAAGCATCCTAGGACCGGTTTCTGGCATTTCAGCCGTCATCAGCCAGGCTTGCTTGAATCCAGTGGCAAAGTGAGCAAGGGACCCACGTCTGGGCATACCCCCGCCAACTTAGGGCGACCAAAGCGATACAAAGGGGATGATGGACGGAACGTTTGAGCCAATCAAACACTCACCCCCAGTCAACTGATCTGGGTTTAATCCATCATCATTCTTTAGCTCACTCCACCACCCCAGTTCAGACATGGCCATATGCAAATCAGTCTGACCCTGTGCCTCATGGGAACAGTCCAGCCCGAACTGCCAAGCCATGTCTTCCCTGGACCGGAAACAAGCATCCTAGGACCGGTTTCTGGCATTTCAGCCGTCATCAGCCAGGCTTGCTTGAATCCAGTGGCAAAGTGAGCAAGGGACCCACGTCTGGGCATACCCCCGCCAACTTAGGGCGACCAAAGCGATACAAAAGGGGATGATGGACGGAACGTTTGAGCCAATCAAACACTCACCCCCAGTCAACTGATCTGGGTTTAATCCATCATCATTCTTTAGCTCACTCCACCACCCCAGTTCAGACATGGCCATATGCAAATCAGTCTGACCCTGTGCCTCATGGGAACAGTCCAGCCCGAACTGCCAAGCCATGTCTTCCCTGGACCGGAAACAAGCATCCTAGGACCGGTTTCTGGCATTTCAGCCGTCATCAGCCAGGCTTGCTTGAATCCAGTGGCAAAGTGAGCAAGGGACCCACGTCTGGGCATACCCCCGCCAACTTAGGGCGACCAAAGCGATACAAAGGGGATGATGGACGGAACGTTTGAGCCAATCAAACACTCACCCCCAGTCAACTGATCTGGGTTTAATCCATCATCATTCTTTAGCTCACTCCACCACCCCAGTTCAGACATGGCCATATGCAAATCAGTCTGACCCTGTGCCTCATGGGAACAGTCCAGCCCGAACTGCCAAGCCATGTCTTCCCTGGACCGGAAACAAGCATCCTAGGACCGGTTTCTGGCATTTCAGCCGTCATCAGCCAGGCTTGCTTGAATCCAGTGGCAAAGTGAGCAAGGGACCCACGTCTGGGCATACCCCCGCCAACTTAGGGCGACCAAAGCGATACAAAAGGGGATGATGGACGGAACGTTTGAGCCAATCAAACACTCACCCCCAGTCAACTGATCTGGGTTTAATCCATCATCATTCTTTAGCTCACTCCACCACCCCAGTTCAGACATGGCCATATGCAAATCAGTCTGACCCTGTGCCTCATGGGAACAGTCCAGCCCGAACTGCCAAGCCATGTCTTCCCTGGACCGGAAACAAGCATCCTAGGACCGGTTTCTGGCATTTCAGCCGTCATCAGCCAGGCTTGCTTGAATCCAGTGGCAAAGTGAGCAAGGGACCCACGTCTGGGCATACCCCCGCCAACTTAGGGCGACCAAAGCGATACAAAAGGGGATGATGGACGGAACGTTTGAGCCAATCAAACACTCACCCCCAGTCAACTGATCTGGGTTTAATCCATCATCATTCTTTAGCTCACTCCACCACCCCAGTTCAGACATGGCCATATGCAAATCAGTCTGACCCTGTGCCTCATGGGAACAGTCCAGCCCGAACTGCCAAGCCATGTCTTCCCTGGACCGGAAACAAGCATCCTAGGACCGGTTTCTGGCATTTCAGCCGTCATCAGCCAGGCTTGCTTGAATCCAGTGGCAAAGTGAGCAAGGGACCCACGTCTGGGCATACCCCCGCCAACTTAGGGCGACCAAAGCGATACAAAAGGGGATGATGGACGGAACGCTTGAGCCAATCAAACACTCACCCCCAGTCAACTGATCTGGGTTTAATCCATCATCATTCTTTAGCTCACTCCACCACCCCAGTTCAGACATGGCCATATGCAAATCAGTCTGACCCTGTGCCTCATGGGAACAGTCCAGCCCGAACTGCCAAGCCATGTCTTCCCTGGACCGGAAACAAGCATCCTAGGACCGGTTTCTGGCATTTCAGCCGTCATCAGCCAGGCTTGCTTGAATCCAGTGGCAAAGTGAGCAAGGGACCCACGTCTGGGCATACCCCCGCCAACTTAGGGCGACCAAAGCGATACAAAAGGGGATGATGGACGGAACGTTTGAGCCAATCAAACACTCACCCCCAGTCAACTGATCTGGGTTTAATCCATCATCATTCTTTAGCTCACTCCACCACCCCAGTTCAGACATGGCCATATGCAAATCAGTCTGACCCTGTGCCTCATGGGAACAGTCCAGCCCGAACTGCCAAGCCATGTCTTCCCTGGACCGGAAACAAGCATCCTAGGACCGGTTTCTGGCATTTCAGCCGTCATCAGCCAGGCTTGCTTGAATCCAGTGGCAAAGTGAGCAAGGGACCCACGTCTGGGCATACCCCGCCAACTTAGGGCGACCAAAGCGATACAAAAGGGGATGATGGACGGAACGTTTGAGCCAATCAAACACTCACCCCCAGTCAACTGATCTGGGTTTAATCCATCATCATTCTTTAGCTCACTCCACCACCCCAGTTCAGACATGGCCATATGCAAATCAGTCTGACCCTGTGCCTCATGGGAACAGTCCAGCCCGAACTGCCAAGCCATGTCTTCCCTGGACCGGAAACAAGCATCCTAGGACCGGTTTCTGGCATTTCAGCCGTCATCAGCCAGGCTTGCTTGAATCCAGTGGCAAAGTGAGCAAGGGACCCACGTCTGGGCATACCCCCGCCAACTTAGGGCGACCAAAGCGATACAAAGGGGATGATGGACGGAACGTTTGAGCCAATCAAACACTCACCCCCAGTCAACTGATCTGGGTTTAATCCATCATCATTCTTTAGCTCACTCCACCACCCCAGTTCAGACATGGCCATATGCAAATCAGTCTGACCCTGTGCCTCATGGGAACAGTCCAGCCCGAACTGCCAAGCCATGTCTTCCCTGGACCGGAAACAAGCATCCTAGGACCGGTTTCTGGCATTTCAGCCGTCATCAGCCAGGCTTGCTTGAATCCAGTGGCAAAGTGAGCAAGGGACCCACGTCTGGGCATACCCCCGCCAACTTAGGGCGACCAAAGCGATACAAAAGGGGATGATGGACGGAACGTTTGAGCCAATCAAACACTCACCCCCAGTCAACTGATCTGGGTTTAATCCATCATCATTCTTTAGCTCACTCCACCACCCCAGTTCAGACATGGCCATATGCAAATCAGTCTGACCCTGTGCCTCATGGGAACAGTCCAGCCCGAACTGCCAAGCCATGTCTTCCCTGGACCGGAAACAAGCATCCTAGGACCGGTTTCTGGCATTTCAGCCGTCATCAGCCAGGCTTGCTTGAATCCAGTGGCAAAGTGAGCAAGGGACCCACGTCTGGGCATACCCCCGCCAACTTAGGGCGACCAAAGCGATACAAAAGGGGATGATGGACGGAACGTTTGAGCCAATCAAACACTCACCCCCAGTCAACTGATCTGGGTTTAATCCATCATCATTCTTTAGCTCACTCCACCACCCCAGTTCAGACATGGCCATATGCAAATCAGTCTGACCCTGTGCCTCATGGGAACAGTCCAGCCCGAACTGCCAAGCCATGTCTTCCCTGGACCGGAAACAAGCATCCTAGGACCGGTTTCTGGCATTTCAGCCGTCATCAGCCAGGCTTGCTTGAATCCAGTGGCAAAGTGAGCAAGGGACCCACGTCTGGGCATACCCCCGCCAACTTAGGGCGACCAAAGCGATACAAAGGGGATGATGGACGGAACGTTTGAGCCAATCAAACACTCACCCCCAGTCAACTGATCTGGGTTTAATCCATCATCATTCTTTAGCTCACTCCACCACCCCAGTTCAGACATGGCCATATGCAAATCAGTCTGACCCTGTGCCTCATGGGAACAGTCCAGCCCGAACTGCCAAGCCATGTCTTCCCTGGACCGGAAACAAGCATCCTAGGACCGGTTTCTGGCATTTCAGCCGTCATCAGCCAGGCTTGCTTGAATCCAGTGGCAAAGTGAGCAAGGGACCCACGTCTGGGCATACCCCCGCCAACTTAGGGCGACCAAAGCGATACAAAAGGGGATGATGGACGGAACGTTTGAGCCAATCAAACACTCACCCCCAGTCAACTGATCTGGGTTTAATCCATCATCATTCTTTAGCTCACTCCACCACCCCAGTTCAGACATGGCCATATGCAAATCAGTCTGACCCTGTGCCTCATGGGAACAGTCCAGCCCGAACTGCCAAGCCATGTCTTCCCTGGACCGGAAACAAGCATCCTAGGACCGGTTTCTGGCATTTCAGCCGTCATCAGCCAGGCTTGCTTGAATCCAGTGGCAAAGTGAGCAAGGGACCCACGTCTGGGCATACCCCCGCCAACTTAGGGCGACCAAAGCGATACAAAAGGGGATGATGGACGGAACGTTTGAGCCAATCAAACACTCACCCCCAGTCAACTGATCTGGGTTTAATCCATCATCATTCTTTAGCTCACTCCACCACCCCAGTTCAGACATGGCCATATGCAAATCAGTCTGACCCTGTGCCTCATGGGAACAGTCCAGCCCGAACTGCCAAGCCATGTCTTCCCTGGACCGGAAACAAGCATCCTAGGACCGGTTTCTGGCATTTCAGCCGTCATCAGCCAGGCTTGCTTGAATCCAGTGGCAAAGTGAGCAAGGGACCCACGTCTGGGCATACCCCCGCCAACTTAGGGCGACCAAAGCGATACAAAAGGGGATGATGGACGGAACGTTTGAGCCAATAGGACCGGTTTCTGGCATTTCAGCCGTCATCAGCCAGGCTTGCTTGAATCCAGTGGCAAAGTGAGCAAGGGACCCACGTCTGGGCATACCCCCGCCAACTTAGGGCGACCAAAGCGATACAAAAGGGGATGATGGACGGAACGTTTGAGCCAATCAAACACTCACCCCCAGTCAACTGATCTGGGTTTAATCCATCATCATTCTTTAGCTCACTCCACCACCCCAGTTCAGACATGGCCATATGCAAATCAGTCTGACCCTGTGCCTCATGGGAACAGTCCAGCCCGAACTGCCAAGCCATGTCTTCCCTGGACCGGAAACAAGCATCCTAGGACCGGTTTCTGGCATTTCAGCCGTCATCAGCCAGGCTTGCTTGAATCCAGTGGCAAAGTGAGCAAGGGACCCACGTCTGGGCATACCCCCGCCAACTTAGGGCGACCAAAGCGATACAAAAGGGGATGATGGACCGGAACGTTTGAGCCAATCAAACACTCACCCCCAGTCAACTGATCTGGGTTTAATCCATCATCATTCTTTAGCTCACTCCACCACCCCAGTTCAGACATGGCCATATGCAAATCAGTCTGACCCTGTGCCTCATGGGAACAGTCCAGCCCGAACTGCCAAGCCATGTCTTCCCTGGACCGGAAACAAGCATCCTAGGACCGGTTTCTGGCATTTCAGCCGTCATCAGCCAGGCTTGCTTGAATCCAGTGGCAAAGTGAGCAAGGGACCCACGTCTGGGCATACCCCCGCCAACTTAGGGCGACCAAAGCGATACAAAAGGGGATGATGGACGGAACGTTTGAGCCAATCAAACACTCACCCCCAGTCAACTGATCTGGGTTTAATCCATCATCATTCTTTAGCTCACTCCACCACCCCAGTTCAGACATGGCCATATGCAAATCAGTCTGACCCTGTGCCTCATGGGAACAGTCCAGCCCGAACTGCCAAGCCATGTCTTCCCTGGACCGGAAACAAGCATCCTAGGACCGGTTTCTGGCATTTCAGCCGTCATCAGCCAGGCTTGCTTGAATCCAGTGGCAAAGTGAGCAAGGGACCCACGTCTGGGCATACCCCCGCCAACTTAGGGCGACCAAAGCGATACAAAAGGGGATGATGGACGGAACGTTTGAGCCAATCAAACACTCACCCCCAGTCAACTGATCTGGGTTTAATCCATCATCATTCTTTAGCTCACTCCACCACCCCAGTTCAGACATGGCCATATGCAAATCAGTCTGACCCTGTGCCTCATGGGAACAGTCCAGCCCGAACTGCCAAGCCATGTCTTCCCTGGACCGGAAACAAGCATCCTAGGACCGGTTTCTGGCATTTCAGCCGTCATCAGCCAGGCTTGCTTGAATCCAGTGGCAAAGTGAGCAAGGGACCCACGTCTGGGCATACCCCGCCAACTTAGGGCGACCAAAGCGATACAAAAGGGGATGATGGACGGAACGTTTGAGCCAATCAAACACTCACCCCCAGTCAACTGATCTGGGTTTAATCCATCATCATTCTTTAGCTCACTCCACCACCCCAGTTCAGACATGGCCATATGCAAATCAGTCTGACCCTGTGCCTCATGGGAACAGTCCAGCCCGAACTGCCAAGCCATGTCTTCCCTGGACCGGAAACAAGCATCCTAGGACCGGTTTCTGGCATTTCAGCCGTCATCAGCCAGGCTTGCTTGAATCCAGTGGCAAAGTGAGCAAGGGACCCACGTCTGGGCATACCCCCGCCAACTTAGGGCGACCAAAGCGATACAAAAGGGGATGATGGACGGAACGTTTGAGCCAATCAAACACTCACCCCCAGTCAACTGATCTGGGTTTAATCCATCATCATTCTTTAGCTCACTCCACCACCCCAGTTCAGACATGGCCATATGCAAATCAGTCTGACCCTGTGCCTCATGGGAACAGTCCAGCCCGAACTGCCAAGCCATGTCTTCCCTGGACCGGAAACAAGCATCCTAGGACCGGTTTCTGGCATTTCAGCCGTCATCAGCCAGGCTTGCTTGAATCCAGTGGCAAAGTGAGCAAGGGACCCACGTCTGGGCATACCCCCGCCAACTTAGGGCGACCAAAGCGATACAAAAGGGGATGATGGACGGAACGTTTGAGCCAATCAAACACTCACCCCCAGTCAACTGATCTGGGTTTAATCCATCATCATTCTTTAGCTCACTCCACCACCCCAGTTCAGACATGGCCATATGCAAATCAGTCTGACCCTGTGCCTCATGGGAACAGTCCAGCCCGAACTGCCAAGCCATGTCTTCCCTGGACCGGAAACAAGCATCCTAGGACCGGTTTCTGGCATTTCAGCCGTCATCAGCCAGGCTTGCTTGAATCCAGTGGCAAAGTGAGCAAGGGACCCACGTCTGGGCATACCCCCGCCAACTTAGGGCGACCAAAGCGATACAAAAGGGGATGATGGACGGAGCGTTTGAGCCAATCAAACACTCACCCCCAGTCAACTGATCTGGGTTTAATCCATCATCATTCTTTAGCTCACTCCACCACCCCAGTTCAGACATGGCCATATGCAAATCAGTCTGACCCTGTGCCTCATGGGAACAGTCCAGCCCGAACTGCCAAGCCATGTCTTCCCTGGACCGGAAACAAGCATCCTAGGACCGGTTTCTGGCATTTCAGCCGTCATCAGCCAGGCTTGCTTGAATCCAGTGGCAAAGTGAGCAAGGGACCCACGTCTGGGCATACCCCCGCCAACTTAGGGCGACCAAAGCGATACAAAAGGGGATGATGGACGGAACGTTTGAGCCAATCAAACACTCACCCCCAGTCAACTGATCTGGGTTTAATCCATCATCATTCTTTAGCTCACTCCACCACCCCAGTTCAGACATGGCCATATGCAAATCAGTCTGACCCTGTGCCTCATGGGAACAGTCCAGCCCGAACTGCCAAGCCATGTCTTCCCTGGACCGGAAACAAGCATCCTAGGACCGGTTTCTGGCATTTCAGCCGTCATCAGCCAGGCTTGCTTGAATCCAGTGGCAAAGTGAGCAAGGGACCCACGTCTGGGCATACCCCCGCCAACTTAGGGCGACCAAAGCGATACAAAAGGGATGATGGACGGAACGTTTGAGCCAATCAAACACTCACCCCCAGTCAACTGATCTGGGTTTAATCCATCATCATTCTTTAGCTCACTCCACCACCCCAGTTCAGACATGGCCATATGCAAATCAGTCTGACCCTGTGCCTCATGGGAACAGTCCAGCCCGAACTGCCAAGCCATGTCTTCCCTGGACCGGAAACAAGCATCCTAGGACCGGTTTCTGGCATTTCAGCCGTCATCAGCCAGGCTTGCTTGAATCCAGTGGCAAAGTGAGCAAGGGACCCACGTCTGGGCATACCCCCGCCAACTTAGGGCGACCAAAGCGATACAAAAGGGGATGATGGACGGAACGTTTGAGCCAATCAAACACTCACCCCCAGTCAACTGATCTGGGTTTAATCCATCATCATTCTTTAGCTCACTCCACCACCCCAGTTCAGACATGGCCATATGCAAATCAGTCTGACCCTGTGCCTCATGGGAACAGTCCAGCCCGAACTGCCAAGCCATGTCTTCCCTGGACCGGAAACAAGCATCCTAGGACCGGTTTCTGGCATTTCAGCCGTCATCAGCCAGGCTTGCTTGAATCCAGTGGCAAAGTGAGCAAGGGACCCACGTCTGGGCATACCCCCGCCAACTTAGGGGCGACCAAAGCGATACAAAAGGGGATGATGGACGGAACGTTTGAGCCAATCAAACACTCACCCCCAGTCAACTGATCTGGGTTTAATCCATCATCATTCTTTAGCTCACTCCACCACCCCAGTTCAGACATGGCCATATGCAAATCAGTCTGACCCTGTGCCTCATGGGAACAGTCCAGCCCGAACTGCCAAGCCATGTCTTCCCTGGACCGGAAACAAGCATCCTAGGACCGGTTTCTGGCATTTCAGCCGTCATCAGCCAGGCTTGCTTGAATCCAGTGGCAAAGTGAGCAAGGGACCCACGTCTGGGCATACCCCCGCCAACTTAGGGCGACCAAAGCGATACAAAGGGGATGATGGACGGAACGTTTGAGCCAATCAAACACTCACCCCCAGTCAACTGATCTGGGTTTAATCCATCATCATTCTTTAGCTCACTCCACCACCCCAGTTCAGACATGGCCATATGCAAATCAGTCTGACCCTGTGCCTCATGGGAACAGTCCAGCCCGAACTGCCAAGCCATGTCTTCCCTGGACCGGAAACAAGCATCCTAGGACCGGTTTCTGGCATTTCAGCCGTCATCAGCCAGGCTTGCTTGAATCCAGTGGCAAAGTGAGCAAGGGACCCACGTCTGGGCATACCCCCGCCAACTTAGGGCGACCAAAGCGATACAAAAGGGGATGATGGACGGAACGTTTGAGCCAATCAAACACTCACCCCCAGTCAACTGATCTGGGTTTAATCCATCATCATTCTTTAGCTCACTCCACCACCCCAGTTCAGACATGGCCATATGCAAATCAGTCTGACCCTGTGCCTCATGGGAACAGTCCAGCCCGAACTGCCAAGCCATGTCTTCCCTGGACCGGAAACAAGCATCCTAGGACCGGTTTCTGGCATTTCAGCCGTCATCAGCCAGGCTTGCTTGAATCCAGTGGCAAAGTGAGCAAGGGACCCACGTCTGGGCATACCCCCGCCAACTTAGGGCGACCAAAGCGATACAAAGGGGATGATGGACGGAACGTTTGAGCCAATCAAACACTCACCCCCAGTCAACTGATCTGGGTTTAATCCATCATCATTCTTTAGCTCACTCCACCACCCCAGTTCAGACATGGCCATATGCAAATCAGTCTGACCCTGTGCCTCATGGGAACAGTCCAGCCCGAACTGCCAAGCCATGTCTTCCCTGGACCGGAAACAAGCATCCTAGGACCGGTTTCTGGCATTTCAGCCGTCATCAGCCAGACCATAATTCCTTCATAATATAGACCCAATCATGCTTTACAAGCTAAGTGTTCCACCACCAGCGCAAATAACAGTGGTGACAGCAGACATCCCTGTCGGGTCCCCTGTCCCACTGCATATGTCTGAGATTATGCCCCCTGTTTTAACTCGTGCCATGGGATTACAGTATAACAGTTTGGTCCAGGCCATAAAATACCTCCCCAGGTTCATTGTGTCCATCACTGTGTAAAGGTACCCCCAATCTAGGCTTTCAAATGCCTTCTCGATGTCCACTGCCATAACCACCCCCTCCCCGTCTGGACAGGCCGTGTCTTACAGTATAGCCATCAGCCTTCATATTGAGTTCCATACTACAGCTGGGTATGAAGCTTGCTGGTCTTGGTGGATTAGTTTTGTCACATGTGGCACAAATCGGGCCGCTAGCACCCAGCTCAGTATTTTGTAGTCGACATTCAACATCAACAGCGGCCTATAAGCCTTCATGTATGTCATAGTGCCCTGGTTTAAGCAACGGAATCACCAACACCTCCCTCATCGACTTCGGCAAAAAGCAGTGTTCCTTAGCTGTACTATACATCTGTACCAGTCTGGGTGCTAGTTGTTCAACATACATGGCATAAAATTCCACAGGCAGCCCATCACAACCTGGCACTTCCCTCTAGCCATACCCTTAATAGCTGCTCTAATTTCCTGTATGGTTATATCAGTAACCAAGGCCTCCGGTTCCTCTAAGTTAAGGGTAGGGAGTGGCAGAGCGTCCAGGAAGTCGTCTATACCATGTTGCCTATCGATGGAATCTCTGGTATACAGCTTAGTGTAGTATTGACGAAACCACTTATTACTGTCTCCTTGCTAATACACCCTACCCCCTGTTTCCGTGTCAAGTTCTAATATAAGAGACCCCTTGTTCATGGGATTAGCCAGCCAGGACAATAAGGTTCCTGACTTATCAAACTCTGCATGAGATCTGATCTGCCAGCTTCTAATTGGCATCTAGCAGGCAGTGGTGGATCACGGGGCTCTCTTGCCTGTCTTTTTCCACTTCCCTAAGGACTTGTTCTTGTGTCTCAATTTCTTGCACTAAAGTCCTACACACTCCCACTGTCCCTGCCAAACATGGTCCCCTGATCACTGTTTTAAAGGCATCTCAGTCCACGAGTGTTGTTGATGCAGTGCGTTAATTTTCTGAAAAATCTGCTCCTCTATTGTATGTCTAAATACCTGGTCTTTTAAATATTCTATTTTCAATCTCCAGGTGGGTATGCAAGTGCGTGTCGGGGTCCACGCCATGGACAGGACAAGGGGATTATGGTCTGATAACGATCTGGTCTAGTATTCAACATTTGTGACTGACATGTATACATTGGAAGTGCATGGGAATGTGTTGAGATGGACATGTAACTCATGTAGGCCCAAAAAAAGGAGTGGTCCCTGTCATGCAGGTATTTTGCCCTTCATGCATCTAAGATCCCCCAGCGTTCCTGCCATTCCCTGAACTACCTTGCTAAGAGCATCACAGGTGAATCGTGTAATGGCAGATGTGACCTGTCCATTATGTGGTTTATGACACAATTAAAATATCCCCCAAGTATCACAGAATGGGTCATAAAGAGTGCAATAATATTCGGCAACACATCAAGGAAATTACCCTGATTCACATTGTCATACGGTTCATACTTTCTCAGTAAAGCTGTGCGTCTGTTGGGCAGCATAAACATCAAAACTGTGCTAGACTGATTCCACACACACCATCAGGATATATGTTGACCTTAGTCCTGCTAGCTCACAGTGCACCATCTGTACCCCTAAACTAGCCAGATAACAGGTGGAATTCACAACCTCAGAACATGACAACCCTGAGTTCCCAGGGAAATCGTGGAAACAGATCTAGAACCCTTTTGTTTGGTAATCAAGTATACCTAAAGAAATATACAAGAAATACACAACATGGCATTTTAATATTTATCGAAGCATTATGATTCTAGGTTAAAATACATGTGCTGCAATAATAAATAGTTAAAAACAGAATAGTGTGATCAGCATTACAAGAATGGTGAAAAAGATAAACAATTCAACCATTGTGCTGTTACACAGAATATATGCTCGTATATTTTGTACTCCTACCTAGCACTACCTATCCCAGTGTGCCTAGGGTGGGGGAATCTGCCAGAATCCCTGTAGGGTGATCTAACTTCCCCGTTACCTGTGGGTAAGTATCTTCAGAGAGCCCATCTTGGTGGAGAGCAGGGCCTCATCCCTCACAGGAGGTAAACAGAAATCAGTTGAGCTGGAATTCCGGCATGGGGTGACCTCAGCAGTGTCAGCTAAATTCTCCTCTGCCTTAACAAGGAGTGATGTTGTTTATATAATAAAATGCACTCATGTAATTATGCCGAAGCCCCAGTCTGGCCGCTATTGTTGATTCTTTTGTAATAGCTCAGTCACCGAGCGGACAATAACAAACAATAGCATTTTGCATAGTGAACTTAGCCCTTGTACAGAATGTTCAAGGCACTTGATAATATGCCTACGAAGAAGTGTAAATGTAAGCAAAGCCATTTCAGAGAATATATCCTGCATGGGCACGCAAGCAAATGTGTGTCAAATGTCAGCGTTTAAGAAAAGAGGGCAACTTTAAAATGTGAGTATATGAAATGGTGGTGTACCTACTCTGGTCTAAATGTGACCACATGACAGAATTAGCGGCGTAAATATAAACAAATGTTATATGCCTCCTCCCCAGCCGACCATTAATCACCACATATCACCCTGCTTTGTCTATTAATTTCCCAAGATCTAAAAGGGAACCCATGGCCACACCCAAAGAACTCCCCTTGCAAAAGCAGAGTAACCGGTGTAAAATATATGGCCCCTCCAATGTTTACTTAGTGCTGTTCCCTCAGTGTCAGTCAGATGAGTTTCTTGAAGTAATGCAATGTTTAACCCCCTTCATTTTAGTAAGTAATCAATGAACACATGTAAGAAACTACACGTCTATGTAATAAGGATGTGAACGCTACCGTATTCCTGCCCCCCAGTGGCACAGCACACCACCCAGCATAGTTTACCACGTAGAAGCCCTGCCATGTCTCCTTATCCCCATTATAAGTGCTTAGTAATATAGCTCCTCATCCGTGAAGCCACTGAACTCTATGTTACCCACCCACGCATTGTAGCAGCTGCGACCCCCAGTGTTCACATAATTTCATCCGCCATACGAGGAGCAACCTGTGGCAGCTCTGAACTCGAATCCATAGCAGAAATCGAAGCTTGGTCGAAGTCTGTGTCATACAGATTAGTTTCTGCAGGGTTTTGATGATGGACTTGCTCGAGTTGCATTCAGATTTTCCACTGCCGCCACCGCGTTCAGTCTGCCTTGTTGAACCTGTGCGTGTGTTGGCATATTCCGATAATGTAAAGGTCTGCTTCTTGGGAAGGTACAACCTTTGTTCCATGCCAGTCTTCCCACTTCCGGGGATGTCCCACTCTGCAGCTGTTTATCAATCCATTCCTACACTTCCTGAGGTGAGGAGAAAAATTTACTTCCCCGCGTTGAGAGTCTAAAGTTTCACAGGGAACAACATTGCATATTGGTCCCCATCTGACAAAGGCAGTTTTTTGGCCTCAATAAAAGAAGCACCCTGTTTTTGTACATTTCTCGTGAAATCTGGGAGCACCATACCCTGCTATTGCCAAACAACAGTTCTCCTTGGGTTTGTGCTTGGAGTAGTATATGGTCCAGATCCTTATAATGCAATAGCTTGGCCAACACTGGGCAGGGAGCGGCTCCAGGTGGGGGCAGCCTTGCCTGGACCCTATAGGCACGCTCCAATGTGAAAAAGGGGGAAAAGCCTTCTGGGGATATCTTGTCTCTTATCCAACCTTCGAGGAATGCCACCATTTTCAGCCCGTTCAGGCAGTCCTACCACACAAATATTATTTCTTCAAGTTAAATTTTTGGCATCTTCATCGTGGTATTTTAGCACTTTAGTTCTCACCTCTAAGGACACTATTGTAAGAAAGTGCCCTTTTTTGACATGGTCACCCCCACTTTGATGTGATTTCGACTGGAAGTGCACTGGATTCCTGCTAACCAGGTCTCCAGTGCCTGATCTCTTTCCCAAAACAGTGAAATTGTTTCCCCAGTTGGCAATACCTTTAGTATTCCCTGTATGTCCCTAGTAAATGGTGGATCACTGTCATAACTTCGACACTCATAATATTGACCTACAAAATTATCGACACACGAATATTGATAACATAAATATCGATATACTATACTTATTTAAAAAAATACACAAATATCGACACAAATATATCGTCAAACATTAACATCGATATTACTAATATCGATGAAAAAAATATTGTTATAACTAATATTGAAAACATTAAATAAGCATAGAAAATGACACACATATCGATAACAAAAATATAGACCACACAATTATTACCAAAAACAAAATATCGACACCTTAAAAATATTTTAATAACACAATATATATAAAAATAAATATAAACAATATCACGAACACACATAACATATTAAATAAATAAAATTAAAGTTAATTAGATTATAATTAAAAAACCTTTAACATAATTAAATTCAACAAATGAATTACTCCTTACAAACACAATATATAAAATAAATAATTTTTATTATACATTCAATGCAATATAAATAACAAATAATATACTATTATACTTTTAAATAAAGTAAGAATAAAAAAAAGTTTAACTGAACATTAATTAGCGTTTCCCATATAAGAAAACAACTGCCAAATTAATTGAAAACATTAGTAACAACCAATGAAAAACACCTACAACTTAAATAACCCAATAAGATTGAAAGCACAATTAAACAAACACTAAATAATCTAAAGAAAATGTAACATTATTTTATGGTCCAACAACAAAACGAAGAATAAAGGGAATCTCTGCTGGATTGCTTCTGCAACATTGGACTTCCTCATTGAAAGCTCTGATTTCAACTTCACAAAGTAAGTAAAATATCTATTTAATGTTACAACTGTATAAAATAATCGTAAAGCGCATTTTGCAATAATTAAATAATTAATGTATATATTTTTTTAATTATATCTCCTCTACAGAAACTCCAAAAGACACTCAACTAACTTCAAATATCATCAAAAAACCACCTTGTAAGTATAAATCTAAATTAAACTTTTAAAACAACAAAAAATCCCAACCCAAACCGCCCCCTAACCACACAAACCCCAAAATACAGAAAATGCTGTTAAACACATTTATTAAAATTATCATTTTTTTTCTGCAGGAAATAAAATGAAACACTAAAGCCAAGCACCAACAGAAACACCACAGTGTCAAAAAAAGTTCAACATATTCAAGCATGTAAGTATAATTTTGTATATAAAAATCTGTATTACAATAAAAACAATTACAATACATTTAATATTTATATACATTTCTCATTGAATTTGAAACATCAGAATGACTGAAGGTGCAAAATTCATAACTTCCCAGAAAGGAAAATGTTTATTATGCTATATGGGATATGTCTACACCCAAGAAAAACAGAGAGGCGACAAAATGAATTGGAAATGCAGCAAATATTATTCATATGCATGTTATGGGAGGGCTACAACAAAAGAAACTACTGTATTAAATGTTAAGGAACATAACCACCCCCTAACATAGCTGAAATAGAAGTGAGAGACGCTTTAGAGACTCTGAAAGAAGCTAGCACTAGCTCTCAAAAGCCTACTACTGAAATACTAAAAGACGTACTCCCCAGAGTTCCAGAACATGTAACTGGCCAATTACCCTCTGTCTCAATGTTAAAAAGGCTAATAGCTAGAACAAAAAAATCAACTGCTACCACCCCACCTACCCCCAAAACTTTCACTGAAATTCAAATACCACCTGAACTCACTGTAACTCATAATGAAGAGCAATTTCTAGTTTATGACAATACATCTAACGACAAAAGGATTATAATATATGCAACTCCCACAAACTTACTTAAACTACAGAATTGTGAGACATGGATGATGGACGGAAAATTTAAAATATGTCCCAAACCATTTTACCAATTATACACAATCCATGGACTGTATCACAATACTAACATCCCCTTTATATATGCCCAGTTACCAAACAAACAAACCACTACCTATGTAGAACTCTTAACAAAAGTAAAGCAAGAAACTAATAATTACTATCCCAAAAAATTATCATAGACTTTGAACAGTCAATGATACAAGCCATCCTGAAAAAACTACCCTCACACAGCAAGACAAGGTTGCTATTACCACTTTATTCAATGCAATATGGAGACACCTTCAAAAATCTACAGTTAGCGTAGAATATGCAACTAATAGCAATTTTGCATATGAAATTAAAAAGCTAATAGCACTAGCATATGTCCCAATAACTGATGTAGCAGAACACTACAATCTATTAATAGAAAGCCCCTACTACCAAACAAATGAACATACATTAAGTTCCCTACTCGACTATTTTGAGGATACCTGGGTGGGAAGGCTACACAGATCTGGACACAGGAGACAGCCCAAATACCACATTCCATGGTGGAATGTATATAACTGTACCCTAAACAAAGAAGCAAAAACTAATAACGCTGTAGAAGGATGGCATAATGCTTTCCAAGCCACAACAGGCCGAACCCAACCAACCCTACATAAATTACTACAATCAATCCAAAAAGAACAAAGCTACCAACAACTAAGACTTGAACAGTGTGTAACACAACTAGGTCCAAAACTAACTAAACAAACTAAAACAATGTTCGAACACTTACAATACAAAGTAAGACTCTACCCAAACACTAAAGGGCTAGAATATCTAGAAACAATAGCTAAATCCCTACTTTAAAACAATACAAAAACAGAGAAAAATCGTAATTGTGAAATGAATTCTTAAATAAACATTTCTTTGCAAACATCTAAAATATAAATATTATGTCAATTCATTTAAAAATGTTTTTTAAATAATTGACATAAATATATTTGATATATTTAAAAATATGAACAACAATTTCAAAAATCACATTTCCCTCCCATTGTAAATAATTTTAAATAACTTACATTTTTGTTGCTGAAGAATTGAATCCAAACTGCCATAAATAAATCCAAACTTGTAAAAATCCCAAAACTTAGTTAAAAGTCCCAAAGAAAATGTAAAAATACAACTGTGTAAAATATAATCCGCCGGCAACATATCCATAGACTTGAATCCATTAAAAACCCGAAAAATGTCATTAAAAAAAGAAATGCTCCAGGAAAACCCGAAAAATAAAGGAACAGTAATAATTATTAATTTACTAGAAACTAATGCACAGTTCCTTAAAAAAAAAAAGCAAACTTCTCCCAACAGCAACTTCCAAACGACAAAAACCTGTGAAAAAAACAACACGATCCCTGACGCACAAATATACAATAAAATCATTAAAAAACACACATAAACATACTAATAACACCATACTCTAAGCATTATTAAACATATAGAACATACCCTAACACCTACCTATCAACGCACTAACCGCATTTCTCATACGCAAACCTACAAACGAAACCTCACAAAAAACACAAAATAGAAACATTACATACACTATAGACTACCTAACTTCCTTCGCCCTACACCTAAATTAAGCCTAAAAGTAATTAAATTAAACTTACCTTAACCGATGCGACCCAGCTTCCAACCACGAGCTTCTCCCCTCAGAAATGACCTAAAATAACACAGATAGCCTACAAAATACAACTTAGGGGCCGATTCTGATTCGGGCCGGAAAACGTACCGACCGACTCGGAGCCGGAAAAAATACCGACCGATACGTACCGGTGCAGCTTGACCCGCAAAGTACGATGAGAAGCGTGCTAAATCCGACCGACTCGTACGGAACACAAGCCGAACGACCGAGCCGCGCGGAAAACAGCCATCCGGCCGGAAAAACACGCGAATCGAACCGACCGACACGCACCAGGAAGAATCCCGAACGAAACGTACCCGCGAACTCCTACCCGCCAAGTACGATGCAACACGTGGAAAACACGACCGAGTCGCACGGAGCCCAAGCCGCACGACCGACACGCATTCAAAACTGCGAGCCGAAGCAACCCAAAACCCCGCGACCGACGCGTACGCAGCACAGAAAACAGCACAAACACAGCGTGAACGAATCTGAGAGGCTCGCACGAGACAACTGGAGGGTCCGACTCGGTCATAAGAACGTCTCCTACATGCACAAAAAGAACCAAGGAAAAAAACACAAAAAAAGGCCAAACAAGCTATCACAAAGCAAATAAATACTGGGGGGGAAACAGGGAACAAAGACACACCCACAACTCCACCCATATAAAGGACACAAATCCCTACCATGATCATTTGCAAATTCAAATTACCTGCCAGCACTCAACAACAACAGACAGCAACCACACACACACTCACAGCTCATCCATCACACAAGCCACACACCAGCAGCACCACAACAAATAGCACCCTCACATACACCCAGCAAAACACACACTCACACACCCTCACTTGCACACCAACACACACATCACACACCAGCACCACCCAACACCATGCCCCCAAAGAAGAATCACAAGTTCCTAGATAGTGAATTGGAAGTCCTGGTAGATGAGATCCTCAGGGTAGAGCCACAGCTGTTTGGCACATTGGTCCAACAGACACCCATGGCGCAGAAAACCAAGATGTGGGAGAGGATCGTCGACAGGGTGAACGCACAATCACCATGTTTGCGGACAAAGGTAGACATCCGGACAGGTGGTATGACGTGCGCAGGAGGGTCAAGGAGCTGTTGAAGAAGGACTACATCGTGAGCCAACACACCGGCAGTGGCCCTCCTGCCAAACCAGTATACCTCAGGCCCTGGGAGGAGAAGGTGCGGGCCATCCTACCACCAGTGAGCGTCTATGGACTAGAAAACATCCCAGAGCCTGGTGAGTACACAACAAATGTACACAATATTGTGCCACAATACACACACATCACTGTCAAGGGGAGAGTCAAACCATGCACCCTTAGCAAATACACACCAACCAAAACAGATCATCCCAAAATGTGTATGTCAGCCAGATAAACACAATACATGCCAGCTCATAGTGAAATGTAACTGTGTCATGACATGTACAAACCTAACAACAAATAGAGCTAGGCAGTGGCACAAATATAACCAACAAACACAGTCAGACATGTAGCCACCACCACAACACCACCTCACAGGGAAGCTCACTGAAAGGAACGAATACTGTTTATGCTGGGCAAGTCAGTGTAGCCAATAGCATCATGGGAGTGGTAGTCACAGAAATTGCCCACCCTCACAATGCGCACATCAACACCACCATGAACCATGCACACATCACAGGGAGTGGAAAACAACTGACAAGATGGCTGACACTGGCTACTGTTGTGGGGAGCACAAGGCCCTGCTGGCAACTGTGCACCAACCAACAGCAGGACACCACTGACTGACATCCTGAAAGACAACTTGCACTCCCTGCAATGGAAGCACGTTCCATGGTGGGATATCTGGCTGGGTGGGAAGGAGGACTCACAGCACTGACCATAGTCACCAGCAGCTCCACCCACACCCCCTAACACAAACTACACACAACTCACCTGGGAGAAAGCATTGCCTCACACACCAATCAAATATCCCACAAAGAACCACTGTTACGCGCCAGACTGCGTGCACGCTGACATGGCCGAAAACCACCTCACTACATTTCCCATAATGCACCTTGTTGGTTATCCTGTGTTCTTAAAAGTGTACTGTTGCCGAAAACACCCAGGCATCACCAGGTCAGATGACTCACAGGGTATAAAGGTAGATTCCCTACCCATATCGTTGCTTGGTTTACTTCTTCCTTGGAATAGGACCACGCCCCCTGACCCGGATTCTGTGAGGAGCTCTTCCTGTTTGTCCTGAGAGCCTTGTGAACCTTCGACACAGCGTTTCCAGGATTCCTACCTTTGGTTCCAGTGTGCGCTCGTGCTACCGAGGAGGCTGTCTGCCTCTCCTTCCACCAAGCTGACTTCTCCCTTCAAAGTTGGAAGCACTTCCCAGCGTGTGTCTGCGCTGACTCGAGGAGATTGCCTGCCTCCCTTCACACGGACCTGATTTCCCAGCCCAATTTGGATTCTTTTCCCAGCGAAGCCTTCGCTACATTGTATCTCCTCCGAAGATCACAGGTCAGCTGTTTCCTTTCTGTTTCTGTTGGTTTCTGTAGAGCTGAACTCTGTGACTGCTGACCCTGTTAATTTCATTATCACCTGGCAAAGACTTTCCGGTGGGTGCAGAGAGCCTCTGTAGAACTCTCAGTGAGCAGTGACTGCTTTGTAATATTTTTTTGTGTAACTGACACAGCTACAAATGTAGCAGGACTCGCTACCAGTCACGGATGTTTGACATTCTTTCCATTCTGGTGCACTCGGTCTCCTTTTAGACAGAAGGCAGATGTTTGCCTCTGACTTTGCAAGAAGGCAACACCTTAGCACCTCGGCTCTGTTAAATAGAGCAAACTGAATAAGTTTTATTTTCTGCTTAACCTTGAAGAGACCACGTGTTTGAAACTCTCAGCAACTGTGGAAGTAAGTTAACAGTACACTATTAACAATACTGAAAGCTCTCTCAGAGAAATACTCCTAGCTGACACGATTTGCTTGACATATATTTTGTTAACATTAGGTGTATTGTTTTTTCTTTCCCTTTTTTTTTTGTTCTTCTTGTTATGCAGCCTGGAAACACACGCTTAGACGAGTTCCTACTTCAGCACCCCTGTTCAACTGCTGGTCGCCCCCTGGTGGTTCTCCCTTGACGGTCTCCTCTCTTCTAGGAGGTATTAGGCATTACCCTAGTGACTGATTACTTGGGCTGACTATACCTTATTGGAGAGTGGAAACACATCTTCGCTCCTGTGGACGCGGGTCTTTCTGCGTGACGGAAGTAAGTCCTGATAGAAAACCAAGCCCACGTTGTTTCAGTCCCCCGAGCGAAGATGGATAACGGCGCCTCCTACGATCCCATAAATTCAAGTTCCCTTTCTCTTGAGTCACCTGAAACCACTATGCATGAGTTAGCCGCTACGGTGCTTACACTCCAATCAGAACTCCAAACACTTAGGTTGCAAAACCAACGTCTGGTTGCAGAACTAGACTCTGTGAAAACACATAGACAGGTAGAAAACAGAGGAACCGACACACTCCCTAAACAAAAGAAAAGCTACATCCAACCTGCACACTTCCACGTTCCTTCTTCCTCAACTGCCGTAACTGGGAGTAGAGACCATTCACCTGTAAACGTAACTGTGGTTACCCCTTCCCCTGTGCCCTTAGCCATGCCAGAAAGGTTCAATGGGGATAATAGCAAATATAGTGTTTTCATGAACCAGTGTCATTTGCAGTTCCTCTGTAGATCTGCCTCCTTCCCAGATGATGCGGCCAAAGTCGCTTTTGTTATCTCCTATCTCATTGGAAACGCAGCCCTTTGGGCGGTGCCCCTTGTGGAAAACAACGACCCGGTATTGTATGATTTCCCCCAGTTTAAAGAACGCATGAGGAGCCTCTTTGCACGACATACGTACATGCAGGCTAGTGATAATGAATTGCTCGGACTCAAGCAGGGATCTAAGGATCTTTTAACCTATATCACTTCCTTCAACAGACTAGTTACAGAAACTCAATGGCCTGAGGAGAAAAGAACCTCTCTGTTTTACCGGGGTTTAAAGGACGAGTTAAAGGACATCCTGTCACAGATAGTGGACCCTCCTGAAGACTGCCCTTCTTTTATCGACCTAGTAGTAAAACTAGATCACCGGCTTGGAGAGCGGAAAGGTGAGAAGTCTAAGGGAGACTACTCGAGTTTCGTGCCGCACAGAGGAGAAAAGAAGGAAGTCAAAGACACGAGCGAACCTATGCAAATAGGAGGCATTCGCGGACCATTATCTAGCGAAGAGAGAGAGAAGCGTAGGCGGCTTAATCTCTGTCTTTACTGTGGCAAAAGCGGTCATTACGCTAAGGATTGTACCGTGAAACCCAAAACCGCTTATAAAGCCCCCAGTGTAAAAAGCGGTTTCGCTACACAGGCGGGAAACTAAGAAACTTGAAGGACAAAGAGATCGATCCTCCAAGTTCTATCCTCATGCAGATCTCACAATTTCTAGCCAACACCATGGCGTCTGTACCTAAACACTTTACTATCTCAGTGACTCTAATATTACCTTCTCAACATAGAAAAGCTATTTCTATATTACTGGACTCTGGGGCCACGGGGAACTTTTTGGACATCACCTTGGCTAAAGCTCTGGGGATCAAATTTATCTCCAAGGCCCAACCGGAGAAAGTAAGAGCCGTTGATGGCTCTGAGTTGTCTTCTGGGTTACTGACTTATCAGACTACTGACATTGTCATGTTGTGTGATAATGGACATGCAGAGAACATCTCTTTTGACTTAATTGACACTCCCAATTTTGGAGCCATCTTAGGGGTGCCATGGTTGCAATTACACAACCCTTGCATTGACTGGGTCACTAGAAAAGTCACCTTGAGATCCCACTATTGTGTATTACATTGTTACCAAGACGCAACACAGTGGCAGTCCCCTATCTGTTGTGCAGTAGAAGGAGAGGCACAGCTAGAGTTACCCGAAGAATATGTAGAATACCGACATGTCTTTGATGAGGTCAAAGCTGTGGCATTACCTCCCCATCGCTCTTTCGACTGTCGGATAGATCTAGTCCCTGGCGCTGACTTACCCGTCAGCAGAATCTATGCCTTAACAGAACCAGAGACCAAGTATTTACATGACTATATCCAGGACATGTTACAGAAAGGATTCATCAGGCATTCTACATCTCCTGTATCCTCGCCCATCTTTTTTATTCCAAAACGAGAAGGTGGCTTGAGAGCCTGTCTGGATTACCGCGCGCTTAACAAGGTGACTGTTAAAAACAAGTACCCTCTTCCGCTCATCTCCAACCTTCTAGACCAAGTGCGAAACGCTAAGATCTTCACTAAGCTTGACCTCCGTGGGGCCTACCACCTAATTCGAGTAAGAGAAGGAGATGAGTGGAAGACGGCATTTCGCACAAAATTCGGACTATTCGAGTATTGTGTAATGCCTTTTGGCTTATGCAATGCCCCTGCTGCTTTTCAGTTTTTTGTGAATGAGATATTGAGTGACTATTTAGATCTTTTCGTAATCGTCTATATAGACGATATACTAATCTATTCACAGTCTGAGCAAGAACATGTAGGACACGTTAAGAAAATCTTACAACGCCTTCAAGATAACCATCTCTTTGCCAAACTTGACAAATGCACCTTTCACACTAAACGTGTGAATTTCCTAGGTTTTGTTATCTCCCCTGAAGGGGTACACATGGACCCCTCCAAAGTGTCGGCCATAACGAAATGGCCAAGCCCTAGTAATGTGAAAGAAGTACAGTCCTTTCTAGGGTTTGCCAATTTCTACCGCAGATTTATAGACCATTTCTCGGACATCATAACCCCGATCACTAAATTGTTGAGGAAAGGAGTAGTATTCAACTGGACAGATGAAGCTGAAAAAGCCTTCTGTACCCTGAAGAACAGGTTTACTTCGGCTCCCTTCATCCGCCATGCTGATGGTACCCAACCATACTATTTGGAGGCCGATGCCTCTCAATACGCTGTGGGCGGAGTGTTGTCTCAAAGAGACCGCAAGACAGGGAGCCTGCACCCTGTCGCATACTTCTCCAAGAAACTCCTACCTGCAGAACAAAACTATACAATAGGAGAACGAGAACTACTAGCTATTAAACTGGCATTCCAAGAATGGAGACATTATTTACTAGGATCTCCACATGTCATCACCATATACTCCGACCACAGAAATCTTCAATTTTTTAAATCAGCCAAAGCTCTCACACCTAGACAGTTGAGGTGGGTTTCCTTTTTAGCGAATACGATTTTATCATCACGTATCGCCCTGGGGTGAAACAAGGCAAGGCAGACGCTCTATCTCGATTGGGGAGAGACTGTAGAGTAACTATGGACTCTCCAGTCCCCATTATCCCTGACAAAAAAATCATTGCAGTAGGAGAGATCACCAAAGGGGAGTCGGAGAAGTTTTTGGATGACCTAACCCTTGCTTATTTTGCATTAAATCGTACTGAATGGTTGGCAGACCCTCGTAACACTATAGTAAACAATCTGTACTACCATGATAATCGACTGTTCTTACCTACGGAGCATCTCCGTGCCTTAATCATGAAATGGTGCCATACCCTCCCATTAGCAGGTCATCCTGGAGGAGAGAAAACCGGACAAACCTGTCAGAGATGGTTTTGGTGGAAAGGTATGACTAAGGACATCAGTGAATTTGTGAAAGCATGCCCCACGTGTGCTAGACAAAAAGCCTCTCATTGTGCACCTGCTGGATTACTGACGCCCCTGCCCATTCCCCACACTCCCTGGTCATCCATTAGCATGGACTTCATTACTGACTTACCTGTTACACGTGGATTCACAACTATAATGGTGGTAGTAGACCTGTTATCCAAGATGGCCCATTTCATCCCTCTCAGAAAACTACCAACAGCCAAAGAACTGATAGAAGTCTTTATTAAACAGATCGTGAGGTTACACGGCTTGCCCACAGTGATAATTTCAGACCGTGGGGCTCAGTTTATTTCCAAGTTTTGGCAAGGCATGTGCACAGCCCTACATATAGACCATCGACTCTCTTCGGCCTATCATCCTCAGACAGATGGGCAAACAGAAAGAACTAATCAAACACTCGAACAGTATTTACGTTGTTTATTAAGCACAGTTTCCAGTGACTGGGTACAAGTTCTCCCTTTGGCTGAGTTTGCTTACAACAATACCACACATTCAGCAACCTCGATCTCCCCTTTTTCTTTTCTCAGGGATTTCACCCCAAATTCCTACCCCTTCACTCGCTTCTGTCTTCCTCTGACTTACCTTCTGTCACTGAACACCACACCCACCTCATCTCAATATGGAACAAAGCTAAACACGAACTACAATTAGCAAAAGAGCACATGAAAGAGCAAGCTGACAAACACAGGCGTCCAGCTCCTGTCTACTCAGTAGGAGACTTCGTATGGTTAGCCACCAAAAACCTCAGCGTAGCAGGGCCCCGCAAGTTACAACCCAGATATATAGGGCCATATCCAATCCTTAAAATTATCAATCCTGTCGCCATGAAACTTGAGTTACCACCCGAGATACAAGTACATCCGGTTTTCCATACCTCTCTACTCAAACCCTATGAACCCCCTTCCTATCCTGAACCCCCTCCTCCTCCTGTTAACGTAGAGGGAGAGCTGGAATATGAGGTCAAAAGAATCTTAGACTCTAGAAGACATCGAGGAAAACTACAGTATCTGATAGACTGGGTGGGATATCCCCCCGAAGACCGGTCTTGGGAACCCGCTGCTCAGGTCCATGCTCCCCATTTAATAAGAAGGTTTCATGCCTTAAACCCCTCTAAACCCAGACCCATTAATCGGCCTTTGGGAGGGAGAACTGTTACGCGCCAGACTGCGTGCACGCTGACATGGCCGACAACCACCTCACTACATTTCCCATAATGCACCTTGTTGGTCATCCTGTGTTCTTAAAAGTGTACTGTTGCCGAAAACACCCAGGCATCACCAGGTCAGATGACTCACAGGGTATAAAGGTAGATTCCCTACCCATATCGTTGCTTGGTTTACTTCTTCCTTGGAATAGGACCACGCCCCCTGACCCGGATTCTGTGAGGAGCTCTTCCTGTTTGTCCTGAGAGCCTTGTGAACCTTCGACACAGCGTTTCCAGGATTCCTACCTTTGGTTCCAGTGTGCGCTCGTGCTACCGAGGGAGGCTGTCTGCCTCTCCTTCCACCCAGCTGACTTCTCCCTTCAAAGTTGGAAGCACTTCCCAGCGTGTGTCTGCGCTGACTCGAGGAGATTGCCTGCCTCCCTTCACACGGACCTGATTTCCCAGCCCAATTTGGATTCTTTTCCCAGCGAAGCCTTCGCTACATTGTATCTCCTCCGAAGATCACAGGTCAGCTGTTTCCTTTCTGTTTCTGTTGGTTTCTGTAGAGCTGAACTCTGTGACTGCTGACCCTGTTAATTTCATTATCACCTGGCAAAGACTTTCCGGTGGGTGCAGAGAGCCTCTGTAGAACTCTCAGTGAGCAGTGACTGCTTTGTAATATTTTTTTGTGTAACTGACACAGCTACAAATGTAGCAGGACTCGCTACCAGTCACGGATGTTTGACATTCTTTCCATTCTGGTGCACTCGGTCTCCTTTTAGACAGAAGGCAGACGTTTGCCTCTGACTTTGCAAGAAGGCAACACCTTAGCACCTCGGCTCTGTTAAATAGAGCAAACTGAATAAGTTTTATTTTCTGCTTAACCTTGAAGAGACCACGTGTTTGAAACTCTCAGCAACTGTGGAAGTAAGTTAACAGTACACTATTAACAATACTGAAAGCTCTCTCAGAGAAATACTCCTAGCTGACACGATTTGCTTGACATATATTTTGTTAACATTAGGTGTATTGTTTTTTCTTTCCCTTTTTTTTTGGTTCTTCTTGTTATGCAGCCTGGAAACACACGCTTAGACGAGTTCCTACTTCAGCACCCCTGTTCAACTGCTGGTCGCCCCCTGGTGGTTCTCCCTTGACGGTCTCCTCTCTTCTAGGAGGTATTAGGCATTACCCTAGTGACTGATTACTTGGGCTGACTATACCTTATTGGAGAGTGGAAACACATCTTCGCTCCTGTGGACGCGGGTCTTTCTGCGTGACGGAAGTAAGTCCTGATAACCACAACCCTGGGTCATGCAGTGTGAAGCACAGGGACACACATGGGACTTGTAGCAAAACAAACCCCAGGATAACACTGTCAGCCATCTTGTCAGCACAGGCACACAACCCCACAGGGAAGCTGAGTCAAAAGGAAGGAAGCATGGGCATGCTGGGAAGGGGGTGGAGGCAAAAGCATGATGGGAGTGGTAGTCACAGCCCAACATCCCCCACCCACATGGCCCAGCAAGAACACACCCAAGCATGCACACCTCACAGGGAGTCAAAAGCCACTTCAAAGATGTCTGACACTGGTGCTCTGTTGTGGGGAGCACAAGGCCATGCTGGGAACTGGCCAACAACCAACAGCAGGACACCACTGTCAGCCATCTTGCCATTGCTGTCACACCCACACACAGTGAAGTACACTCAAAAGGAAGGAAGTATGGGCATGCTGGGAAGGGGGTGGAGGCAATAGCATGATGGGAGTGGTAGTCACAGATATTGCTCACCCTCACAATGCGCACATCAACACCACCATGAACCATGTCCACATCACAGGGAGTGGAAAACAACTGACAAGATGCTGACACTGGCTACTGCTGTAGGGAGCACAAGGCCCTGCTGGGAACTGTGCACCAACCAACAGCAGGACACCACTGACTGACATCCTGAAAGATAACTTGCACTCCCTGCAATGGAAGCACGTTCCATGGTGGGATATCTGGCTGGGTGGGAAGGAGGGCCGGATGTCAACCAAATACAACCAATGCAGACCATGTACACACCCCAACATTCACATGGAAATGCCCAAATAATGCAGGACAATGTGCTACACCAATATCAACCCCTGACTGTGACAACTTAGGACAATGCAATGTACAGGCCCGCATCCAGAGGCACAGTCACAACTGTCAGGTGTGTCAACCATTGATGCCTGCAGAAACATAACATACATTGTGTGTGTCTCCCAAAAACAGGTGATGATGGGGACACAGCAGCAGACGCTGAGGAGTCCCCGTCCCAGGCTCAAGAGGATACGGAGCTCACTGGTGTGGAACAGCCTCTGCCCTCCTCGGATGAAGAAGACCAACCTGGCACCTCCGGAGCAAGTCATCATGCAGCACCAGCAGGACCACCAGCTGCACCCCTGCACCCACCCCTCCAACGACTGTCAACACACATACCACCCCTGCCGACATGGAAAGACCAAGGAGCACCACCACCACCAGCACAGGGACCCTGGACCAACGTGGGGCCATGGACACCAACACCACCAACAACCCCCAAGGGGGCCCAGGGTCACCTGTGCGTGCCACCTCAGGTACTGCACGTGTCGCCAGGGGTGGTGGGAGGGGTGGGAGACATAGGTCGCTGCTTGCAGAGGGGTCTGGACTGCATGATGACCCACAACTGGCACGCATAGCCGATGCGTACCAGTCCAGCACCGGAGAGCTCAGCCAGGTAGTGGGGCTCCTCAGGGACATTAAACAGCAGCAGGCTGCCCATCATGCCCGCTTGGACTCACACATGTCCCGCGTGGAGTCCAAGTGGGACACACTGCAAGAGATGACGGCGGTGCATAGGGACATATTACAATGCCTCCGCCAGATGAGCAGCAACCAGTCAACACCTCCCTGTGTGCCCACAACATCTGGTGCTGAAACAACTGCAACTGCCACAGGGAGGGAGGATGACTCTGGCGGAGAGTCCCCTGCACCGCAGCAGCCTGCACTTGAGGGTCCCCCCCCAAAGAAGAGGGGCCGTCCGAGGAGGGGCAAGTGAGAGGCCGATGGCCATGTGCAACCCCCAGGAAGCCAAAACCTGTTCTGGATAATCACCTTTGTGCGCAAACTGTTCACCCTGTTGACTGCAACACAACTCTCCCACATGACATGGGGAGCTCAAGTTGGACCAATGTCTCAGATGACTGTGGACTTTACTCTGGACATTTCTGCTACCAGGACTTCCAAATCATCTAGGAACTTTGGATTACAATCACAATGTACAGCACCCACCATCCTGTGCACTATACTCACACATGTATGTCAATAAACTCACTAATACACCATACTTGCCTCTGTTGTGATTCCTACGTTGTCTCTGAAGTGGCGATGATGATCTGGGAAATGACACTGTGCATGCTAACTGCTACAGCAAGTACAACACCGGCATGTGAGTCATGGCGACGTCACACATATGAGGGAGGCACACCACCAGGGCTACACAACACATACACACCATGGCCATCTGACTCATCGCCTACACTGATGTTGCCAGGAAATACGTTGCATTGCACAGACCCAACACCTATTCACAGTCTGTGTTAACTAGCCCACTGGTGCAGTAAGCAAATGTCAGTCAGATGTGTGACCACAGACAACGCACATCACAAAGTGAAGCACAGGTTTATTACACATTTGCAACATGTTGTAACCACCACAGATGCAAGGTAATCCCACCTGGCAGCGGGCACACAGTCAACAAGTGTAGAAGGAAGGAAGTCCATGGGTGTGGTGCACATCACCTGTAGGGACACGACAGCTACCACCCTGGAAGTCGAATCACGGTGTCGGGGATCACAGTTGACCAAACGACTCTGAAAGTACCCTGTGAAGGACAGAAATGACACACAGTCAAAAGCACTGAAGAACAGGACAGAACTGCAATACTCATGCCCAATACATGTCACAAGATACCCACCCAGAACCAAGTTAGCATGTCAACACTGTTGGGGAGTACAGACTACCTGTAAGGACACATCGCTACACGCATACAGTCATGTAGCACATGGACACACTCAAACAGCACCAGAGCACCACCAACACATATCATGCAAACTCACATCAGTTACATGACATCTCTGGATACTTACATTCAGCTGAAGAAGTTGGTGATGAGCTGTGTGCGGACATCACCATCATCATCATCATCATCACTGGCATCGTGGTCCAGGCCAGGATCCTCCACAGGTGGCGGACGTTGGTCATCGTCATCCAGGATGAGAGGCAACTCCTTCCGCACTGCCAGGTTGTGTAGCATGCAGCAGACGATGACAATCTTGCACACCTTTGCCGGGGCATATGGGAGGGACCCTCCTGTCTTGTCCAGGCAGCGGAAGCGGCTCTTCAGGAGACCAAATGTCCGCTCAATCACTCTCCTCGTCCGACCATGTGCCTCATTGTAGCGCATCTGGGCTGGTGTCACAGGGTTCCTGAGGGGCGTCAGCAACCACGGCATGTTGGGATATCCGGAGTCACCTACATACAGACAATTGCACATTAGCTGAGTTGGAAAAGAGGGTGGAACACTACATTGCAGAACACACACAATGGTACAAAGTCAGTACACACCAACAAGCCAGGCACGCTGGTTCCGCATCTGTGACATCATCCTCGGGATGCGACTACTCCTCATCACGTAGGCATCGTGTGCAGAACCGGGGAAACGGGCACACACGTGTGAGATGGTCATATCTGCAAGACAGACCACCAGTGCATTGACCGAGTGGTAGTGCTTGCGGTTCCTGTATGCCTGCTCCTGGGCCTGTGGTGGTACCAAAGCCACATGTGTCCCATCAATGGAGCCAATGACATGCGGCATCCTCCCCAGGGCATAGAAGTCACTCTTCACGTCAGTGAGTTGCTGGAGTCTAGGGAAATAGATGTACTGGTTCAGGTATATCAACATAGCCTCCAATACATCGCGGAGCACACGGCTGAACATGGTCTGTGACATCCCACCAGCAGTCGCCAGAGTGTGTTGAAAGGTACCGGTGGCAAAGAAGTGTAGGGCTGCCATCACCTTCACCTTGGGGGTCAGCGCTGTAGGGTACGGCCGGCCAGGTTGCAGGTGTGGTGCCAAGCGCACTGCCAAATCATCAATCAGCTGCCTGGTGAAGCGGTACCGTCGGATGCTGTCACGTTCCACCATCGTTGCCAGGTCAGGGAATGGTCTATGGACAGCTGGTGCCCTGCAGTGCATAGGTGAAGAAAGAAAGATTGTCACTCACCCCACATATGTGGCATTGTACACACTCAATATCACACGATACATCATTATGAGGCACAAGTACATGATGTGTGCAGTTCCGTAAGGACATGTATGGCACATACATGGCCAACATCCAACATCACAGTTCAACAAGTGGCATCAATAAGTCCCAGGTTGTGCCATTGGGTATCATGAGGACGTGTCACATTTCCCATCTCCTGCTGCCACGTTACAAACACACCCCACAGTGACATGTGAGGACAGATGTGCCCCAGGCATCACAGCCCAACGACAGGTAGATTCCCAGGGACCCTGTATTGCCACATGGACACTGGCATGACATGGCGTATCATGTATACACCACAGCAAAACAACCATGACCCCCACAGGTAGTGGTCCCTGTTGCCTCGGCAGGACAGACATGGACGTCTGTGACACACACACGCACAACATCAAAGTCCATGCACAAACAACGTGGATGTGGAGACTGTCTCCCATTGTGCACATGAAATCAGAGACATTGTAAACACAACATGCACACAGACTGTGGAGGACCATCACTATTGTGCCAATGGGTCACCCTGGGTTAAACATACCGTCCCACATGGGACTCAGGGGGCATGTGACATGACATACACATACACCACCGTGAAATGTGACCATGCCACATGCTCAGATATGAACAGTTGCACATCACAGTGGTCATGTACACGAAACACCAAGGATACTGTCCCCATGAACACGTGCACAGCCTGGGGGTGGCTGCCCCAAGTGACACCCACAGAACAACATGTTCACCCCCATACACGGAATAGGTAATGCAGCCTTACATGCCTTAGGATACAGTTTGGACAGGCTGTGGTGTTGTAGGTGTGCCCCTCACTCCCTGGGAAGTATATGTGGCTGGCATATGTTCACCTGTGACAGGCATGGTGACATATGCCAGTGACATGTACAGGGACGCGTTGGACAGCAATGGACCGATCGGTGCGCACACATTGGCCATTGCATTCAATGTGTGCTGGTACGCGTTGTATTCGCAATACGCGTTGGACAGCAATGGACCGATCGGTGCGCACACATTGGCCATTGCATTCAATGTGTGCTGGTACGCGTTGTATTCGCAATACGCGTTGGACAGCAATGGACCGATCGGTGCGCACACATTGGCCATTGCATTCAATGTGTGCTGGTACGCGTTGTATTCGCAATACGCGTTGGACAGCAATGGACCGATCGGTGCGCACACATTGGCCATTGCATTCAATGTGTGCGGGTACGCGTTGTATCCTAGGTACGCGTTGAACAGCAATGGACCGATCGGTGTGCCCGGCCGGCCCATTGCATTCAATGTGTGCGGGTACGCGTTGTATCCTGGGTACGCGTTGAACAGCAATGGACCGATCGGTGTGCCCGGCCGGCCCATTGCATTCAATGTGTGCGGGTACGCGTTGTATCCTGGGTACGCGTTGAACAGCAATGGACCGATCGGTGTGCCCGGCCGGCCCATTGCATTCAATGTGTGCGGGTACGCGTTGTATCCTGGGTACGCGTTGAACAGCAATGGACCGATCGGTGTGCCCGGCCGGCCCATTGCATTCAATGTGTGCGGGTACGCGTTGTATCCCGGGTACGCGTTGAACAGCAATGGACCGATCGGTGTGCCCGGCCGGCCCATTGCATTCAATGTGTGCGGGTACGCGTTGTATCCTGGGTACGCGTTGAACAGCAATGGACCGATCGGTGTGCCCGGCCGGCCCATTGCATTCAATGTGTGCGGGTACGCGTTGTATCCTAGGTACGCGTTGAACAGCAATGGACCGATCGGTGTGCCCGGCCGGCCCATTGCATTCAATGTGTGCGGGTACGCGTTGTATCCTAGGTACGCGTTGAACAGCAATGGACCGATCGGTGCGCACCCATTGGCTATGGCCTGGCCTGGCAACGGACGCGTTTTCAAATTTTGAACGAGTCTGATGCTGGAAATTCAGTTGGTCACCCACAACAATGTTGCAAATTCATGGGTGTCATGAAGTTGAACTTTTGAAGGATGCTGTGGGCGTGTGTAAGTGGTGCAATTCCATGGATTGGCCAGATTCAGAAGATGCTAACGACTTGGACCTATCACTTTGGACACATGGGACAGTAACTGCCTCTGCAGCACACATATAATGCTGGCTGTTCCCCTGAGAGCTCACTTGCCTGCACTACATGCTCCAGGACGACATCTGCCACCACCACTGCTGCTGTATCTGCACCCTCTGGACCCTGCAATGGCACGTACTGTGGAGAGAGCCCCAGCCTTCAGCACTGAGGAGAACCAGGCCCTGCTGGACAGCCTCCTTCCACAGTACAGCAAGCTGTATGGGAAAGCAGGGGAGCAGGTGAGTGTTCTGTCCACTGCCTTCCTAAATGTGCATGTTGTCTGACTAGCAAGGCTAACAGTCTGCACGCCACTGGCTAGCAGGCTCACTGAGTAGTTGTCACCCCCCATAGTGTGTAGTTACATGCACTGGACAGGTATAGTGCAGTGACAGTGCATTTAAACAAGGTTTTACTTCCCAGGCAATGATACCATGTAGTAACTGCTGGCATACTGTCCATGGCCATCGTTGCACTGCCTGTGTACATCATGTGCCCCTGTGATTGAGACATGTATACACAACTGTGTAATGCACGGATATGTTGCATGTGTAGTAATAGCATTCTCACTTTGTCATCCTCACAGGTTGATGCCCACCAGAAGCAGAAGATATGGCTGACCATCGTCCGGGCAGTGAGATCCGTGGGGGACTACAAGCGCCGGATCCGCAACTGCCAGAAGAGGTGGCAGGACCTTCGGGGCTGGACCCGGAGGATCGCACGGGTCCAGCTGAAGCTGTCGCCTCCTCGCAGGAGGGGCGGACACCGGACCCTGACCCCCCACATGCTCAGGATCCTGGCGGTGGTCTTCCCTGATCTGGATGGGCAGCTGAAGGCCAGGGAGCAGCACGGAGGGGGTGAGTCCATGACTGCATTGTGTACTCTGTCTGCCATGCTATGTGCCCTCCTCTGGCCTGGTTAAACTTCCACAGCACATCAGTCATGTGGTCCAGGACCCATGTCCCTCGATTGTGCACTGCCCACTCCTCATCTGATACCCAGGTGTGGCCCTTGCAGTCAGGGAATTGTGTCACTTGGGTACTGTGTCCTTGCAGTTTGCTTGACTCAAGGTGGGGGACAGCATCTGTTCCCCTAACTGTGGTGGGCATCATGGGTGGGTCCATTGCTTACACAATGCCTGTGTTCTGACATGTAATCTGCGTGTTACTTTGATATGTGGTCCAATTGCTGAGCTGATCCACCACATGTGCCTGGGGTAACTGGCACACACCCAAGCTGCGGGTGGGAACAATGTTTGGGCCCCAGGAGTGTGTATATTACGTGTGTCACACATACTTAGCCAGCTGCCTACTGTCCAGGGTTCATCCCTCATTCATGTGGGGCAGGACAGTCATGCCTACTCCAGGCCATGCAATGCACTCTGTACTCCCACTCCCGTGTATCAGCTGACACGTTGTGCTCAGTGATATGTCCCCTCAGGTGTCAGCCTCTGTGTCAGTGTGCTGTGGCTTCGATGTCAGGACTGCTGGGGTGTTTATCGGTTGGGGCTCAGCATGCCACCGGAGATGTGACCATAGGAGACGATACTTGTGTGACACATAGGTGTTTGAACACCTGACCGTGCAGACTGGGGTATGCGAATGTGAGGTCCATGCAGCTGTTTCCCATTCACAGCAGATTGTGAGGTGCTCAGGTTCAGAGGCTTGTGTTACAGGTCACCCATATGTCCAATCAGTATGACCTGGACAGATAAGGGTTCAGATGATGTGGTGTGTGGGGGATGTACATGTGCACTTGTTCAGCTCCAGGACTTGCATTCCCCATGACCTACTATTGTGACACAGTGCAGACTGTTGTTGTGTGGCTGCCCTGCCCATGTGACTGGAGACAGTGATGTATGACTTAGCAGGCATGCCTGTGCCATGGCATGTGACTTCCTATGAGTGATCCTGCAGGGGAGTGACATGTGCTACATGCACACCATAGTGGCAATGGCTATCAGCACATGGGTGCATCGTGGTGTCTGTCGCTGGTATGCATCACATGCATTTCATATATCTGACTCTGGGCATCACTTTCATCCGGGCACCTGTACTGACTCAGTGGCAAGAGTTGTGATGTGTGCATGTTCACATGCTTCACCGTGTTCTCTGCACCGTCCAACTACTGTGTAGGTGGTGCATGTGTCCACACTGGGGTATTGCCAGCCAACGGACGCCAGACAGATGGGTGCAAGGCCAGGTGGGATGTGAGTGCCATGGTTGACGATCAGACTGACAATTGGCTTCTCCTATTCTGTTTGGGCAATTTTAGCAATGTTCAACTAAGGATGCCAGGCCTTGCTCTGTATTGTGCTGTACTTACTGTGGTGTGTGCGTTCGGTGCAGGTGACTGATGTCTGTCTGTTTCCCTATTGTTTGCAGATACATCCACGGCCACAGGAGGGGACAGCTCCACGGACCAGGAGGAGCCGCAGAGCCAGACTGGGTCAACAGCCGAGGAGTGGTCGGAGGGACCCAGTGGCACGGAGGGCGAGGGGAGCCACACCGAGGAGTCCTCAGCACCATCCACCTCAGCTGAGGACCACAGCAGCTCGGAGGATGACTCCCTTATGGAGGCGGGTGTCAGCAGCCACCACACCCCAGCTAGTGTTGCTGTCCCCGCCACCACCACCACCACCGCCCTCCCATCGGCTCCCATTCCCGAGGTCCGTGGAGGCTCCCATGTTCGGGAGCGTGTCTCCTTCGGGCCAGGCACCGCACCCCCTGCCCCTGTGTCCCCTGCTGCCCTGAGTGAGGAGTCTGTGTACCTCCTTCGCCAGCTCCATGTAGGGCAGACAGCGATGCTGAGTGTCCTCCATGCACACACCACTCTGTTGACTCAGCTGGTGTCGTTCATGGAGGGCATCTCATCGGGCATGTCTGCCCTACAGAGGGGCAATAGGTCCATGGACTCCTCCCTGACGGCAGCAGTGTCCCTCCTCCAACAGTCCCTCACCCCTCCTGTCTCTGCCCCATCCACACTCCCCAGCACCTTACCTGTCCCAAGCACACACACACCGGCACAGGCACACACCAGCACAGACACGAGCAGCACACACACACACACGCCACAGACAAGACGCACACGCACGCACAGTCAGGGGACTGAAACCACACTCACAGGGGATGGGGCCCAGTCACACACACACGCATCCACGAGCACTGCGCAGTCCACAGTTGCCTCTCCCTCCAAAGCCCCCTCCGTTGCCTCACCTGCAACCCCAAAGACCCAGCGGCTCTTCCTCAGTGACCTCGGCCTCTTCCCCTCCGATCCAGCTGATACAGCATTCAGGGGGAAGAGGAAGCCCACCCACACGGAGCGGAGTGCCCCTCGCCACCGGACACCCTCCCCCAGGCGCAGACCGACTGACGCCCCCATCCGCAAGTCCCCCCGGACCCGGAAGAGCAAGACCCCGCCGCCGCCCTGCAGCTCAGGCACCAAGTCTCCTTCCTCCATCCCTCAGGCCCCCACTCCACAGGTGCCCCCACCACACCCTGCCCCAGGTTCCCCCACCCACAGATACACCATCCCCAAAAGGATCAGGCCTTCTCCCCCTGCCACTTGCTCTTCCGGCCCCACACCCCCGCTGCGCTTGTCTGTGCCACTGGTGTGGAGACGGTGTCCTCCCCCTCTGTCCTGCCCACCTTACCTGATCCCCATTCTCCTCCCCTGGAGGTAGGCACTGCAGTGGAGTCCACTACCACCCTGTCTGACTTGGGCACTGCAGTGGGGAACCTGTCCACTCCATCTGCACGGTCCCCTGCAGTCTTGCCGGCACCCACACCATCAGAGTCATGCCCCCCACTTGTGCCGGCACACACCATGTCAGACACCTCCACTGCAGTTGTCAGTGGCTCTCCAGCACCCACCACCCCTTCCCTGCCTCCTTCTGGTGAGCCATGATCCTGTCCCTGCGGTGCCTGGCCTGCCCCCCGTATGCCCCTCCGAGGGGATTGTCCCTGGCTTTCATCAGTGCAGGCATGCGTAGGGTGACATCTGCCACTGTCACCCTGTTTTGACTTTCATGTTGGACTGGCCATTGGCCTTTGTTAATTTTTTGCTGGACATCAACTGTTAGACCCACATATGCTGAATAAAGCACCTTTCTGTTCTCTAGTGCTTTTGCTTCTGATGTACATGTTGTTGATGATGCTAACCATGCCCTTGCTGCAGTGATGGTGATATTTGGTCTCATGATAATGAAGTGTTACTGTGCAGGAACACATGTGGTCCAGGGGGAATGTGTCCTATCCTGTGGTGTATCCATGTCATCCTTAGCAGCATCTGAGGGTGTCATGTGTTCAATATTTGGCAATGGGATTTCCTACTTACATTAGCAATTTCACATCTGTGGCTTCCACCCCTGCACATCTGTTGTGCCTGCCATTGTTCAATTCGTCTACTTCCCTGACCGTGTGGCCATCTCCACTGGACATGCAGGTTTGGGCATCAATGGGGAAGGACTCATCTGTGTTGTCAGTGCAACATTGCTATACAAGTGTGTTGGATCTGTGCTGATGATTTCGTTGGCACTCCCATGACCAGGCTGATGTGACGGGAGCCTTCATTTGGTGCTAATTGTTGACTGTGTGACCAAGTGCTCAGCTGACATGATGGAGCCCTACTGAGGCAACATATGGCACAGCTTTCCTCACACAGGAGTGGAGTCCCCTCATGGCAGTGTGTACTCCTGTGACATTGCCTGCGCCCAAGGTGTGTGTTGTATGAGCATGTCTGTGTGTTCACTTCCGTTTTGCTGTGCATGCTGGGATCCCTAGTGTTGTACCTGTTTGTGATGCTTGCTGAGTTGACCTATGTTCCCCCCAAGTCTTCTCCCTGGATTCTCTGTGATGTGGGTGCATGGCACATTACTGGTCATCAGGGTGTCACCCATAGGTGTGTTTGCTGTCAGGGCTGAGTTTGTGTGCAGACGCAGATGGGTCACAGTCAGGATTCCCCTTGGCACTTGTTGTTTACACCTGTCATGTGATTTCCAGTTTGTGTTATCTTTCAGTGATTGTGACACGTTGTGTGTGTGACTGCTGGCACTCCTCAGGGTCCGGGCTGCAATGTTGGTAGTTGTCTATGTGTGTTCTTTGTGGGTGTCCTTGGCTTCTTCATTGGTGTGTGACTGTGGCTGGGATCCCATTGGTTGGTGTGGTATTGCCGTCATGTCCATGTACAGCGTAGTGTGCAGTGTGTCAGACATTCAGGAGTCTTGTTGAGTGGCCATGTGTGATGTGTTTCTGCACCTTGGTTCCCACCCACCACCCTGGGATTGTCATGGGTGCATGTGCAATGTCACCAGTGCATGTGTGCTTCACTGCTGCACATTGTTGGAGGTCGAGGTGTGTGGTGTTGAGTGTGTGCAGATGAGAGTTGTTGCCCGGCTAGACCCCTGCCTCCATGTTGGCCTTGGCTTACTGGCCGTGCTGATTGATTTGTGCTTGTGTAGGTGTGATGGTAGTTTGTTGCTCAGGACACATGACTGTGGTTCACAGTGTGAACGACATTTAGCTTTGTCATCACAGTGGGATTGTAATGCAGCCCAGGGTCACCACATTGTGGGGGCCCTGGGGGTAGTGCTGTGGTGTGTCTGTGTCTTGCTGTGTCAGTTGCTGTTCCTACATGCTTGTGTGACATGTGTGATTTGTGCTCCCTCTCATCTGACAATGCCTGATTGCCCACATAGGGGATTTGGATCCATGAGTTACCTTTGTGTGGCACTGTATGCACATCTGTGTAATTGGTATTCAGGCCTCCTCATGTGTTGTGTGGTTGCCTGGGGACACTGGCACCCCCCTCACCTGTTGTGTTTGATGTGCAGTGTGGGTCTGCCTGTTTGTGTTTGTGCATCTGCACCACTGCATTGGCATATCTTTGGTGTGCCATTGGCTGTATGTTGTTTGGTGGGTTTCCCCTGCTGTCCCTGGGACTCCTAGGTCATCGGTCAGCACAATGATCATGGTTTGTGTGTCCCATTGCTGCCATGGTATGGTATCTGTTCACCTCACATCTACAGTCTCCACAGGGTATCTGCATTTGTGTGCCCATTGGTGCAAATATGTGGGTCTGCATTCTGATGGTCACTTCTGTCATTGTGTCATTGATGAATGTTGACAGTGTCAGCCCCCATGGGTGTTGTTTGTCTGCACATGGCCAAAGGTATGTCTTATTTGCACTGCAGTATTTGCCTCCCCCAATCTATGTTGCAATGGGACACATGCACTACTTTGCCACTGATGTGTTTTATGTTCTGTGACCAGGAATCATCCATGCAGTTTGGCAGTTGCAGCTTTTTCTTTGTCAACACTTGCATTTTGGTCACTGTGATGATGGGGGTTTGGACCCCATTGCCACAATGTTCAAAATGTGCTTCAGCTATGGACCCCACACTTACCTTTTGGTCACTGTGATGATGGGGGTTTGGACCCCATTGCCACAATGTTCAAAATGTGCTTCAGCTATGGACCCCACACTTACCTTTTGGTCACTGTGATGATGGGGGTTTGGACCCCATTGCCACAATGTTCAAAATGTGCTTCAGCTATGGACCCCACACTTACCTTTTGGTCACTGTGATGATGGGGGTTTAGACCCCATTGCCACAATGTTCTGAATGTGCTTCAGCTATGGGCCCCCACACTTACATTTTGCTCACTGTGATGATGGGGGTTTGGACCCCATTGCCACAATGTTCAAGATGTGCTTCAGCTATGGACCCCACACTTACCTTTTGGTCACTGTGATGATGGGGGTTTAGACCCCATTGCCACAATGTTCTGAATGTGCTTCAGCTATGGGCCCCCACACTTACATTTTGCTCACTGTGATGATGGGGGTTTGGACCCCATTGCCACAATGTTCAAGATGTGCTTCAGCTATGGACCCCACACTTACATTTTGGTCACTGTGATGATGGGGTTTTGGACCCCATTGCCACAATGGTCATGGCCTGCTTGCATTGTGGGGGCCACACACATATATGTGTGGCACATGTGATAGGGGGTCACATTGTATGTTCAAAGTCATGTTCAGTGTTGTAGGCATTTGACACAGTCTACACACGCTTGTCATGGTGTTGGGGGATGTCTTTTTCTTGCATTCCCTAGGTTGTGGTGTGCTGGTTGTGTCATGCATTGTCCATCCTATGAGTGGGGGTGGTGTTGGTGGTAGGCATCCAGTCCCCCATGGGTAGAGGTGGTAGTAGTGACAGGCATCCAGCCCCCCATGGGTAGAGGTGGTAGTAGTGGTAGGCATCTGGCACCTCCTGGGTAAGGGTGGTAGTAGTGGTAGGCATCTGGCACCCCTTGGGTAAGGGTGGTAGTAGTGACAGGCATCCAGCCCCCCATGGGTAGAGGTGGTAGTAGTGACAGGCATCCAGCACCCCCATGGGTAAGAGGTGGTAGTAGTGGTAGGCATCTGGCACCCCCTGGGTAAGGGTGGTAGTAGTGGTAGGCATCTGGCACCCCCTGGGTAAGGGTGGTAGTAGTGACAGGCATCCAGCCCCCCATGGGTAGAGGTGGTAGTAGTGGTAGGCATCTGGCACCCCCTGGGTAAGGGTGGTAGTAGTGACAGGCATCCAGCCCCCCATGGGTAGAGGTGGTAGTAGTGGTAGGCATCTGGCACCCCCTGGGTAAGGGTGGTAGTAGTGGTAGGCATCTGGCACCCCCTGGGTAAGGGTGGTAGTAGTGGTAGGCATCTGGCACCCCCTGGGTAGAGGTGGTAGTAGTGACAGGCATCCAGCCCCCCATGGGTAGAGGTGGTAGTAGTGGTAGGCATCTGGCACCCCCTGGGTAAGGGTGGTAGTAGTGGTAGGCATCTGGCACCCCCTGGGTAAGGGTGGTAGTAGTGACAGGCATCCAGCCCCCATGGGTAGAGGTGGTAGTGGTGGTAGGCATCTGGCACCCCCTGGGTAAGGGTGGTAGTAGTGACAGGCATCCAGCCCCCCATGGGTAGAGGTGGTAGTAGTGGTAGGCATCTGGCACCCCTGGGTAAGGGTGGTAGTAGTGGTAGGCATCTGGCACCCCCTGGGTAGGGGCGGTAGTAGTGACAGGCATCCAGCACCCCATGGGTAGGGGTGGTAGTAGTGGTAGGCATACAGGCCCCTATGTGTATGTGTGGCATTGGTGAGGGCCATCCCGCCCCTATGGTGCTGCTGTTGCTGCTGTAGGTATTTCTGCATCCCTCTGTGTGTGATGTGTCGGGTACGTGTAGTATGTTTTTGTTGTTGGTGTCTGACTTACCTTCTGCGCCGTACCCGTCCGTGCCTGTTCCGGTAATAGAGGTAGAATATTGGTAGGATCGGCACGAAGGGATTCATGGTTGGTTCGTCTCGTTCGTCTTTCTCTTTGCTTCGCCTCGTCCTCGTCGCTGGCGTGTTCGTCTCGTAGCCGTGGATCGTGTTGTGGCGCGAATCGGAGCTTATGTGCGCCTCGACCGGATGCTTTGACGTGCCGTGTGTAGCGACGGATTCGGCGCGTACGGGAAGCGCATCGTACTTGTCCGGCCGGACGGGGCTGCATTTTTTCTTCCGTGCGGCTCGATTCTACGATTCCGGATCCGCCTCGGTCGGAGAACAGGACCTGTATTGGGTGAGTACGACTGGGTCGGGATTTGGGCAGTTGTGCGCATCGTACTTGCTCGTTCGGACGTATGTGCGGATCGGTCGGGAAACAGGCATTCGCCTGGATTTTTTCCCGACCGAATGGTATTAGGTGCGCCTCCGACCGGGATCGGAATCGACCCCTTAGTTTAGAAAATGGCTACCTAATTGAAATAATAAAAATACTTTTTTACATTAAACTCAATGTACATTAGAAATGTAATACAAAAAAATGTTTAAAAATACTATTTAATATTACTAATATACAAAATGTTTTTCTTTGCTGTTTAAAAATGTTAAATTAAAATAGTAAATATTAGAAAATAAATAATATTTATTTTTATACATTAAAATAAAATATGTTAACTTACCAATGTGTTAAAAAAAATTGTACTGCTTGCTAAAAATGTGACAAAATGTATTAATGTTAAAAATATTTTTCTTTTTCAAAATGCTTTCTTATTTTGATAATTTTATTTGTATTTACAATTTAAATAATATTATACAAAATATAATATTATTTATTAGAAAATATGCAAAAAATATAAAAAAGTTATACAATGAAAAAATGGTAAAAAAATATGCTAATAAAAATGTACACTATATGTAATTATGTAATGCATATTTACAATGTAAATAAATATTCTATAACTGTTACCTAAAAAATATGTATTAAAAATTTGTATAAAAACCAGTGGACAACTACATCTTTTATTTGTAAAAAATGTACATATTTACCAAGTTCTCAATTATAAAAAACATAAAAATGTTTCATGCTGACTTTACTTAAATATTATATGTTTATGTTTAAATATGTACTAAATATGCAATGTATCCAAAAATAAAAAATGTATTATTATTTCTCTGTATGACAATATATATATCAAACAATGTTAATAAAAAAAATGCATATTATTTCTTTGGTTGAGTCTTTGAATGAAAATAAAGACATAAATAAAATATAAATATTGTTTTGTATTTAATTCCTATATTAATTTTTTTTTCTGTATTTACTATAAAATGTTTATCTTAAATTAATTGTCAGACATAAATTAATTTTTTTAATACACATATATAAAATACTATTACCACTTAAACATACATTTTTATCATTAACCTTACTTTAAAATAAAGAACTAAGGGGCTGCTTACGATGGCTGTCGTAGGCACCTCTGTGGTGCTGGCGGAAAACATCAATTTAGTCACTCCTGCGGCAGTCCTCGCGACCGCCATATTACAATGGGCAAAGATAGCCCTTTTTCCGCCCGTCGCGGAGTTTTCAGATCCGCTAGATTTTTCGTTCCGCAGCGGTGCCGGAGGGAGCCAATAGAGAAAGACCGCCGTGCGGAATGACGTTCCGGCCGCCGGACAGATCACGATGCGTCAACCAGCCCATCAGAACGCAGCAGAGAAACCAGCTATTCGGAGATGGCGGAAGCACAACTGCGGAGATAGAAACTCGAGTCCGAGACACCTCCACACGTTCCTGCCCGCCATGGATCCTGCTCTAAAAGCCCTTCCGCTACTGTACCTGATCCACTGCCAGCAGATAAGACGCCGTCGCGGTCAACACCACAGGTATGTCAAAAACATATCCCCGCATACAACCCCTGTACAACAACAACAACAATACACAACTGTCGCAGTGAAATACGTGTCTTGTCTACAACATACACCCTGGTGGAGACAGGAACATATGCCATAGTCTAATTACACATGTCTTGCACTTAAGTAAATTGTCACCTCAGCATCGGGGGCACCCATCTCCATAGAAAGGATTGCAACTAGCCCAGTCGTGCCGGTCACATCACCGCAGCGGTTAAGCCGTGGTAAAACCTGCCCACAATGTAGTAGGAGTCCAGCACATTGTCCCAGGCAAGTGAGACCATCATCACAACATCCACACCACATGTACCAAAAAAGAAGCACCACTCTGCACAACATATCTGCAGCAAGAAGTCATGTGCAGGGACACTGTCTATAGTGACATCTCATCAGGATCATCAGCAATTGTATAGCAACATGAGTGAGGGATAAGGCAAGAGTCCCTTCAAAATGACAATAGTCATCATCGCAGCCAAATAAGGGTCAGTCCACATACAATGTGGAACAGAGGAGGGCAGAGCAAACAGGGTGAGTATGTGTATCTCGCAGTAGTCCACAAGGTGTTGGAATGTGTCAGTGAGCCAAGGTAGATGACACATTATTTGAGACACCACTCCCACTTAATCACAGATCAGCACACCCCCTAAGCAGACATTGGTAGGTTCATCACATACAATGGCAGGCCATACCACATAATGACAGCCCATACCATGCAACACAGTACAAAATTTCTGACTCAAACAGCAAACTCAAAGTAAGCACCAGTGTGCATTTGATTCACTTGTGTACTGCTGCACTAAATGACCCCATGTGAGTATGTCCTGTACATCAACAACACTGACTACACTGCCAACTCACAGAACACCTACACACCATTACTCCACCTCAACAAAGTAGCACCAACTATAAAGTATTGAATGAATGCCAAAGTGTCAGGAAGAGTCCATCTTGACAGCTATAAACCCTGACCTGAGACTCAGGACAACCCTCCTCTTCCTCACACCTGCCTTCCACTCAATGAATTAAAGTGAGCAATTGAAGAAATGAAGAGTCACTGTGCACATTACCAACATTGGAAATGTTCAGTCTGCATGTTGTCCTTGATACAGCTCACACACTTTAACTCTGCCTCATACACAAACCATAAGTCAGCAGCACTGTATGATAACAAGTAAACTATTATAAAGTGGAGGGCACAGTGCAGGAAAAGCATGGAGAAATGACTGGTACCACATATGACACTACACTTAGGACATCAAATAATACATAATTGGCACAGAGATTAAAATGGTATGAAAGTAACATCTGTGCAGTATCCCTGTGATACAGCAATGCAAGTAATGCACTGGACCTGAATCAGATGAACTGTTATAAGCCATACAGTGACCAGCCCCTCGTCTTCATCAACTATCTTGACATGTGTATGCCACCAGCACAACACTCATGGCTCACAGTGACATTCCCTGACTGTCAAACTCAACTATGACCTTTGCACATACCCCTCATCTACCCATCTTCCACCTTCACTGCTCTACACCTGGGAGAAGCTCTGATAAAGGTGAAAATAAGGTCCTATGAGTTCCCTGATACCCAATGCTAAACCCTAGTGTGTAGCTACTAATGTCTGATTTTCACTCAGGGATGTCTGATCCAATGCCGAACTCAAACCAATTAACAAATACATGTATCACAAATCACACCAAAAGAAGTCCAAATAGCATGTACATGTGCAGCAAAAGAGTGGATAGGCAATGTGATCCTAGACAGCCCTGGAATAGATAATATTTTTCCTCTGGCCAACTGCACAGACAGCATCATTCAAACTGATCCAAAAATACATGAACAAATGTCAAATATAAACACAAAGGGGTCGATTCCGATGCTATTCGTATGCTTACCTTACGTCCGACCCGTATCTGGAGCTTTTTCCTACAAACTAGCAAGTACGATGCGTATAACAGGCAAATCTCCGACCGAATCGTCCGCTCTGATTCGTGCACTATGTCAGTAGCGAACAGGCTCAGGAAACACGGAAACCGAGTCGTACGGAGGCGCAACCTAACCAATTTCCGGATACGCAAGTACGATGCGTCCCCAATACGCGTCGCACAGGGCGCCGGCTCCAGCACGTCACAGCATCCGGACGAGGCGTATGAATGAAAGCTCCGAGTCGCGCCAGAACACGATCAACGGGGACGAGACGGAGCAGCCATGTATCCAATCGCGCATGTCTTCCCTATACTGTACGCCCATCGTTACCGACGCGCACGACGCAGAAGGTAAGTTAGACACCTACCACACACCAAAATGTCACGAGTACACGAAAGGAAACACCACCATAGGGGGGTGGATGATTATCCCAAATAGCATATCCCACCCATAGGGGGGTGGATGCCTATCACTCCCATTATTGTCCACCCCATAGGGGGGTGGATGCCTATCACTCCCAGTATTGTCCACCCCATTGGGGGGTGGATGCCTATCACTCCCAGTATTGTCCACCCCATAGGGGGGTGGATGCCTATCACTCACAGTATTGTCCACCCCATAGGGGGGTGGATGCCTATCACTCACAGTATTGTCCACCCCAGAGGGGGGTGGATGCCTATCACTCACAGTATTGCCCACCCCATAGGAGGGTGGATGCCTATCACTCACAGTATTGTCCACCCCATAGGGGGTGGATGCCTATCACACACAGTATTGTCCACCCCATAGGGGGTGGATGCCTATCACTCACAGTATTGTCCCACCCCATAGGGGGGTGGATGCCTATCACTCCACAGTATTGTCCACCCCATAGGAGGGTGGATGCCTATCACTCACAGTATTGTCCACCCCATAGGGGGTGGATGCCTATCACTCCCAGTATTGTCCACCCCAGAGGGGGGTGGATGCCTATCACTCACAGTATTGTCCACCCCATAGGGGGGTGGATGCCTATCACTCCCAGTATTGTCCACCCCAGAGGGGGGTGGATGCCTATCACTCACAGTATTGCCCACCCCATAGGGGGGTGGATGCCTATCACTCCCAGCATATCCCACCCATAGGGGGGTGGATGCCTATCACTCACAGTATTGTCCACCCCATAGGGGGGTGGATGCCTATCACTCACAGTATTGTCCTCCCCATAGGGGGGGTGGATGCCTATCAGAATGACCATCCCCACTCATAGGGGGCAGGATGCCCATCAACACCAGGATACACACACATAGGGAGACTAAGCAAACCACCCCCTCTACCATCTTTGCAACATTGCATGTTTGTATGTGACAAATGCTCACAACACAGATTGTGGCAGTGGACATACAATGTGACTCACAACACATGTGTGCCCAAAATGTTAATGTGTGTCACTAATATCCTGCTGCAACTGATCACTGTTGTAATGGGACATAAACCCCCCATCACCACAGTGACCAAAAGGTCATTGTGTACATGAAAATAGCAGCATCTTCAAAACAGCATGCATGAGTCCGTGTCCAAATTGCACAAGCAATGTTGTGGCAATGTAGTGGTTGTGTCACATACAAACATAGATTTGGTTTGGCAAATATTGCCGTGTATCACAAGAACACCCTCTGCCATGTGCAGACAAGCAATGGCCATGACCCTTGACAATGACTCCAGTGAACAGTTAGACAATGTGCAAAGTGAGCACCATGAGGAATACACACATATCAACACCAACAGACACACACACTAAGGAATCCTGTGGAGACTGTAGATGTTATGTGAACAAGTCCCATACCATGTCAGCAATGGGAGATACCAAACATGATGAATGTGCAGGCCGATGAGCCAGGAGACACAGGGACACTAGGGTAAAACCTCCCAAAAACATACTGCCAATGGCCGGGAAAAGACATAACAGTGCAGTGGTGCCGTAGCACAAACACAGACACCATTACAATAGCAAGTTCATGATACACATCATCAACATCATGTACATAATATGCAACACCACTGGATAACAAAAATGGCTTTATTCAGCAATAAAATATATATGAATGTTCATGCCACGATGCAAAAAGGCCAATGGCCAGTCCATCAAAGAGTCCAACCAGGGTAACAGGTGAAAACTTGTCATCCATTTATTGCCTGCACTGCTATGGACCAGGGACATCTCACCCCTTGGAGGGGCATACATAGTGGCAGGCCAGGCACCGCAGGGACAGGATCAGGGGACAGGAGAATGGGGCAGGGGAGGTGTGGTGGGTGCAGGAGTGACGCCAGCAACTGCAGTGGAGGGGTCTGACACAGTGGGCGCCGTCACCACTGCTGGGCACAAGTCAGATGTGGGGTTTACCTGCACCACTGCAGTGTGCGGGACAGATGTGGTGGACGGGCTCTCAACTGCAGTGCCCAAATCAGACGGGTGGGATGTCCCTCCTACTGCAGTGCCAACATCAAGAGGAGTGAAATGGGGTTCAGATGAGGTGGGCAGGACAGAGGGGGGAGACACGGTTTCCACACCAGTGGCAGGAACAGGCTGAGCATGTGAGGCGGGGGTGGAAGTGCATGTGGAAGGGGGGAGGGCCTAAGCATCCTGGGTATGCGGTATGGGTGTGTGGGTGAACCTGGTGCAGGGAATGGCCGTAGGACCTGTGTATTGGTGTCCGGGGTGCTGCAGGATGGAGAGTGTGAGGTGGAAGCCTGTGCTTTTGGTGGTGTCTTACCCTTCCTGGTCCGGGGAGACTTGCGGGTGGGGGCCTCAGTGTCCATGCGCCTGGGGGAGGGTGTCCGTTTTGCAGGGGAACTCCCCTCTGTGCGTGCTGACTTCCTCTTCCCCTTGTAAGTTGGAGCAGATGGTTCTGTGGGGAAGAGGCCAAGGTCACAGAGGAAGAGCTGCTTGGAAGTGGGGGCAGTAGGTGAGGCAAGGGAAGGTGTTTTGGAGGGAGAGGCATCTGAGGAATGCGGAGTGCTTGTGGATGCCTGTATGTGTGTCTGTGACCCATCCCCTGTGTGTGTGCCATCAGTCCCCGGAGTGTGCGTGCTTGTGGATCGAGACTTTGGCTTGCGTGTCTGTGTGCTGCCATTGCCTGATGTGGTGCGTGCATGTGCGGGTGTGTGTGTCTGTTGGACAGGCAGGGGAGTGGTGACTGTGGATGTGGCAGAGGTAGCAGGGGTGAGGGCCTGTTGGAGGAGGGACACTGCTGCCGTCTGTGTGGAGGCCATGGCCTGAATGGTCCGATGTAGGGCAGACATGCTTGATGAGATGCCCTCCATGAAGGACACCAGTTGTGTCAACAGACTGGTGTGGGAATGGAGGACACTCAGCATCGCTGTCTGACCTACATGGAGCTGCTTCAGTAAGTCCACAGACTCCACACTCAGGGCAGCAGGGGAGACAGGGGCAGGTGGTGCGGTGCCTGGCACGAAGGAGACATGCTCCCTTACACGGGAGCCTCCACGGACATCTGGAATGGGAGCAGAAGGGAGGGTGGAGATGGTGGTGGTGGCGGGGCCAGACCTGCTAGGTGTTGTCTGGGGGCTGCTGGCACCCGCCTCCACAAGGGAGTCATCACTGAAGCTGGCGTGTTCCTCAGCCGAGGTGGACGTAGCCGAGGTCTCCTCAGTGTGGCCCCCTCACCCTCCGTTCCACTGGGTCCCTCCGAATCCTCCGCAGCGGACCCTGTCTGGCGCTCTGGCTCCTCATGGTCCGTGGAGCTGTCTCCTCCAGTGTCCGTAGATGTAACTGCAAATCAACAGGGTAAACAGAGAAACATCAGTCACCTGTATAGACATCACACATCACAGTCAGAACAGCACATGACAGCGCACGTTTGTGCATCATTTGCAGTAAATACTCTTAAGTGCAGACACATATTTGTAAAACACACATGTCAGTCTGCCAGCAAACCATGCCCCTCATATCCTACATGTCCATGGAGACATCAGTCTGGTGCATGTAGCCAGACACGACTCATTTGTGCACACATGCACCACATAGACAGTTGCCTGAACTGCAGGATTTGTGATGGAAATGTGTCAGTACACACATATACCATCTCCTGCCACTGAGTTTGTACATGTGTCAGGTAAAGGGATGGCCAAAGTAATTGTCAGTAATATGGATATGCTTCCTTCACCACACACCATGATGTGCTCATGTCTTGCTGGACGATGCCACAATTGAGTGCATGCAGGACAACTTCCATCACTGCAGGATACACTAGAGCAAATTAAACAACATGCTACAGGGCAGTCTGGGTAATCAGTCATTGCTGCCTTCTGTCACTGGGGCAGTGCATCACAAAACAAACAGTCTGCACTGTATCTCAATCATGTAGTTGTGGGGAATATAAGCCCTGCATCTGTCAAGTGCACATGTTGCCCCACTGCTACCCACATGTTAAGGCAAATGATGATCCCACTTCCAACATATGCCACAGTAGAGTGACAGCAAGCACAAGTCTGGCAACATGAGCACATCACAGTCTGATGACAATGAAGTATAGCTGCCTGCACTTAAATTTTGGAAACACCATCAGGCACAGTCAAGTGATTACACACCGATGTTTGACCCCATCGTGAAGATCCAACAGCCACATGTCAGCTGTCTGACCACCCAAAAATAATTGACACCCCAGGAGTCTAAAAAGCTAGCCCACTCCACAATGAGACAGAGGCTGACACCTGATTGCACATTGCACAATGCATTCAATTTACTTTGACACACATGATTAGGAGAACTGAGTGTACACCATGTCCGGAGTAGACATACCTGACCTGGTCCATGTGCAACATGGGATTAGCCCGAACAGTAGGCATGTGTCCATGCATGTGTGACACACATGATGGACATACTTCAGAGATCACAACATTGTCACACATGCTGCATGTGTGTGTGGGTAACACCCCAGACACATATGGCGAGGCAGAGCATCAACTAGGACACGTATGTATGGCCCACACAGAGTGCATGTCACATATCTGTCAATGTGCAGATACATGTCAATAAATTCCACACTCATGAAGGCTAATACATACTGCCAGTAGCAGATGCGGTCCCCCACATCAACCTTGGACAACAGCAGGCCCCCCCGTGAGACATGTCACTGACTGAAAGGGACACACCTGTGTATCAGATGAGGAAGGGCCATTACAGAAATAATGGACATGATTCTAGTTCAAGCAGACAGACAAACTGTGGTAGCGTAACCAGGCTGAAGGAATGCAAAGATCATGTTAGACACAGTTCACAGACAAGGCATGCACTTACCCCCTCCTTGCTGCTGTCTGGCCTTTAACAGCCCATCCAGGTCAGGGAAGACCACTGGCAGAATCCGGCGCATGTGGGGGGTCAGGGTCCGGTGTCCGCCCCTACTGCGAGGAGGCGACAGCTTCAGCAGGACTCTAGCAATGCGTCTGCTCCAGCCACGTAGGTCCTGCCACCTCTTCTGGCAGCTGCGGATGCGACGCCTGTGGACCCCCACAGATCGAACTGCCCTGGCAATGGTCAGCCAGATCTCCTGTTTCTGATGGGCATCAACCTGTGAGGATGACAAAGTTAAAGGGCCATTAACACACATACAACATGTTTGTGCATCACACAGTTGGATAAACATGTGCTTTTCACAAGGGCATCTGATGTACACAGGTAGTGCAACTATGTGGATGGACACTTGTCCTGCATCACCAACATGGAAACATTGCCTGGGTAGTATGACCGTCTCTAAATGCACTCTCACAGCACAGTACCTGTTCAGTGCAGGTACCTGCACACTTTGGGTGTGACAACTACTGAGTGAACATGCTAGCCAATGCTTCACACAATGCCATTAGTGCTAGTCAGACAAGATGCACAATGAGAGAGGATGTGGACTGCACACTCACCTGCTCCCCTGGTTTCCCATACAGCTTGCTGTACTGTGGTAGGAGGCTGTCCAGCAGGGCCTGGTTTTCCTCCTCTGTGAAGGCTGGGGCCCTCTCCACAGTACGTGCCATCCTTGGAGCCAGAGGATACAGAGACAGCAGCAGTGGTAGCAGAGATGTCTATATGGAGCATTCAGTGCAGGCAAGTGAGCTCTCAGGGCAAGACACAGCCTTATATTTGTGCTGCAGAGGCAGAATCGGTCCCATGCGTACAAAGCGATAGGTCCGACTCGTTCGCATCCTATGAATTAGTCCAATCCATGAGATAGGACGCATCGGACACGCCTACCGCAACTTTCAAAATACCTGCATCATGACAGTTTAGATTTTGATACATTTGTTCTAAAAGTTAACCGAATCGTACCCTACGCGAATCGTGCACGATGCAAAATGCGCGTCTGTCACCATGACGACCAACAGGCAACCAGTGCGTCCGGCTCGGTCAGGATGTGGCAGACGCGTGTATTGAAAACTCACCCGCGTCGAACAGCATTGAATCAAGCATGCAATCTGTCAGTCCGGCTCGGTCAGGAGGTGGCAGACGCGTGTATTGAAAACTCACCCGCGTCGAACAGCATTGAATCAAGCATGCAATCTGTCAGTCCGGCTCGGTCAGGAGGTGGCAGACGCGTGTATTGAAAACTCACCCGCGTCGAACAGCATTGAATCAAGCATGCAATCTGTCAGTCCGGCTCGGTCAGGAGGTGGCAGACGCGTGTATTGAAAACTCACCCGGGTCGAACAGCATTGAATCAAGTATGCAATCTGTCAGTCGAGCTCGGTCAGGAGGTGGCAGACACGTGTATTGAAAACTCACCCGCGTCGAACAGCATTGAATCAAGCATGCAATCTGTCAGTCCGGCTCGGTCAGGAGGTGGCAGACGCGTGCATGCAATGCCCACTCATCAACTCAGACAATGTATGTATGAATAATGGCATGCTGTATGCCCTGTGTGGATGGAGTTCTGCACATGTCAAATGGGACAGACACAATAGACAAGACTACTCACATTATGATCCTAGCTTACAGTGCAACTATAGCAGTGTTTGTGAGGGACATGACTAGTGTGAGTGACCACTTCACAGATCATCCTCCTATGCTTGGCCACTGTCCCAGGGGATCATTGTGTTGTGTAGGTCATACATCACATCATGACAATGTCCAGACCATGACAGTGTTGTGCATGGTGACAAGCTGTCTGTATGTAGTGTTGTTGCTAGGTCGTAATACCTTGTCCATGTCTGTGTACATTCAATGCATGTGCTATTTGACCTAAGAATCTATGGCTGATACTTAATTGTGTGTGTGTTGTGCATGTTACAATTGATCACATGGAGAGTGTCAGAGAACAGTGAGTAGTCACAGTACTACACAGGATTATTTGGTAATACATGAAATAATTGTGTGTATGTTCATGCTCACATTGCTGTAATTTCTGGATTAGGTCAACCTCAGACATCTGACTTCACTGTGTCATCATTGTAAGTGCCACGCAATCTGTTGATACTGTATTACTTGAAGTTTAATTCATATAGTAATATGTGTACATACTTTGTCATGTGTTCCTCAGGGCACCAAATGTCCACAGACCCTTCCCGGATCTTGAAACCATGGTGGAGCGTGAGTGCATGAGGAAATACAGGTTCACAAGGGCATTAATTTTGGAATTGACAGACCAGATGTCACCACACTTGCTACCTGGACGCACATATCCCTTTGCCCTGACCCCCAAGGTGAAGGTGATGGCGGCACTACATTTTTTTGCCACAGGTTCGTTCCAGTTTACTGTGTCTGATGCTGGTGGGATGTCCCAGACGATGTTCAGTCGAGTGCTCCGGGATGTGTGTGAGGCCATGTTGAGGTTCCTCGACCTGTACATACATTTTCCCACACCGCCACAGTTCCGTGCCATTAAGGATGACTTTTATGCCCTGGGACACATGCCACATGTGATTGGATCGATTGATGGGACACATGTGGGTTTGGTTGCACCACGAGCCCATGAACAGGTTTACAGGAATCGTAAACACTTTCATTCAATCAATGCCCTTGTGGTATGTCTGGCGGACCAGATCATCTCCCATGTATGTGTGCGTTTCCCGGGATCTGCACACGATGCATACATAATGAGGATGAGTCGGATCCCCCAGCTGATGCCCCAGTTCATGAATGAGCGTGCCTGGCTTGTTGGTGAGTCAAGTTGTCAGTGTCAGTTGTGTGATCATTGTCTGTCATGTTGTACCCTGTTGTTGCTCAACTGATCCTTCATATTTGATAATTTTAGGAGACTCTGGATACCCAAACATGCCCTGGTTGCTGACACCACTCAGGAACCCGGTCACACCTGCTGATGTCCGTTACAACGGGGCACATGGGCGGACCAGGCGTGTGATTGAGCGCACATTTGGGCTGCTGAAGACCAGATTCCGCTGCCTTGACCGGACAGGAGGTGCCCTTCAATATTCCCCAGAGAAGGTGTGCAAAATCATTATAGTGTGCTGCATGCTTCACAACAAGGCTGTGAGGAATAAGCTACCGCTCATTCAGGATGACAGGGACCAACGTCCTCCCTCATGGGAGGATCCAGGCCTGGGGAACGTTGCCAGTGAGGAGGAGGAGGAAGAGGAGGTGGATGTCAGGAGACAGCTCATTGACAACTTCTTTGCTTGAGTGTAAGTATGCATATATGTCTGATGATGCCTTTCCTAAGCGTGATGTGTGTATGTAGGACAATATGTTGTGATATGTGTGTGGGTCAGCTAATTTACAGGCTCATTGCCGTTGTACAGTGTATGTTAAGTTATGATGGTCTCCACTACATTGTTGTATTCACTCCTAGCAATTGGTCAGAATTTACAATGGACAATAGTGAGTCAATGATTGGATATGTCATCATGGCAAGTTGTATTTAAGACTGTACTATGTCTCTCCTTCACAGGCTCCTTTGGCTGTTGTGTGGGTACACACAACGCTGTTCCATAATGGATTTTCAATTTGGACCAGTACTCTCTGACAGCCAATCTATTTGGTCAGATTTGTCTTTTCTTAGGTTTATTTGGATACTTGGAACTGTAATCAGTTTGCTTTTGTGTTGAGCAGAGCTTCTGCCTGTGTAATAAACCTGAGGACAAAAAGGGGGTTTAGAGTGATGCGGTATGCGATGGCGCCTCCTCGTGTATACGTGTGTATGGAGCAATATTAATTGTTACACGGTGCCACAGGTAGGGGGATAACCCTGAACCCCCAAGGTAGACCGAAGTCTAAGATACAATAATACAGGTAGCCTGTGCACACGTAGTCTATGTCAACAGTATGATTACTGCAAATAACATGAATACACAACAATCACAGTAGTCGGATTGGCGTTTTCTTTCTTGTGGTTTAATTGGAGAACAGATGCCCAGCCAACACGTGTTTCGTCAGGGTGTGAACCCACGACTTCTTCAGGGCTATTGGACAGATGGACAGGAAGGAGACAATTCTCTCCGCCGGTAATTCATGTTCATGTTATTTGCAGTAATCATACTGTTGACATAGATTACGTGTGCACAGGCTACCTGTATTACTGTGTAATAAACCTGTTACACACATTGATGTTTGCCTTCTCCATAGCAAAAACATGCTACAACCGTTCATATCATGTTTTTCTGCCATGGTGTTCATTTCATTAGACAATGGTCTTTGTTTGTGCGGTTCAATGGTTTTTATTTGACAACAGTGTGTGCAATGTTTACTGTTGCATGTGCTATGTGTGTTGTGCTGACCTTGCGTGGCTATCTCTGGTATGTGTCATGTGACATTTCTTCATGAGGCGGTAGATGAATTGTAAGCTGGTCCCTAGGATCATGCTGTATTATGCTAAAGTTACCAGAGCCAAGCTGACATAATAGCTTTGTGTGTGACATTTTAGCACACATTCTTTCTGTGATTGTAGTGCAAGATGCCTTTGAGTCCACATGAGATCATTTTGGTACTGTTGAAGCGCTGCGCCACAAGGTTGAAAAACAGGACTCTTTGTAATGGTAGAACTAGTCAGCACGGATAGTTTCGCCATGAACTGCTACACTTTGTTACACATAAGTGGAATACTTGCATTACCTTGACGCACAGGGCAATAATCTACACAGATGGAAGATCTACGTATACGCACCAGCGCTTTGCTGTGCATATGCTGTGACCAGTACTCCTACTGTCTGAGGTGAGCGGTTGACCCGTATTGCCACAGAGTTCTTCAATGGTTTGTAGAATCTGTCACCATCACAGGGAGGGTGGTGCTTTCCACACTGAGGTTGTAAACACATTTCACCTGTACTATTATGTTTGATTATGTTATTGTATGTTGTTTGAGAATCATGTTTACTGCTGCTGGGGCTAGCTCGTATGCTGCATTGTAGGACAACAGTCAGAGATTGTTTTTTCTCAGACGTGAATTATTGAACATTACACACACTCTGATTCCTGATTTGGTGGACAAGCATGGGTGAGTGAGCGTGAATGTGTGCATTGCTACCTTGCTTCGGACATGTTGTTGGTGCTGGCTACTGGGTGGTAGAATCATTGGGTGTCTTCTGCATATATTTTGTTGAGATGATGAGACACCAGAGGTAGTAGGTCATTGGATTGTGTGTTCTGATGTGCAACTAATGTCCAGCCATCCTTCGACAATGGCCTATTTTGCCGTGCATACTTCTGTATGAGAAGAATCATTACCACAGAACTCATGTACCTCAGTGTGAGACAGTGCCAGGTGATACAGATCATGAGCTAATAAGTGGGTACAGTGTACAATTCACAGATGACACAGGGATTGTGTGAATAGGAATTTATTAATGTGCATGTGACAAAATCTAACAGGTAAAGGTGATTGCATTCCCAAATTTATTATCCACAGTTCATAGAGGAGTTGGAAGTGTTGTCAGATGAAAATCCTTCTGAGCGAAATCCACAGTCCATTTGGCATTTAGTCCAACTTACATGCTCCATCCCATGTGGGAGAGTCCAGGGACTGTCAACAAAGTGAATGATTTGCACACAATGGAGGATATCCAGAGCATTTATTTGGTTCCGGGGGGGATGCATGTCCATCAGTCTCTCACTTGCCATCCTTCCTTGGACGGCCCCTCCTCTTCTTTGTTGGGGGTGGACCCTCAGTATCAGGCTGCTGCAGCGGAGGGGACTCTACGCCAGACTCCTCATCCCTCCCTGTGGCAGTTGCCGATGTAGAGGCAACAGGTGTGGAGAGCACACGGGGAGGTGGGGTAATGTTGGTGGTTATCTGGCGTAGGCATATAAGTATGTCCCTATGCACCGCCGTGAGATTGTCTATTTTCGACCAGTTGGACTCCATATGGTCCATGTGTTGGTCCATACGGTCCATGTGTTGGTCCACACGGTCCATATGGTTGTCCATCCGGTCGAAATGTGCAGCCTGCTGATGTTTTATGTCCCTGAGGATCCCGACAACCTGGCCAAAGTCTCCGGTGCATTCGCGATATACATCGAAAATGCGTTGTAACTTGGGTCAGCTTGTTGTCTGACACCAGCTGTGGGACGTGTCCTCCCACCACGCACCCTCACACCACTCCTTTCCCTACCCGCACGGACATTGCCTGGCGTAGCACGCACTGACAGCCCCTGTCCTCCTTCATTGTTGACAGGGCTGGTATTTCCTGCCAAATCCTGATTGAGCTGTCTTGCTGTGCTGGTGCCGCATGCTGACCCACACCGGAGGTGCCAGGTTGGTTCCCATCGCCCGAGGAGATGTGAGAGTCATCCACACTGGAGGTCTCAGTGTCCGACGTTGTGCTGGAGCTGCTGGTGGACTCTGAATCTTCTCCAGATGATGCCCTCTGTTCTGGAGTGCCTGTGGGTAGTAGAGAGACACAATGTTAGTTGTGTATTTTCAGATGTTATGTTGTCATGCACAGCCAAATGTGAAGATGTTGTGGATAATGTTGCGTTTCATTCGTATTTCTACTCATCAATTGTCACAGACACTGAGCTTTTTTGTAATCGGACATTGTTATTTTGGAAACATGTGCTTTACTGAGCAAGTCCAGCTCTGTGCATCATTGTGCATGTATTGTTATCCTTGACTGTTCGTATTAATTTTTTGGCAAGTGTCACACTGTGCATGAGCCAGGTGTGTTGTTATTTCACACATCAGTGTTTTCACTATGACATACATACTGTAACTAATCTTATGTTTGGCAGGAATTGTGCATCTGTGCTTGCCTTTGTGGAGTTTCTCACAGTTACATTGCTGGGGTGACATGCAAACTCACTCTCCTGAATATGTGTCATCATTAGATGATTTTGCTTGGATGTATGTGTTGATGTGATCAATCAATGACATCACATGTGTAACCTCGTATGCAATAGCAACGCATTTCTTCTGACAAATGCATTGTTACATGGCAGTCCTTGAAACACAGCTCATTACATTGGCATGCAGTAGGGGAGTAACTGACATGAGTAGTTGTATTATGCGATAATAGTATGATCTGACATTCCCTAATGTTGCCCACACTGGACTTGTAATGGTGAATAGTATAAGTTTGTACTCCTGCGCAGAGCCTACAGCAAGTTTGTGTGATGTTTCGCATTGTGCTGTTCTGCTATGTCCCAACATGGTTGTTGTTATGCGTGTGTATTTTTTGCATTGTTTGTGAACGTATGCAATGTGAGTAGTCATATTTATGTCGATATTTTTCATCACTTTGCACACATGTGTATATCTTGATGTGGTGCATTTTGTTGCTGCATACTTTTGCACATGATCACTTCATGTACATTCTACTTGTTCTCCATGGACAGAGAGATCTTTCCCAGGGATGGTCTTTTGCCTTTTCATGGTCAGAGCTGTGAGGTACAGTGTGTTTAGTGCTTGAGTTAGGCTGTGTTTACTTCTACCCCACTTTCCAATGGCTAACAGACCAGCTTACTCATCATTGTCAGAGGAGCAATGACAGTGAGGGTGGTATTTTTGAAGGATGCTGAGACCGCTGACTGATGTTGAATTACAATGCTACACACAACAATGCCTTGTGCACATGACACAACGCAAGAGTGTCAGCCGTCTTGCATTACACCTCACATCTACTGTCCGTGGGCATTGTCCCGGATGTGTGTTTATCTGTGTGTGTTTTGTGTTATGTGGTGTGACAGCTAATTAGAGTGTGTCCTGTCCTCCACACACATTTGTAGCATGCACATTGAGGGCACATGTGACTGATCTATACCTGTCAGTGTGTGTAATGTGCAGTTAAGGTTATGGTCTGTAGTTGTGTGAGTAGGCCAAGAACTGGCAGTAGATATTTCCAGATTTTGTACAGGATGGCCCTGTGTAGCCATCTTGACAGGGCATTTGCATTCACTCTCAGGGACAGCATAGTGACAGGTGTGTTCTTGTGGGACTGGGGGGACTAGTGTGTGCTGGTGGCAGTAGTCATTGCTTCCACTCCTCCTCCCACCCAGGACAAATGGGCCAGCATGTTCCAGGGTTCCATGACAGTGTGTACAAAGTTACATTCAAGATGTCTGACAGTGGTGCCTGCAGTCATGCTGTACAGGACTGCCTACAGGGCCTTGTGTTCCCCACACCGTGGCCAGTGTCAGCCATCTTGACAGGGCATTTGCATTCACTCTCAGGGACAGCATAGTGACAGGTGTGTTCTTGAGGGACTGGGGGGGACTAGTGTGTGCTGGTGGCAGTAGTCATTGCTTCCACTCCTCCTCCCACCCAGGACAAATGGGCCAGCATGTTCCAGGGTTCCATGACATTGTGTACATAGTTACATTAAAGATGTGTTGCTGTGGTGTCTGTGGCTGTGTATTTGGGGTGAATTTAGACTATTTGTACATGTACTCACTAGGTTCAGGGATTCCAGCTAGTCCAGTTATGGCCTCCTGTGGGAGGAGGTCCCGCACCTTCACCTCCCAGATGGTGAAATGCACCGGTTTATGACGTCCACCGCCAGTCTTGGTGCTCAGGGCATGTTCTCTGGCAATGAGCCTCTTTACCCTCCTGCGAACGTCATAATACCGGTTCCGGATATCCTCCTTTGTGCGCAAGGTAGGTGAATGGGCATTCACCTTGCTGACAATCCGCTCCCACATCTTGGTTCTCTGGGACTGCCAAATAACTGTGGCTCAACTCGGATGATTTCATCTATCATCACTTCCAACTCAGCAGCTAAGAACTGTGGATTCTTCTTTGGGGGCATGGTGATGGGTGTTGGTGGAGATGTGTGTGTGTGTGTGTGTGTGAAGGTGAGGGTGAGTGTGTGTGAGTGGAGGTGTGTTTCTTTGGTGCTAGTTGTGTGGATGTTGTTTGGTGGATGGGATGTGTGTGTTTGTGATAGCTAGATGAGTTGTCTGTCTAGTGGTGTGGTGTGCTTGCATGTCTGTCGAAGTAGCAAATGGTGTTGGGAACTTTTGGCTCCCTTTATATAGGTTGTGTTGTGGGTGTGTCTTGTTATTTGAAAATGTGTTTTTTTGGAGATGACAATGCGTTTTTTGGTAGTCTTCTTTCTGTTTTATTTTCTTCTCATTTTGTAAGTCGTTTTGACAGCACTTGATGCTTGTTCTTGTGTAATTTGTTTTGGACGAGTCTGTTCCATTCATACTGGGCTATGTGGCATCGTTGGCGTCCGAGTCTGTCGGGTCGTGTTGATGCTTGGCTATGTGGCATCGTTGGCGTCCGAGTCTGTCGGGTCGTGTTGATGCTTGCCTATGTGGCATCGTTGGCGTCCGAGTCTGTCGGGTCGTGTTGATGCTTGCCTATGTGGCATCGTTGGCGTCCGAGTCTGTCGGGTCGTGTTGATGCTTGGCTATGTGGCATCGTTGGCGTCCGAGTCTGTCGGGTCGTGTTGATGCTTGGCTATGTGGCATCGTTGGCGTCCGAGTCTGTCGGGTCGTGTTGATGCTTGGCTATGTGGCATCGTTGGCGTCCGAGTCTGTCGGGTCGTGTTGATGCTTGCCTATGTGGCATCGTTGGCGTCCAAGTCTGTCGGGTCGTGTTGATGCTTGGCTATGTGGCATCGTTGGCGTCCGAGTCTGTCGGGTCGTGTTGATGCTTGGCTATGTGGCATCGCTGGCGTCCGAGTCTGTCGGGTCGTGTTGATGCTTGGCTATGTGGCATCGTTGGCGTCCGAGTCTGTCGGGTCGTGTTGATGCTTGGCTATGTGGCATCGTTGGCGTCCGAGTCTGTCGGGTCGTGTTGATGCTTGGCTATGTGGCATCGTTGGCGTCCGACTCTGTCGGGTCGTGTTGATGCTTGGCTATGTGGCATCGTTGGCGTCCGAGTCTGTCGGGTCGTGTTGATGCTTGGCTATGTGGCATCGTTGGCGTCCGAGTCTGTCGGGTCGTGTTGATGCTTGGCTATGTGGCATCGTTGGCGTCCGAGTCTGTCGGGTCGTGTTGATGCTTGCCTATGTGGCATCATTGGTGTCCGAGTCTGTCGGTTCGTGTTGATGCCTATGTGGCATCGTTGGCGTCCGAGTCTGTCGGGTCGTGTTGATGCTTGCCTATGTGGCCTTGTTGGCTATCTCGAATTTTGCACGTACGAGTCTATCGCGTCAGGCTCCTTTCCTGCTGACTCGGACGTATAATATATTTTCCGGCCGAGTCGGTCGTAAATTTTAAGCTTCGCATCGTACTCAGCTATTTGTAAGGCGTGTGTACGGTTCGGTCGGAAAAAATGACGGCTCCGTGTCGGGTAGTACGTTTTCCGGCCGAAATCGGAATCGACACCAAAGTGTGTGCAACCAGACAAATCTGCAAACACAGACATAGACACTCCACCGGTTACAAAGTGAACATGGTATCAATGTGTAGCACAAGCATTCACACGCACAATCCTGACAAGTGACTGTTCAAATATAGGAGGCCATACCACAATAGTTCACACAAAACAAGCAAATATCCAAGACTCCACATTGCCGCATGTGACATGCACACAATTAATGCACAGTACGAATTCAACACACATCAGAATGCATTGAAATACACAAACTCCTCACACACAATGTCATGCTTAAAAAGACATCACACAAACATGGGCCTGTCAGTAGAAAGAGCCAACACAGGACAAAGACTGCATCCCTCAACAACAAATTCATAACATATGCACATCCAAACACATCACATAGCAATCTCAGCTGGACATCAGGAGGACTCACACCTGGCAAGGACAATGCAACATCCACTGAAAGCAGTGCATGCACAGTAAGCAGTGTGTGAACACTACTAAAACCAGTATCACACACATCTGATTACACCACCATGAAATTTAACTTCACAAATCATCACATCACACGGATCACTTCACACTCAGGATGGGTAGCAGTACCCCAGGAAACAGATACACACTTTAGCTATCAACTAATGCTGCACAACTCAGGCTAACACATATGCATGGAACCTGACTAGAGGACTGTGCTGGAAACTCATCTGTACTGTACATGAGCAAGCATGACTGCAATCAAGTACAATAAAATAGCACATAACAAATTGTGAAACAGCGCTGAGGGGCACAATGGTTCTGGACACAGATCATCCTCCCACAGTATAGTGTCACACCATGGAGTGGTGGGGAGGGCCAAACACTTCCAAGGCATGGAGTGGAACATATTAGACTGAAGTGGTGTATACATTAGTATTGTACAGGCGAGGAGTGTACAGAGCAAAAGCACATAGAGGAGTTACTCACAATGTGTAGGCATTAAATGTTCTTCATGGGCCTGGTATGACTCTGAATACCACATAGTGGAGTAAATAAAGTGTAAAGTGACATCAATGTATGTGAAAAGTCACATATAATGTTTGTTTGCCGTTAGCCAGTCAGCACAGTGAGAACAAAGGTAAGCAACAGCCATGGCTGATCCCAAAACCCACAACACAGACATTGCAGTGACACGCTCTGCATACTCACAAATGATGTGGACAACAAGTAGGTGTACCCTGGACTGCAAGGTCACACCGACACACTGCACATTGCAAGGGGAAAAAACTCATACATGTGCCCACAATCTACAGCAGGTGTCTGATCATGTAAACAAACAGGCACTCATCAACTGGATCATACATGTGTGTGTAAGGGTCATGCTCAAGGGCACATACACATCAATACTTCAGCTAATGACAGGACAATCACACTGTATGAGTACTCAAGTGCACACATTCAAATGTACCCATGTGACTATGAAGCCAGACCTACACAAGATGACTACACATCTACACTGGTAGGTACACATCAAGATAGATTCCACAGATATGACGGGCCCTGTCCACCCCTCAAGTCACCATGTGAATAGAATTTTTTTCTGTTGTGGTACAGCATGCAAATATGACATGTGTTCAAAATTGGAGACCTGACAATAGAATGATTAGGATAAGAGTAGATCATCACAGACAACCATCATTGCACCCTCAAGCCTCTGACTCAAGAAGCACAAAAGTTGCTGTAACTTCTGGCAACCTCTGCAAAAGAAATTCAAGCAGATGCCAATGTGAATGTGGCATACAGAGCATGTAACAGATGAACATATACACATACATTGCACTGCATCATTAGCAAGGGCAGCGACAAAGCTCACAACATATATACAATTTTTATTACATAAACTCTGTATCAGCATCAAAAGTGCAAAACATTAAGGCCAACGGCCAGTCCAAATTTATAGTCCGCACATGTGTGCATGGAAACTTGCGCAAAAAATATGTAATGCAGTCCACTGCCATGGGAATCACCCCAGGATAGGGGCCTCAAATGGGCAGTCCAGGCACTGCTCAGGGAGGAATGGGGTGGGAAGGGGGACGTGGCATCAGAATTGTGTGGAAGTTGAACTGGGAGGGGGCTGATTGTCTGGGCTAGTCATAGGACTGGACCTGGGAGGGTGAGAACTGGCTGAGGTAGAGGGATCCATGGATGTGGGAGCTTGAGGGCTGGTTGGACCGGGTGGAGTTGTGGCACGGGGCGGTGGAGACATGCTGTGTGGAGGCTCAGTGGCTGATGGTGAATGAGGAGGGCTGGGTCTCAATTGTTTGGGGATCCGATATCTCCCAAGTGTCTTGCCACAAGTGAGAAGTGAGGTGGCCCCAACAGCCTCCCTCTTCCCCAAAACTGTAGCAGGTGGTGGTGGGGGATCTTCCCGTGGGAAGTTTCCAGACCTGGTGGTACGCTGGGGTGGGGGTTGCCTTTTACCCTGCCTCCCCTGTTGTGGAGGTACACTCCCCACTTTGCTCTCTTGTCCACGCTTCACGGGGTGTGGGTGGAAGTCGAAGTTTTGGGCAAAGCAGCCTTCTGAAGGTGTTTTGGGGCAGTTGTGGCAAGCACCAGGTTCACGGCAGACAGGGCAAGTGTTTGTGTGGGTTTCGGATCAGGTGGGGGATGGGAGTGCTCTTGGAGGGTGAGGAACCTGAGGAATGCAACGTGGATGCATGTTTTATGTCCTTATGTCTCTGAGTGTCCTTTGATGGGCTTTTTGTGGTGCGGTCATGTGTGCTCTTTGTGTGCTGTGGTGATGGTGTATAGTGTCTTGTTCCCTTGGAGTGTTGTTGTTGTGTGCTGCGTGTGGATGACTGGGTGCCTGAGTGCTCTGGGGTGTGTGTGCTCTGGTCAGGTGGGGGCACTGGGAGTGTGGTTGCAGACGGGACAGGAGCTGGACTGGGAGCTTTGGACTGCTGAATGGCTGCCATCCCTGTGGAGGACAAAGACTGGACAGTTCGGTGTAGGCCACCCATGTCCGAATGAATGCCCTCCATGAACGCAACAACCTGTTACAACTTGTTGCCATGATCCTGGAGGGCATTCAGGAGCGCAGTCTGACCCACACACAGCTGCCTCAAAATGTCTATGGCCTCCACATTGAGGGCAGCAGGGGAGACAGGGGCAGGGGCAGCGGTGCCTGAGGGGAAGGATACTCTACCCTTCTTAGGGCTGTGGGCACGGATAGCACTTTGGGGAGCATCCAGGAGGGTGGACACAGGACGAGGTGTGGCGGAAGAAGATGCAGATCTTGAACTTCCTGTGCCTGCCAACACCGAGGAGTCACCGCTGGAGTGGGAAGGTGTGGAGGTTGGTGTTTCCAGGCGGGAATCCTCCAGGGCACTCCTGTCCCCCTCCGAGGCGCTGGTCCCCTCAGTGTCACAGAACTCCTGTGTACCAGTTGTGCCAGTAGCTTCCCCAACGGTGTTGGGCCCCTCTTTTTCACTGCCCTCGGTAGATGCTGCAAGAGACAGAGACATAGGTTTAGTAAAGTGGCATACTCACAAACATTATATGAAATACAAACACAAATACTTTGACTGAAACTCCCACATTTAACTACTCCATGTACTTTCAGCATATTCCAAATTTGCGCAATCATCAGCAGATGCATGGAAACATGCTTAGTTGATAGTCATGCTCCATGTTGCGTTGACACAGCCAAATTGCTGTGCATGTACCTACATTTCAACATCACATACAATTGTCTGTAGGCACACCTACGTGCCTGTAGGTAAGATAGCTACACATCCAAATATGTTGCCTCAGTCACATTTGAAGTATATTTCACTGAACACCACAGATACAAAGTAAAACCTATCCATTTGCAAGTGATATTACCTCCTTAAATCCACTATGTTTGGCACTTAAGCACAACTACAGTTGTACATTGGTGTCAACTTTGTAGATGTATCAATTTATTTGAAGTGCACAGCACACATCTCTAAATGCACACTAACATGATGCTCACTGCTGTTCACTGCCAGTTGATGTCTCTGACACTCACACTGCTGCTTATGTCACACGGACACATCTGTTTTGGTGATGAAGTGCAAATAAGCCCCATGTAGCAATGTAGTCACATACATAGACAATGCACAATAGCATGATAAGGGCAATGTAATGCAAGGCCTTTATGTGTTGTGACATGTCACATACCAACATCTTTCCGATTGCCTGACAGGCCTTCATTGATCCAAGGCATGAGAGGCCCTTCTGTAGATGAAGTTGTGAGTGGCCTCCATTAGGACATCTAATGTGTGACAATACCTAGGGTCTGGCATATAACATTCCTACGTTGTGCTGACTGATGACATAAATGACACATCAATGTGCCAATAATTCACTCACTGATTAAAAGCAGTAGCCACAACTTCACCATGCACTGATGCACATGGACACCCCTCCACAATGCAGACATACTGAGGACTGACACTCTGAGTAACATTTGCTTATTTTTATCTATCAAATTACAGTACAACACCTCAGTCACATCAACATTTGCCATACCCACTGATCACATCCAACCATGTTAAGCCCTAGTGCCAAAACAACCTCACAAAATGGCCAGGTTCAGAAACATTCCATTTAAATTCCAAAGTCTAACCATCCCAGTCATGTTGCCATGTGCACAATTGGCAAATGCAAATCAGCCAATGCATCACTGCAATCATCACCATCTACCCCATCAGCACCTGTGTGCACTTGCTGTCACTGTGGCAGGAAATTACATCATGTGATGCCATGCTGCTGATATTTGGCTAATATGTTTTGCAGTGATGCTGTCATCTCTATCATTGTGAAAAACACAACCCAGGGGACAGGTGTGACCTCTACCAACTCACTGCTCCCTGAGTCCACATTTGTGCATGTCTCTAGCCAATAACACATCATCACATGAGAACACTATTGTGGTAGCCACACAGCACACACAAGCCTGACAAGTGTACTGGGCTACACACTTCACACAAATAATTTTCCTGTGTAGGAAGGTCTCAGTTCAGACAACATTCACAGAATGTGAGATGGAAACATGCCAAGATGACTTGCCATGACAAAGTTCATGAATTTCCCACATGAGAAACAAAATGTTGTACACATGCAGAACCTCTTCACTCAACACTGAGGCTACTTAGAAGCCATTGCATCACACTAGAGACATCACAGTGGTCTGCACTTTCTCTGGGCTGGGATTCATGCAGTCACTCATGCGCAAAGTCACACTTAGCACAGTACTCACCCCCAACTTGCTGCTGTTGGGCCCTCAAGCATCCATCCAGCTCTGGCTGTGTCACTGCCAGGATGCGGGCCATTTGTAGTGTCATGCTCCTGCACGCCAAGCTGCCCCATCGAGCGACCAGCCCCAGCGTCATTTCTGCGATGTTTTTGCTCAGGCGGCAGATGTCATCCCACCTCTTGTGGCAGTGTGTACGGCGTCGGATTGAGACCCCCCAGGACCGCACCTTGTGGGCAATGGCCCTCCATATGGCCTTACGCTGATGGACCTTGAGCTGTAGGCATGGGAGACAAGAAGAGGAATTTTTGTAACACTGTGTTGTGTACCACTGTGTGACAGTACAGGAGCATGTAAACACATAGCACACAGATACATCAATGGAGAGCAGAGCCCATACACCATGTCACATAGTACACTTGGATCAAGCCATATCATTGCAATGTATACATCTATGATGATGGACACACTACATGCCCATCTCATACACATGCAGAGTGCCAGCACAGAAAGCAATGTGAAAATGGGCCTCAGCTGTGATGCACTATGTGAGTGAGCATGACATACGATACACTGTAAATGATGTGTAGTGGTCAGACTCACTGTGTCTTACACTACACACCCCTTAATGTCCTTGACCATTGCATAGCTACACGTGTCATGGAGGTCACAATTAGGTACCTGATCTTACATTCTCACACTCTTGTCACAAGGTGTAGGCCTGTCTTGTGTACTCCTCAGGCCTATGATATCTCCTTCAAAAATCGGATGGATGGACAACACATATGTTTTTCTAAGTCCTTTTAGTGATGGGTCCTTGAAACATTGTGCATTTACTGGGCAGGCCAGAGGGCTTTTCATTGAGGAAAGACGTGGTCCATCACAGAACTCACATGCATGTACAATGAGAATGGTGAAACAGTACATACACATGCGAGACTCTACACATTATGGAATCAAAAGAAGGATGACATGTCCACCGTACATTTAGCAGATGTTTCAGAGGTGATTTACCACAAATAGTGATAGATCCAGGCCTTGTACTCCTGTGCAGAATGGCCACATCGCCATAGGGTCAATTTCAAAGCAGCACACACATTATTCAGTACCCTCTGGCCAATCTACATTTGAAATGTCACAAATGAGCAAATGAACACTTAATGAACTATGACATTACATGGCACAGGGAATGTGTGTTCATATTTCGAGTTTCTCAAATCAGCAGTGTAACTGTATAACTGCTAAACCACAGTATGTCCTTTACATCATTGCATGCAGTCAGGGATCTGTGGGAATAAGGCTATACACCTCATTGACGTGAAGTCATCATGCTAGGCAGTGTTTCACACATTTACATTACCCAGTCTCAGAACAACATGTGTGATCTTTGGCTTCAGTAGAGCTGCACCAGTGTCTATGTTGCCATCCTCCCCACATACTCAAGTGCAAAAAGTTCTAGGTCATGTATGGACCATGCTGTTGGCAAAATCTGAATGCATGAACATTGGCTTGCACTCACAGGCACATACTAGTGTACAGTAACATCATGTGAGCATTCTGAGCACTCTCAAACTTTTACTCATACACTTACCAGTACCTCTGGAGCACCATATAGCCGCCCGTACTGGCCAAGGACCTCGTCCACCAGGACCTCCAGCTCCTCTGTGGTGAAGGGACGGGCCCTGATGTTCTCTGTACGAGCCATGACTGGGTCCAGAGTAGAGGTACAGCAGCAGTTGGTGGTGATAAATTGCAGGCAGCAGTGTCTAAATGCAAGTGACAGGTGTGGCTACCTCACAGATATTTATAGGCCCCTAGCCTAGGGTTGTTTCAGTGGTACTCTGCTGATGCAGTTTGTCTGCCTGGTTTGCATCTTTCAATTGTGGCCAATGCCTGTGACCGCAGTGGCGGACCACGCCTACCGCGAGTTTCAAAAATGTATTGCACTACCGCGATGATGGTTCCCATTGGCTGCAATGACATTCGCATAGGAGGTGTCACACCGCGAGGGCCAGGTGGTCTCTACCGCAATCCTGCATCTTTCAATTGTGACCAATGCCTGTGACCGCAGTGGCGGAGCACGGCTACCGCACCTGTAAACACATTGTGCAATCGCATTATCGCTTTGTAAATTGCATCACTGATCACTATACATTCACACAAAATTATTTCACCTGGTTGTAAAGTGAATTGAGAGTGTGACATTTAACTCAAGTATGCCCACACATGTCATGTCAGTACACGTGATTAAATGCATTGGTATGTACTTACTCACATGTCAAATTTCATCCATGTGGGCATGTATACAGATTTCATGTTGAATTGCTTATCATTTTTGTGAACATGCCAATGTGTGAAATGCCAACTCATCCCACAGTCATGATGGACTGACTACATAATGTGCATATATCACTGTATACAGTGCTGTATTCATATTGATAATTGTCCAGCTTACACTCATTGTGCTCATTTTGTAATGATGTTGTGCTTAGTGTGACTAAAGCAAGAAGGTTGTACAGTGACAGCAGCTACGTACAACTCAGCATTATTGCTGTTTGCCACATGTGCTGTGTCAGCTACACACAGGGCTGGTGACACAAGATGTAGGAGTGTACCATATACCATTCACATAGTCTGATTCAGGTTTGACAGTAGTTAGTATGTACCTCCTGGCTACATGAATGACTACAGGAGAACAAGGTGTCTGTGCATATGACTTGTGCATTAAGCTGTTTTTACAGTCCTGTCAATGTTGGGGTTGTGTTAGTCATTATGTAAGATGCTTGCCACATCTCCTCTCTGACTCATATTTACATGTGTCCCCTGCCACAATACGTAGGAGACGACCACCTGTGTATCGGCCTTTCCCAGAGCTGGAGAAAATGGAGGATGACAACATCATAAAGAAATTCCATCTGAATCGCCTTACCCTTCAAGAGCTATGTGCTCAGTTGGAGCCCCATTGGAGGCCTCACAGAACATATTCAACAGCTTTGACACCAACAGTAAAGGTGATGGCCGCCCTGCATTTCTTTGCCACTGGTTCGTTTAAGTACACAGTGGCCATCGCAGGTGGGATGTCTCAACCTATGTTCAGCATGGTGTTGCGTGATGTCCTGTCCACATTGTTGACCTACAAGGACAGCTACATCCACTTTCCAAGGAGACATGAATTGGCAGATGTGATTGGGGAATTTTATGACCTTGGTCACATACCTAATGTTGTTGGAGCCATTGACTGCACACACGTTGGCCTAGTTCTACCACAGGTACGTGAGCACATCTACCATAACAGGAAGCGTTGCCGTTCAATTAATGTGCAAGTGGTATGCCAAGCAGATATGATTATCTCCCATGTATGTGCCAAATTTCTGGGTTCTGCACATGACTCCTACATACTGCGTAACAGCATCATCCCACAATTGATAGAAAATCTGCATCCGGAGCATGGCTTGTTGGTGAGTAAGCTGTGTCAAGTAGTGTGCTGTATGTGTGACATGCTGTTCTCCTCAACTATTTCTATTACAAACTTAGTCTGTGTTTCTCACAACTAGGTGACTCTGCGTATCCCAACCGGCCTTGGTTGCTGAGCCCACTGAGAAATCCAAGTACCCCGGGGGAAGTCCGCTTCAATGATGCCCATGGGAGGACACGTCGTGCAGTGGAGCATGCTTTTGGACTTCTGACGGCTAGATTTTGTGTGTCTGGACAGGAGTGGTGGTGCACTACTCTACTCTCCCCAAAAGGTACGTCAAATCATAGTCGCATGCTTCACACTCCACAACCTGGCCTTGCGCAAAGAGATCCCCTTGATTCTGGACAATGATGAGCAGCAGATGCCCCCCACTGCAAATCCACACATGCCCAGTGACGATGATAGTGGAGAAGAAGAAGGTGTTGACCTGCGTCAACAGCTCATCGCCAACTACTTCCCTTAGGTGTAAGTTAACATTGAGCAACTATGACAATGTCTGTTGGCTTTGCTGTTGGTGGTGAAGCATAGATGATGTGTTTGGATGCTGGCTGTTGTTGGCTCACTGCTAAGGGCTGATGTGTGTGGCACAATGTTTTTGTTTCCACCTACCTCATGTCTATGTTGATGGTGTTGGTCATTGTTATGTGTGATGAAACTTGTAAGGTGTTGACTAGTGGTGTGTTGTTGCTGTAATGCCATCATATGACAAGTCAATGTCATCCTCTTGTGTCTTTCTAGGTTCCTCCACCCCATCAATGTCTCCTCACAATAAGAGCTTGTGGTACATTGGAATCAAAGTTGACATTGTACATACTGTGATAAACATGGAACTGTCACAAAAACGCATAGGTGTGTAAATAGTGTTTATTTTCTATTAGATTGTGTTAAATTTTAAGTGAATGAAATGTAATTTGTGCATAGTGAGTGTATGAGTTGTCAGTGATGGTAAAAGAGACAAATAGAGTAGTCCCCACAACAATGGAATTACACAGTCCAACAAACTCCTGCCATCAACATGGCAATGTGGGATTGGATAATCAACAAAGTCAATGTTCAGTGCAACACATGTGCCATCATGGCTGGCTCAGCGACTTGGCTTTGGTTGGTGCTTTGCCACGTGATCCTCCCGTGGTGTTTCTCGGACGTCCCCTCTTGCGTTTGGCAGGGGGGCCTCTGCTGCAGGCTCAGAGGTGTCTGAGGAGTCATTGTCTTGCAGCTCACCCATCTCTGTGGCCGCAGCTGAGGTGGTGGGAGTTTCAGCAGGCTGGCCACTGGAGGGGGGTTGAGCCATCATTTGAGCAGCATGTATGTCCCTCAGAACACCCACAAGCTGGCCCATGAGATCCACAAATTGTCCCATTCGTGTGTCCATGGACCTCTGCAGCAGGCGGAGCTCACGCAGTTCTTCTACAACCTGGCCCATCTGTCCCTGGTTCTGTTGGTATGCACCAAGGGCTGTTGCAACGGTGGCCAGGGCTTCTGTCTCAGTGTCCTCATGTGATTGTCCCCCAGTTGCCCTCCCACCTGCCCTGCTGACACGGACCTGTGGCATTGGCTGTCGATGCACCCGCACACTGTCCTCGGCATCCTTGGCTTGTGTGGTGGTGATGGTAACCACTGAGCCAGGGAAAGTGTTTCAGGAGGCAGTGGTGATGGTGGAGGTGGCTGTAGCACAGGTCGTTGTGGCAGGTGTCAGCGTAGTGGTTGTCACTGGTGTGTTGATAGTTGTGATAGTTGTGGTGGTGGTGGGGACAATGAGGCCCTGAGACGGAGTGCCGCCTGGCAGTCCTGAGGGGCCAGGTTGTTGCTCCTCATCCGAGAAACGTAGAGAATCAGCATCAGAGAGTTCACGTTCCGGGGGGGAGACTGGCTCTGCTGGTTGGTGGTGTTTTCGCCAGCTATTGCTTGTGAATCTCCTGTTGGACAGAGGTTAGATTGTCAGTTAAGTACACTCCACAACCTTGGTGACACAGTTTTGGATGTTTCAGTTGATACGCCAAACATTTTACATTGCAATCACTTGGTATTGGTAGAAGATTATCAGCATCATGACATGATGTAGAGGTACATACATTACTTGTTATTATTGTGACATGTAAATAACAACCATTTGACATGTACAGATAGTGTGTTTACAAGGACATGTCATCATCTACCAACTTTGTGCACATCCACTTTGTTTTATGCTTGGATATTGTAGACTTTTCTGAGAATCTGTTTCAGCTATGCCAAATCTTCATGATTTCATTAGTTAATATTGGTTTTAAATCATGTGGTTTTCTTTTTTTGACAGATTGACCATACATGTGTTGTGTTCACATGAGCCTTCATGCTCTCAAACAATGGGAATTACACATTGCATTGTGTGCTTTGCATGATTGGGCCCTGATTTTATTTCTCATGTGACTTTGTGATTCAAAGTGTAATTGCTGTGATATTTACATGTGCTTAGCTGTGTGTGCACTGGATGTGACATTTTGATCTATACAGAGTTGGCTAACAGGTGAGGGATGTGGTGGTCATATGTCTCCATGCATTTTGAGAAGGATGACAGGGTGCAGGTGCTGACTACCTACCTGTTAGGTGGCACAGTAGAGGGAGATGGCTGCCACATGGCTCTTGGGTGGGGTGAGTGTTCTATCCTGCTCAGGGGTGATGCATGTGAAGGCTACCTACCAGGTAAGGTGAAGGAGAGCAATTAAATGGCTGCCACATGGTTCTGGGTGGGGTGAGTGTTCCATCCTGCTCAGCGGTGATGCAAGTGAGCATGAGAGGCTGCCTACCTGTAAGGTGAGAGAGTAATGAAATAGCTGCATGGTTCTGCCTGTGGAGAGTCCACCCTGCTCCGCGTGATGCAAGTGAGCATGAAGGCTACCTACCTGTGAAGGTGGAGGAGAGCAATGAAATAGGTTACCACATGGTTCTTGGGTGGAGTGAGTTGTTCCATCCTGCTCAGGGGTGATGCAAGTGAGCATGAGAAGGCTGCCTACCTGTAAGGTGAGAGAAGAGCGATGAAATGGCTGCCACATGGTTCTGGGTGGTGGTGAGTGTTCCATCCTGCTCAGCTGTAAGTCAAGAGTGCCTGATGGGAGTTGTAGTGCTGGCTGCCTGTCCACACCCCCTTCCCTGTTGAGAAGGCTACCTACCTGTGAAGGTGAAGCAGAGCAAGGAAATAGGTTGCCACATGGCTCTTGGGTGGTGGTGAGTGTTCCATCCTGCTCAGCTGTGAGTCGAGGGTGCCTGGTGAGAGTTGTAGTACTGGCTGTCTGTCCACACACCCTCCCTGTTGAGAGGGCTACCTCCTGTGAAGTGGAGCAGGCAATGATAATGGCTGCACATGGCTTCTGGGGTGGGGTGAGTGTTCCATCCTGCTCAGCTGTGAGTCAAGGGTGCCTGGTGGGAGTTGTAGTGCTGGCTGCCTGTACACATACCCCCATGGAAAGTATTGCTACCTACATTTGAGGTGAATCTGAGGAAAGGAAATGATAGATATGTGATGGCATGTGTTGGGAAGAGTGTGTTGTACATAAGTGCATTTAGGTCGTAGAAAGTGTAGCTTTATAGTTGTGCAAGACAGTACATGGCAGTGTGATGGGATACATTTGTTGGTACTTACCAGCCTCTACTCCCCCAGCTATTCCTGTGAGACTCTCTGGATGCAGTATGGCAAGCACCTTCTCCTCCCATTCAGTGAATGTTAGTGGTGGAATAGGAGGGCCACCGCTAGTCCTCTGAGCCGCCTCATGGTTCCTGTTGGCACGGTATTTCACCCTGGTCTTTAGGTCATGCCACCTCATCTTAATGTCACGCAGTGTGCGCACGGTGGTCCCTACTGCATTGACTTTGTTGACTATCCTTTCCCACATTTGATTTTTTCTGACTGTTGGACCATGCTTCCAAACAAATGTGGTTCTGCTCTAATTATCTCGTCTACCATCACTGACAACTCATTGTCTGTGAATTTGGGCATTTTTTCTGTGCCATGGTGTGTGATGTGCAAATAAGTGACAAGTGCAGGTGGGAAGGTGGTGGTGGAGATGTGTGAGGTGTGTGTTGGTAGTGTTGGTGTGGGTGGTTGTGATGGTGTGATGTGTGATGCTTTGCCTCTCCGTTTCAGCTGTGGTGTTTGGCCCTTCACTGCTGGAGTTGTGCAAAGGATGCTGGTCAGGGAAGGGGTTGGTTTTATACTCAGATATGTGGGTGTGTCAAAATGAGGTATTCCTGTCAGGTGTGTTCTCCATGTTGACCTGGGATTTGTTTGGTTTTCAATACCATGGGGGTGTATCATTGGGGTGTGTCAAATGTGTTTGAGGGCAGCGGAAAGAACAGGCACACTTGGAGGCCTTGTTGTGTGGTTGCATTCGACCACCATTCTTCTTTCCGCGCGACCGCAGCGGTCGGAATGCAATGATCGTTCCGCCTGCTCTGCCATTCATCTTTTCACGCGACGCAGCGGTCGGAAAAAAATGATCGTTCCACCTGCTCCGCCATCTTATCATAATTTCACTTGCGGTCATTCCGCGTGAGGATCGGCCTTTTTAGTGCTTTCCGCAGCATTTCCGTCCGCCGCGGTCAGATTTTCTGGTTTTCCGGACGTGGCGGACGGATTTTTGTGAAATCCGACCGCCGTGGTCGGGTTTTATATTCATTGCATTGTAATGTGACCACCAGTTTTGCTGCGGAACATGCAGCCGTTTTTTTTCCAAAAGCACGGCGGTCGGAGGGCTTTTCCGTCCGCCATCGTAATGACCCCCTAATTTTTTACTATTCCCACTCTACACTATACCAACTCAGGGAAAATGCTGGACACTAAACATATATAATTTTCTATTCCCACTCCAAGCTATATTAACTCAGGGAAGGTGCTGGACACTAAACATATATAATTTACTATTCCCACTCCAAACTATATTAACTCAGGGAAGGTGCTGGACACTAAACCTATTAAATTTATTATTCCCACGCCAAACTACAAAAAGTCAGGGAAGGTGCTGGACACTAAACTTATATAATTTACTATTCCTACACCAAACTAGAAAAAGTCATGGAAGGTGCTGGACACTAAACATATAGGGGCAGATTTACAAGCCCCGTATGCCACTTTTGCGCCACCGTTGCGTCACTTCTGTGACGCAACGGTGGCGTAAAGCCAGCGCCATGCTGCGGGGTATTTACAACGTGACGCATCTAGGGAGATGCATCACGTTGTAAAGCCCTGCGCCACATGAAACCTGCGTCCGGGTTTCATGTGGGCGTTCCCGGAGCAGGGGGCGTTCCGGCGCAGAAACGCCTCGCAAAAGTGGCTGAGTGAAATCTACAAGATTTCACTCAGTCACTTTCTCGACCCCGCTGCGTCAAAACCTTGCGCCTGCTTGAAGCAGGCGTAAGGTGTGACGCCGCGACACAACTCCAGCACTGCGCCAACGTTACGACGGCAGATGCGACACGCATCTGCATTTCCTTGCGCCATGATGCGCCGCATTGTAAATGCGGCACATCCGTGGTGGCGCAAGGATTGTGATGCGTGTCGCAAGTTTCCTGGCGCATCCCTGCTGATTTGCAGGGATGCGCCAGGAATTGTAAATCTGCCCCATATAATTTACTATTCCCACTCCAAACTATATTAACTCAGGGAAGGTGCTGGAAACTAAATATATTTAATTTACTATTCCCACTCCAAACTAGAAAAAGTCAGGGAAGGTGCTGGACACTAAACATATATAATTTACTATTCCCACTCCAAACTATATTAACTCAGGGAAGGTGCTGAACACTAAACCTATTTAATTTACTATTCCCACTCCAAACTATATTAACTCAGGAAACTGCTGAACACTAAACCTATTTAATTTACTATTCCCACTCCAAACTATATTAACTCAGGGAAGGTGCTGGACACTAAACATATATAATTTACTATTCCCTCTCCAAACTATATTAAGTCAGGGAAGGTGCTGGACACTAAACCTATTTAATGTACTATTCCCACTCCAAACTAGAAAGACTCAGGGAAGGTGCTGGACACTAAACATATATAATTTACTATTCCCACTCCAAACTAGAAAAAGTCAGGGAAGGTGCTGGACACTAAACATATATAATTTACTATTCAGGCTCCAAACGATATTAACTCAGGGAAGGTGCTGGACACTAAACATATATAATTTACTATTCCCACTCCAAACTATATTAACTCAGGGAAGGTGCTGGACACTAAACATATATAATTTACTGTTCCCACTCCAAACTGTATTAACTCAGGGAACGACCTTTACATTAAACATATATAATTTACTATTCCCACCCCAAATATAAAAACATATCCAAATACAAATTATGAGACTTTTTAAATTATTTTAATACATTTTCTTGTGTTTATAAATTAAATTATAAAAATTAATAAACAAATTAAAATATAATTATTAATATTGTATAAAAATATTAAACATAAACATTTTAATTTTCAATTTTATAACATTATTATTTTCAAAATTAAACATTAACCATCTAAATTTACAATTTTTTAATTATTTTATACATTTAAAAAAAAAATATATATATATAATTACAATTTTTTTAATAAAAAAACACAATAATACGATCTCAAAACAAAACACCTTTACATTAAATATTAATTTATTTATTTAGAATGTTTGATTTTCACTACTATAATAGCATATTAAAACAAAAATCATAATATTTTTTTACTTTTTATTTCATATTGTCACTTTTTCAATTTTTAAAAAAAAATGTAAACATTACTCCACAAAATTATCTGCAAATTTCACAAATTTTCACAAATAATAAAACATTTTTTTTAATATTTATAATTTTGTTTTATAAATTGAAATTCAATTTTTTTAATTTAAAAAACTACCCCCTCATCACCTATAACCCCAAAAATCCCACTCCTAAAATCCAAATTTAAATTTATTTGTTATAAAATATAAATTTATTTTAAAATTTACAAATTTGTTTTTTTAAAAACACTGCCCACCCTTATCCCCTACTACCCCAACATCCTGCTCCTAAATAAAAAAGTTATATTTTTTAATATAATTTAAAAAATGTGTTTAATTTTAAAATTTTATTTTTAAAACACTCTCCACCCTTATCCCCTATAAACCCAACATCCAGCTCCTAAAACACAATTTAAAATTTCTTTAATATTAATAAAAAAATTATTAAAAACATTTTTTAAACCCTCCCCACTCTTATCCCCTTTAATCCCAACATCCCGCTCCTAAAAAACATTTTTACATTTATTTAATATTACTTTAAAACTTTTTAAATTTAATTTTTTTTAAAACACTCCCCACCCTTATCCCCTATAAACCCAACATCCCGCTCCTAAATTGTTTTTCTATAAAACATATACAATTTATTAAAAAAAATTAATACATTTACAAATATATACTATAATAAAAATTTCACAACATTTACAAAATCGATATTTTTTATTAACGATATTTTCTAAATTGATATTCTTTTTTTTTTTTTTTCGTCCTCATTCGCCTTCAACCACCTTAAACCAGCCGCCTTTTTGTAGCCTTACATTGATAACCTTGGATATCCTTGGCTTTTCATATGGGGTCTCTCTGTGCAAGTATCTTTATAAATATCTTGGAAATAACCTAAAAAAGTCTCGCCAATATCTTTATCCGAGGAAAGGGAGGGTGCGTCATCGTCCACCTTTATTTCCTTTATATGGTTCCGGAGCCGGTCCGCTTTGGTTTTCCAAGCAAGTAATTTTCCTGCCCCTTCCCCATACTCAAAATGGGCAATCTTGCTTGCCTCCCACCTACGCATAAGCCTCTTTTGAAGAATACTCTTCAGCTCTTCTTTTAATTGATCAAATTTTTCCAGATCTTCCTTCCGGCCAATGCCGGTCTGGCTGTTCATTTTTTCCTCGATTGCCCTCATTTCAGCTTCCAGAGCTAAGGTCACTTCCCTATACTTTTTTTTCCTATAGCTCGATCAATTGGTAATATTGCCCCTTAAGAAAGCTTTGAGGGTGTCCCAGACAGTTGTAATGTCGGCTGTTCCTAAGTTGTTCTCTAAAAAGTGCTTAGTCTCAATAAGAAGGAAGGCAGTCTCTTCTTCTTCAAGCAGTATTGTTCGATCAAATGACCATGTTCTAATCTGCTGTGACTGTATACACTCAATAGCTAATATAACTCCTGAATGGTCCGAAAGGTGCGAGGGTAGGTATTTTATCTCTTTAACTCTATCTTTTAGATTATAACTGAGAAAAATATAGTCTATTCTCGACTTGTGTTTGTATTTAAAATTTCTAAAAGATACTCCTGGTTGGTCTCCCGATCTTTCGCTCTAGATATCGGATAGCCCCAATTGGGCCATCGTTGTCAAAAGAGACGACCTGGATTTAGAAGGAACTGCTGCTCTACAATTTGGGGATTTGTCCAGTTTAGGGTCCAGGACGATATTAAAATCTCCTGCCCATATCACTGGCTCTGGAAAATCCAGGAGATGAGAGAAAATAGAGTTTATATAGGAGGGATCGTCCTGGTTTGGACCGTAATATCCAACTAAGGTAAAGAGGATATCCATTAAGGTGATCTTCAAGATCAACCACCTACCGCTAAGATCTTCCCTGTGTTGTAGAATCTGAGCTCTAGCCTGCTTTTTAAAAAGGATCAACACCCCTCTAATATTAGCCGTCTGGTCGATGCATATGAAATCGTCCACCCATTTCTGAGTTTTTAGCAGTTCTTTTGTCTCTGTCTTGAGAAGGTGAGTCTCCTGAATGACAATGACCTGCGCCGGGGAATCTCTGAGATATTGTAGGATTCTAGCTCTTCGTGCCCTCATGCGCAGGCCATTGACATTCCAGGACAAAATCTAGAGTATTGTCATGCTATTTTAGAGTTAGCATTAGCATATTCCGCCCTAACTGGACAAAAACAAGGACATAAGCCGAGAGACCTTCCAGCTTTCCCATTATTTCTACTCTTTAAAGTTTCTAGATCTGGCCCGGTTGAGGCGAACAAGGTATTTTTATTATTTATCCCCCTGCAGCATGAATTATGCCACCCTAAAGTACCCCTCAGAAAAACACATACAGACTGCCACTGCAGGCAGTGTGTCTTGGTGCAGATACTACATGCAGTATAGGTAAGTCACCCCTACAGCAGGCATTACAGAACTAAGGCAGGGTGCACTATACTACATGTGACGACGTATCTGCATGAGCAGATATGCCCCTGCGTTGGTCAGCTCTATTGCTGCTAATACAAGTGAATGGGGAAGCCATTTTAAGTACATCTGGTGGACACTGGTGACCCCAGCTACAGAGCCAGTGGAGCCAATGGAGCCAATGGAGTGAATTCCAGAGCCCCCCCCTGCTTTGTGACAGTCAGGACCTCCGGTTGCACCCTAAAAAATGACCGTAATGAGGGGGTAACTTTCACTTTACAATGCGAGGAGACACTCTTATTCCTCCCTCCTTTTATACTTCTTCCCTTAACTTGATAGTTCTGGAAGGCTGTACCTTGGTTAGAGGGTATAGTGCTATCGTCCCTCGTATTCTCTAAAGCCTGACTCCCCTCTAAATGTAGCTCTAGTGACCCACTATCTTTTCCTTTAACGCTCGTTTTCCTCCAGCCAGCCTCCCTCTGCCTACAATTTCCTCTTTTCTTTCCACTTTTTTTGTTTGCAACTGCCACCAGGCTACCTGGGTTGTAGGACACCCCTTCCCCTTCTCGATATTCGTGCCTCTCCTCCGAAGCGGCCGCAACAAATTCCGCCTCTTGCACAGGGGATGCCAACCCCCTAAATCGATATTCTTAACATCGATATTATACACAACGATATTTTTGACTTTCGACATTTTAAACTCGATATTATAGAACAACGATATTAAAACCTCAATAATATGTCTACTCGCCGTAAATGGTACCCTTTTACATAGGGCAAGGAGGCTAAAGAGGGTCCTTAAGGGCTGCAGCATGAATTATGCCACCCTAAAGTACCCCTCAGAAAAACACATACAGACTTCCACTGCAGGCAGTGTGTCTTGGTGCAGATACTACATTCAGTATAGGTAAGTCACCCCTACAGCAGGCATTACAGACCTAAGGCAGGGTGCACTATACTACATGTGACGACGTATCTGCATGAGCAGATATGACCCTGCGTTGGTCAGCTCTAGTGCTGCTAATACAAGTGAATGGGGAAGCCATTTTAAGTACATCTGGTGGACACTGGTGAAAACAAGTTCCCCAGTTACATGATGGCTTCACTGAAAATAGGGATGTTTGGTATCAAACATCTCATATTAATAAATACACACTGATGCCAGTGTTGGAGTTATTAATACATGCACACAGAGGGCACCTTAGAGGTGTCCCCTGATAACCTACTAGCTACTGGTGTGCTGACTGACTGTTTTTTGCCAGCCTGCCACCAGAAACGCTTTCGTGACCCCCAAGGGTGAGGTCATTTGCTCTCAGGAGGTCAGAAACAAAGCCTACTTGGGCAGAGGGTGATCACACCCCCTCCCATAGGATCATCTGCAGATTAGCATTACAAGGCATTGGAGTTTCAAAGAGCCCACCGCCTATGGTATGCAAATCTGGCTTCTCTCACAGAAGAGGAAGCCGACCCTCTTTGTCCAGAGCCCTTTGGTGCCTGGACAGGCAGGAAAATTAGCTAGTCAGATAGGTGTGTCCACTCTCAGACTAGTACCACTCCTAAGAATGGCTACCTGAAGTAGAGGGCACTTTTCAAAGTTAGCCATTTTGGTGATGGAAAACTGATGCCAGTGTTGGATGTATTAATACATGCACACAGAGGGCCCCTTAGAGGTGTCCCCTGATAACCTACTAGCTACTGGTGTGCTGACTGACTGTTTTTTGCCAGCCTGCCACCAGAAACACTTTTGTGACCCCAAGGGTGGGGTCATTTGCTCTCAGCAGGTCAGAAACAAAGCCTACTTGGGCAGAGGGTGATCACACCCTCCCATAGGATCATCTGCAGATTAGCATTACAAGGCATTGGAGTTTCAAAGAGCCCACCGCCTATGGTATGCAAATCTGGCTTCTCTCACAGAAGAGGAAGCCGATCCTCTTTGTCCAGAGCCCTTTGGTGCCCGGACAGGCAGGAAAATTAGCTAATCAGATAGGCATGTCCACCCTCAGGCTAGTACCACCCCTAAGAATGGCTACCTGAAGTAGAGGCCACTTTTCAAAGTTAGCCATTTTGGTGATGGAAAACGTAGGATTTCTGGGATAGGGATATGCCCACTTCCCACAGAAAGTGGTCATAGAGGGAACCGAGTAAACCCAGTGATAGGTAGCCCATTGGCTACTACCCTACACTCCCCTAACGCCCTTAAATTCAGTATTTAGGGGAGTCCCTGGTACTGGAAAAGCAGATCCTTCTGACCTACAAAGAAGGACCCCCCCCCCAAGAGAAAGATGGTGACCAGTCTAAAAATAAAAACAAAGAGTCTTCCCAGGTCCCCCAAACACCTGTTCAGGAGGGTGGGCCTGAGACAATACACAGTCTAAGGGTGGGTACCAGGGTAAGAAATGGGATCCTAAGAAGGCTTGGTGCCATGATTACAAAGCCAATTGGCACCAAACTGGAGACCTTAGCTATCCCAACAGAAAGAATGCAGTCAACAGCCTCATATAAATGGGATCAGAGTTGAAGCACTGAGGGATACAGGTGCAATTATCATTATGCTAACTGAATAACTGATATCCTCAGAAAAGGATTTGACTGGTGAGACATTCACAGTCATCAATGCTGACAACCAAACTAAGGTCCATTCCATGGCAATGGTGTTCTTAGAATGGGGAGGGGTTACTGGCCAAAAGAAGGTGGTGGTATCCTTTGCAATTCCTGTTGCCTATCTGCTAGGAAATGATCTGGAGTCCTCATCGTTGGCTGAGGTCGAAAGAAAGACCCATGCAGCTATGCTGGGTATCCCTGAATGGGTGTATGTGAAAACCAGAGCACAATGCAAAGCCCAAGGTAACAAAACAGAGTTGGAGCCTGGCATAATGGCCCAACCTTCCAAGAGAAAAGGCTGAAGACTGGGAAACCAGCTTCAAATCAGCCACAAGCTCAGGTCCCCCCTCCTCAGGAAGAAGACCTGTCAGCCCCAGAGGTGAACTGAACCCCAGGAGCTTGGGCCTTACATCACAGAGCTCCTAGGTTTAGGGGAGCTTCTAGGGAAGAGCTGTGCCAGGGACAGAGAAGCTGTCCCACTCCTGAAATCCTGAGATAGCAAGCTTCTGATCAGGAAAAGGGAGATGTCAGTGACTCCCACATAACCTATTGGGTGGAGGTACTTCTTACACTGAGGCCAGGAGGTCAGAAACAAAGCCTGCTCGGGCAGAGGGTGTTCACACCCCCTCCTACAGGATGACCTGCAGATTAGCATTCCAAGGCAGGGGGGCTTCAAAAATCCCACCACCTTTGGTTTGGAAATCTGGCTTCACTCACAGGAGAGGAAGATGACTCCTTTTGCACAGAGCTCATTGACGCCTAGACAGGTGGGAAAATTATCTAGTCAGATAGTTGTGTCCACCCTCAGGCTAGTACTACCCCTAAGGTGGGCTACCTGAAGTGGAGGCAACCTTTCAGCGTTAGCCATCTTGGTGATGGCAAACATAGGATCACTCCAGACAGGGTCATGCCCACTTCCCACAGGAAGTGGGCACATAGGGGGCATAGTGACCCCAGGGTTAAGTAGCCCATTGGCTACTACCCCACACTCCCCTGGCACCAGAAAAGCAGATCCTGCTGACCTATGAAGAAGAAGGACACTAAAGAGCCGCAAAAGCAAAGACTGATGTAGGAGTACCTGACCTGGCCCCAGCCCTGCTGGCCTGCCTGCTGTTCCCGTCAAATTTGCACCAAAGTCGTCTTGTCCTGCGGCTGTCTTGCCTCCTAAAGCCTGAGAGGCTTGTCTGCCTTCAACAAAGATTCAGGACTCCCGTGGAGCAGTGGAGATGCTCTGCTGCATGCTGCAGGCACCCCAAGAAGAACCGTGAGGACGTTTGACCCGCAAAAACCCACTACTGCCAAGCACCACTGCACCCGAGCCCCCCAGCCTGAGTTGAAGTGGGCCAACTGTGTTAGACACTATTGTGTGTATTTGCAGATATCTAACACTCCTCTCTGATACGCCTAGTGCTGCTCAACCACACTACCCCCTAGAAGAGCACCTTGGGGTTGCTAGATCATGCCCCTGTCCACTTATAAGGGAATACCTTGACTCTTTGCACAATATACCTCTTTTTGTTATACTATATAAATAGCCAGCTTCCTACAGCCAGCTTCTCCTTCAGGGTTCCCACTGCTGGTGAGAGTATCAAGATTCTTTCTGCCAGTTTACGTTGATCGTCTCTCAGTAGCACCATGTCTACAACCACTGCATCAAACGTATGCTCCAAAGACTCTTTCGTGTCCTTGATTGCCATAAGGATAGTTTCCAGGGCTCTTTCCCTCCAGTTCCAGGTTCACATTGTTCCCCATCCTCCGCATCACTGTGGAAGCAAGTCTCCAGGCATTTAGGTTCACCCACTGCCTTCCATTTGGAGTGCCTGCCAGTGGTCATTTGATGAAAAACTGTAGTTATGAGAGACACCACGCCCTCCTTTGTAGACCTAATGTGATGTACCCAGGTATACCCAACGCGGGGTGATGCCTTATGTGACTGTGCAATGCGTAAAATGAGTGGGAAAACCCAACTATCCCCTGTACTGCTGTACTGTTCACCTTGGTGGTACTCCAACAGTAAGGGCCCACTCCTAGGCTCCTCCAGTAATGAGTGGTCCTGACTGCACTGAATAGTCTGAGTTTTAACTGCTGTGAAAGGCCTCTCTCACGGTCCGTGGCCTATTCAAGCTTACCCGCCCAGCACTCATTCAGGTCGTTGCTCCTCCATACTCACACTGTTGCCAATTGTTCAAAAGGGTAGGTCGGCTTTTCACACTCGAAAGGTCATCAGTCTCACTGAGAGGGGCCTACACCACTGCAGGCTTCGGCTAGTAAACTCCACGGAGTGCCACACCTGCTCCTCACTACCTCACCTCTGCAGAATGCTGCATCAGTCGTAGTTGCTCGCTGTCATTGCCACACACCAGCCGAAGGTGCAGCTGGCAGGAGTGACAGTCTACCACTGATGTCCGTTCTTGGCCTCCCAGACATCCACTAATGCATCAGTGGTCTTGCATGCTTCACTGCCCGGAGTTGGCCATCCCAGGGATTTGGCTATTTTCCCTCTTTATCACACGTTCCAGCGACTAACCCTCGGTGGCCCCCGGCAAAGGGAAACTGGTGCTTCAGAGGCTGCGGAATCAGGGGTCAGGATTGCAGCAGGATGGAGGCTAATGCTAGGGTACCACCAGGAGCTCTTCAAACAAAGGCTTCCTCCATCGTCATCATGCCACTCCCCCCTTGAAGTGCTTTACATAAGCACCAGTTACATTACACAAGTGCACATGCATTGATTATAGGCATATGGAGATTAAGTGATTTGCCCAGAATCACAGGATGTTGAGCCAACGCCAAGACTCAAACCTGGTTCCCCAGTTGGCAGCTCTTACTATAATGCCATATCCTCTGTGGAGTGAGGGAGGCAGGCAGAAGCTATATGAAAGCTTGGCTCATTATGAGCTCGAGGTTCCAACATGACCTCTAACTGAGCCAGAGCCAGATTTTCAGTGGCTCGCCCACCTCTAAAGATATCCTGATACTCACAAGTGACCAGGAGGCTACAATCAAGTTGTGAAGTATGTATTTAATACATTAAGTGGCTCATTACAATGTCGGGCGGAAAGCCTCCTCCTGACAGTCGGAATCTCCTGGACTGCGCCGGAGCCCTTCCGACCGACTCGGTCATTTTACATTTCGACCGCCCGATTACAATGTTCGCGGTCAGAATGTAAACCGCGCGGTCATTCAGAATCGGTTCCGAGTGACTGGTGGAGTATTCCTGTCGGTCGTAACCGTATCGTACACTCCTATGGACAGCATTTCCACCCTCGTGTTTATGATGTCGATTTCCAACAGCCTTTCGCATCGGCCTGTCCGACATGAAAAGGCTGTCAGAAAGTGACTTTGGGGGCCCCTAGCAGGGCCCCCTAGGCCCCGCGGCCTACGGTTGATGGCCGAGGGGGTACCTAAGGGATCCCCCTGTAAAACCCTGCACTATGTGGCAGGCTCCGTGGGATGCCTGCGACAGGGTGCAGGGTTTTCCGCAAACACCCCATTTCCGCATAGGAGCCTGTGTTATGGCCGGTTGTCGGGCAGAACATGAGCTCCTGTAGGGAAAAATGGGACTGCGACCGAACAGTGTTCGGTCGCATCGTAATCTGGCAGTCGGAACCGCCAACCGCAAGTCGGTCGGTCCCGATTCCGAGTCAGTGTTGGGCGGAGGATTTCCGCCCGACTTCGTAATGAGCCCCTAAGTACAATGAATGATAAGCCCATCAGTCAGCTTCCTGTGCACACCATTCCCGATCTCTTAACTGCTGTTTTCAGAGCTCTGGAATGGGAACACAAGAACCAACAAAGAGCACAAGATAAATTCTCAGTAAACATTCTACCATAATAAGTATTGGAAAACATTAGAATACATAAGTAGGTCACAACCTGAACAATATTTTGTGCATTCCTGTGTCCTAAAAATGAATTAGAAAAATATTTAAAGGGGCAGGATGAGCACACCCTGACACAAAATGACGTGGAGGGGTCAAAAAGCCCCCCTCCCCCTACTGGCTGGCCAGAACATAGAGAACATGTTGTGGCAGCCATTACAGGATTCAGGAACATGGTCTCAATTAAAATACATTGTAGAAATAGCCTGTTTTTGAGGGTCACAAAAACGATCACATACAAAGGGTGAGAGCAGGTTTTAGTCACAATATAAATCATTTTTTGGTGTTGGTAATTGTGGTGTATTTTAAGGTGATTTTGCAATGTGTAAAATGCAAATCCTCTTCCAGTATTGATGAACCATGTCTGAGAGAAAACTGTTTTCTCTCATGATTTTGTCATACAGAATATCGGAGGTGCTCCAGAAGATGAAAGGGGGGATATGTTCTGTAAATTCACACTATCATCCTCAGCATTGTGAGAATGAAGTCTGACATACTGAGTAAAACATGTACTACCAACAGAAGCAGCAGCCTGTCAGTTGATTCCCCAGTGTTCTACTGCAGCCTTTCATAGTGTTCTAATGAACAACTAGAGCGTTAACATTCTTATTTTTGACAAAAGTGTGGCACACCCGAGATGATCTTGATTGAATCAAAGCTGTAAAACTTAAAAACATTTCCTTAAGAGCATGGGTACTCACAAACATTTTCCCAGGAGCCAAAAGTTTTGTCTGTGATCTGACAGAGGGCCACAATGATGCCAGCAGGGTGGCAGTCAGCAGGAAGGAGTCCCAGGGTACGGTGCCAGTGAGGTGATGTTCTGGAAGCAAAGCATATACATCAGCTTAATTGCACAGTCTGAAACCAGAAAACCTGGAATTAATCCCAGCTTCTCCACTTTACCAAATTTTGTGATCCTAGGCAATTGTTTTATTTCACTTTCCCTTCTTTTTCTTTATTATCACATATAAAAAGATGTCGAAATACATGACTTCAGGATGTGCAATGTGCAAAACCTTCTCCTATGTTTGATTTAATAAACTATAATGCTGTTCGTGTATAATACTAGTCAGCAGTCCCGCTGCCCGCATTACGATGTGACCGTCTTCACGGTGGTCGCAATGTGTATATTTTGCATTACGGCGTGTGCTGTGGGCTGCAGCACACGCCGCAATACGAAAGAAAACACATTTAAAACATCCCTGCACTATGTGGCAGGCACCGTGCTGTGTCTGCCACATGGTGCAGGGATGATTAGGGGGCACCATAGGGACCCCCCCAGGCCCGATAGCGAAGGGCCAGAGGGGAAAGGGGCCCTGCGAGGGGCCCCCAAAGTCACTTTCCGACTGCCTTTTCATGGCGGATGAACTGCCATGAAAGGGGAGGCGGAAAGGGACATCCTAATCCCTACGAAGGTGCCTGAGCAGGCACCGCCCTCTTTGCACGGAATAGGAGTCTGACCGCCGCCCTGACGGTATCCTTGATTCTGTCAGATGCGGCGGTCTTACCCCCGACAGCCGAGCTACGACCGCCTGCATCCTAATGCGGTGGTCGGACCAATGGGCTGGATGGTGGTGGGACCGGCACCGACGGCCTGACGGTGGTGGTCCCACCGCCATCATAATTAGGCCCTTAGTTCACAATTGACATTATTGTCAGGGTGGGGGGAAAAATGAATGTAAATTCATGTTTGAAAACTATCGCTTTAAAAAAAATACTTTTCAATGCACTAATGCAGAAATGGTTCTGTATGTTAATGAAGCACGCATTTTGAAATCTGAGGAGATTCTATCATATTTTTACACTTGTGCTGCAAAGTGTATTTAATAATAAAGGTGTTTCTAAAGTTAAACTGTGCAGGATAACCTAATAACTTCCTTTCTTTGACTTCAAAGAACCTTTACATAACGGCTTGCCTGTTTATTTAACTTCTTTTTCAATGTTAGTAGTGAGTTGAGAAGACAGCAGCCCAGTGCTGCTTTTGAAAACGGGGACCCATGTAAAGATCGAGAGGGCTGCATCGGCCCTCGGGCTGTACTTTGAGTATCACTGCTTTAGAAATTAACAAAATGGGGAGATTTGTTTTGTAATAGAAATTATGGTTAATGCTGTAGAAAACAAAATTAGGACACCTTTTCTTTCCGCTCCCTAAATATTTTCCTCATCCATTTCAGGAAAGCATTTGACATGCAGGCATAAATACTTTCAACACCAGCAGCCACCTGCCAGTTAACTCCCTGGTCACCACCTGCAGTATTACCACAGTGTTCTAATGAGTAACTAGTGTGCTAACTTTCTGAATTTATGACAAAAGTGAGGTACACCTGAACACCATCTTGATGGAATCAAAACTGTAAAACTCAAATCATTTCCTATAGCAAGCCAACCATGTAGGACAGGAGAAAGAGGCTGTGGCAGCACAATAAACAATGGAGGGCAGGTGGGAGAGGCAATGTCAGAACAATGGACCATGGAGGGCAGGAGGAATGGAGTAGAGACATGGACTCTGACAACTGAGGGTGGGGGGGTAGATGGCAGGGGCAGCAAGCTGACCATACTGGACAGGCAGTAGGGGTAGTGGCAGCACAATAGAACTACACAGGGTAGGCTAGAGGGCAGTGGCAGCACAACAGACCATGGAGGGCAAGAGTGATGGGGCAGTTGCACACACACAGACAACAGAGGGCAGGAGGAGATGGGCAGTGGCAGCAAGCACACTATGCAGGGCAGGTGGGAGGGGCACTGGCAGCATAACGGACCAATGCTTGCAGGATGGAGGCTCAAAGGCATGCACATGGGCAACAGAGGGCAAGGGGGGAGGGAAGGAAGGGCAGCAAGCTGACCATGCAGGGCTATCAGGAGGGGCAGAGCCATCACAACAGACCTGAGTGGGCAGGAGGGAGGGGGTAGGGGCAGGCCAACGGACCATGAAGGGCAGGAGGAAGGGTACAGGGGCCCAAGTTCAGATAAAGGAGGGTAGGGCGAGGGGAGCAGGGGCTGCAGCAATAAGCTGACAGCGCAGGTCAGACAGGAGGGGAGTGGCAGCACAAAGGACCATGCAGGGCAAGATGGAAGGGTAGTGGCAGCACAGCAGAACATGGCAGGTAAGAGTGGTAATAGAAAGACAATGGATCATGAAGGGCAGGAGGGAGGGAGTAGGGGCATGGACTCTGACAATGGAGGGTAGGAGGAAGGGGACAGAAGCAGCAAGTTGTCCACATAAGGCAGGCATAAGGGTAGTGTCAGCACAATGGACCACACAGGGTAGGTGGGATGGGCAGGGACATGGACTCAGACAACAGAGTCCAGGGAGGAGGTGAGTAGGGGTAGCAAACATAGCACCAAGGGCAAGCGGGACTGGCAGTGGCAGCACAAAACACCATGCTGGGCAACCAGCTGGGGACATGGCACAGACTCAGAAAATGGAGGGGAGGGAGGAGGGGGCAGGGAAGCAAGTTAACCAAGGAGTAAAGGCTTGCATGGCAGGGACAGCACAACGGAAAATGAAGAGAACGAGGGAGGTGCGGGGCATCAACACAGAGAACAAAGGGCAGGGAGGAAGGGCCAGGAGCAGTGGAAGTAAGCTGACCACATAGGGCAAGTCAGCATGGGCCCGGCAGTAACCCATCCACAGAGGGCTGGCAGGATGGGGCTGAGGCATGCAGATGGCGAATGGAGGAGAGGCAGAAAGGGAGGGCAGTGGGGAGGGGCCAGGAGCATCAAGCTGATCATGGAGGGCAGACAGGAGTGGGGCACAAGTAGCAAGCTGACCACAGAGGGCAGAAGGTGTGGGCAAGGGGAAACAGCCATTACCACGAGGCCGTTACCATGCATGCCGTTACAACACGGCCATTACTACACATTCACTATTACTACACATAACCTTTACAAATTTTGTTGTAAAGGCATAAATGGTAAAGGCATATGTGTTTTAAATGTAAGTATTATGTAAGTATATATATATATATATATATATATATATACATATATATATATATGTTCACTGAAAAAACCATAGGTTTCAGGGACGTTATAGTTAGAAATTAGCATTAAAAAAACCTTTGAAATTCACTGAAAAAACCATAGGTTTCAGGCACGTTATAGTTAGAAATTAGCATTTAAAAACCTTAGAAATTCACTGAAAAAACCACATGTTTCAGGGACGTTATAGTTAGTTGGACATTTCACTCATACAAAACCAGTGAAATTCGGCCGATATAGTTAGTTCAGCTAACTATAACTCGCGCCCCCGCAATGCACTGCTGATGACGTCACATATTACATCATTCATGACATGGTCAGTGACATCACTGATGACATCACTGATGACATCTCAAATGACATCACTGATGACATCACTGATGACATCATCCACTGACTGTGTGTTTCTATAAAGTTTAAATATGTTTTATATATATGCCAAGGTGTATTGAAGAATGAGTGGGTGTATAAGTGTCTGGATGGAGGATTTAGTAGGTGAGTGACTGACTGTATAAGTGAGTGATTAAATGTGTCTTACTGAATGCATGGGTTAGTGACTAAACTGTGTGAATGTCTGTATCAGTCTGTCTGTTGTTGTGTAAGCTGCTGCATGGGTTGGTGAGTAGCTACATGAGTGTCTATATGGGTTATTGATTGGTTGCCTGAGTATTTGTATGGGTGCCTGAGTGTCTGTGTGGGTGGGTGGGGGGTGTGTGACTTTGTGCATAGATGTGTGAGTGGGTGATTCACTGGGTGTATGGGTTCAAGAGGGTGTCTGTGAAGGGCTGTATGAGTGAGAGAGTGTGCGTATGGCTGTGTTGGTGAGTGAATGGATGTCTCAGTGGTATATGTGTGAGTAACTACATATGTGAAAGGCAGTATATGTGAGTGTTGGAGTATATAAATGACTATATGTGAGAGTGAGTGATTGTGAGAGTGGCTGTATGAATGAGTGTGTGCTTGTGTCAGTGATTGTATAAGAGAGTAAGTATGTGTTAGTATCTGTAAGAATAGGTGAGGTGGTGTGTGTATAACTGTATAGGTGAGTAAATGGGAGTGTGATTGATTCTTTACATGACTGACTAGGTGTGTGAGTAATTCTATGGGTGAGTGGCGGTGTGTGAGTGTCTGTATAGGTGTATGAGTGCATATGATAGTGCTGTATTGATGAGTGACTGCATGTATGAGTGACTGTATGGGTGAATGAGTGGATGTGTGTGTAGACCTAGGAATCAGTGAGTGAGTGTGTAGTAACTGGTGTTGGTGTGTCTATGGTGTCGAAAATGGTAGTCTGTATTTTAGAGTGGGTGTATCAAAGGTTATATTAGGGTGTGAGGAGGTGCATCAGATTATCACGTGGATGATGTCATCAGTGATGTCATTTGAGATGTCATCAGTGATGTCATCAGTGATGTCACTGACCATGTCATGAATGATGTAATATGTGACGTCATCAGCAGTGCATGCGGGGGCACGAGTTATAGTTAGCTGAACTACCTATAACGGCCAAATTTCACTGGTTTTGTACGAGTGAAATGTCCAACTAACTATAACGTCCCTGAAACCTGTGGTTTTTTCAGTGAATTTCTAAGGTTTTTTACATGCTAATTTCTAACTATAACGTGCCTAAAACCTATGGTTTTTTCAGTGAATTTCAAAGGTTTTTTTAATGCTAATTTCTAACAATAACGTCCCTGAAACCTATGGTTTTTTCAGTGAATTTCAAAGGTTTTTTAAAAGCTAATTTCTAACTATGCCTACAGAGGTAGGACATGTGAAGAAAGAGGAGCAAAGGCACAGAAAGAAGCAAGAGAAATGCAGAAAGAGGCAACAGAAGTCCAGAAAGACGAAGAAAAGTGCAGGAAGAAGCAAGAGATGTACAGAAAGAACCAACAGAGGAGCAGAAAGAGTCCTTCTTGCAAAGACATCCTGTGCCCCCAACTTTTTTCTGATGGGTACTGGTGGTAACTGACTCTAACTAACCAGGTCTAGAGCCAGTGCTATGCTAAAAGACACTTAGAATACAGTGAAAACACCTACATACACTAGGGAACACTATGCGTTGGGGTACCCCTGTGATTAGCATGACCTGCACTGTAAGGCCCTAGTACATAATAGGGCAGGGGGATTAAAACTACCTCTAAGTCAGAGGTGCAGAAAGATGCTTCTTTAAGTAGTAGTCACATTTGCCGAGTGGTGGAGAAAGGGTGCTGGGCCTCGGACCAGCGCTCAGGAATTCCGCTGCGTAGGACTTACAGGAGGTACCAGGAGGGCTTCTTGGCCCCCAAACTCCCTCAGGAGTAAATTGGACTTCATCCCCATCCAGTAGTCTGCCACAAGGCGCGTTTGCAGAGTGGTGGAGAACGGGGGGCATGGCCGCCGAAGACGTCTTAGCAATCCCACTGTGTGGGACTTACTGGAGGTAACAAGAGGGGTAGTTGGCCCCCAAGGACATCCTTGGGGGCCAACTACCCCTCCTATTTCCTTCATTAAGTCCCACACAGCAGCATTGGTAAGTACTCATAGCAGGCCACACCCCCTTTGCCCACCACTCTCCAAACGCGCTCCCTGGCGCGCTCTTGGATGGGGATTCAAGTCCCCTTTGCTGCTGAGGGTCCTTTAGGGGCCAACTAGCCTACCTCTTACCTCCAGTAAGGCCCACACAGTGGGATTGCTGAGAGGTAGAGAAAGGCCACGCCCCCTTTCTCCACCACTCTGCAAACGCGCCCTGGCGCGTTGTTAGTTGGGGAATTAATTCCCCTTGAATACTGAGGGTCCCTAGGGGCCAACTAGCCCACCAGGTAGCTCCAGTAAGCGCCACAAAGCTGGATTGCAGAGAGGTGGTCCGAGGCCACACCCCTTTTTACACCACGCTGCAAACGCGGCTTCTGGCGCACTGCTGCTCGGAGGATGAAGTACACTTGTGTCCTGAGGGCAAAAGCAAAAAACGCTTTTTGAATAGAAACGAGGTCCTAACTATAACTACCTACTGGTGACCGCCAGTAGGTAATATTAGACCTTGGTGTGGCTGTTGCTGGCGGCTGCCAGACCGCCGGTGGTGCAGGTAAGAGGCGTCAAACCACGCACACCTCTGTAAAATCCGAAACCCTCCTCTCCAAATCACAAAGGAGCCCGCACTCAGTTACACGATAAATCGTTGTTTATTTGCAGTGATTGGTTAAAAATATCTGGAACGCGTTTAGGCTGTCTTTCGCAGCCTTTGTCAACCTTAAAATGCATGATTTTTTCACCATTTAAATATTGCCCACAGGTGTTGCATATTGCATTAACATAGAAGAACCACTGCCATTCCATCCAACTTATAGTTAAAGACACAGGGGGATATTCACAAGAACGGCGCTAAACATCTCCCAAAAATGTTAACGCAACTTTACACATCGCAGTCTATCGCAGGAAAATAACCCTGTGTCAACGTGGAATTCACAACACGGCGGTACCATGCGATAGTCTGCCGAAAACGCGGCCAATGTCCGCGATGCAACCACCTCGACGGAGATAAAAACACAAACCCCAACCCCAAAAAACGTGCGATGAGCCCATTCGCGATGAGGAAAGCAGCGATAAGCAGCGCCAGGCCCGCGACACACCCACGGCATGTGAGAATAAGCACAACAAAAGCAGGAAAAAGGAAGACAAACCAAACAGAAAACAACAGCGAAGCACAATGGAGGCAGCCGGAGCTAGTACACAACCCCACAAGCCCCATTGGCAACAAAACATTGTACATGGCAGTCGTTCGTGGACAAGGTGAATGCAGCCGGAGAGCGGAGGAGGACAATGGAAGAAAAACAGAACAAGCAGAAACATGCCAACAACCAGAAGGCAGCAATGCACACCGGAGGTGGGAGTCCAGCGCCACACCAGGAGCTGGATGACATGGAGGAAATGGTGTCCACCACATCAGTCTGGAGATGGTGGCAGGAGTCGGGGACCGGAAACTGCTCAAAATCAACAGACACAACAGCAACAGGGAGAGGAACGACCAGGGACTGGGGGGACGGCGGGAGATGGGCACAATGGCACACATGCACAATGAAGCACAGCACAACTGCAGACAAACCATGCCCAAGAGTAACAACACCAACCAAGAGCACAAGTCACACAACTCGGCAATATCACACCACTGAACAAGCACAGAAGTGAAAACCACACTGCCTGAAAGGGAGAAGGGTGAGCCAAATCAGAGCTGAAGGGACATCTCACACACAATGCAGCACACACACATAGGAAGCAGAGCACCCCAACATCGAACACAATGTGGCACAAACAGCAACATTTGAACAACCGAACACAGGACACAAGTGCACCCGCTTGTGGCCGGTAAATGGCCATACGCATCTGGCAAAGCACGAAACAGGGACATGATAATGCACAAGTACAAACCCACAGCCCTGATGGGGTAGCAATGCATGTATGGCAGGGACCCAGATAGGCCGTGACACACACATTGGCCTACAAATCAACACTCATCACAGTTGGAGACAAGTGAAGGTGCGGAAACTTTATCAACAATTGCGTGTCAGTACAGCCAAGAGAAGTGCCACGACATGCAGACCAATGCAGCAGCATGTCTGAATGAGGAACGTTGGAAAGCGCCCATGTCCACCCCAGGGGAGTCCATCACCCACACAAGTCAGTGCCAATCCGCATTGGTTGTCCGCGCATGGATCCGGAGTCCAGGCCAATGCAGCCATGTCCACTGTTGTCTTGGGACATGTGACCAGATCCCCAACATGCAACCAGGCGTCGGGACACGTGCAATGGGTCACATCCAGTTGTGGCTGCAGGTACGTTGTCACTCGTCCATGAACGCGAGTGCAGCAGCGTAGGCCAACATTTCCAATGAGAGCTCGTTGTCGACTAGATCTAACATGTCGGCGATGTAACCCATCAGCTGTCCCGGACAGATGTGCTGACTCCAACCCCTGGCCCCAATTGGCACTAAAGCCCAATAGGGGAGCGGCTCACTGTGGTCACTGCACATGACGACTCGTGCAATCTCCCAGGTCCAGTTGCCGGCATGCATGCCAATCATCCAGGCATGCCATAAACGGGCATCACGGTGACACTCCTGGTCGTGGTCCAACCGGGGGCTCACACACACGTCGAAATCCAGGTCAGCTACCGTTATGTTGGAGAGGCAGACATCCATGGTCCACTCGAATATGCACGAGCGACAATGCAACACAGGCTGAATGCAGGTGACGTTGGCAAGGCGGAAGCTTAGCCGGTAACTGATCTGCAGCACTGCCAATGGCAGTGTCCCCAGTACATGCAGCAGACGTGCACCGTACCGGTCCACGTGACTGGAGTTATGCATGTGACCGGGATGGTCTGCCATTGCGTCAGTGGCTCTGCTTGAAGCGGCACTGTGCTGACCCGCGCCAGTCCTGTGGATGAAATGGCACAGCTCAGAGCAATGAGCAGTGTATGTGTGCAACGGGTGCAGGCCTGGGGTGGGGTGGGAGTACGTGTGAAGGCCATTTCACGCACGCTAACTACGACCAAGGACTTTGGCGTGTGGGATGTGTACAAGTTGGTCTCACGTCGGGCAGTGCGTAGTGTGGGAGTCGCCAGCAAATGCTATCGTATCTGTCAGGGGGTGCTGGGCACATGCAAGTCCCAGCTCGGAGCTGCAGATGTGCAACCGCCTGATAGTTCAGACAAAGGATCTTTCATCCCTACAGTAACTTTACCATCTGCTTGCATACAGGAGATGTACAGAGGCCTGTCGTGGGTGGGGTGGGATGTCTGCGACCCAGGGAATCATGGATGACATGCCGAGCACGTGGCACATGAGCGGCCTCACTGTGTGTTACGTTGCCTCACAGCTGCTCCTCCCTCCCATGAGCCCCCACACTTGTGTGCGCTGCGCAGTTGTATCACGTGCACTCCTACGGCACACCATTGTCATGCCTGTCTGTGCATGTCCAGCGGCATGCCAACAACACCGTGAAGCTGGCCGTTGAGGGTGTGCGGCCACGTGAGTGTAGGACAATGGCCTGGACAGGGCGGATACAGGTGTACAGTCCATGGCTGGCTGTGATCGCGCTGCGATTGAGGCTAGGCATCTGACTCATGCAGCCGCAGGACTGATACACATAACACTTGGCATGCATGAGCCAAAACCCCGAGTGGTCTTGCGCTCCTACATTTCCCCGTACGTGCGGGCCCGCCCTCCGGGTGCATGCTGCATTGCAACATCGACTACTGTGGCCCTGGTGGCGACAACACTCCAACACAGAGACATGCTTACCGCACTTCCTGCTCAAGGCCAGACCAGAGCCACGCCCTGATGCCCCTGCCGAATCAGCACACCCCGGCGCTGACCTGACGTACGCCGGACCAGCACACGCCGCTTGTGCATGCAGGGGGGGGCGGGCGAAGCTACATGTCCAAGGTCTTGGCCACTGCTGAGGTGACATGGTATCGTCCGCTGAAGACAGCACACTGTGATGTTGCATGGCTCGGGCCCATCATGCTGACATAATGACCACACGGACACACTTGCTTAGATGGCGTGAATGGCTACGGGCACGTGCGCCCGGCCACGTTTATTAGCAGGCTCACATGTGTGGTGAGTGACACCTGTGTTGGATGTGTGTGGGGTGTGTGTACACCAGCCGTCATGGAGTGCCTGGGGCAGTCAAAAAGCGACAACAGTGTACATCGTTAAGGACACAAGCATTCAACCATAAAGGCTCCATGACTTGAGCTGCACAGAGTTAGTGGCCCCGGATGCACAGCGTCCTGCACGGGCCTACGGCCATGTGCCGCTGACTTGCGGTGCACTGGGGCAGGGTCACGAGAGCAGAGCAGGTTCTCGTAGATGACAAAGGGGGTTGTCGCGGAGTGTCTCGGTGGACAGTGGAAGGTGTACCCCCAGGGCATGATGCAGAGGGCAGAACCGCGCAGAAACAGTCACCATGGTGGAGATGAATGGAACAGACACATGTCGAACACCAAGTCCGTCCCAGCCAGATGATGATGCAGACAACCCCCAGGCCATAGACTCAGACGCCACCAAAGTCCAATCAGAAAGTGCCCATGACTCATTGCGCACAGAGTTAGTGGCACCAGTGCTGATAGTGGATGCCGCCTGCGATGAGGCGTGTCCAATGGTGTGGACTCCTCCATATCTTACCCAAGCCACAGTTCCACATGTGTGACCTACTGGACCGCAGTGTAGGCCGGGGGCTGCGGTCAGCACGGGCCCACAGACACGTGTCGTGTGCTTGCGATGCAGACTTTGGCTTCACTGATCGGAGGGAGTTCAGTGATGTGGACGCTGCCACGGACTTGGGGTCACTGCCACTCAAGACTCAGGACACAGTTCCACATGTGGGACCTACTGGGCCGCAGTGGAGGCCTGAGCCCTCATCCAAGTGTCGCCGGCTTGCGTTGAACAGGGTTAGTGGCACCACGTGTCACCGGCTTGCGTTGAACAGGGTTAGTGGCACCACGTGTCGCCGGCTTGCGTTGAACATGGTTAGTGGCACCACGTGTCGCCGGCTTGCGATGCAGACTTTGGCTTCACTGATCGGAGGGAGTATAGTGATGTGGACGCTGCCACAGACTTGGGGTCACTGCCATTCTTAACTCACGACTCAGTACAACATGTGCCAACAACTGGGCCGAAGAGTACGCCGGTGGAGTATGTCAATGAGAAAGGAGTACTGTGGGCCAGCGTCGTGGAGGCCAGCGATGGTCTGCGTAGGCTGCAAAGGTCGCGGGACTGGGCCTTGGAGCTTGCACCGGCACGTGGTGGGCCCTCTTTGACACACGCCGGTGTCGGCAGGTGAGCGGAGCCTCCTTGGTGCGCTGGGGCAGGCATGACGGGTCTGGGGACCAGCGGCCCGGGGTGCAGCAGGCGCACAGGGACGCAGGCCCCGCCGCGCACGGCGCCGGCCTTGTGGTGGGGTGAGAGGCACCGCCCTGGCAGACACGTTGGCCAGTGCGACGGGCTTTTTATTCACACCCCTACGCAGGCCTGGCGTACGCAGGGCAAACCCACTCCGCCCGTGCATACAGGGGGAGACGTAACGGGTGACATTTCCGCGTTCTGCCCCACAGCCTGTGGGGACATGGTAGCGTCCACTGGCCACTACACTCCATGCACCAGCAGTTAATGTCCACATGGCCATTTCCGTGGTTTGCACACTGAAGTCTGTCCGGCACATCCACGCCACACCTGGCATTAGGTAGGTTCTCATTCATTGGTCACTTGCCACTCTCGCACATGCCTGCTCCAGGCCTCGCCTCACATTCTGCTATTGTGTGGCTGTGGTGCCATGCCGTGGCTGGGTTGTGTGCATGGGAAGCCCAGGTTCCCAATGGAGTCGTGTTGTCGTGTCGGGTCGGTTGGCATGTTGTGTGGCATGTTGCATGTAGTTTTGCTGCGTGCCCATTGCCAGTGTCGTGAGTTGCATGACTGTGGAGTGGAGGTGTGTTCATTTGGTACTTACCAACGAGCAATGCATTTCCATAGGTGCCATCCTGGGAGCGCTGGTTGATGAATGACTGTCGGGAGATGTATGACTCATGCACACTGCCTGGGGAGTTGGCCACAACATTGTTGAGGAGTCCCCGGTGGTCCACTATTGCCTGCCCATTGATGGAATGCGTGTGCTTTCTGTTGCGGTAGTTGTGTGCAGTGTCGGCAGGGGGCACGAGGGGTACATGTGTGCAGTAGATTGCCCCCAACATGTGAGGGAATCCAGCTATGGCGTAGAAGCCTTGCTTGGTCTCCAGCTGCTCCTGCACAGTGTGGGTGTAGTGGAGGTGCTGGGGTACCAGGCTGATGATGGCATCCAGGACAGGTGTGATGAACTTGGATAGGGCTGGCTGTGAGACTCCTCCGACTCTGGCAGTTGTGGTTTGGAAGGTACCAGAGGCCAACATGTGCAGCACAGCCGGCAGCTTTGTCTGCAGAGGGATGTTGGTTGTTTGCTGTGTTGGTGCCGTCAGCAGGTGGGCGCTGTGGGTCAGGATGCGGGGGATGGTTGTCCTTTTGGGCCTGTAGTGGGCAATGTCCTCCTCTGGCGTGAGGTCTGTGCGGTGGGTGCGTTTATGGTGGGTCCGCTGTCTTTGTGTACACTGCCTCTTTGGTGGTCCGGGCGGGGCGGGTCCTGGGGGTGGTGGCGGGCTTGGGGGTGGTGGCGGTGGGTGTTGTGGCCCTCATGGGTCTCCGAGCTGCATGAGCATTGGCTCCATGGCATCTGTGGGTCTTCAGATGTGGCTCTTGGCTGGGCTCCCTTTCATGCTGCAGGTAGTAATCCTGCTAAACACCAGCTAAAGGCAGGTGTTAATTCCCTGCTGCTACCGTGGCTTATCGCCTGTTTTTGGTTCGCATCGCAGATCTGGCAGTTCGTTGTGAAAGTGGTGTTGTGGTTTTTTCGTGAGTTTTTGCACGGGAACGCCTACTCTGCATCTCATTAGGGTTAGTTGGTGGTGTCACCTGTGGAGATAAATTTTGCGGCAGTTATCGCGGGAATACTGGCGATGTCTGCAGTTTGCACCCGCTTGTGAATGGGGCGTTAAATCTATCTCCACTTTTGATGCGTTAAGGTGGCGATAACTCGGCGATAAGTCCTTGTGAATATGCCCCTCAGTCCCTTATTGAAGACAGACTGTTGGTGAAAAAAACGCATTTGTTTAAAACAGCAGTTTCCACTTCATGAATGTAAGTATTTCATTTTGTGACAATACAATAATACAAATATCCGTGCCACTCGCTTCATATAGGATTGGTTTGAATTCCACCTCTCAAATCACTTGTGACCACTGTGGCATGCTGACATAAATTCTCATTTGTGGGCCCTCTGGGATCTTGCGGTGGAGCCATCTCACAGCCGGGTCAGCGGAGAACTGATGGACTGGGGGTGACTTCTTGAACATTGTCTCATACAAAGAACTTTCTTTTTACTTGGCAGTGACGACAGTGACCCACATGGGGGTGTATTTGGACTACCAGTCCCAGCATGCAAAGTGAACAGCAACTCACCTAAGAGTGATTACGTAGGATTTGGGGATATACTGGGCAGTACTTGCTTGTCGTCACTCCTGCAGTTCGCCTATGAAGAAGGGCGTAAAGCCTGAAACGCGTCGGCGGAGAACTGATGGACTGTTTGTTCACTAAGCAACTCCGTGCTTTACCAATAAAACCTACCTGTGAGAGCATCTCGCCTAGTGGGCACCTCTTCTTTTTCGCATATATATATATATATATGAAGTTCCACATGACTGCCACAACGCCATACGCCTGCCCTTTGGTGTCGGTGCCAGCAGTGGCGGCAGAAGCCACAAATGTTATGTTATGTTATGTTAAATGGCTATTTATAGAGCGCGCAGCTACTCAATTGAGCGTCCCGGCGCTGAAGCAGGATGAAGGCCTAGCTAAGCAGTGTGATCCCCGCACTGGATATTAAAGCTGAAACAACCAAGTTTTCAGTGATTTCCTAAATGCAAGGAGATCCTGAGTCAACCTTAAGTCCACCGGTAGATTGTTCCACAATTTTGCTGCTTGCACCTGGAAGGAGCGACCCCCGATGCGTGCCCGGAGGTATCTGGGGGTCAGAGCCAGCTGAAGTGCTGCAGACCTAAGTGCACGGTGAGGGTGGTAAAATTGAACTCTCTTCACAATGTACCCAGCTCCTATGCCGAGGAGAGCCTTAAAAGCCAAAACCATGGCCTTGAAATGGATCCTTTTGCGGACAGGGAGCCAGTGTAAGGATTTCAGCTGTGTGGACATACAAACTCTGGGACCAAGCATGAGTATTGCTCTTGCTGCAGCGTTCTGAGTCACCTGCAGTCTTGCCAGTAGATACTCAGGCAGCCCCAGGTAGAGTACATTCACGTAGTCCAACCTGGAGATTATTAATTATTATGCCTGGACCACCGTTTTTCTGTGGGTGATAGACAGGAGGGGCAGGAACTGTTTCAGCATTTTGAGCAGGCCAAAGCAGGAACCGGCCACTGATTGGATCTGTGCCTGCATGGAAATATTATCATCCAGCTTCACCCCCAGATTTTTCACTATCTTTACAGGGGACGTGGGGGGGGACATGTCAGCAGGCCACCAACTGCGCCAAAGGTTGCTGGGGCGGTGGCCAAAGAAGATAATCTCCGATTTACCAGGATTACATTTAAGCTGGTTGCACTGGAGCCAGGAGAATACTTCTGTAAGACAGCTGTTAATCATGTCTCCCTTGAAGTCCGTGTCTTTGTTGCAGGTGAAGAGCAGCTGCGTATCGTCGGCATACGATATTATTTTTGCTCCATGGTTCTCAGCCAGAGTTGCTAGAGGTGTCATATATAAATTCAAAAGGATGGGGCTAAAAATAGAGCCCTGGGGCACACCCACCTCTAGAGGGGGGATAGGGGCAGCAAAAGGTGGGGCCCAGACTGTTTGCTGGCGGTCCTTTAAAAAGGAGGTAAACCAATTGAATACCGTACCTCCGAACCCACACTCCCGAAGTCTCAGCAGGAGGCGGTCGTGTGGGACGGTATCAAAAGCCGCAGAGAAATCCAGCAATATCAGTATGGCTTTGCCACCTCTATCCACTACCTCCTTTATTGCTTCAGATACTTCCAGGAGTGCCGTCTCCGTGCTGAAGTTAGCCCTGAAACCAGACTGACTCTGGTGGAGTAGAGTGTTAGTTTCGACAAATGCGGTGGTGACATGGTTCACCACTTTTTCCAAGGCCTTAGAAAAGTAGGGGAGCAGAGATATAGGCCTGTAGTTAGAGGCTAGCTCAGGATCCAGAGTTGTTTTTTTTAATAGGGGCAAAATTTTGGCTCTCTTCCACCTGTCAGGGACTAGACCCGTCTTCAGGGAGAGATTCAGAATCTGGTTGACCGCTGGATTAATAATGTCTGCGACTAATGCAAGAGTAGGGGCCGGGCAAGGATCGGAGGGTGAGCCGGATTTAAGGCCTTTCATGATTTCTAGAGTTTGTTCCATTGAGATAATTGGAAACTGTTCAAAAGAAGGTCCTCTAACTTGTATTTGTGAGGAGTTTGGCGCACCCTTATCACTCCTCACCAGAGGAGTAGTCGGAAAGGACTCTTGGATGCTTACAATCTTGTCATGAAAGTATAAGGCCATGCGACTCGTCCATGCCTCAGTAGGAGTGAATGGCTTAGCTACCACTGCAGGGGAGGAGAAATCGCTAACTATTTTGAAAATTTCCTTATTTTTGTTTGATGCAAGTTCGATTTTGGCGGATAGAAAAGATTTTTTTGCCTCGAGAATTTGTTTAAAATAGGCTTTTAATGCCTGTTTGTAAATTGTTTTATCATTGGGGTCAAAGTTTTTCCGCCAGGTCCTTTCGAGGTGTTTGCACGACCTCTTACTTTCTTTAAGGGCAGTGGTAAACCAAGGGGCGGAAGACCTCACTGTCTTTCCAGAACGTGAGACAGGAGGAGCAAGTTCCCCGGCCCGGAGCAGGAGCCAGTTATCCAGAACCTCGACATCCGCCTCAAGGTCCCCACTAAGAGAGATCGGATGCTTATTAATGGCCTTAAGTAATGCCTCAGGTGTAATTAAGTAGAAGGGTCTGAAATTAATACTTTTAGATTTCCCGGAAGCCTTGGGAGTATTAGATACCTTCTCACATGAAAACTCCAGAAGGAAGTGGTCAGACCATACAAGTGGAAGTGGTTGGCTCATACCTAGTTCGGCCGTGGAAAAGATCTGATCCAAGCTGTGGCCTTTTTCATGGGTGGGGGCATGGACATAAGGAACCAGATCTAGCGTTTCCAGTGACTCTTGTAGTCTGGACGAGTCTGCATCTTCCGGTGCATCCATATGTAAATTAAAATCACCCAAAACCAGACAATGTTTGTGTTTCAAGACAAACGGTGAAACCGCGTCACCAATTGAGGCTAGGAACCTCCCAGCGGGCCCCGGGGGGTCTATATAATAGAATGCCCGCTATGGATTGATGGGGAGACACCACCAAGTGGAAGCCGAGGCATTCCGCTCCCTCGACATCAACCGCGGGTATTGTAGTGCAGGTGTAATGGTTCTTAAAAATGATAGCGATGCCACCCCCTGTACCTGCCAATACTGAATGAGAGGAAGCGGCACACCAATTCTATCCACAAGCATTAGTGCAAAACAACGCGTTTCAGTTGAGGCGGCCTCTGTCAAGTTTGCAAACCAAAACCAAAGGGGCTGTTAAATACACATGATGTCATAGTAAACATTGAAGAAATCATTCGGGATACGTAATTACCACTTGAAAAAATAATCATAACGAGAAGAGGAGGTAGGAAAAAATTCTGGTACAGAAACAAACCAGAGAATGATATAATGGATGAATCAATCATCAATTTATCATCACGTAGACTAACAGATGAAGAATCCCAATTGAAATTGGGATTATCTTTCTAGCCAACAACCGACTGGAACTACGTTAATATGCGAATTGACCTTTTTTGTTCGTAAGAAAACTCAAATTGATGAAACTACATAAAATGCCCAAATACCAGGGACACCGGAACTGTACAACTACAACACAACAGGCCATGAAAACAATGGTAAACTTTACTCTTGAAGACATAGACTCTATTCTAGAGATTCATGAACTAGATAGCAATGTTGATGTTACCAACAATGACAGTGTGAGGGCCACATTGAAAACCCTGGGCTTTTGAGCCGGCTCAACATGCAGTAGTGGCCTAAAAATGAAATCAAGATTCAATCCTAATGTTCCACACGACAACATCGAAGCATTCCATTCAGTTATGATCCACGAATTGGTACGACAAAGGGACAATCATAACTATCGTATCAAGGATAATCTAACAAAAGGCCAAAGAGATGCATTGACCAATCTATTACAGGATTCAAGTATAGTGATAAAACCCTTGGATAAAGGGGGAAACATTGTGTTGATGGACATGATTGACTACAAGGCAGAAGCTATCAGACAACTCAATGGTTCGAGCTGCTATGAAATCATCAATTGAGAAACATATGAGAATACGGTTGCCAAATACTACGATATGCTGAATGATTGGTGGAAGGCGGGTCTCATAGACGATGATGAATACAAGTTTCTAAAAAACAATAGCCCAAGAGTTCCGTGCCTGTATCTTTTACCAAAGGTCCACAAGCATCCCTCCAAACCACCTGGGAGACTGATTGTCTCCTCAAACTGAGGTCTTATTGAGACCACATCTATTTTCTTGGATCACTTTTGAGCACCATTCGTGACTGATTTAAGATCATACTGTAAAGACAGTTCTGACTTCATTAAAAGAATCCATGATATCAAATGGGAGCAGGGTTTCTTGAAGATCTCTTTGGATGTCTGCTCCCTCTACACCTGTATAGATCAGTAAAAAGGTGTAGAGGCATGTATGTAATATCTCCAGAGGTGAACAATTGATATGTTTGATCATACATTAATCTTGAAACAAATGATGCTGTATTGTTTACAAGAGAACATCTTAATGTTTGATAAAACATTATATCAACAGAAATCTGGTAGCGCCATGGGCACCTGCTTTGCCCCCAGCCTAGCGAACTTGTTCCTGGGCTGGTGGGAGGAGGAGGTGGTATGGACAGATACCAATGAAAAAGCATACTGAACATGTACCGTTATGGTTAAGGTATATTGATGATCTTTTCGTCATCTGGGATGGAGGAAAAGATCTAGCTCTGAATTTTATTGAGTCCCTATCCTGTAACAACTTGAATTTGAGCTTAACACACAAAATAAATGAAACATCATGTGAATTTTTGGACATTCAAATTACGGTACAGAGTAACAAGTTGGTAACCAATCTCTTGAGGAAGGAAACCACAGGCAACAGTACTCTGCATGCACGCAGTCACCATCCTGTCTCTCTTTTGAACAGTATTCCATATGGGGAATTGTTATGTGCTCGCAGAAACTGTAGCATGGATGAAGGTTACAAAAAGAACATAACATAATGATACAAAGATTCAAAAGGAGAGGTTACTCTGATAAGATTCTGTCCCAAGCAAGCAGCAAACTACAGGATGTCAAACAGAGAGAGGTTCTATTTAAAAATAGAAAGACAGCCACAGAAAACCAATTGACTGGCATTCTAAGAATGATTACCACGTATAATATAAGATCTAATAGTTTTAAAACTATTATGAAGAGACATTGGGGTCTCATTCAAGCAGACCCCGTAATTGGCAAAAGTGTAGGTGACTCCCCTATAGTAACCTATAAAAGACCAAGATCCCTTAAGGACAAATTAGTTCAAAGTTTCCAACTATCTGAGCCATCTACCAATTGGTTACAAACGAAGGAAGGGTTTCATAAATGCAATTCATGCAAGGCATGTAAATATAGTCAAAGTTGCAAAAACTTTAAAACCTATGATGGTAAGTACAGACCTATTTTCAAATTCATTACCTGTACTACTGAATATGTGATTTACGTTCTGGAGTGTCCGTGTGCTCTCAGATACATAGGGAGTACAAAACTACAATTGAAAAAACGTATCTTGAAACATCTAAGAGCAATAACTTATTTGGACTTCAATTATCCCGTAGCCAGACACTTCTACAATTCACACAACAGTAACAATAAACTACTTAAATTTTCTGGTATTGATAGAGTAATGAAACACATACGAGGAGGCGACAGGGAGAAACAGTTGTGCATGCTCGAATCCCGGTATATTATTGACTTAAATACCAGAATGCCATTTGGTTTGAATAGGGAGGAGGAATGTCAACACATATAGGAACCTAGTCCCCCAGCTAGCTTTCAACTTTCCCCATGCATTCCCTGAAGTATGATATCTGACCTTTTAAAACACTTTCTCCTTTCGTAACACACCCCCCTTCCTCTTTTTCATATAAGGGTTCTCCAATCTTATTTGTATATTTTATCTTGGGTGCACGTAGGGAACACCACGGATAGCTACGATCTGGGATTTAGTACTTTTATTGCATTTACCATTTGCTGGTTATCACATACATGAATGGGGCACTGGCACGTGATTAGGTCCCTGATCCGAATGGAATATCCGTAACAGGAGTTCACCATTTTGCACGGTTGAAGGACTTTTCACATTAATCTATATATGTGAAATGGTCAACATATTCAATATATGTAATCGATGTATTTTCATAAATAAGGGCACTTCACTCTGCAAATGGATCTTATACATTAGTGGTTTGAAACATATAATTCTCATTTCTATAGCACTTTGGAATTTATTTTGTTCTTACCAATTCCCGAGCCATGATATGACATCAATCTTACATTAGGGACACTAAGAAGACAGATTTGGTGTGAAGCCTGTTTTTTGTTTCTATAAATTTTAAAATGAGGTGATCGTGTATGAGATCAATGATTTATTCTAATCATTTGTACTTTCTCACGTGGGAAAAAACAAAAGAAAAAGAAAGTCATAAAAATTATGTACTAAATGAATTACTAAGCTTTGCACATCATGATTTCACTAATCTATCAACTAATGACATTTTTTCCTAATCGGGAGTGACCTGTTCCGAGAGATTTTGTCTATGTCTAGTATGACGTACGGCTAAGGTCGCACTGAAAAAAACTTTGTTGCAAAGTCTGTTGACGATCTCAGGGTGTTCAAACTGATGAATTTGCACACAATATTGATGTTATATTTAAAACAGTTATATTTCCTGATTCTATTATTTACGACAAGAATTGTTCGTACAGCTTCGCACTTTATGATTCTTTTTTCAAGTGGTAATGACGTATCCCGAATGATTTCTTCTATGTTTACTATGACATCATGTGTATTTAACAGCTCCTTTGGTCTTGATTTGCAAACTTGACTGAAACGCGTTGTTTGCACTAAATAAAATACTTGTGGATAGAATTGGTGTGCCGCTTCCTCTCATTCAGGATTGGATTTCATGGATATATATATATATATATATATATATATATATATATATATATATATATATATATATATATATATATATATATATATATATGTGATCAAGCCCAGCAAGGTGGGCATAACGCGTCGTCCTGCCATCCAATCTCTAAAGAAATAAAGAATATCTAACAGCATCAAGTGGAGTCCGTGTCCCCGTGTCCTGTGATGCAGTGTGGTGGGGATCCCTCAGTTGCATATATATATATATATATATATATATATATATATATATATATATATATATATATATATATATATATATATATATATATATATTGAACAGTTTGTCATCGATGCCTTTCCTCCTCCTCTCGACGTCGGTGCCAGCAGCGGTAATGACACCCGCTAAATTATCACACAACGAGATATCCGGGAAATCCTGAATAAATCAAGCGGCACACCACAAGGACAGCACAAGAGTTTATTGTGCATACAACGACGCGTTTCGGCGAAGCCTTTTTCTAGTTTTCTCGTTGTGTGATATATATATATATATATATATATATATATATATATATGTATCAGCACCAATTTTTGTTGCAAGGGAAGGAAACAGACTGTTAACATCAAAAAGTACTGTAGATAATAATTTGCACTTTGTGGATAGGTATACCAAGATGAGGTATTCAAACCGGCATACAGCTTTTTAACTTGGCAAACATCATGGTTACTGCATTTTATTATATTTAATATTTATATTAATGTAACGCAAATGTTCCAACAAAGACATTTCATAATCCCCTATGGGAGACTGAAAATTAAATTTAAATGCACTTAGATAGTACTGTATACAGCATTGGCACTTTAGGAAAATGATCAAGCTAGAGTTGGGTATTTATACCATTTCTTTACAACTCGCAAAAATGTCGGGGATAGACCCTTTTATATAAATTCCTAGTTACGTACATGTTTTAACTATGTCTTTTATAACTGCCTTTTTTCCCAATTTTTAACACTGGTTTTTACTAATTTGAAGTGTTTAATTAATAATTACTTCTCATCAATTATTTTCCTATAACTGTTTAATTATTGTTGATTGGGTATTTAAACCTGAACTTAGAAACTGACAATGCTGAACAAATACGTGAACGCTGTGTATTCTGTCTTCAATGTCTATGCAACTTTTAATATACACTTTTTAGGCACTTGTCACTTTAAGAGCCGTAAACAGTGAAAAAAAGACAAAAATAGAAAATAAAATTGACAAATTGAGGTATATAAGCCAACCATGTACCATAGAGCGTGTCATGTGATCAAGACCCTCTGCAGTCGAAACGCGTCATGCTGCAGTGTTTGTTGGATCAGAATAAAATATAAACCTGCATCGATTTGTGGTCCGTGCTCCTGGTTTTCCTTCCCCGACGTCAAACGAGTGAAGTATGGAGTTGCGTATATATATATATGGTCTGTACCTGCGTCCGAAGATTTGGAGTTGACAGGACTGTGGTGCTGCTCATATATATATATATATATATATATATATATATATATATATATATATATATATTATCTACTAGCGGTCGCCAGTAGATAGTTATAGTTACAACCTATTATCCATAGGAAATCCGCGACATTCTATTTGAAATAACTCTCTTGCCGGTTGACGTATCTTCGCGAAATTTTCAAACTTTGTGGCCCGCTCCGGTCCGCTCCTACCCTGAAAGTCTCGGGGGATTCGTCAAGCGGGGGCCGAGAAAAAGGGGGGTCCCAAAACGCATTTTCCCCATGCACTTTTCCATAGGAAACTTTAGACACGGCTACAGCCCGAACTGCTGAACGGAATTACACCAAATTTGGCAAAGAGGTAGTTCTTGGTTCAGAAAGAACCCTTTTGTTAAATGGTGTAAATCCGTTCAGTAGTTGCTGAGAAAATGAAAAGTAAAAAGTTAGTGATATCTATAGCCGAGTAGGGTCCGCGTACCCTCAGCGCACCCTGCGCGCACCGTCCCGATCACGAGCTGCATGTTAATTGGCTGTCAGCTGGCTGTCAACATTCCGATTCAGGAAATGTTGGCAGCCATTTTGTCCCTGTTAGAACCGAGGGACAGAAACAAGTGCGCAAAGCGCACAAAGGGGGCAGGGTAGAAACACCCTGACCCCCTAGGTTTGCTCAGGGGGTCCCACAAGGACCCCTGGGCAAAAAAAAAAAAATATTTTTAAATCGGCAGGATGCGCTCAGGGTGCGCGAATCCTGCCGAAAAATAAAAATCGAAGCGTGGTCTTTCGCGCTTCGATGTTAATTGGCCCCGGGTGGCCCAAGTCCCGGGGGCATGGTGGGGGATAATTTAATGTGTGGGGGCCTCAAAGGGCCCCCAAGCCCCGGGGACCGCCACCCCCGGGGCTTTTTGAAAAATGGTGCGGGAGGGCTCTGAGCCCTCCCGCAGCCCCGGGACCGCCACCTCCCCGGGGCACTAAACATTTTAATATGGGGGTCCGTTACGGACCCCCAGAGCCCAGGGGACCACCACCTCCCCGGGGCTGTGTACTGAATGGGAGGGGGCCGCGCGGCCCCCTCCTGGAGCCCTTGATGGCCCTGGGGACCACCACCCCCAGGGCCGGCTCCTGCAGTGTCCCGGGTGCCTACCCCGGGACACTGTAGTCTGCTATGGCAGGACGGGAGCCTCGCGGCTCCCGTCCTGCCACTAGCAAACTGCTTTGGATATTGGAAGAGAGAGCAGGGAAACCTGCTCTCTCTTCCAATATCCAAAGCGATTGCTTTTCCACATGGGGAGCAGCATGTCAGCTGCTCCCCATGTGGAACTAGCAATGCCGGCTCCCAAGGGACGTGGGGAGCCGGCGGGACTGTGGGGGGATTGGGGACCCCCCACAGTCCCCAACGGAGAGGGCCAGCCCCGGGGGATGGGGTCCCCGGGGCAAGTAGTGGCCCGGGAGGGGGCCACGCGGCCCCCTCTCCAAAAAAGAGAAAAAAAATGTTTAAAAAAATGGAAAGGACGGCCCCGGGGGATGGGATCCCCGGGGCCTTAAAATGGCCAGAGGAGGGGGGCCACGCTGCCCCCTCAAAATGATAAATATAGAGGCCATGCCCCGGGGATGGGGTCCCCGGGGCCAATACAGGCCCAGGGAAGGGGGCCACGCGGCCCCCTTCCCGTTTTTTTTTTTTGAAAAATTAAAAAGGGGTAAGGCCCTGGGGGATGGGGTCCCCAGGGCCCAAAAAGAGAAAAAGGAAGGGGGCCACACAGCCCCCCTTCAGGGGACAAAAAACCCCCAAAAAAACCATCGGGCCCGCAGGCCCCGCCCCCTTCCTTCACCACTCTGCAAACGCGCCCCTGGCGCGTTTGCAGAGGGAACAAATTCCCCTTGAATACTGGGGGTCCCTGGGGCCAACTAGCCCACCAGGAACCTCCAGTATGCGCCAGGGGCTGCCTTGCAGAGACGTGTAGAGAGGCCACACCCTTTTACACCTCTCTGCAACGCAGCTCTGTGGCGCATTTGGAGGTATATGGTGGGCTAGTTGGACTCCGGGGACCCTCAGGATTCAAGGGGACTTAATCCCCCAACTTAAAACGCGCCACGGGGCGCGTTTGCACAGTGGTGAAGGGAGGGGGCGGGGCTTCAGGTGACATGTGTGCAAACAGGCCCCGTGGCGCGTTTTAAGATGGGGAATTAAATCCCCTTCAATCCTGAGGGTCCCTGGGGGCCAACTAGCCCAACAGGTACATCCAGAAAGCGGCACAGAGCTGCGTTGCAGAGAGGTGTAAAAGGGGTGTGGCCTCTCCACACGTCTCTGCAACGCAGCCCCTGGCGCATATTGGAGGTTCCTGGTGGGCTAGTTGGCCCCTAGGGACCCTCAGGATTCAAGGGGACTTAATCCCCCAACTTAAAACGCGCCACGGGGCGCGTTTGCACAGATGTCACCTCAGGCCCCGCCCCTCCCTTCACCATTGTGCAAATATTCCTCTAAAATCAGCCGAAATACGAATTCCGATTTACTCACCTGTTATAAGGAGAGACCTCAGTGCTGTATCTTTCAGCCCAGTACTGGTCCTGAAAAGTAATTTTAACTGTACTTACCAGTAACTTGAATTTCCTTCCATAGGCTAACATTGACTGGTTTCAATTGGAAATTCTTCTAAGTGTGGAGTTTTGGAACTTTAAAATATTCCTGTAAAATCAGCCGAAATACGAATTCCGATTTACTCACCTGTTATCAGGAGAGACCTCAGTGATGCATCTTTCAGCCCAGTACTGGTCCTGAAAAGTAATTTTAACCGTACTTACTGGTAACTTGAATTTCCTTCATAGGCTAACATTGACTGGTTTCACTTGGAAATTCTTCTAAGTGTGGAGTTTTGGAACTTTAAAATATTCCTCTAAAATCAGCCGAAATACGAATTCCGATTTACTCACCTGTTATCAGGAGAGACCTCAGTGCTGCATCTTTCAGCCCAGTACTGATCCTGAAAAGTAATTTTAACCGTACTTACCGGTAACTTGAATTTCCTTCATAGGCTAACATTGACTGGTTTCACTTGGAAATTCTTCTAAGTGTGGAGTTTTGGAACTTTAAAATATTCCTCTAAAATCAGCCGAAATACGAATTCCGATTTACTCACCTGTTATCAGGAGAGACCTCAGTGCTGCATCTTTCAGCCCAGTACTGATCCTGAAAAGTAATTTTAACCGTACTTACCGGTAACTTGAATTTCCTTCATAGGCTAACATTGATTGGTTTCACTTGGAAATTCTTCTAAGTTTTGATTTTGAAACATACAAATATTCCTCTAAAATCAGCCGAAATCCGAATTCTGATTTACTCACCTGTTATCAGGAGAGACCTCAGTGCTGCATCTTTCAGCCCAGTACTGGTCCTGAAAAGTAATTTTAACCGTACTTACCAGTAACTTGAATTTCCTTCCATAGGCTAACATTGACTGGTTTCACTTGGAAATTCTTCTAAGTGTGGAGTTTTGGAACTTTAAAATATTCCTCTAAAATCAGCCGAAATACGAATTCCGATTTACTCACCTGTTATCAGGAGAGACCTCAGTGCTGCATGTTTCAGCCCAGTACTGATCCTCAAAAGTAATTTTAACCGTACTTACCGGTAACTTGAATTTCCTTCCATAGGATATCATTGCCTGCTTTTTGCTGAAAAAGATTCTAAGTGTTGATTTTTGGAACTTTAAAATATTCCTCTAAAATCAGCCGAAATCCGAATTCTGATTTACTCACCTGTTATCAGGAGAGACCTCAGTGCTGCATCTTTCAGCCCAGTACTGATCCTCAAAATTAATTTTAACCGTACTTACCGGTAACTTGAATTTCCTTCATAGGCTAACATTGACTGGTTTCACTTGGAAATTCTTCTAAGTGTGGAGTTTTGAAACTTTATAATATTCCTCTAAAATCAACCAAAGTACGAATTCCAATTTACTCACCTGTTATCAGGAGAGAACCCAGTGCTGCATCTTTTAGCCCAGCACTGACCCTGAAAAGTAATTTTAACCGTACTTACCAGTAACTTATATTTTCTTCCATAGGAATCCTTTGTCTGGTTTTCAGCAGAAAAGTTTCAAAGTGTCGATTTTCACAAACTACAAATATTCCTTAAAAATCGCCTGTATGACTTAAACGCATTCTTTCAACTGTTTACAGGAGATGCACCAGTGCTGGATCCAGGATCCAACACTGAGTAACAAAAAGTAACGATAACAGTTTTTACCTCCTAAGTGAATTTCCTTCCATAGGATAACATTGGTCATTCTATGAGAAAAAGTTTCTAAGTGTCAACTTTAAAGTACAATAATATTCCTTAAAAATCACGACTGTAACCAAAACGCTTTTACTCAACTGTTTACAGGAGATGTCCCAGGACTGAATCTAGGATCCAGTCCTGTGGTTAGAAAAGTAATCCATAAAGTAACTAATTGCATTTAACTAGAAATTCACATTGAGCTGAATGTTGCATTGTGTTTGAAAATGTGTTGCCCATTGCAACAACTGTAACTACTGTACTTAAAAGTCTATTGCCTATGTGCAAAGTATTTAAACTAAAGTAATTCATTCTGAGAAAGTATTTTTTGTAATGTATAATATAATTACAATGTAATTTAAAAAATAAAATATGTAAAAAAAATGTTTTCTAAAAAATTTCGAAATCAGTATGAAAAAAATTTATATAACAATTAATACATTTAAAAATTGTCATTTACAAAACCTTTGAAATTCACTGAAAAAACCGTAGGTTTCAGACATGTTATAGTTACAAATTAGCATTTAAAAAACCTTTGAAATTCACTGAAAAAACCATAGGTTTTAGGGACGTTATAGTTACAAATTAGCATTTAAAAAACCTTTGAAATTCACTGAAAAAACCATAGGTTTTAGGGACAGTTATAGTTAGTTGGACATTGCACTCGTACAAAACCCGTGAAATTCCCCCGTTATAGTTAGTTCAGCTAACTATAACTCGCGCCCCCGCAATGCACTGCTGATGACGTCACATATTACATCACTCATGACATGGTCAGTGACATCACTGATGACATCACTGATGACATCTCAAATTACATCACTGATGACATCATCCACGTGATAATCTGATGCAGCTCTTCACACCCTAATATAACCTTTGATACACCCAATCTAAATTACAGACTGCCATTCGCAAAACCATAGACACTCCAACACCAATAACTACATACCCACTCACTGATTCTTAGGTCTACACACACACATCCACTCACTCACCCGTACAGTCACTCATACTTATGGTCACTCAATACAGGACTATCATATGCACTCTTACTCCTATATAGACACTCAAACACCGCCACTCATCCATAGAGGTACTCACACACCTAGTCAGTCATGCAAATAATTAAACACACTGCCATTTACTCACCTATACAGTTATACACACACCAGCTCACTTAATCATACAAATACTAGCACATTGTTACGCTCTTATACAATCACTGATACAAGCACACACTCATCCATACAGCCACTATCACAATCACTCACTCTCGCTTATAGCTATTTATATACTCCAACACACATATATACTGCCTTTCACATATGTAGTTACTCACACATGTACCACTGGGACATACATTCACTCACTAACACACTCTTACACACACTTACCCACCCATACAGTCTATCACAGATGCACTCTTGAAACCATCCACCCAGTGAATCACCCACTCACACATCTATGCACAGTCACACACACCCCATCCACACAAACACTCAGGCACCCATACAGATACTCAGACAACAAATCAATAACTCTTATAGACACTCATGTAGCTATTCACAAACCCATGCAGCCACTTACACAGCAACAGACAGATACAGACATTCACCCAGTTTAGTCACTAACCCATGCATTCAGTAAGATACGTTTAATCACTCACTTATAGAATTAGTCACGCACCTACTAAATCATCCATACAGACACTTATACACCCACTCATTCTTCAATACGCCTTTCCCTATATATATAAAAAATATTTAAACTTTACAGAAACACACAGTCACTGGATGATGTCATCAGTGATGTCATTTGAGATGTCATCAGTGATGCCATCAGTGATGTCACTGACCATGTCATGAGTGATGTAATATGTGACGTCATCAGCAGTGCATTGCGGGGCGCGAGTTATAGTTAGCTGAACTAACTATAACGGGGGAATTTCACGGGTTTTGTACGAGTGCAATGTCCAACTAACTATAACTGTCCCTAAAACCTATGGTTTTTTCAGTGAATATATATATATATATATATATATATATATATATATATATATATATATATATATATATATATATATACATATATATATATATATAGTTTATACTTCCCTGTAAAATATTTATATTTACTGGTGAAACCTTTACCACGCATATGCCTTTCCAATTCATGCTTTTACAATGAAATTTGTTGTAAAGGCATGCATGGTAAAGGCATAGTCACAGTAAAAAATGTGTGGTGATGGTAATGGCATTCACTTTGTAACAGTTGATTTGTAAAGACATGCGTTATAACGGAATGCATGGTTCCGTCATGCATCCACAGACAAGGCCATGCAGGTGGGGAACGGAGGGAAAGTAGGAGGGAAGCTGGGTCTGGGGTAGCAAGCTGACTACAGCAGGCAGGCTGCAGAGGGTTGGCCACCCACAAGGGTGGTCTTGTGCCAACCCCCAGTTGCGAGTGGCCAAAGGCTGTACACAGTGCAGGTGATAGCTCAATATGTTTTATTTTATACTTTATTTATTTATTAGGCGCAACAAATCATCCCGAGTGGATATCTCGGTTATGTTATGTTAAAAAAAAACTTAGAAATTCACTGAAAAGACCAAAGGTTAACAGATTTGATAGTAAGGTATGATAATATGATCTTAACTAATATTTAAAAAAAAAAAAATTCACTAAAAAAAAACAAATTAAAGGTTAGAGTGACATTATAGTTAGGTATGGTAATAAAAGTTTAGCTTACATCAAAACAAAACCTAGAAATACACTAAAAAAAGTTAGAGTTACATTATAGGTACCAACCAACCAAAAAGGCTATTGAAATCCACCAGTTATAGATCAGTTAAATGACATCATTGATGACATCCCAAATGACATTATTGATGACATCAATGATGACATCATCTAAGCTACTGCTCCTCAAATTACTCTATACACCCCATCATCATTTTAGAAAGAAAGTAAGTAGTAAAGGGCCCTCAAACATGTACAGCATATAATAACAGAATGTACATGTGTGCATCTATGAACTATAGATAGTGTAGTCCTGGAGACAAGTCTGATTTAGTATTGTAAAATTTATATGGTGCACAATTTAACTACTAGTACATTTTTATGTGCAAACAGTACTACATTTAAACAAGGTAAAGACTGAGTGCAGGTAGTGTGTGTTGCAGATGTACATTACATATGTTACAAATAGATTGCAATTTAAATCAAAATCCTATTTCCAAAAAATGTGAGAACAACTAAAGCTTATGTTTACAATACATTATTGACCTGTGGATTTCTGTGCACATGCTGACCTTTAATACTTGTTATGTAGTGCAATCTACAATTTTTATATAAACTGGATATTTATAAAGTACAGATATTTATTTGCAGATGTTCAATGAAAATTCCGAGGTGCTATATGCTGTTGAAGAATGTATAATCTATGGATGACTCCTTACAATTGGTTCAAGTCGCAGAATGATTGTAAACGTTGTTGTAATAGTTATATCATTCTGCCTATTTTAAGAATATATGTAAGATATTTTTACAAATATGACTTATCAGTGGTTAAAACATAGATTTGCAGCCATTGCCTTAAACTTCTATGTCAGATTATGTATTAAACAGGTGCATCTCATTAAGGTAAATAATGACTAAACATTATTTTGAATGGTAATAAATTGATTATTGCATTAATGTGTACAGAGATGTTATGCTTAATACACACCTGCCAGTAAAAAAAGAGCATCATCTCTAATAAATTTGGGTGCTTTCACAGATATGCTTTATGTCCTAAGTCCATTAGCACTTCAGAGGTGGTAGAAAATTGGGTACATTCCGGTATGAAAAGAGCATAGTACCCCGTCACATTCATTAGATGATGTCACCAGTGATGTCAAAAATAATGTAATTTGAGATGTTATTGGTGATGTCATCAATTGTGTTTTTTAGCAGATCATGAGTGATGTAATATGTGAGGTCATAAACAGTGCATAGCACTGCGCAAGTTATAGTTAGCTCACTGAAGCATAACTGGTGAATTTCAGTGCTTTTTTGGGTTTTAAGCTTTAGCTTTTAACTCGTTTCAGCACCTAACTCTAACAATACTTTAACCTTGATTTTTTTAAGTGATTATATATATATATTTTCTCCATGTTAATTTCCATAAGAAACTTCAGACATGGCTACAGCCGGAACTGCTGAATGGAATTACACCAAATTTGGCAGAATGGTAGCTCTTGGTCCAGAAAGCGCACTTTTTATTAAATGGTGTAGATCCCTCCAGTAAGTCCCATAGAGCACGATTGCTGAGAGGACAATAGAGGCCACGCCTCCTTTTTCCACCACTCTGCAAACGCGCCTCCTGGCGCACTTCTGGCTGGGGAATGAATTCCCCTTGGCTCCATACGGTCCTTGGGGGCCAACAAGCCTGCCTGTTACCTCCAGTAAGTTTCACGGAGCGCAACTGCTGGGAGGACTTCGGAGGACACGCGCCCTTTCTCCACTACTCTGTGAACGCATCTCCTGCTGCAATGCTGTTCGGGGTATAAAGTTCGCTTGGTTACAGAGGGTCTGGGGGGTGAACAAGCCCTCCTGTTACCTCCTTTAAGTCCCACAGAGCACGATTGCTGAGAGGACTTTGGAGGCCATGCCCCCTTTCTCCACCACTCTGCAAATGCACCTCCTGGTGCACTTCTGGTTGAGGGCTGACTTCCCCTTGGCTCGAGAGGGTCCTTGGGGTCCAACAAGCCCTCCTGTTAACTCCAGTAAGTCCCACAGAGTGTGATTGTTGAGAGCACTTTAGAGGCCACACCCCCTTTCTCCACAACTGTGCAAACGCACCTCTTGGTGCACTGCTGGTTGGGGGATGAAGTCCCCTTGGCCAAGAAGCCCCCCTGTTACCTGCTGTAAGTCCCACTCAGTGTAAATGCTGAGGGTTGCTCGAAGGCCACGCCTCCTTTCTTCACCACTCTGCAAACGCGCCCCCTGGCGCACTGCTGGTTGGGGAATGAACTCCTTTTGGATGTTGAGGGTTCTTGGGGGCACAGAAGCCCTCCTGTTATCTCCAGTAAGTCCGAAACAGCAGGATTCCTGAGAGCTGGTCGGAGGCTCCGTCCCCTTTCTCCACCACTCTGCAAACTTACCTTCTAGTTAAGAAACCATAGAAATTCACTTAAAAAGGGACATTATAGTTAGGAAATAGAATTTGAAAAACCTTAGAAATTCACTTAAAAAACCAAAGGTTACAGGGACATTATAGTTAAGCTCAGATTTCACTCATGCAAAACCAGTGAAATTCAGCAGATATAGTTACCTGAACTAGCTATAACTTACGCCCCCGCAATGCACTGCTTATGACCTCACATATTACATCACTCATGACATGGTCAGTGCAGCATGGTAATATGTTTGACAATGAGGTAAGGCTAGCCCCCCTTGCGATTTATCTAACTGCAGTACTGCTATTTTTGTCCTGGGCTGTCTATTGTTCCAGATGAGTTTTTGAAACAGTTGAACACGTTCTCTGAAGTACGATCTATTAGTTATAATGGGAGGTGTAGTGAATAAGAAAAGCACTAAAGTATCAACATCTTTATGAGGGCCAATCTTCCAATAACGGATAGAGGGAGTCAATTCCATATTCTTTTTATTACTCAAAAAATAATCAGTTGCTTGGATTAAAAAACTACTGTTAGCTGAAATTTGTCTACCTGGTCAAAATCCGCATTGATCCCTATGTATTAACCAATTCACTATCGGATTAACACGAGAGGCCCAAATTTTCGTAAATAACTTACAGTCTGAATTTAATCGGCCTATAGGAGTTGACATTAGTGGCACTCTTATCCTTTTTAAGGAAACTAACAATTATTGATTCCTTAAACGATTGGGAAATAGGTTTCCCAGTTCTAAACTAGTTAAATAATTTCACTAGGAAGGATAAAAATCATTTGGAAAAAACCTTGAGGACTTCCATAGGAATGCCATTGCCACCACAAGTTTTACCATTTGACATACTTTGACGAGCAGAAGAAACCTCGGAGACCTGAATCTCTTCCAAAATTCTCAGCTTTGCTCACTTGTCGCTTGCGGTAGCATAATGGAATTAAAAAAACTGTTCTAATTTATGCCCAGGAACCTCTTCTATTTTCTCATAAACATTCTGGTAGTGCCACAAAAGACCTCAGCAATCTCGCTACTTTTGTCTCTGGATTTTCAATTTTGTTGACTGTCTGCTTGTTTTTCCGTAGCCCGGTAGGCCAAGCAAGAAACTTGCCAATATGTTGGCTTTCTTCATAAATGTTTTGTTGGTAAGCCTGATGGCTATTGATTTCTTTGGTCAAGAAAAAATCATGCATTGCTTGCTTAGCTATGGCTAATTCCTTCTTCCTCGCCTCTGGATTTTCTATAGGCATTTGGATATTGGTTACGTTATCTAATGCCATCTGTAATGCGTGAACCCGGGAATTGTGCTCTTTATATTTATAAGCCTGGTAGGCTATACTGTGCCTATGGAAGACGGCCTTAAAGGCCTCCCAGATCATCATATCATCTGCGGTGCCAGAGTTAATCTTAAAAAACTCATTAAGGAATGTTCTTGTTTTCTCCAGCCAAATGGTATCTGAAAGTAATGTTAGATTGAATTGCCATCTGGGTCGATCCTTTATCTCAGCTCTCAATTGAATTTGAATTGAAATAGCCACATGGTTGGAGAAAGCATTCGCCCTTATACTGGGCGTATGGCACTGGATTGACCTAGTTACAAACAAAAAAAAAATGTGAGAAACTGAGGAAAATTGCTGTGAATAACATGTAGACTACTTAGGCAGAGGATACTCCATGCGCCATGTATCTATTAACCCAAAGTAGTGTTTTAATGCAGTGAGAATACTAAACGTGCAAGGTTTTAATTGTTTTTTACCTATTTGATGTAACGAGGCTAAGGTCTTGTATGAAATTTAAATCCCCCTCTCAGATCATTGAACCGACCGCCTTCATTGCTAGATTATGTAGTTGAAGTAATGGCTCTATATCATCAGTGACAGGGCCGTAATAGTTAACCAAATTCAATCTATTTCCTTTAACTGCCACTTTGACCCATAGCCAACGTCCTTTACCATCTCTAAAAACATCACAAATTTGCCAGTCGATTGGATTGGTTAAAAGAATAGCGACCTCTCTTATAGCAGCCCCTGCCGAGGCATAGAAAGGGTGTGAATATCTTTTGGGGACAAAGGATTTGGAAAGGTTTTCTTTAAGGTGGGTTTCTTGAAGAAAAAACACTCCAGCTTCGAATATAGTGAACCAATTCAACATAGCACATGCTTTTCACTTATTAAGTAACCCATTAACATTACATGAAATAATATCAACTTTTTGTATCATAGGACACATAGGGAAGCATTCTGGGGGTTCCCATTCACCCTCTACCACTTTTGCCCTGATCCTTATCACCTGGACAGATATAGCTCACTGAATCCTCAACAAGAACAGAAATAAAAACAATAAACCTCTTGGTTATGCAACTGCCCATCTGTTCTGCTGGTGTTCCACCCTGTCCCTCCCTCGCCCATATCTAACCCCATTCCAGCTGAAGGAGAGGAATGCCCATAGTCCTCTCCATCAGCCCACATTGTTGACTGTGGTGCCCTGACAAAGTACCTAACCATGCTCTCGTGGGGCTTCCCCCAGCAATGACTGACTAAGCTGATACTAAGCCCACCCACATTGCTATTTGTATTGGGCTGAAAAGGACATCTTTAAAACTTAAGTGCAAAATTCTAATGTAAAGTGCAAAATATACAATTTCAAAGTGCAAATATACAAAAATCTAGTCGTCACATAAGCATCATAGGAAAAAATCTGACATTAACACCATAAAAAGTATAAAGTACTAAGTGCTACGTGCGAAACATCAGGCTTTGAATATAAGGATTTCTCCATCAAACAATCGTGCATAGTCCCGCATCACTGAGTCATAGGAAAAATGTAAAGAAAGAGGCCAGTGCAAAAGTGGGTAGTGCAAGGTGCAAATAGATCAATTCATTATTTATCCATCAAAAATATTTCATATATTCAGATAAAAAACATAGCACTAAACACTATAAAGTACTTCATGCTGGGCGCCAAACATCTATCTCTGAATGAGCTCTTAGCCGTTTTCCTGTTTTGAGACTTTCTGTAGAACCTCTTGCGCCTCTTCTAGGGTAGCACAAAGGTTGAATTGACATTTAAACAAACTTTTCAACTTAGATTGCTGGACTACTAAAGCCTGTGATCCAGCATTTCTGATATGACAAATTAGCCCTAGAAAATCCCTTCGTCGGAGAGCCGCCAATGCTGACATATCCGAAAATACCCTAACTTGTGCCCTATCAGGTAGCAGAAAGGATTTCTTTTGAATGGCTTTAGATAAAATAGCCTCCTTAATGAGATAGTCCACAAAGTTCACAATCATTGTTGGAGGATATTTGGCATTTGGTATTTGTTGAGCAGGGACTAGGTGAACTCGCATTATAGTGCGATCGACAGGGGCATTCTCCAAAATATGTTCTTTCATCATTGTCCCGCTGTACTGCAGTGGATTTTCACGACCTTCGATTACTTTGACGCCCTCTGAAATCCCCACAAAACGCAAATTTGACCTTCTTGCATAATTCTCCATTTTGTCTATCTGGATTTGGGAGGCCTGTAGTTTTTTCTGGAAGATGTCAATTTTTTTGTCCCAGCTAAGAGAGTGGTCCTTAGATCGGACACTCTCTGTTTGACTTCCTTAATGTGCTCTGGAATATGTTGCATCATCTCTTCTATTTTATCCAATCTATAATGAACCAATGCTATTTCTTACGCCTATGAGACCTTGCAGGCTCGAACTTCAGTGTGGATGGTTTCTAGAAGGTGCTGGAACTGGTGCATTGTAGAAAGACTCAGATCGGCTGGAGCAGTACCTTGCAATGACACTTGAACCGGTGGAGTGCTTGAGTTGACCTCGGTCTGCAATAGCACATGTTAGCTCCTGTCCTGACTGTTCACTGATTACCTTCAGTGCGGGTTTTAACAAGGACCTCAATGCATCTTGCACTCAACATAGCAAAGGCTGAGTGTTGTTCTGGACCGATTCAAGTGAAGGATCTGAAAAACCAGGCCTGGCATTGATTTATCTAGACCAGACCCCTCTGGCCCTGCAGTCACGATCTCTGTTCCAGTCTTACGCATTTTAGAGAACAGGGGGTAGACCTTGGTCTCTTTATCAACATTTTTCCCTTTTCCTACTCCATAGCAATTTTTTCAGAATCATGCTGCCCATCTGTGTCACCCCCCTCTCTAGTATCCAACCGAGGGAGATTAACTGTCTCGGTGTTACCAGCAGAGATACTTGCATTTGAAGCCACAGTTGTAGGGGACGTAATATTGTCCGAAGTAGCCGGGAAACCAAGGGTCATTGACTCCATACCGCTAGCATGCAAACTGCCTCTGGGTGAGGATGTCTTCTCTCTTCCTGCTGGAACGATGCGTGATTGCGCAGTGCGTCTTTTAGCTTTTTGGTTGAGCGGTGTGGAACCTGCAACTGGTGCACTTGCTCCCCTCAGGTGCATCTGCCGCATACTCCTCTTACAGGGCTGTTCTTTATCACCCTCAGCGACCGAGCAACTAGAATTATTTCTTTTAGATTATGGAGTATAGCGGATAAAGAAAGGGGGAAGGCCTGATCAAGCGGAGAAGGGCAGACGCACTTTGCCAACTCCTCAATATAGAATGCTTCCCTTACCTCAGCAAGGCTCCTGATGACTCTCCACCCTGCACTTCTGCCATGTTGCATTCAATGCCAATTCCACTGCTGCTGGTGACTCGAAGCCGGCCTTTGCTCAGCAGTAAAAGTGTTGCCACTTACCACCACTTCGGCTCAATGACGCTGGGAACCCAGGCAAATAGTTGATCACCAAATGCCAAGCAAAGTTTCTCAACATGCTCCCACCATACTAAAGAGGCGTCCTCAGGGCCGGCATTAACACTGGTGGCGCCCTGTGCGAAAATGTTTGTTGGAGCCCCTCCCAATGACCACCTCGGCCACGGATTCCCTCCCTAACACCTTTTAATACTGCCTCTCGAGTCTCCATAACCACTGTCTCTCAGATTCATTTAGTTTTACAGCACCACTCATACCAGTGTAAGGTGTCAGAGCACTTTACATCACACACACATTGCGCAGGGACAATCATATGTGTGTAAATCAGTGTATAGGAAATGTTTCATCAGACAGGACTACAAGGTGAAGTTTAGGGGTGACATGTCATCGATACTGGTAGGCAATATAGTTTGAGTCCTTAATCTGGAAAAGCACAAATTCAGAATTTAAAACGTAATACCATTGTTAGGGGTTCTCTTTAATAATAAGAATTGTTTTTTACCCAAATGAACCCTTTTGGCAAGATTAGGATGATGAAAGACTGGGCGAAAAACATATAGCTCTAACATATACCTTGCAGTTTGCATGCAACTCTTTGATGACTGTTAATAACTCAATGTTCTATATTAGGATTCTGACTTATAAACACAAGTAACAAAAGGAGCTCTTTTACAGAAGCAGTAACCCACTGACCTATTTACATTAAATGCACTTTGTTATCTGCATGGTACACGTTCTTAGCAGCAGGCATTTTAACCCTCTGCGCTACGTTAGGATGAGTCAAAACTTCGATTAATCCCCAGAGTTATCTTGACATTTTAATTGATGCCTGAAAATTGCTGGGGGCCAGGGCAGCAGCAGGTGCTTTTAAAATGATAAATACTTGCAAAAATAATGCCCCCACCCCAAGTCAGCGCCCGGTACGGTGGCACCGATCGCACTGCCCTAGAGCCGGCCCTGGGCGTCCCCCAACAACGTTCTACACCAGAAGTGCAGGCAGGTGCGTCATCTTGCAAGGGCGGAATGTCCAAGAGCACGTCAGCAGTGAGTCATGTGGGCTGTTCACTCACTGCCCTGGAAAGACCTTAGGTGGTGACGTTTTCTTTTTTGCTCAATAGTTATTTTTGTGGCATATACTTGCAAAATAATTGTTAAAAAAGTAACTATTACCCTAGCTTGCTTAAGCCAGACCTTTTGGCTCTATCAATGCTTGTTTTTTAACGTAGGTAGCATTTCTTATTTCTATTTTGGGTGCAGCTATCAGGGCAGTATAATGTTGCCAGAGGTGCAGACCAGCTGCAACAATTTAATTGACAATGAAATTGTGCCTAATGTTTGTATATTTTCTCTTTTTATACTCCCGTGAAGTTATTTGTCGTTTTGATATCCTTGGCAGCAAAGTGATTGCTGCATAGTACACGTTGGAAAAGGGATAGCCAGTAAGAAGGGTCATTTTTGTGCTGTGGAAGAGATCAGATGTGGGTGTGTACTTTGGATGTATGCTATGTGTAAGAGGCTGTCTCAGTATATGGTGTACACCTATTGGTGATACAGCCTGCGGTGAGTCCAGGCAACCAGTAGTGATAGTGTAAGAGGTCCATGATAACCAAAACTCTCAAGGGGTAGCTGTGGAGAGAAGCTAAGGCTAATCCAGGAGGGTGTAAAGCAGTTGCAATTACCACAATAGTCAGTCAGTAAGGGTCACACACAGAAAGAACCACACCAGTGTTAGCAAAATATAGTATTCTTTATTACAACACCAAACACTAACCTACTTGGTATACCTCCTACCGGGAGATATCATGACACATATACCATGAAAACAGGTAAGTAACCACATAAAGCACATGGGCCCTTATTGGGGGGTGGGCAAACCATATACTAAGAAAATGGAATGCGGAATGGGTACCTAACCAAGACTACCGCCCAAGGATCAGTAAGGGAAGGGAACCACTAAAGGTAAGTTACTAGGATCCCTTAGGTGCCCGGGTGCAGAGCTGAAACGCTGGGTCAGTGTCCATAGGATAACATGGGGAAGTCGCAGTTAGGATTTTGGAGTTTCAGGACCCTTCCCAGCGGACCCAGAGGAAACCCGTTGGAACAAGGGAGGTTGAAGAGCACTCCCACCCGTGGATACCCAGAGATGCCAGATACCTATACCAGGGTGCTCAGGTGCATTGGTGTGAAGTGGTGTCGGAACCACCCGTTGACGTCAATAGGGAACATCGGATGCCCAGCTGCTGTAGTGACCTGTGGACCAGGTCAGTGGAACCCAGGCATGGATCCTGGACGAGGAGTACCTGTGGAGAGAGGAGACAGAGTCCAAACCACCCAGAGTCATCCAGGAGGTGCAGGAGCACAATGCCCACCCTGCTTAGGGGTACTTCACTGCAGAACAGAGGCCTTGAAGATGCAGCTGTGGAGCCAAGGTGAGCCCAGTGAGGCGAGGAGCAGGAGGGTCAGTGGACAGCAGGGTCACCAACAAGCCCTGGCAAATGCAACAGACGTGTTGCAGAATGAAATGCAGAAATACGGGACCAGCAAGGTCCAGGGAACTCACCCACCACAGGTAAGTTAGGGCCAGTTTTCAGCAAGCAGGATTTGATGGAGACCCCGGAGGGACCCTCTGGCTGCAGGCACAGGGAGTTGCAAGGAGGCCTCAGCAGAACAACGAAGATGGAGGCCCACGTCGCAGAAGATGCAATGAGGATGTCGCTTTGGATGCTGAGGAATGCTTGAGTCTGGGGCTTCTTGGAGCTTGAAGATCTCTGGACTGGAGAGCCAACAAGCCTTGGCAACGGCAAAAAGATTCGGTGCACAGGGGCTTAGTTCCAGCAGCTCCACGAAGGATTGCAGTCTTACAAATTGCACAGAAGACAGGTCAGGCCTCGGGAGAGTCACCAAATAACCACCTCTGTTGCAGAGCATTGGAGAGTCCATAGGACAGTAGGATCCACAGGCCGGTCGTCATCGTTGAGTTGCCTGTGGCTAAAAGGGAGTGGCTCCTTCACTCCAAGGGAAATTCCTTCTTGCTGTTCCTGATATACACAGAGTCCTTGTGAACCTGAAGGATGCACGGCCACCGAGGTTGCAAAGTCTTTGCAGAACGGGGACGAAGTTGCAGCAGGAGCCCTCATACCAGAAGCAGACTTGTCATGGTTTCCGAGCGAAGTCCAGCAGCAGAGTCCAGTGTCCAGCAGCAGAAGAGTCTTTGGGCAGAATCTTGCAGAGGGATCTGTAGAGGAATCTTGTTCCAAACGAATTTAGGGTCCTTAGAGGAGCCCACCCCCATATCTACCTGTGTAGCCTTGCAGGGTCTGTGTACAAGCTAGTACTGCAGCTGGCCCCAGACACTGTTCTTTGTTCTGCCTTCCCCTGACTGCCTTCCCCTGCCTGAGTTAGGCTCATCATCAGGGCGGCAGAACAGTGTCTGGGGTCGGCGGCAGCACTAGCTTGCATGCAGACCCTGCAAGGCTACACAGGTGGATATGGGGGGGCTCCCAGTACATGGTATCAGGCAACTAACACTGGAATCGGTGTAGTTGCATGATTCCAACATGTTTGATACCAAACATGACTAGGTTTGGAGAAGCTATTATGTAGTTGGACATCTCGTGCTGAACAGTGTCCACTACATACCTTAAGACGGCTTATACACACTTGCAAAGCCCAGAGAATGGAATCTGGGTTTTTAGGGGTGCCTCTGCTCATGCATAGCACCATGAAACTTAGGACCATGCAACCTGCCCTTAGGCAGAAGGGCCTACCTTAGGGGTGACTTATAGGATCTTAGGGGCCGATTACGATGGCGGGCGGATTGCCCCCGCCGGGCCAGCGGTGGTCACCGCCGGCCCGACGGGGGCGATCCGCCCGCCATCCAGACCGCAAAGACCCCCTGCCATATCATGATGGCTGGGGGGTCCGCGGTGGACGGAAAGACCGTCTGCCGCTTTTCCGCCAGTCGACTCGTCGACCGGCGGAAAACGTGTTGAATATGGAGGCGGTGTCTGGAAGACACCGCCATCCATATTGCGATGCAGGGTGAGAGCAGCCTTTCCATGGCTGCATTGCCGCCATGGAAAGGCTGGCGGTTCCTGCTGTTGGGGAGCCCGTAGCGGGCCCCCATATAGTTGGGGGTGGGGTGCACATGGGGGTACCTATGGTACCCCCCTGCATTTGCATGTACAATGTGGCAGGCACCACGCGGTGCCTGTCACATTGTGCATGTAAAGGCACGACATGTCTATTTTACATTGCGGCGGGTGCTGCTTGCAGCACCGCCGCCGCAATGTAAAATATACGGGATGCGCCCGCCAGTGTGGCGGGCGCATCCTAATGTGTATTGCGGGACCGCCGCACCTATGGCGGGCGGTCCCTTTCGCAAATGCGATGGCGGGCGGACTTTGTCCGCCCGCCATCGTAATGACCCCCTAAGTGCTGTGGCCGGGATATAAGGTAAACCTTATATCTGTGGTGAAAGGTGCATGCACCATTGGACACAGGCTGCAATGGCAGGTCTGTAGACACAGTTTTCATGGGCTCCCATAGGAGGCATAATACATGCTGCAGTCCATGGAGGACCAGTATGCCAATTGTGAAGTGTACAAAGTACTCACCAAGTAAATTTAGGGGAGAGAGTACCTCCACTGGGGTCCTGGTTAGCAGGATCCCAGTGTACTACAGTCTAAACACACTGAAACCAGGCAAAAAGTGGGGACAACCATGTGAGAAAGATACTGCTTTCCTACACTATGCAGTCATAATGCAGCATCATTTTGCAGTGGGAGTTATGCAATATGAATAAACGTGCAATGCAGGGATTACAATTTTATATTGACAAATTGTGTTCATCTAAATCTAAACTGGGAATTTTTTTTTCTTGGATTAGCAAAATTGAATGGCCTAAATTACATTGAGTTTCTATATGAGTACGCATATATTTGGGATGGGGGCATAACTTGCGTAATTTGCTGTAGCATATTTACATGAATTGAGATTATGCGGAAATATGCGAGGAGCATAACCCTTCATTTAGGGTTATTAGCTTGTTGGAAAATTAAGTTGGTGCCAAGAAAATACCGCTGAATGCAACAGAACATGAAAAGCATCTGTTGTGTTTACACTTCTCGGCGCTGCTAGTCACGAGCCATGGAATTGTTGTCTTACTGTTCCATGGAATGTGAGAGGCAGTTGTAGGAGATCTGTTGATCAAGGGGAACGGCATTGCTGGTGATGTTTCACTACGAAATAAATACTTGTTGGCGCTTACCTATTTGAAGCCTTTTATTCAACCAATTTGGCGACGAGTTGACCTGGAACATCACCCAGAAGAGCCCTGCGTGTTGGAAAATTTCCTTATTTCCGGATGTTGATTACCCGTTATTTGGAGTAGCTCAAACCTCTGGAGGCTGTGCAAGCGGTGCCATGCTTTCTTGTGCCCTGAGGATCCTTGTTTTGACAACTTCTTGTTTTCCTGGATGTTTCCCATCCTGATTTTTTGACTTTGTCCCACACGCAGCCACGAGTCTGTTGCGCGGGGATAGTCAGTGTTATCCCCGGCATGTGTCTTCAGTGCCGCGTGTCTTTAATCTTCAGTGCCGCGTCATGATTGACGTCTCCGCCTCTTTTGCTGACGTGAGCATTTAGAGGGGGAAACAAGCTTTATCGTCTTCAGAAAGCATGTTTTACACGCATGCCAGCCATCTTTTGGGCAAATTATTACCTTGGGCATATGGATGTACACTAGCGGTTTGAAATTGGTATTTCTATCCTTAAGGAAATCTATTTTTTGATTATTCAGCAATGAGCACGCATGCCTATTTATTTATGAGATAATTTATACAGCGTACAAATTGTCTACATTGCTATGAGGAAGTAAGTCCACAGCTGTTCTTCTTCCTATAATTTTGCCTCTTCTAAGGAATTATTGATTCATTGACAAAATATTGAGGTAAAAAATATTGATGAAAAAATATAGAATGCAAAAATATCGACTCCCTATACTTAAACAGGTAAGTACAAAAATATCTGGAAAAAAATAGTTGTACAAAATATCGAATTTTATATATGATTCACAGAGTCTTTATAATGGCAGCAGAATGATTGAAAGGACGGGAAGCATCCGCTAATCTTATTTTCAAGAGGAGTACCGAGACAGTGGGGAATGCCGGCAATCAACAAGCAGCGCCGCCAACCATGTCGACCATTAAACAAAAGGGAAATCAACTGGAAAGGCTACGTAAAAAGGAAACGAGCAGATGGTGGGAGGCCACCTCTCTGCAAAATTACCTTGAAGTAAACAGAATCCCGAGAGGGTTAAGGATCTTTATTATACCCACACTAAGTAGCCCACAACCACAGCTGCTTAAAGACTGGACAGATAATATGAATACGTGCTCCAAGAACATGCTCCACATGCTGATCAAGAATGCATGGGATGAGCATAAGGAGCTGACCCAACAGATTCAAGCACTCATGGATGATCTGGAAAAAAATTCGGACCAGAATGAGGTCAAGAATGTACTGATGGCTGTGGATGAAAGGATCAAAACATTTGAAAAAGGAGTGATTGAGAGGAAAGAAAGAAAATTCCAACGGGATGAGAGGGATTACCGGACCGGGCGAGTAATAACTTTCGCCAGGAAATTCGACAAAACAAGAGCGGATATGGCGAAAGACAGAGCCTTAGGCATAGCAGACAAAGGCATAGATGGCTCCGTCACGGATCTCAGTTCAGACCAAGAATCTGTGGACAGTGGTGCATCAAATCAGGGGGAATTGTCGTCTTTTTCCGAGGAACTACGCCTCATACAACGAAATCAGGAACAGTCATTCAGGGGAAAACCCGGGGGAAGAGGAAGAGGCGCCAACATGAGAGCCAAAAAAGGCGCTGTAGGAGAAGAAAAGAACAGCTACACTGGTGTGGGAACAAGAAGCCAGAACAACAAGAGGAAGTAATGGAGGACAACACCCAGCAACTTACGGTAATGAACCTTTTTTGTAGAGACATAACTGAAATAGAAGAACAAGTCCTGAAACTAGGCTTATCCTTTTGTCCTGATGCACCCATAGATTATGCTCAAACACGCATTGACCTATACCAATTTATACGTAAAGTTAAACTGTTTAAAATGCATACTTTGCGGGGTAATGCAAATATTAGGAGCATGGTCTCAACTAGCCACAATAGTGACGTACCACCACCACTAGCTATAGCTGACATCCCTACATTGAACATTATGCAGAATCTACAGGAACAAACTTCTATCTCAGCTAGTTCCCAAAATCCCCTCAATCAGTCACATGATGACACTACTCTACACACATTAGGCATAGTCATAGGGGCTCCTAGCCTAACTAAATTTAGAGCACCATCGAAGTATGTGCCCCAAACACCGAAAGACAACATTGATCTGTTTCACGAGACGGTGGGCAATGATCTACTCAAACTTACAGCTACTAGCCCCAAGATGAAAAACATCAGTAAAGAACAGTGGGAGGCAGTTTCCAGATTACAAAAAGATGATAAGATTGTCATCAAATTATCAGATAAGGGGGAAACATTGTGGTGATGGATAGGGAAAAATACGTACAGGAAGCCCAGAGACAGCTCAGTAACATTACTTGTTATGAAAGGGTAGACAAAACATACCTGATTACCTTACAGACCAGATATCATGAGAATCTGAAAGAATGGTTTGATAACAAACTCCTGAGCTGGGATGAAAGACAGTTTCTATTGAATGAAACACCCACCACACCCACCTTTTACCTTTTACCAAAGGTACATAAAAACCCTGACAACCCTCCAGGACGCCCAATTGTGTCATCCAAGAACAGCCTATTAGAGAAAACATCTGAATTTGTAGACCATTTCCTTTTTCCATATGTCAAAGATCTTAATTCCTACCTCAGGGACACAAAAGATTTTCTACAGAAAATCCAAAACCTACATTGGGAGAATGAATACTGGATGGTCTGCTTAGACGTTGAAAGTCTCTACACGAGCATTAGACACACAGATGGCCTCAAAGCATGCCAATACTTCCTAAAAGCAAGGAATATTGAATTTCTAGAACATACAACCATGATCTTACAGATGATCGAAATATGCCTGACAGAAAATGTATTTATGTTCGATGGGAAGTGGTTTAAACAACTACAGGGCACTTCGATGGGTACCTGCTTCGCCCCCAGCTATGCCAATCTTGTGGTGGGCTGGTGGGAGAAGCAGGTACTCTGGAGTGAAGAAATGGAACCATGGTCCAACAATATTGGACTATGGCTGAGATTCATAGATGATGTCTTCTTTGTGTGGGAGGGCAATGAATGTGATCTTCTTGAATTTGTTGAATGTTTGAACTGTAACACCATGAATTTGAAATTTACCATGCAACACAGCCAACAGAGTATTGAATTTCTTGACATCAGATTAACTGTGAGTGATGGCAAATTAACAACAGACTTATATAGAAAAAAGACTGCAGGGAATTCCATTCTTCACTCAGCAAGTTGCCACCCCCCGAATTTCAGGTGGAGCGTCCCGTATAGCGAGTTCCTCAGAGCCAAGCGCAACTGCAGCACAGAAACCTCCTATGAAGAAAACAAACAGGACATGGTTAAGAGGTTCAAAAGTAGAGGGTACACGACCAAGATGCTACATAGGGGTATCATTAAAGCTGACTCTGTCAGCCGCAATGACGCCTTATTCCAACCTCCTAAGATTCATGATAAACTAGATGATATAGGGACACCAGTAAGGTTCATAACCACATATAGCACACAGGCAGGTGAACTGAGAAATGTCCTTAAGAAAAGATGGCATATCCTGACACAAGATCCACTACTTGCAAAAAAGTTAGGCAACTCACCAGCCGTCACCTTCAGAAAAAACTCATCCCTTAAGGACATCTTAGTCAATAGCCACTTACAAAGTAACAAAAAAACGTGGCTAGAACAAAGGGGAGGCTTCTACAAATGCAGTAAATGCAAAGCTTGTAGCCATAGTGAGAATGTAAGGGAAGTGACATTACAGAGATCAAGAAGAAAATGGAAAATAACAAAACCCATAACATGTGGGACAGATTTCGTAGTCTATGCCATCACCTGTCCATGTGGGAAATGGTATGTCGGTTCGACAACATTTCCAGTCAAGAAGAGAATCTTGGAGCACTGGAGAGCGGTAACCAACCGCAACTTCAGTTACAGCACATCCAGACATTTTAATGAGGCGCATGAGGGCGACTGGACCAAAGGTAAATTCTTTGGTCTAGCAACAATCCCAAAAACACCCCAGAGGAGGAAACCGAGTTTTAGCGCTGTGTAGACTTGAGTCCAGATTAATTCTTCTGGCTGGCAGTATGTTCCCCACAGGCATGAACAATGACGAGGAACTATATGTACATCTATGACATTTGGATGCTTCCTGTCAACCAATCCAATAGTTCCCATCCAGTTAGACTGTAGATTTTTCAATTTTAATTTCACCTGTTAGTAAATTTAATTTGTACTGTTGATTTCTTGTTTCTTTCACTGGAAACACATGTTGCATTGAAGTAGAGTATGCGGATATCAATTAACTGATTATGTTTTGTCTGGTCCCGAAGTTCTGATGCCCATGCTAGGTATTGTAAGAAATGATGTTATGAGTACGAGGTAATTGTGACAGTGATACTAACAGTCTCTGTCTTTTATATTTTCAACAGATTGGCTTTACAACATAAGAGGAGGATAGCCACTAAGATATTGCTAAGAGCACAAGAGATCCAGCATGTTCATAGGAACTGTCATCTCTACAGAACCTTTGGTCACGTTACAGATAACATTGTCAATTGCACTGCACGGATAATATCACAAAAGCCGAAACCGTTTATGTTAGTGAATAGATAGGTCTCCATGATGAAGATGCACTTATCTGAATAAAAAGTCGAAATACAGCATGCAAAGTAATTGCATCCCAGAGACTTCCCTCCACAAATTAGCCACGTCACGCACTAGTCCCCACACTCGCACCATAATCAATACAAGCAGTATGGCCATCATAAATGGAAGTCTGTTTTAGGAATTCACTGTTGTGAGGGTACTACACCCAAGACAAGCACTTCTCAGACACTCCAAGGGGTACTAGACCAATGAGAGAGTATTCAGGATCATAAGACAATACAACAATGTTGCGGTATGAATTACAAACTATTCACCACAATATGTAAAAAAGTTTACACTTATACAGATGTTTATATATAATTTCTGAAATGCATTTGTGATATCAACAATGTTTTGTTTCGTTTTATTGAATTTAAGTAACACTAGAAATCACTGAAGTATTTTTTCTATGTTTCACTGCACGCTGCGTCGTGCATGTCAGTATGTCTTTAAATGTACGTGGAACTGACAAGAGGTTATGTGACCAAGATCTCGTTTGAGATCGAAACGCGTCGTTTCTGTTGCCGAAAATAAACCTGTAACACTTTGCAAGCCTTGAAACTGGAGTGGCTCATTTTTTCCTGCCAGGATTGCAGGGATCAGCTTTGCATATATATATATATATTTATATATCAAACAATCAAAACCAAATCAGCGCGCTCTCGGGAAAAAGGGAGATCCGTTCTCGTAAGTTCAACACCAAGTGTTTATTCACAACGCGTTTCGATTTCTGACGAAACCTTGTTCACGTGAAATGTGCAGGGCACAAACCAGTGAAAGAAATAATAATGGTGAACACAAACAAGGGACATGAAAATCATAATAACGGCAGACATGTTGGAGTGGTGGATACTGAGATAAATGTGGACTACGTTACAGCAATCTGTACAAATCATAGATAACTACTTTCTTGTAAATATATATTTCAACAGACTGCTGAGTAATAAATCAGAATAAACAACGCCCTAGTGTGGCGGCCCATGACGCGTGTGTAACACATATAACACATAAATGCAATATCACAGTCACAATCGATAATGTATGTGAACTTTGTCATAGGCTCCTGACTAGTGCCACAGTGCCTATTGCGTCAGCATCTTGGTGCAACTCAAATAGAATAAAGATGAAAAAATGTGTAAAACGGCCCATAACTCCCCAGGCATGGTATGACTGGGGACGTAAAAACATGCCAGCTTTATTGTTTGCCCCAAGCGTGAACATTTGCGGGGAGAAAACGGGCAAAGTAACCGATTGTATAAGACACATGCTGTGTCAATACTGGGCAAGTGCCATGGGAACACATGTTCGTCGACACAGTAAAAGAGAATGAAAATGAGAATAAGCATTCCAGTGGACAACTGGCTCATGGAACCACGGGACAGCAAAGTCAGGCAGACAACAGATAGAGAGTATACCAGGTCAATGCCAAAGAAAGTCTCCGTCCACCTAATGTGATCTCACAAAGTAATCAACGGCAAGTGCCCAATGACAGAAATACTCGTATAGGGGTATCAATCCCATATGAAGTTCATCATGGCTAATGCCTGAAGTCACACTGGCTGCTATATGCACCGCAATAAATCTCTTAACTCAAGTGTCATCACAGCGTCAGATTGGGCTGGTACCACAACATCCACATGTCTCTAAGAATATGCCAATAAAATCACAGTGAAAATGTGCTCACGGGGAAAAAAGGGTAGGAGGCCCGTGCAGGTGAAAACAGATAAGTGGGCCCCTTCCTTTCCTCCTGTAAAACAAACAGAAAAAACAAAAGATTAAAATGCTGACCATGTCAGTCAAGGACTGAGTTAGACAGTGAACAAAATATTGAATCACATGTAGTTGACTGTTGTTTTATGAGGAGGAGTATGAGATGGCAGCCAGAAAAGATAGATGTGGCTACCCCCCATAATCTGTCAAAGTTGGAATGACTAAAGAAAAGAGACAGAAACCCACAAGCTACCTATGAGAGACCCCTATTTCTCTTTCAGGTGCACTGCTAGCTCCTCATCCTGATTAAGCCCACTCGGACTTTTGGCTTGAAAGTCAATAATGTATTTTGACTCCCTCTGTCTCAGTGTGAGCACCCTGTCCCCTCCACTGGGGTTACGGTCTATCTGTTCCAGGATAAAGAAGTTCATGTCCGATATGTTGGAGAAGTGCTTCTCTCTGAAATGCCGTGCAACTGGGTATTTGGGATCATTATTGGTGATGGCCCTGCTGTGTTCAAGGATGCGTTTCCTAGCCATGAGGGTGGTACTGCCAATGTACCACAGCTTGCACGTGCATTCAATACCATGAACGACAAAAGAAGAGCTGCATGTGAGGAATTGGGTTATCTCCTTGCAGACCCCATTGTAGTTGACCTGCTTGCGAAACCTGCTGTTCCTACAAGCCTTGCAATGGCCGCACGGAAAAAAAAGTGGCAGCGTCTGCAGCAACAAGGCAGAGTATCTCGATGTCTGCCTTACCATTAGTGACAACCAGGTACACACCACACTGTACAGGAAATCAACGGCAGGCAACAGTGTTCTTCATGCCCTCAGCAGCCATCCTGAGGCTCTCAAATGGAGCATTCCTTATGGAGAACTGCTGAGGGCAAAAAGAAACTGCAACACTGAGGAAAGTTACCAGCGCGAAAGCAACAACATCATTGACCGCTTTAAGGAGAGGGGTTACCCTAACTGGGTACTCACACAAGCCAGACAAAGGGCCAACAATGCGGATAGGGCTCAGACCATATCTGATGAACCCATTACCCCCACTGACACTGAGGAGGATAACACCAGAGTGATCATGACATACAGCACTGACTCCAAAGACATCAAACAGATTCTATGTAAAAACTGGGCCATTCTCAAGTCTGACAACATCATAGGGAGTACTATTCCTGATAGACCCAGCGTAACATACAGAAGAGGGAGGAATGTCAGGGATATGTTGGTGAGGAGTGATATAACCATCTATCCTAGACGATACGAACACGGTCTCAGGGTTTTTTTTCCGTGCGGCCATTGCAAGGCTTGTAGGAACAGTAGGTTTCTTGACTTTCAAGCCAAAAGTCCGAGTGGGCTTAATCAGGATGAGGAGCTAGCAGTGCACCTGAAAGAGAAATAGGGGTCTCCCATAGGTAGCTTGTGGGTTTCTGTCTCTTTTCTTTAGTCATTCCAACTTTGACAGATTATGGGGGGTAGCCACATCTATCTTTTCTGGCTGCCATCTCATACTCCTCCTCATAAAACAACAGTCAACTACATGTGACTCAATATTTTGTTCACTGTCTAACTCAGTCCTTGACTGACATGGTCAGCATTTTAATCTTTTGTTTTTTTCTGTTTGTTTTACAGGAGGAAAGGAAGGGGCCCACTTATCTGTTTTCACCTGCACGGGCCTCCTACCCTTTTTTCCCCGTGAGTACATTTTCACTGTGATTTTATTGGCATATTCTTAGAGACATGTGGATGTTGTGGTACCAGCCCAATCTGACGCTGTGATGACACTTGAGATAAGATATTTATTGCGGTGCATATAGCAGCCAGTGTGACTTCAGGCATTAGCCGTGATGAACTTCATATGGGATTGATACCTCTGTACGAGTATTTCTGTCCATTGGGCACTTGCCGTTGATTACTTTGTGAGATCACATTAGGTGGACGGAGACTTTCTTTGGCATTGACCTGGTATACTCTCTATCTGTTGTCTGCCTGACTTTGCTGTCCCGTGGTTCCATGAGCCAGTTGTCCACTGGAATGCTTATTCTCATTTTCATTCTCTTTTACTGTGTCGACGAACATGTCTTCCCATGGCACTTGCCCAGTATTGACACAGCATGTGTCTTATACAATCGGTTACTTTGCCCGTTTTCTCCCCGCAAATGTTCACGCTTGGGGCGAACAATAAAGCTGGCATGTTTTTACGTCCCCAGTCATACCATGCCTGGGGAGTTATGGGCCGTTTTACACATTTTTTCATCTTTATTCTATTTGAGTTGGACCAAGATGCTGACGCAATAGGCACTGTGGCACTAGTCAGGAGCCTATGACAAAGTACACATACATTATCGATTGTGACTGTGATATTGCATTTATGTGTTACACACGCGTCATGGGCCGCCACACTAGGGCGTTGTTTATTCTGATTTATTACTCAGCAGTCTGTTAAAATGTATATTTACAAGAAAGTAGTTATCTATGATTTGTACAGATTGCTGTAACGTAGTCCACATTTATCTCAGTATCCACCACTCCAACATGTCTGCCGTTATTATGATTTTCATGTCCCTTGTTTGTGTTCACCATTATTATTTCTTTCACTGGCTTGTGCCCTGCACTTTTCACGTGAACAAGGTTTTATCAGAAATCGAAACGCGTTGTGAATAAAGACTTGGGGGCCCATTAGGATGTAGGGCGGATCGCCACCGCCCGAATATCAGAGGCGATCCGCCCTACATCCTTCCCCGCCCGCCACCCATTTACCCCCCGCCATATTAGTATGGCGGGGGTACCGCGGCGGACGGGAAGACCGTCCGCCGCTTTTCCGCCTGGTTGACAAGTCGACCGGGCGGAAAAGGGTTTAATATGGTGGCGGTGTCTGCTAGACACCGCCATCCATATTAGCAAGGGGGCGGAAACATGCCTTTCCGTGGCGGCGTTGCCGCCACGGAAAGGCATGCGGAATTCTCTTCCAGGGGCCCGTTGCGGGCCCCAAGGGTATTGGGGGAGGGGGTGGGGGGTGCACATGGGGGGTACCTATGGTACCCCCCTGCATTGTCATGGACATGGTGGCAGGCACCTCGCGGTGCCTGTCACCTTGTGCATGACAATGCACGCAGTGCATTCCCAGCATTGTGGCGGGCGGTGCTGTGAGCACCGCCCGCCACAATGCTGGGAATGGAGGATGCCACCGCCACGGTGGCGGTGGCATCCTAATTGCCGGTGCGGGACCGCCGCACCACTGGTGGCCGATCCCAGCACCGCTAGGGTGGCGGGCGGACGGAAGTCCACCCGCCATCCTAATGGGCCTCTTGGTGTTGAACTTACGAGAACGGATCTCCCTTTTTCCTGAGAGCGCGCTGATTTGGTTTTGATTGTTTGTGATTGATTACCGGTACTCCGCCGGTGTGCACGCCACTCTCCACAGGTCCCAGCAATCCGGAAGGAGACTTTTTGCGGTTGAATATATATATATATATATATATATATATATATATATATATATATATATATATATATATATATATATATATATATATATAAAATAAAATAATAAATATTAAATATGTTAAATGATAAAATTAATATAAAATAAGCATATTTGATATACTTTTAAAAAATATATAGTAAATAAACTTAATTAAAAAAGTTAAACACACATACATAATAATTCATATATATTTACTTTAAAACAATTAATAAACTATTAATTTTAATCTATTTTATAATTTTAAAATTATATAAAAATTTACAAATATATATATATATGTGTGTGTGTACCAATAACATAAAATCTAATAAAAAAAACATTTTATGTTAAATTAAAACATTAAACTATTTAAAAATCTTCAAACTTAAATTTCCCACTCCAGTGAGTGCAACAGTAGGGAAAGTGTTGGATAGCGGAGGGGTAAAAATTACTATTCCCACTCCAGTGAGTGTAACAGTAGGGAAAGTATTGGATAGCGGAGGGGTAAAAACTACTATTCCCACTCCAGTAAGGTTAACAGTAGGGAAAGTGTTGGATAGCGGAGGGGTAAAAATTACTATTCCCACTCCAGTGAGTGCAACAGTAGGGAAAGTGTTGGATAGCGGAGGGGTAAAAATTACAATTCTCACTCCAGTGAGTGCAACAGTAGGGAAAGTGTTGGATAGCGGAGGGGTAAAAATTACTATTCCCACTCCAGTGAGTGCAACAGTAGGGAAAGTGTTGGATTGCAGAGGAGTAACAATTATTATTCTCACTACAATGAGTTCAAAATTAAAAACAAACAACATTTTAACAACAAAAATATTTAAAAAACAAAATAAATTAAAAAATATATAAATATGTTAAAAATTAAAATACAAATATATTTAATATTAAAAAAATTAGAAAACATATTATAATGCTAAATACATATGACAAATGCCTACAAATATATTAAATACAATAAAAAATAATTTCCAAACAAATATATATTTTTAACTAGAAATTATTTAAAAACAAAAACATTAATTATTACATACATTTACTTTTTTTATTTCCTACCCTATAACACCACACAATTTACAACCCACATCTGAATAAAAAAAATGAAATTCCTTAATTAACATAATTAATTACCTATTAAAGAAATATTATTAATTAAAAAACAAAATAAAACTCATAAAAATTATTTTACTTCCCACAATTTACCCCTATAATCCCCACAGCCCACAGCTAAAATTAAACTGTAAATAAATTAATTAGACAATTAAAACCTATTTTCAATTAAAAAACTAATAGTATTTGAGAACTAATTATAAAGTAACATTACTTTACTGCCCACACTGTACCCATATAACAATAAAACCCACACACAAAAAAATATAAAGAAATACCCGAATTAAATATAAATGAATTAATTAATATTAACGATCAACTAATTTTTAATTAATTAAACATAAATTACTTCCCACCCTTTACCCTTTACCCACAACCCACACCTAAAATTAATTACACAAATTCCATAATTATTTTTAAATACATTAATTAATATTAATTAACAACTAATTATTAATTAATTAAACATAAATTACTTCCCACCATTTACCCCTATAAACCCCACAACCCGCACCTAAAATTAATTACACAATTTCCATAATTAGCTTTCAATCAATTAATTAATATTAATTAAGAACTAATTATTAATTAATTAAAAATAAGTTACTTCCCACCCTTTACCCCTATAAACCCACCAACCTGCACCTAATTTTTTTTACACAATTACCATAATTAATTATCAATTAATTAATTAATATTAATTAACAACCAATTAATAATTAATTACAAATAAATTACTTCCACAATTAACACTATAAAGTCTAAATTAAATAAATAAAAAATAATCATTAATTTATTATAATTAAATTACTTCCCACTCTATTTCCCTATAAACCCACAACCCGCTACAGAACGAAATAAATCCAAAATGTTATTAAAATAAAATTCATAACTACTAAAAATTTAACACATATATTAAAAAACATAAACAATACTTATACAAAAAAACATACATCACATACATTTAAAATATAAACTAAAATACATAACACTAATTAAAAAATCGATATTTCAAACAACTATATTTTTGCAAACAATATTGACTTCTATATTTAAAAAAAGATATTTCTTACCTTAAATTCGATATTCTTGACCACGATATTCCTGCTGTCGATATTTCTGAATCACGATATTTCCAACTCGATATTTGTGTAAGCCGACATTTCCAACTCGATATTCTGTCTCAACACCGGAATAATTTCTACGCTTTGTGCAACTTTCATTTACAGTATCCTCATATCGGGAATTCTATTCTACAAGAGACACGGTTTCCGGTGTGGAGATATTTGTACTGTGTGCTCATTCATCTCGCTTCTCTTTGGCAACGCACATTCTTTTTTTAACTGTAGTATCTTGGCATTTTTACAATACTATATGTAATACTTGTAAATATCTTTATCTGCATTCTACAGTTATCTACGATAAGAGGTGAAGAGTGGACACTGATTTCCTGATTACAGTAAACTAGTCCTCTTATCTTTGGCTGTTATTTTCAAGTCTGAGTGCACAGAATTATTTCATTATCGCCACCACAAGCATTTTGGCCTGCTGAATGTACACCATGTATGAAATGGACGGAGTGGAAATTCTATTTTCTGAATTATATTGCCACTGTGGATGAAAAAGGGAAGATGTCTCATTCTATAGGACCTGAGGGTTTAAGAGTTTTTGAACAAATGTCTAGGGAGGATCGGGTTGGTGGTAGTGTGTTTTTAAATGCTATTGCTGATTTTGATTGGTATTTTTCACCTAAAGTGTGCATAGGCATTATTCTGTACACGTTTTTCACAAGAAAACAAGAGACTAATCAAACGGTAGATGACTACGTTGCAGTTCTTAAGTCATTAGCTTTGGATTGTAAGTTTGGTGGTTTGCAGGAGGAATTCATAAGGGACCAAGTTGTGATGCCTGTGAATGATAGAGCAATACAATCAAGATTGTGGGTGAATGGGGATGCTAACCTAGATGACATTTTACCTATAGTAAGAAAGGCTGAGCTTTCGTGCAGGAGTGCTAAAGTGATACAAGGGAAAACCAAAGAAAAGAGTGATGCGTGTGTTAGTAAAATAGGAAGTTAAGTGGTTCAGAAGAAAAATGATAGTATCAAACAAAAAATGATGTGAAGCAGACGCAAAGGAGTGTTGATACTGGAAAAAATAGGGATGTTTTGAGATGCTATCAGTGTGATAGCAAGTATCATTTGGCAAACAGAAAAATGTGTCCTGCCTTAAAACAAAAGTGTTCAAGTTGTGGTATGATTGGACATTTTTCAAAGACGTGTAAGAGACAAGGACGGGGAACGGTAAAGTGTTTGGAGGGAGAAGAGTCTAGTGGTGATGATCCTAACTGGGATGAAGATTTATGCAAATTTGTTTTGAATATCTATGACTCCTCAACAGTATTATTAAGTTTACAAGAAAAGGCTGTACGGAATAAACCTCTATGTGACATGATGATTGGAGGAGTGAAAGTGCAAATTTATGTGGAGGCTCTCCCTACACTATTATGAATGAGGGTGTGTGGAGGTCTAAATTTGTTGTCAATATTGGTAGTGACCTAGAGGAGACCGACATTAATCCGGAAGGCTATTCTGGAGAAAAAATGGATGTTTTAGGTTACCGCACTCTTGTATTTAGATTTAAAAATCGTGAGTCTTTAGGAAAATTATATGTTGCTAAAAAAGTTCCCTCTGTACTGTGTTGGCAAAACCAAGTAAATTTACATATGATTTTAAATCCTAATGGTGCAGAGCCAGTTATGGTTGTGGATGAACAGGAGTACACTATCCAAAATGTGTTAGTAAATTTTCAGAATGTTTTTTATGGTATGATTGGAAAATTGAAGGATTTTGAACATGCAATTGTACTTTTAAGGAGGATGCTGTTCCTAAAGTTCACAAGGCTAGGAACATTCCTATGTTGCTTAGGAAGGAGGTTGAGAAGGAATTATTGAGGTTGGTACAGGGTGATATTATAGAAGAGGTGGAATCTTCTGAATGGGTTTCACCCATTGTAGTAGCCAGACATAGTAGCGGAAAAATTAGGCTATGTATTGATCATTGATTCAAACAATAATATTCTTGTGGATCAATTTCCATTGCCTATGATTTCTGAAAGGCTGGCACTTGTAAGGGATGCTAAAGTTTTCACCACAATTAATCTGTCTGCTGCATACCACCAGGTCTTACTAAAAGTAAGTTGTTACAAGTGCAAGAGAATGCCTTTTGTTGTCTCAAGAAACTAAAGAGGATGGTGAAGTAGTGATTGTGTATGCTTCAGGGCTCTCACTCCTTCAGAGATGAAATATTCAGTAATTGAGAAGGAGACCCTAGCGTGTGTATGGGGTTTGGAGCATTTCCGTTCTTTTTTGTGGGGTAAGGAATGTTTGTTGCGCCTTGACCATAAGCCTTTAGTAAGATTGCTCACACTGAAGGCATACTTAAGGCATTGGCGCATATTGCAAGGATGTCTAGGCGATTACAATACTTTATGAATAAGATTGTTTATGTTCCTGGAAAAGAGAATGTAACAGCCGATTTTTTGTCAAGAATGCTTCTACAGATCAAGGAGGATTTAAGCGTAGAGTGGGATGATTTTGATATAGAGTGGGTCCATGACCAGGATGTTCCAGCTATAAAGAAGGATGCATGGATGGCTGAGTACAAAACAGATATTGTCCTGCAAAAGGTTCTTGAGTATAAGGTCAAAGGTTGGCCCATGAAAGGTGCTTTCAAATCTGATATAAGGAGTTTCTGGGAAGTTAGGAATGAACTCACATCTGAGGAAGGTATAATTTGGAGAGGTGAGAGGGTTATTCCTCCTACTGCGTTAAGAAAGGATATCACTTTGCAATGTCATGCGGGACATGGAGGTATTGTCAGAACAAAACAGAGAGTTAAGAAAGGGTTTTGGTGGCCGGGAATGGATTTATTCTTTGAAAGAATGGTAAGGAATTGCATTAGTTGAGCAAATTCTGATAAGAGTTTGAAAACTTTGAGGCCTAATATGGGTGAACCATTTATTCCCAGTTAGCCTTAGAATACAGTTGCTATGGACATTATGGGACCTATTGGAGAGCAGTCTAAGTATATAATAGCTCTCATAGATTTGTTTACAAGATTGCCGGAAATACAAATTGTGGACAGGGTGGATACGCACACTGTTTTGAGTTTTTTATTTGGTATTTACCCGGGAAGGTTTACCAGTATCTATTATCACGGATAACGGTGTGCAATTTATTTCTAACATGGCTGTGGAATATTTTAAGAGAGTGGGAGTTAAGCATTGTACCACTTCTCTATATAATACAAGTGGAAATGGTATGGTGGAACGTTTTAACAAAGTCTTAAAGGAAAGTATTCAGATGGCGGTGAGTGATAAAAAGGATTGGGAAGTACAAGTTCAGAAAACTGTGTGGTTATATAGAATTACTGCCAATGAAATGGCAAAGTTTTCACATTTGGAAATCATGAGGAGCCGGATCCCCAGGAGCAAATGTGACTCTGGGTGGTTAAAGAAGTCGGTTTCTTGTGAGGTAGATTTGGAGAAAATTAAGAAGACCCTTAGAGATATGCACGTAAAGTATAAGGTGTCATATGATAAAAGAAAAGGGTCATTGACTGACGGTTCCAAAGTTAAAGTGGACATGATGGTCAAAGTCAAGAAGCCGTGAAAAGTTTGAAAAGGTATGAGTCCATTTTCAGGTCGTTTAGAGGTAATTCAGGTTCTTAAAAATGCTGTAAGATTGAGTGATGGAAAAGTATGGAATTTGAGGATAGCTATTCTTAAAGGTGAGAGACATTTATATAGGGAGGAAGGTGAGGCGAAGGTGAGCTGGAATTTTGATGGAGGGTTCTGGGAAGGAATTGATGCTCTAGAGAGTGATGCGAGTGGTGACTTACAAAATGTTAGTGTGAGAGAGAGTGAGGTAGGAGAGTTACAGAATCCTGATCTATCTGTTGGTGTGGGTGGAAGTGGTGAACTGCCTGGGGATAGTAAGAGAAGGCAGAAAGTTCCTGTTTGGATGTCAGCCTATGTATGTGCGAGGAATGGCCAAAGTTAAGTAATTTTGGTCCTTGGTATAAGCTTCGGTTTAACTTTTATATTACACTGTATTTGTGTTTTTCTTCTTAATTCTTATTTTGTATCAGGTGAAGATGAGTTTTGGTTATATATTTATATTTTATTTTTCTTCTTGTATTTTTATTTTATGATTTTCCTTATCACTTAGCATAGTTATGTTTACTTTCACTTCCAAAATTTTGTATCAGGAGAAGATGTGTTGTGTTTATACTTAATTCTCTGCACTGCTAGTCACGAGCCATGGAATTGTTGTCCTACGGTTCCATGGAACGTGAGAGGCAGTTGGAGGAGATCTGTTGATCAAGGTGGATGGCGTTGCCGGTGATGTTTCACTACGAAATAAATACTTGTTGAAGCTTACCTATTTGATGCCTTTTATTCAACAGAATCAGCTCACATTTTGTCCCCCAATTACTCGAAATTAACCTAGCAGGCGTAATTGTCAGAAATTATAAATCATAAGAATAAATCAAAGTTACCAAAATTACACCAATCACTCCAGCGTAATAAAATGTCATCCAGGCCTACATATAACCATAATTTACACATAAGAATATTCTATTTTTGTGGTTTGTTTGCAGATTGTGCATCAGACTATTTCTTGCTGAATCGCATTAAATGAGCTTGCCTTAGCACGAATTGTCTCTGTCACTGTTATTAGATTACCATTTTATCAAGGTTAGCACTAGATCTCCCTTAACATTTGGGTCAAGCTGATTTCAAAGTATTTTTGCATAACAATACATAATAAGAAAAGGAACGAATAGTTTTTCTTTCACTTTCGAACAGTGAAATATGGGACAAAGTGAGAGGCGAGAGGCAAAATGAGTTTGATCCACTTTTTATTAGAATCAGCACTTTTGTGTTTTTAAGTTCCTGAGATAGGATTGTATGTTAAAATCTCTATTACTCATTTGAAACTATTCACACCCGTATATTTATTTAGCAATGGCATGACAATCTGTTTGTTCCAATTTTGCACTGGTGCAGAAATGTGTATGTAATATAGATTGGAGAAAAGTCAGTTTGTTCCAGTCTCTATTACTGGAGCAACAAAAATGGTGTAAATGGATTTGCCTTGTTGTGCATTAGTGAAAACTGTAAGTAATATATAATAAACTCTGTCATTTTTGTCACATTACTGAGTTTCAGCTGTAATAACCCTCGGTGATGTGTGGGCTTTATCACTTGCTGCACTGGGGCTGCACTCTCTAGGCTGCATGTATAGTTCTACTTCTACCTCTAGGGCCATCTCAAAAAGACTGTTTTACCTTAGCTGTATTATGATTGGGCCAACAAACGGCTTGTTTACCTTCACTGTTGTGACAGTGTACTGTATATACCAAAAATAGCACACCAATATTATTCCCCATATCTCTAGTGCTCCTTCATGTTTATTTGACATGTGTCATGGCTGCTATTATTCCATTGATAGAGCTAGATTTCTCAAATTAAGCATTGCTTTATTTTTATGTTACAGACAGACTGCATTTAAAATGGCACACAAATTTTGGTGCAAGTGAAAATACATGGCACATGCCTAGTCAAAAGTTTTTTTTTTAAAGTGGCACTTTTGGTGCATGCAAAGTGAAAAATATAAAATGAGACTTGGTCATAAATGCTTTCAGTCTGAAATGCTTGTGCTGAATTAACATGTGTTTTTGCAGTGTAGAGAAAACTCGTGATTTCAGTGGCCTCTTTAGCTTTGAATCATGGAATGTGTTCTCTCTTTTCAGTTTCCTTTCCCTTATAAATTACACTCCCTGTTCCTGTCTCAAGAGACTTTGGCTTTGTTGCATATTTAGACAATGCATATTCAGTTCATAACACATCTTTTTATAATGTGTATTAATTAACCATGCACCATCACTACACGGGGGCAAAGCATTTGCATGAAAAGCTATCTAAAAACATTAGAGCATGTTGCTATGAGTATGTATTAACTGTGTGCGCTTTCAAAATTTACACTAGTGCATGTTTTATGCTATGTTGTACATTGCACATTTTTGCATTTTTGCACAAATAATATGAAAAGCTGCTTTACACTAATAGCTTTTTGCTAGGTAATCATTTATACAGGGTATTAGTATAGGGAGGAATACATAATGGGTTTCATTTGTAAATTAATACTCTTTTTGTGTTTATTTTGTTTTTGGGCCTAAGATAAAATGGCTGCCTGTGAATCCAGCAAGGCTGTATATTGAATGAGAGACGCATGCGCAGATTATACCAGCTACATACTGCCAAGTGCCTCAAGTGAAGACCTGGTTCAAGGCCACCATGAACTGTACATTCTTGTTATCGTGCCAATGTACCAGTGTTTGTGGAATGTGTCCTTCCTGCGTGCGATATGACAGGAAGGAGGAAATAGACTGAAACATTTTTCCTAGTAAATGTTGCTAAAACATATAATTGTATTAATCCTTAAGGCTTTTTTGTTAAAACTGGTGTGGGTTGGATTTGCCAATGAGAACAGGATGGTGAGACCCTCGTCATCTAAGCTATCCAATCAGGGTACAAGCTTTACTGAAAATTGCAACCTTATTAGTATAGTCAGCCAAGAATTAGAGTATAAATAATGACCTCTTTAGGGGGCTTGGGGTTTTTTAGAGGCTTTAGAAGCTTTAGCGGGTGCAGTCTGAGAGCAGATTGCGTCCGATGAGAGATAGAGGGAGGTGGGGGGCATAGGCTAGCCTTGCACGTCATATTTTTGGCAAGGCAGATCACATTCCTCTGTGGTCTGTGAAGGAGGGGCCTTTTCAGGAGCAGCATCTCTCTGTGAACACAGAGAGGACAGATGAACAGACCAGGGCAGAGAGTGGAGCTGGATAGAACAGGATTAGATTTTGATGCTAAAACTTTTAAGTTCATGCTTTGACTAATTAATTAGTTTTTGAAAAGATGTATTTGTCTTATGTATTTATTTCTCTTTATGGGAGATTTTTTCCAATTATTAATTATTGATTAGCCTTGCATAACTCACTCTTAAATCATATTTTCCTGAACTTTCTTTGGAGAATTCTGATTGACATTTGATTGCCTCATTCCCTTCCTTTATGGAATGTTTTGTATGCAACCTATAATATGTTCTGTATTAATTCTATTTTTCCTGTTTTCCAAATTCTGTAACCTGATTGATATTTGACTAATGAATAAAGGGTCAGAGAACCTTAACTTTTAACTAGAAAATAAAACCCTTTAAAATACTCACAACTCTCTTTATTGGCTTAAATATTAATTGCATTTTTGATTTTTCATGATGGTAATATACAGTGGCAAGGGTCCAGTACCTTTGCAGCGGTAAATTAGAAGGTAAATGAGGTTTTGCATTGAGAAATTACCGTGAAATTACCGCTGCATCAGTTTCTGGTAGCAAGAGGAAGGTTATTATCAATTAGTTTGGTGATTAAGGATTATTTATATCACCATCAACTATTTGACTAATGGTCCATTGACCTTAGGAGGAGAGTTGATATGTGAAAATTAGTTCTAGAAAATGGGAAACGACCTTTACCACTACTCTTTAACAACGAGGGGCCTGAACCAAGATCCCTCAACCACTACTGCATTTACAACTACCTAGTCTAAACAACGACCTGTCTAAACAACGACCTGTCTAAACAACGACCTGCATGAAGAGATTAGTTCTTTCTTTTGTTATAGTAAGTTGTCTGTCTGATTTGTTTTTTTCATGGAGTGTAACATTTTGTAAAAATAATTAACTGTTTTACATTTTCTAAGTTTATTTATGCAATCTTACTAATTAATGTATGTTGTTTAAATTTACCTTCTGAGACCAGTAGATGGCACTCTTGGATTGTTTGTGACTGATATATATATATATATATATATATATATATATATATATATATATAGTGGCAAGTGTATCATGAGTATGAGTTTTTGGGTGGCAAGGGTATTTTTAGGGTTTATGGTGGGTGTAGGTTTTTGGGTGGCAAGGGCATTTTTTACATTTTGGGTGGGAATGGGTTTTTGGGTGGCAAGGGTAATTTTAGGGTGGGTATGGGTTTTTGGGTGGCAAGTGTATTTTTAGGGTTAAGGGTGGGTATGGGTTTTGGGGTGGGAAGGGGATTTTTAGGGTTTAGGGTGGGTGTGGGTTTTTGGGTGGCAAGGGTAATTTTAGGGTTTTGGGTGGGTATGGGTTTTTGGGTGGCAAGGGTAATTTTAGGGTGGGTATGGGTTTTTGGGAGGCAAGTGTATTTTTAGGGTTAAGGGTGGGTAAGAGGTTTTTGGGTAACAAGGGTAATTTTAGGGTGGGTGTGGGTTTTTGGGTGGCAAGGGTAATTTTAGGGTTTACGGTAGGTATGGGTTTTTGGGATTGCAAGGGTATTTACAGGGTTTAGGGTGGATGTGGGTGTTTGGGTGGAAAGGGAATTTTTAGGGTTCAGGGTGGGTATAGGTTTTTGGGTGTAAAGGGAATTTTTAAGGTTTTGGGTGGGTGTAGGTTTTTGGGTGGAAAGGAAAGTTATAACATTAAAAGTGAGTATAGGGGTGTGTGTGTATGTATATATACATACATACTATATATACATATATATATATATATATGTGTGTATATAGTGTTAATACTTATCAATATTAATTTTTACAACACATATGTCTTTAGCATGCATGCCTTTACCACGAAATTTAAGATTTTTACAGGTACATACAAACCCATTACATATATATATATATATATATATATATATATATATATATATAAACATATACACACGCATATGGGTTTATACTTACCTGGAAAATAGATACATTAATGGGGTAAAGGTAATCATGGTAAAGGCATAGTAGTTGTAAAAAAATAGTAGTTGTTAAAACTTTTGTGGTTTAGACTAAGTAGTGGTTGAGGAGTAGTGGTTTAGACTGTAGTTGTTCATGTGGTAGTTGTTCCATCATACAATCCTAGAAAATAATTGCCCAAGTTAGATAAATGTCCAAGTCCTGATTCCTGACTCCTATGCTCAGAACCTGAAGACTGGCAAAGCAGTACTGGAAGGTGATGCAAGAAGGCGATTGCTGGAGTGGTGTGAGTATCAATAGGGTTGTGAAATGTTGTTAATGTGCTAGGATGTATTTTTGAAGTATTGAAATTCGTAAGGGTTTTGACTGTTGGTGAAAAGTTTGCTCATTTTTGACTTGATGGTTTTATTGATTATATTGGTAATTTCAAAGGACAGGATTTATTGGTTATTGATTACATGTTTTAACTCTTCATGTTAAGTAAGTTAGGGGCTCATTACGATGGCGGGCGGAAGCACAACCGCCGTGCTGGCGGATGCAAAAACCACCAGTTACCGCCGGCACGCAGCAGTCCACACGCCCGCCCAATTACGATGCGAAAAGTAGGCCAAACACCGCCGGCAAGCCAGCAACACCGTCCGCCATCAAAGTGCGCCCGTACACGTAGCGGCGCAGCCTAACTGACACACACCGTCCGACGAAACACGTCCCGCCCGGCGCATAAATTACGATGCCGCAAACAAACGGCTCCCACGGCCAAGAGATACCGTACGACAAACCGAAGCGGTAACACGGACGCCGAGCACGGACAACGAAGAAGCGGCTCCCCGAGCATGAATCCAGCACTGCAGGCCGTCCCCATGCTCCTGCTGATGCACCACCAAGAACGCAACGTACCGCGGAGACGCAGGTAGGCACACACACAACAAGTGCACGCAAACAGCGCACACAGTGCAAGGGCGGAAAAGCGGACAACCCCCACCAGCGCGTGTACACTACACATCCACCATTGCATCCACATATGACACACAGGCTAAATCGTAACATCGCGTAACACATGTGTACACACCACCTGGGACTAGGAACCAACCACCCCGTCACGGCCCCAAAGCGGCGATGACGCCGCCACACATGCGCACAACGCAGAGGCCAACCGCAGCGCCATGCATGCGTCGCACACAGACACAGGGACACAACCAAGCAGCACACACATCAGCCCCACCCCGAACGCACATGACACGTGACAGGCCTGCCACAGACATGTCCCCAACGCCCAATTCACGGACAACACCCAACGCCACACAACCGACGCACACATGTCAGTGAAGTCACGCAACAGCAGGACACACCCCAGTGTAACAAACATGGCGTAGCACACAGCGGCGGCAACACCAACTAGGAGAAGCAGGGCCCCTTCGGGAAGAGGAACGCCAGTACCACACTGAAACACCCATACCACCCTGCACATATGAACAAGACATATAAAACGGAACACCAAAGAGCCCGGGCACCGCACAACAGGTGGCCCAAGAATAACATTCACACACAAGGCCCAACGCAGAGCGGAAAGGCAGCCTGCCGCCCACACAAGGGAGAGCAGACAGCACTGAATGACCTTCCATTCCAACTCCGAAACCACAGCCCTACGACAGAAGCCGGTGAATACAGCCATTGTCCAAGAATAGACCAACACAGGCTTGCCGAGGAGACCGACCACAGGGCAGATAGCGCATATCACAGAAGCACACAACGGACGGGGAAGAAAGAAGAAAACACTCCCCCATGTCGGCCACATGCAAGTTAATTGGAAGGAGTCACACATCACTGACCTTGAACTGTCTGAGAAGCATGTGGGAAGAGGGCCCGTGTCCTCCAAACAAGCCAACAGAACACAAGTCCTGTCTCCCTACGACTACACAGAGCTCACAGCAACCTCGGAGCGTGCACATTGCAGACTGCACACACAGCCGGAGCACGCCACCACAACGCACCGCTGCGAAATGGCAACCGCAACACACCTACCCAACTACGCCGAACAGCTCAAGCTGTACAAAACCAACCTGTTTCATACATTGGGATTCCCCATCACATCCAGGAACACCGCATGCATCGTGGGAGGCAGTGGCATGGGCTCTGTGTATCGCACCCACATGGACGGAACTGCACGAACAACCAGGACACGACATGGATCCAGCGCCCATGGACACACACACCGCTCAGTGGACATGAATAGGTCGCCTGGAGTCTGTGGGTGCTGCACCCCTCCCACCCCCGCCCCGGGAATCCCATACCAGGACCTTTGCATGGACGACAAGTGCATACAACAACAACACGACCCCAGTGACTGTGACATGTCCAGTAACCACCACAGTGCAACAACAAGTGGCACGCCGCTGCATGCACGCAAGCACATGCCCTGATGTCATCTCACATGCACGCGTGCATGAGGAACAACCGCAGCAAACCTGTCACATGGAACTGAGATGGACTGTGCCCATGATGCCAAGCAGTCTGGTAGGCTACATGTATACCGTCTGTGTCAAAGTCCGCAGCTCCGCAGCTATACGTAAATGTACATTAGCACAGCCTTGGCCAAGCAGATGTCACTCTGAAGCCCACATCCCACATGCAACAGCCAATCACATGTAACCCCACACCCTATCCCATTTGCAATCATGCTCAGTATATCCTCAACATGTATTCCGCTGCCAGTAGTGTCCACTATACTGCATCACAGAGGACAGAAGACTCAATATAATGTTTGAAACCAAAACTGTCTCCGCTGACTCATTTCACAAGTACGAATGAGAGAGGATGAGAGTATGTGAAGTACACGGCAGTCGTGACATGACCATGTAGTCCACTGGTATTGGATGTCAACGCAAATGAGTAGCACAACTGTGGAAGACACACATGTGTCGTGTGAAGTCGTATGGACGCAGTGCTCAGGTGGGTGGGTGTGACGGGTAGATGCGCACATGCCAAGTTGGAGCACGCCGTGTTGGGAGGGGTCATGAACAGTACACCACCGCTTCCCTGGGCATTGTGAGAGGACACCTGTCGGGGGGAGTGAACACGTGTGTGCACAGCAGCCGGGCACACGTACAAAGCGGTACCAGGCGCACCTCAGCCCACCCTCTGTGGACAAGCTGGATCCTGTTGTGCGCCAGCCATGCCCCTTGACAAGGCACACACAGCCCCAGTCGACCAGGTGTAACCCCAACATAGTCAATCCGCACAGGCGATACAGGGCACGGGATGGCAGTGGAGCATGGTGTGTGAGAGGTCTCCTCGCGCTCCTCCTGGTCATATCACGCAGGCAATAGAATCTCAACGTCTAGCATGGCACAAGTCAAATGGAAGTGTAGGGGGACGCACCACAGCACGAGCAGCACTGACGTCACGGGAGGTGGCTCGCACCATCCCATCCATTGCCCATCATACCAACCACGCCACATGCCATTGCGACTAAGTGCAAGCGCGTGCGCCACCACCCCCGAGCCCTCCCCAGAGAGGCCAAAGAGTGAATGTGTGGGCCATCAGCCACAGACGGACGCGGCCTGGCCGCAAGGGCAGCCACAGCCACTGGGTGTCGCAGGTGGTGGATCCGGAAGGCGAAGACTGTGATGCATAGTCCATGCAGGCCGGGTCTCCATTTGGGGCACCACGCAGGTGGACGGCGTCCCGCCACACATCATACCCTGAGACAGCCCACTCGTGCAACTGGACCCACACATACACTCCTTGCCCTCTCTGGTGCGAGCTTGGGGCTGCCTGTGCAAGCGCTAGCCTCGCAGGTGAGCATGCATATTGGGGGAGCGAGGGGAGGACATGAGGGCTGGGGCGAAGATGACTGTATCACTGTCAGTTAGTACAAGGGATGACCCAGATGTGGAAAGGAAGAGACGTGTCCCGTGTGTACTGCAACTAGTCGCCAATCCAACTACCCCCATGTCCGGAATGTAAGCCCGCACCTAGGCCCGCCCATCCGCCACATCGAACATACCACCAGCACGACAACCTTCCCATTCGAAACACTGACTGGGGGTGGCGACCAGTGAACAATCATGTGTAGCCTACCCACGCGTACATGTGGGCCCTCCATGATCCATGTCACCTGCGGCAAAGTCATGACATGCGCAATGAGGGAAGTGAGGAGAGCTGTCCGCCCCACGCGCAGAAGGTGCATCAGCTCCACAGACCCAGCAGCGAGTCCAGCAGGGGTCACATGTGCAGGGGCAGCTGTGCCTGGTGTGAAGGCACATGCATATAGACAGCACATCGACCAATGTGTAGTCTGCCCACATCTACAGTCCATCATCATGCGGACATAGGAATTGAACACAGGGCAACACATCTTAGTTGGTGCACCCACCGTGACCAACAATGCGCAATCATCGACGTACCCGCCCTGTGCATGGCCCCCCACCCAACGGAGGCACATCCAGTGCCACCATCCCACACACACAAGCCTTCCACGGAACATGCTGTGTCCAATGGTCAGTACAGAGTCAGCGCCCATCTGGTGGATCCTGAACAGGAGACACATGCACACACATGCCAGCTCCCACTATGTACGTCTGCCACCTGGCACGTGCAATGTAACCTCTCACCTGTGACGTGTGACTGCAAGCACACAGCCGTCTTGGCATGGGGCTGTCAATGTGGACACCTGTCAATGTTTCGGGAGGTGTGATCCGTACAGTGCTGTACATAGGGTGCAGTGCTGACACCTACTACTGTCTCATATCCCCTCGTGCCACAGGTCCCACTTGTTTTGGCCGCTCAGCCTGTGCCCACATCGTCGTCGTCGTGTGCCATACTCATCCAGCCGCGGAAGCAGTCCCATGCTCAGCAGACATTCATGTTGCCGTGGCGTTGCCGCTTGACGGATATGCAGTCAGTCCCCATCAGCACGCCCCGCAAGTCATTGGGGCCTAGATCCCCATGTGCATGCACATGGCAGTGGTTTGTATCACTAGCCATTGCCATTGTTGGGAGACCTGTGTAAGTGTATTGTGGCCGTGCCGTCCCAGCTTGACAGCTGGGCTGTGGCTCATGTGCTTGCTCAGTCATGTCAGTGATGTGTATGCGAAATTGCTATGTGTCGTGTTGCTTTGACATGTGTCCTCTGCCATTGTCCCTAGGCGGAGACCGAACATTGACCGCCCATACCAATTGCTGGCGGACATGGACGATACAGAGGTTATTAGGAAGTTTCAGCTGGACAGGCCAACCCTGCATCGACTGTGTGCCATGTTAGAACCCCATCTCCGTCCCCGCAGGGTGTATCCGACTGCTGTCACCCCCACGGCTAAGGTGATGGCCGCCATGCATTTCTTCGCCACTGGGTCATTCCAGCACACAGTGGGCATTGGAGGAGGGATGTCCCAGCCCATGTTCAGCAAGGTGCTGAGGGATGTACTGGCAGCCATGATGCTGTACCGAAACAGGTACATCCGCTTCCCCAGGGCTCGTGAATTGGCGGCAGTGAAGGGTGCATTCTATGCCCTTGGCAGAATCCCACACGTCGTTGGAGCCATTGACTGCACACATGTCGGCCTTGTTCCACCACAGGCCACTGAGCACCTGTACCGCAACAGGAAGCACACGCACTCCCTGAATGTGCAAGTGGTGTGCCTTGCGGACATGGTGATCACCCACGTGTGTGCAAAGTTCCCAGGCTCGGCCCATGACGCACACATAATGCGCAACAGCATCTTGCCACGACTGATGTCCAATATGCAACAGGATCGTGGCTGTATTGTCGGTGAGTATGTGGAGTGGTGTAGCGTGCTGGTTGTGCGATGCTGTCCCCTGTCCAGTTGGAATAGCAACGGTTCTCTGTGTCCCTCACACCCAGGTGACTCTGCGTACCCGAATGGGGCATGGCTGCTCAGTCCATTGAGGAATCCTCGCACCCCACCAGACGATCGCTACAATGAGGCACATGGGAGGACCAGACGTGTGGTCGAGCGTACCTTTGGCCTCCTCAAGTCCAGGTTCAGGTGCCTGGACCGCACCGGGGGTGCGCTGGCGTACTCCCCACAGAAGGTGTGCCGGATAGTGGTGGCGTGCTGCATGCTGCACAATCTGGCCATTCGGAAGCAGATCCCCCTCATCGTGGATGACGGAGATCAACCAGGGCCCCAGCCCGCAGACCAGGACAGCTCGAGTGAGGAGGACAGCGGAGAGGAGGAAGCTGGTAATGTGCGGCAGCAGCTCATCGCCCGCTACTTCACTTGACGGTGAGTGTCCATGTACGACGGCTGATGTGGCTGTATCTGTGCAGGTGTGTGTGTGCTGTGTCAGGGTGGCCGTTTGTTCACTGCGTGCTGTGTGTCAACGCTCCATGGCCAGGGTAGTATGCCACTGTTGGTGGCTGTGGCATTGTGCCCTATTGCTCTGTGCGATGTGTGTACATTGCTTGTAGTTGTTGACATGTACTGTGTGATGGGTGTGTGACACACTCATTGAATGTGCTCCTGTTCTGTCTCCCACCCCTAGGTCCCTACAGGCCCTCCGGATTCCATTGCCATGCCACGCATCAGGTGCCTTTCCGCCCAAGGTGGCCGTTGTATTCCGTACAAATAAAACACAGGGCACAAACAGCAGTTAGTGTAAAAGGTGCATTTATTTCAAACTGTGACATGTGATTGTGTGTAAGGTGATGACAAAAGTGGTGCGTGCAGTGACAATGAGCTGTCGGTCATGGCTGCGTGATGCTCAGGGTGTACCCACTGGTTCTATGTCCATAGTCCAACACACACATGCCATCCAGATGGCTGTGTGGAGTGGGATCGTAGTCCAAGTCAATGCAGTGGCTGGTCAAGGAAGGCTGGCGGAAGGCTGGCTGGCTGCCTCACTTGCGTTTGGAGCGTGCGAAGTCCTCCCTGGAGATCTGTTTCCACTTCGGACGGCCCCTTCCACGTTTGCGAGGGGGTGCCTGCTTGCGACATGCTGGTGGTTGAGGTGTGCTCACTGGCTGTGGACGCAGGGGAACTGGACACTGCTGCTCGACCCTGCGCCCCGGCAGGTGGTGGCGGAGGGGAGCTGCTGTCCCTGGCTGTGACCTCACCGCCACCACCAGCTGGCCCATGAGGTCCACGAGTTGGCCCATACGGGCGTCCATGGACCTCAGCACCTCCAGCACCTCACGCGTGTCTGAAGCAGACCGGACCCATTGTCCTTGGGCCTCTTCATAGGCCCCAAGGACTCTGGCCATTTGAGGCAGGGCATGGCTCCCAGGGGAGGCTGGCGTTTCCCTGACCCTGCTCCTCCTACCAGTCCTGCTGCCACCGGCCTGCCCACTAGCCACATTGCTCACCATGGTCCTCGCTGTGGCTCCCAGGGTGGATCCAGTCGGCCGGGCCACCACCTTCGCTGGGGCTGGTGCCAGCGAAGACGTGGTGGTGGTGGCGGCGGTGGTGGTCGGTGCGGCGATGGTGGCGGTTGCGGCAGTGGTAGTGGCCACAATGACCGTGGGTGTGGCCGCAACGACAGTGGCAGCAGGGGGCTGGGAATGTTCAGCAGCCCTGGATGATGGGTTGGTGGGTAGGAGGGGTCCTGGGGAGCGGCTGGGCCCTGCCACACCAGATGGGCCTGCTTGGTGGTCCGTGTCCGAAGAGGAGGACAGATCCTCCAGATCCGTGTGTCCTCGTTGGGGGCTTGTAGGCTGGCTGTGCTGGCTGCTGGCTCCATCCCCAGCATCCAGCAGTTCGTCACCTGTGGAGAGAATGAGATTTGTTATTGTGTTGCACCTGGCGAAGTATGTATTTGTCGTCTGACATTAACAGTTCGTGCAATCTCGTACATGGGTTTCCCGGAGGCGTGTGTGTGGCTGTAGCATCTGTAGTTGTGTGTGCTTGGCAATGGGACTGTGTGCTGTGCACATGTGGCATGGGACGGATTGGCCATGCCGATGGGTGTGTTGCTGTGCCCCTACTTATTGTGACTCTGGTGTATGCGGGCTCCTGGCCCATCCTGGGTCTGGTTTGTACTTTGCTTTTGGTGTTCAGATGGGACGCTTAGGAACGCATATGGCAACATGGGGGCCATGCCCCAGATTCGCATTTGGGAGGGAATATGCTTTTGGGGTTCAAATGGAACGCTTAGGAACGCATATGGCAACATGGGGGCCATGCCCCAGATTCGCATTTGGGAGGGAATATGCTTTTGGGGTTCAAATGGAACGCTTAGGAACGCATATGGCAACATGGGGGCCATGCCCCAGATTCTCATTTGGGAGGGAATATGCTTTTGGGGTTCAAATGGAACGCTTAGGAACGCATATGGCAACATGGGGGCCATGCCCCAGATTCTCATTTGGGAGGGAATATGCTTTTGGGGTTCAAATGGAACGCTTAGGAACGCATATGGCAACATGGGGGCCATGCCCCAGATTCGCATTTGGGAGGGAATATGCTTTTGGGGTTCAAATGGAACGCTTAGGAACGCATATGGCAACATGGGGGCCATGCCCCAGATTCGCATTTGGGAGGGAATATGCTTTTGGGGTTCAAATGGAACGCTTAGGAACGCATATGGCAACATGGGGGCCATGCCCCAGATTCTCAGTCTGACCCTGTGCCTCATGGGAACAGTCCAGCCCGGAAGCATCCTAGGACCGGTTTCTGGCATTCCGCCCTAAGTTGGCGGGGGTATGCCCAGACGTGGGTCCCTTGCTCACTTTGCCACTGGATTCAAGCAAGCCTGGCTGATGACGGCTGAAATGCCAGAAACCGGTCCTAGGATGCTTGTTTCCGGTCCAGGGAAGACATGGCTTGGCAGTTCGGGCTGGACTGTTCCCATGAGGCACAGGGTCAGACTGATTTGCATATGGCCATGTCTGAACTGGGGTGGTGGAGTGAGCTAAAGAATGATGATGGATTAAACCCAGATCAGTTGACTGGGGTGAGTGTTTGATTGGCTCAAACGCTCCGTCCATCATCCCCTTTTGTATCGCTTTGGTCGCCCTAAGTTGGCGGGGTATGCCCAGACGTGGGTCCCTTGCTCACTTTGCCACTGGATTCAAGCAAGCCTGGCTGATGACGGCTGAAATGCCAGAAACCGGTCCTAGGATGCTTGTTTCCGGTCCAGGGAAGACATGGCTTGGCAGTTCGGGCTGGACTGTTCCCATGAGGCACAGGGTCAGACTGATTTGCATATGGCCATGTCTGAACTGGGGTGGTGGAGTGAGCTAAAGAATGATGATGGATTAAACCCAGATCAGTTGACTGGGGGTGAGTGTTTGATTGGCTCAAACGTTCCGTCCATCATCCCCTTTTGTATCGCTTTCATGTGACTGGGGCTGACGGATGGGATGGATGGTATGTTGTATGTGCATGGTGTGTCTGTGTGTTTGATGGGTTCAGTGGTGTTCGTGTGCATTTATGTTGTTCCGCTCTGTTGCGTCTAGTGTTGTTTGTCTTACATAGGCGTAGTTGTGGGGTGTGTGGTTGACAGGCAGTAGGAGCTACATGGACAGGACTTCAATGGTGTTTCGGTTGTGTGTGATGAGTTGCACAGTGGCTGCCGTGTGGTACTATATTCAGTGTGGCTTGTGCATGCAGACGTGGCTCCTTGGGTGTTGCTATGTCTGTGATGGGTCATGTGGGGTGTGAGTCTGTTGTTCATGTCCGTGTGCACATTGTTCACTTGTTCGTGACGGTGGGCGGTGCTGCGTGTTCGTCTGCTACGTGACATGTCCCATGTGTTGGTCGTGTTCCGGTCCTCATGCCTCCAGTAATCCAGCCCTGTCCAGTTTCCCACCTGCAAGTTGTTCGTGCGTGCACTGTACTGGATGCCACATGGCTCTAAGCGGGGGTGCTCCATGTTGCAGGTCTGTGGGGGTGGGGGGTGTTGTGGGTCGTGGGGTGGCTGGACACCCACTGACACCGATTGCTGTGGACCGTGATGTCTGCCTTTCGGCTGTCGTTGTGCACTGCGGTGGCTGACACGTGGCTGTGGGGTGTGGGGGATGCTCCTCCTTGCTGTGCTGTGGGACTAGGGGCCTGGTGTGTGTTGTACTTGGGCTGTCCACCGTCCCACCCACTGCACTTTGTGTTCCTGCCACTTACCTGTTACTTGTCGGTTAGTGCAGCTGTGGCGGACACATGGGTGTGGTGGGTGCTCGTTGTGGCGCTTCTGGCATATTTGGGGACCTGTTGGTGGTTACGTGGCTGGCTGAGTGTACACATGTCCCCACGTATCTTACAGTTGTTCGGTTTGGGCTGTGTGTGGTGGTGTCTGTTGCATGTGTGTGTGATGTGTTGTGTATTGTGTGCTGGACATGGGGGTGTTTGTCCCAGGGAGCTGTGGCATGGTGGTAGTGCATGTGAGTACATAGCGGTGTGCTGGTATACATTAGTTTGTACTTACCAGCCTCCACTCCCTCTCCTAATCCGGCGAGGATCTCCGGATGTATTATGACTCGCACCTTCTCCTCCCACGCTTTGAAGGTCTTGAAGAGCGCGGGATTCCCTCCGCCAGTGACGGCAGCCAGCTCTCTGTTTTTGCCCTCCTTCTTCTTGACCAGGCTCTTGACGTCATTCCAACGTTTGTTTATTTCTCCTCTGTTCCTGGGCAGGGTCCCGACTGCATTGACCTGGTCTACGATCCGGTTCCACATTCTGTTTCTGGTGGCTAGTGGTGTGTGCTGGACCATGTTCCCATAGATTTGTGGGTACACCTTGATGATCTCGTCGACCATGACCGTCAGCTCAATGGGCGTGAACTTGGGCATCCTTTGTGGTGCCATGGTGTTTGTGGTGCTGGTGCGGTGTGTGTTGTGTAATGTGCAGGGGGTTTGTGGTGCAGGTGTTTGGTGGTGGTGGTGGTGGTGGTTGTGATGTGTGCGTTTCTGTGGTGTGCTGCTGTCCTTGCTGTGTCACTGTGTCCTCTCCTCTCCTCTCTGGTTTGCAATGTTGCAAGGGGTTGTGGTCTGTGGGAGTGCTGCTTTTGTACTTACCTATGTGGGTGTGTCCTCATGGTCTGTTGTTTTCAGGTGTGTTGTGTCTGGGGTTCTGGCCTTTGTAGTTTTTGTTTGTCCGGGGGTGTTTTCGGGATGTGTACTGTGCTTGTGTATTTGTGCGTGCCTTGCTGTGTGGACTTGTTGGCCATGTTGTGTGCTATTGGTTTTGTGAGCGGATGGTTTCTGTGCAGGTACGTGGGCGCCATGGCTTCTGCCATGTCGATTCTCATCGGCGTTGTTTGCGCTGGCGGGCGGTATATTTGTAGTTTTCACGCGCTCATGGCGGTGCGATCGTAATTTCACGTGCGGTGTGTCGGCCGTGAGGGCGGGCGGTTTTGTGTTGTCGTGCGTGTTTCCGTCCGTGGCGGGCGGTTTGACTCCGACTCGGACGTTGGCGGGCGGTATTTTGTGTGATTTTTCCGCCGATGGCGGTTTTCGGTTTGTGTAATCGTAATGGCGTGGTCGGTGTTCAGACGGTGTGTGCGGGTGGATTTTTGCCGCTTTCATGCCTGGCGGATTTTTTTACGCCGGGTATCGTAATGGGCCCCTTAGTGTCTTGTTCTATGTTGTCTGGAAAAACAGGTATGTACACCTGTGGAAATTCCCGGAAAAGGAATAGTGGGTGGTAAATGGAAGCCACACTGCAGTGAGGTTACTCGTCTGTTGGAATAACACTGAGAAGCTAGGTAGGGCTGGCAGTGTAAAATTAGGGACTATTTTCTGTGTAAAAGTGAGAGTGATTGATAGCAAAAGAGTTCGCTGGTGAAACTTTGGTGTTGTATCACCTAGAAAGGGTAACACTGAAGGAGTAGCAGGTTCTTCTGAGCTTGAGTGAAGGGTAAGCGGAAGGGATTTACTCGCAGTGTTTGAAGAGTAAACAGAAGTTCTTACTTTGTGAAGAGTAAGCGGAATGTGTTACTCGCCGTGAAAAGAAATCTATCCTTTGTTTAGTGGAGCAGACAGAGTAGCGAATGTTTTTATGTTGTTATTAACATAATTTTGATTAAGAAAACTCAGAAAAATATTGCCGTAAGATTTTGTAAAGGAGGAGTCAGTAGTAGGAGTTAAACTGACTGAAATTGAAACTGACAGCATTGGAGAAAATAAATTGCATTAAAATATTGCAGAAATGGAATTGTTTAAAGGTTTAAAGAAGCTGTTAGGAGGTAAAGTGAAAAATTCGTTTTTAATTGGTGATGCTCCTGAAGGAACACCCGTGCATTTTATGTCTACCAATTTGGGACAAAATTCATGTATGTGGGTTCACCAATGGTGCAAGATTACTGAAAAAGAAGGTCCTTTGAGGTTTCCAAAAGATGGTACTTTTGAATTGCAAATTATTGACAAATTAAGGGAAGTGTTAGGTGAAATAAAGACACCATCTAGAGCTGCACAATTTGAGGCCTTAAGCATGTGGGAAAAGACAGCAAGAGACAAAGCAAGTGAGGATAAAAGGTAAACCACCAGATGCAGGAGAAGGGAATTAATGATGATAAAAAGCTTCAAATAAATAATGATTCAGGGGATGAAATAATGGATGCATTGTTAACTGAGTGTCCGCCACTTTATGTGGTTCCCATTAAAAATACTGAAAATAGTGTACCAGTAAGTACTACAGTGGCTACTGCTTCTGTTAAACAGAGAGAAACATAGATTGAGAGAATTGTACAGACATTTCAGATTGACCCACTACCTGTTGATTCAGCACCGACAGTGATACCTCCAGGTGTTACTGCTGTAAATGTGACTGATTCAGTCCAGATATCACAAACTACAGATGCACAGGCAATGCCTAGAAAAATTGTGACTGTCCTAATTAATATGGCCCCTACTCAAAAGGTTCAAACAGCTGCAGAAGGAGTAATTATGGCAGGGTTTATTTCAGAAACTCAGAATTCACAGATTATTGAACAGAAATTACCCCAGACAGTCCAAGCACTGAAAGGTGGGGGAGAAATAGTCTTTACAACACCAATAGCCCAGGGAAAAATGAATATATTTGAAGATGGGATTTTTCAACCCTGCTCTGAGGAAGCAGCAGTGATTAAAAAGATAGAGAGCATGGGGGAACATATTAACCCAGACCCTGAAAAAGAGAGACAGCTTAGGGGCCGATTCCGATCTCGGCCGGTAGGGCTCCGAATCGGATTCGGCTTAACCGGATCCGATTCGGAGCCCTATTTCCCGACCGATTCGTACGCGCATCCGGGCGAGCGAGTACGATGCGAATTCGCCGACCGACTCGTCCGGGCGTCCCGACCGCTCCGACCGACTCGTTCCCGGGTCGAACCGCACCGACCGACTCGCTCGGACTCGACTTGCATCGCGCAATGGAGACGTTCCCCGGCCGGGTAAGTACGATGCGCGCCGCGAGCAGTCCGACCGAGCCGCGCACTCCGGCTCGAAAGAGCAGTCGGAGCCGTACTTTGGGGGTCCGTGTCGGACCCCCCTGTATGCGTAGCCGCACGAGTCGCACACAGGGGGGACCCATGGGTCCCCCCTACCTGTGCGTGTACGGCGCGAGTCGCTTTGCCGCGTACACGCTGTAGGGGGCGCCCTTGTCCGCCTCGCACCCATTGAGTCAATGGGAGCCCGCGTACGCGTTGTGCGACCGGCTCCCATTGACTTCAATGGGAGTCCGACCGACTCGAGTCCGATGGCATACGTGTGCATCGTACTCGTTCGGTCGGGCTGCCAGAGTCCGATTCGGTCGGAAATCTCTCCGAGTCCGGCTCGGTCGGAGAGATTTCCGGCCCGAATCGGAATCGGCCCCTTAGTGTTTTCAATTCAACATTTGAACATGAAGAAATTAACAGTCCCTGCTGTTCAAATCATGAAAATGTGAACCAGTGTCAGGAAAAAGAATTAATTTCCCTGAGTAAGGAAACAGCTACATGTGCAGTAACTACACATGAGAGACTGACCGATTTGGCTCAAAAATATGAAATTAATGTTTCAGGAAGTTTTCCATTTCAGAAAAGCTTCAGAGTACATATGAATGATGAGGCAAATGAGACAATGTGTTCTTCAGGAATGCAATTGCACATTGCAGAAATGAAATATATTTTTAAATGCAATGGGTTTGAGAAATTAGGAGACAAGTTGGCAAGAAAACATGAGAAGAAAAAGAAACCACCAGACCTTGTTAGGGAAAATAATAAACAGGATGAGGGAGAAGCTTTTGCTTACTCATTTAGAGAAAAGGTGGGAGAAGTGCATGTTCATGTGCCCCAGAACAAAAGTGAACTTGCAGCATTTCTGAACACATTCCCACAATTGAGAGACAAACTTATGCTGTGGTACCCACAAGTTGATGGATTTGTTGAAATTTTGAAAGAGTTGTGCATGAATTTGGAAATGTTCTTTGACATTGCCATGCAGACTGAATTGTGGTTAGAATCTAAAGTTGTTGTGCAAAGGCCAAGTGAGGAGACAATGATAAGGGTTTGCTTGAATGCACCATCATTTTCTGTTGTTATGGAGAAAAACGTAGCAGTGATTACTTTCCTGAAGGGCAGAGTGCCAGCAAACGATGTTGATTGGGTACAGATTAAAAGAACACAGGATGGAAGTAAAGGTGTTTTGGTCTGTGCACATTCAGGTATGGATGTTGCACTGCTGGAAAAAGTATTCTTTTGCCATCTTTATAACAGATTTGAGCATTGGAAGAAGAAATTTAAATTTAAACATGATGCAGCAGTTGGAAATGTGCAAAACAGAGAGAAATGCAGGTGCAAGATGTGTCTGTTAAGCAAATGCAAATGTCAGTTCAGAACCAGGTACCAATGGCAGGAATTTTTCAAGCACAGATGGTCCCACAAAATATGGAAAATGCTCAAATTAATTTAAATAAGTTGTCCAGAGCAAATGTGAATTCTTTTCAGAAACAAAATCAGAACCCAGTTCAACAGGTTGCTGTATTTGAAAATGAGAGTTTTAACCCTAACAATTCTGAATTTACCAAGTCCATTGTGAAAGTAGTGGAAGATCCAGACTTAGGGGCCGATTCCGATTCTGGCCGGAAATCTCTCCGACCGAGCCGGACCCGGAGAGAATTCCGACCGAATCGGACCCTAGCAGTCCGACCGGACGAGTACGATGCATTTGCATGCTATTGGACTCGAGTCGATCGGACTCCCATTGAAGTCAATGGGAGCCGGTCGTACAACGCGTACGCGGGCTCCCATTGACTCAATGGGTGCGAGGCGGACAAGGGCGCCCCCTACAGCGTGTACGCGTCCATGCGCATCGCGGCGTACATGCACAGGTAGGGGGACCCATGGGTCCCCCTGTGTGCGACTCGCGCAGCTACGCGTACAGGGGGTCCGACGCGGACCCCCAAAGTCCGGCTCCGACAGCTTTTTCGAGCCGGACGGCGCGAGTCGGTCGGACTGCTCGCGGCGCGCATCGTACTTACCCGGCCGGGAAACCTCTCCATAGCGCGGTGCGAGTCGTGTCCATGCGAGTCGGTCGGAGCGTGTTGAAGCCGCGTTCGAGTCGGTCGGCGATTTCGCGGGTGTTTGCATCGTACTCGCTCGGCCGGACCCGCGTACGATTCGGTCGGGAAACAGGGCTCCGAATCGGATCCGGTGAATCCGAATCCGATTCGGAGCACTACCGGCCGAGATCGGAATCGGCCCCTAAGTTGCAGGAATTTTAAAAGGAGAAATTACAAACCCAGTTCTAGAAGAATTTGCACCAAAAATAGGCCCATTTGAGGAAAATTACCAATTTGTTGTTGTGACTCAGGCTTGGCAGGAAAACAATTATTTTACAAATTAAACAGCACAGATTATTGTACACCAGATAATGTTAATTTTCAGATTCCTGATGAGGATGTACATTTTAAAATGGCCCAACAAGAGACAGCTGTAGCATTGTTTTCAGAAAAGACAGTTGAAAAATTACCTTCTGATTTGAAAGAAATAATAAACACAGAAGTAAGGGAGTTCACAGAGAAGGATGTCAGATTAATAAAATGTGCAGAACATGTTTTATTTAAATTATAACCAGATGACATGTATTCAAGAACACCATCAGTTGCAGAAATTTTACCCATAATTGGAGATAAAGTGAGTAAAGTATTTTTGATGGAATTGATTGGAAGTTTATGTAACTTTCTGATCACAGGTTCACAGAAACTAAATTAAAAGAACAGATTAGTGCAGGAGATTATTAGCATAATTTTTCCATGTTGTCCTGTGGTACCGAATCCAGCCAATATATTTTTTCACATTCCATGTGCTGAAAAATGGCTTACTGTTATTGATTTTTGTCATGTTCATGTAACAGTGCCATTGCATGAGAATAGTCAGGAGTACTGTCAAAAAGAAAATGAATGTCTGGGACACATAATTGGAAAGGGAGGTAGAAAGGTGTCACCAAAGATAGTGGAAATAATTCACCAGATAAATCCACCTCAAATTCAGAAAGAAGTCAGGAAATTTTTGGGAATGGTTGGCTGCTGTAGAGAGTGGGTACTAAACCTTTCCCTAGTGGCTAAGCCTTTACTGAGGCTGACACACAAGGATGTGTCTGATCCGCTTCCATTGGACAACAATTGCACCAAAGCATTCCTAGAGTTGAAAGAGAAAAAGTGTCGCACCCCGGCACTAGGAATGCAAGTTTATATAAAAGAAAATACACCAATTTGCAGTGAGAGGGAGGGCTGCGCTCTCTCAGTGCCTATTCAAAAACATGAATGTTTCCTAAGGTCTGTGATGTATTTCCCAATGACCTTTGACCCTAACTTCACAGAAATGTCAGCAAATGAATTGCTTTATGATGAAACTGAATATGAGTGTCTAAATGTCATGAAAATATGCATAAAGCCAAGATCAGACTTTAAGGATGAACGTCTGATTCAGCCCAACAATGTCCATTTTGTAGATGGCCCATATTTGAAAGGTAATAATGACACATTAAGAGCAGCACATGCTGTGCTTCCTATACATTATGTTGTCAAAGCTTCATGGCTTTCAGTAGTTACCTCAGCCCAAAATTCGAAATTGATTGCCCTTACCATAACATGCAGTATATCTGCTCAAATGGGAGTCACTGTTGTCACGGGAGAGAGAATTGCTAATTCAGTTGCACAAAATTGTATTCTGTTAGCATATACATTCAATGGAATCTTCACAGGTGAATTAATAGAGGCTCAAGAAATTGTTTCAGAAGCAGAACAACAGGGTTGTATCAGAACTGTTTTTGAAAAAAGTGACAACTGCATAGTAGCAAATGTATTATTGCAAAAAGTGATGCCCAGTTATAGATTGCCAGTTTCTCTGAAATCAGATCATAATGAGGTTTCAAAGATGATAAGTGCAGAACAACAGATTGGACAAAGATTCGATTGTAGCCATCAGCCTGAAGTTTCAAGCATAATAAAGCAACACAAAGACAGCACAGAGTTACACTTTGCAAAAGACTGTGTTTCAGCATCACCGAAGTGGCTTGAAAATGAACATGCAAATGCACGTGTGAAAAACACTGATGAAAACACTAGCCATTGCTGTGAAGGTCTGACTGACGTGGAGCGTGCAGTTTCTCACCAGATTGCAGCTGCTACACAAGATCTGCATAATGGATGGTGCAACGACTTTGATCTGAGAGATGCTGTGAAATGGAAAGGCCTGTTCCAAATGATCCTGGCAAAGACTGTTGTGAAATGTGGTGGCCTTCCAAATTGGGTGTATGCCTCTCACACACGTATGGTCCTGTGTCCCCCTGATAAAACAGCTCCTCTTCAAGAAGAGATGCCAGCAGTGGTTAAAAGTCCACAGAAGAGGGTCAGTCAAGCTGTAAGGGAACACACCGAGTCTGAAGCAGCACTAGAGAAAACTGAAGTGGCACTGGAAAAGCAAAAAGTGGAAACTGACTCAGATGAAAGCGGTGTCCAAAGGGTGAAAGAGTCAGATGCAGCCTCTGAAGAAGAAATTAGTGCTGTGGGTCTACGAGTGGAGGTAGGAAAAAGCTGGCTGAAAGGGTATCCAAAACGTCTGGAGTGGTCCTTTGAAAAATCATTTGCACCCATAGCTGAAACATCTGAATCTGATCAAAGTGAAAATAAAAGTGAAAGGCTTGGATTGAAAAAGTGCAAGGAATTGATGGTGCTCTGTCAGAGTTTCTCAGCACCTGAGTGGTCAAAATGCATGGAAAAAGTACAGAATGCCACTTTGAATGAACTGTATGAGCCACCCTGATGGCAAGCTGGTGACAAAGAGAAAAAGAAAGGCTGAAACAATAAATGAGAACTGTCAAAGAGCTGAAGAGAAAAGAATCTTTGAATGATGAAAGAAAAAGAAGAAAAGAAGAAAAGAAAATAGAAAAGAGAACTGTCCTGTTGAATTTTCCTTTTATTATTTTAGTTACTTATTTTAGAGAAGACTAACAGTTCCAAGAAGCTACTTACAGAACTCTGCACTAAACATTTGAGCTTGGCTATATATGATCTGATTACAGACAAGACTTGTGTTTGCCTTAGAAATAGAAGTAAAATTGTTATATGCTCAGCTTTTGCAATAAAAATGTCACTTGTGAAAATAAATAAGTGTGATGATCTACAAATCATTTGAGGTATCATGATTTGTTTTCATCAAAGGGTGAGTTGATAGAGCTAGATTTCTCAAATTAAGCATTGCTTTATTTTTATGTTACAGACAGACTGCATTTAAAATGGCACACAAATTTTGGTGCAAGTGAAAATACATGGCACATGCCTAGTCAAAAGTTTTTTTAAAGTGGCACTTTGGTGCATGCAAAGTGAAAATATAAAATGAGACTTGGTCATAAATGCTTTCAGTCTGAAATGCTTGTGCTGAATTAACATGTGTTTTTGCAGTGTAGAGAAAACTCGTGATTTCAGTGGCCTCTTTAGCTTTGAATCATGGAATGTGTTCTCTCTTTTCAGTTTCCTTTCCCTTATAAATTACACTCCCTGTTCCTGTCTCAAGAGACTTTGGCTTTGTTGCATATTTAGACAATGCATATTCAGTTCATAACACATCTTTTTATAATGTGTATTAATTAACCATGCACCATCACTACATGGGGGCAAAGCATTTGCATGAAAAGCTATCTAAAAACATTAGAGCATGTTGCTATGAGTATGTATTAACTGTGTGCGCTTTCAAAATTTACACTAGTGCATGTTTTATGCTAAATGGTACATTGCACATTTTTGCATTTTTGCACAAATAATAAGAAAAGCTGCTTTACACTAATAGCTTTTTGCTAGGTAATCATTTATACAGGGTATTAGTATAGGGAGGTAAAACATAATGGGTTTCATTTGTAAATTAATACTCTTTTTGTGTTTATTTTGTTTTTGGGCCTAAGATAAAATGGCTGCCTGTGAATCCAGCAAGGCTGTGCATTGAATGAGAGACGCATGCGCAGATTATACCAGCTACATACTGCCAAGTGACTCAAATGAAGACCTGGTTCAAGGCCACCATGAACTGTACATTTTTGTTATCGTGCCAATGTACCAGTGTTTGTGGAATGTGTCCTTCCTGCGTGCAATATGACAGGAAGGAGGAAATAGACTGAAACATTTTTCCTAGTAAATGTTGCTAAAACATATAATTGTATTAATCATTAAGGCTTTTTTTGTTAAAACTGGTGTGGGTTGGATTTGCCAATGAGAACAGGATGGTGAGACCCTCATCATCTAAGCTATCCAATCAGGGTACAAGCTTTACTGAA